>CM032447.1:160489722-160584796 GCA_019049505.1 Pachyrhynchus sulphureomaculatus | reverse complement strand
CTCAGGACTCCTGCGATGCATAAAATATTAATTTTCGGTGCAACAGTAATGGAAAAGGCACTTTTACCCATTGGATTACTGTCCGAAGAAGCAGCAGAGGCGCGAAACAAGCACTTTTGCCTGTACTGGCAAAATTTTTCTAGAAAATTTGCAAAAGAAGAATCCAATTTAGATGTCCTCAACAGATTATTGCTCAGCTCAGATCCCTTAATATCGCAAAAGACAAAAACCCAAAAAAAGGCCTATGTGGTTTAGTAAAGAAGCGAAACAAATGCTTGTTTCTGCTGAACCCAATACTAACGACGAAAGTTCCGAAGAACAAGAAAAACCTGTGGAGGAATCTGAGGAATGGGGCTCGGGCGCAGACGAAAAGACGTGGGATTCTTCATCGTGAATAATTATTCTTGTAATTTTTGTTTAAGTCAACATGTTTTTTTCACAATATACTATTTTTTTATATAATAAAATGTATTTTGCTCTAAAATGTGCACACCAAAAAGCTTTGACTGCTATATATAGAAACAAAACCCGATTTAAAATATTTAAAAAAAAAATAAAAATTTCGGCCGCATAATACCCCTATGTGAGGCGGTTCGCAATCGGGTTCCTGTCTCGTTAATGTTTAATTTTACACGTTTGTTATAATATTTGACTTTCTTCTCTATATTAAGTAAAATAATTAAGACAGTTTACAGCACATTTTTAGGATTTGCAATTATTTACTTTTCAGTTGCGGGTGGCAACTGATTTGTAAAAGGACTTTTTTATAAGACTAAGGTTTTTAAGACCGGTAATATTCCGATAAATTATCAGTAAAATTCGAATAAAAGTTTCGTTGAGCTCAAATTCAAATTAAAGGATATTTTTCACATTTTATAAGCACATTTTTACTTATTTTTGAACTGAATTTTATAGTTTTTTAAATATTATTATCTTTTTGAGAAAATTCGCATTATCCTCGCTTGATTTTGCCAAAGAAGGGACAAATTGTGGGATAAATAAGCATATAAAAACAGATAAAACGAATGCAGACATCCTCAATTCATTAGCGCATTAGGCATAAATTAGCACAAATAAAAACAGATTAAACGGTAAAATACCGGTAGTTTACTGATTTTGGTAATTTATCGGTAAAATATTCCCGGTAATTTTAAAACAGGGCTAAATAAAAGAATACCCAATCACTGTTTTGTCTATCGGTTTTCAGCTACAAAAGTAAGTAAAAGCTGCACAAAAGTCACATTTGATAAATGAAGTGAAGCGTTGGGAATATATGGATATTATTTATACACCTAATAGTAAATTTGAGTTACCGAGATGATGGTCAACTAAAAGTTACTGACTTTCATATCCTAACTTTACGTTCAATGTTCATCTTATAAATGTTTAACTTATAATGGATTAATGATCTTTATTCCAACTGCAACGTTACACACACGTCAAAATAACTACTATAGAATAAGTTTTTACAGATAAAACTCGAGTATATTTGGACGCAACTTCGTTTGTGCCAAGTTTCATAATAAACTACCCACCTCAATACAAAATCATCTAAAGAAAAGAATTTCCCAAGTTTTTCTCAAATATTGGTTATTTGAGAAAAACTTGGGAAATTTTGGCACGACGGGTATTTTACTATACTAACGACTACCTTAAGAGATTTGTGGATCTAACTGTATATATACATATATATATATATATATATATATATATATATATATATATATATATATATATATGTATATATATGTATATATATATATATATATATATATATATATATATATATATATATATATATATATATATATTATACTGTTTAATATTCAAAAATCATCAAACAAAAGCTACAAATGAAACTATCATGGCAAATCAAATAACGACAGTAATCATACGGTCGGCTCTCGGTGTAACACGTCAAATAACAGAAAAGGTTTAAAACACCACTCTACCACTCTATGTGAATAATAAAACGATAAATTGTTAAAGAAAGGTCTTAATGGATAGGTCAATATTTATTATCAAACAAACCACACCTATACAATGTGAATTATGCGCCATTGTATAAAAATATAGGCTTTGTGAAATATAGTTAAACAGGAAACTTTTAAAGCCAAAATTTAAGATCTTCATAAAACAGTTTGGGAATAATTTTAAGCTGCTAATCGTAAGCTTTCACGGCTGACAGTGGCCTAGTGTAATAACCAGTTTCCCCATGTTTTGCGGGCCGTAACTATTATCCCTGTTAATGTTGTTTAGGACAGCTATGATTTCTGTACCATCTCCTGTAGTTACATGCTATAGACAATAACAGAGCTACACATCATGATTTGCGTCACATGCGGAAACCGATTATTAGAATTAGTCACATTAACACCATTCATATATTTACATTAACACACTCGTTTAGTGCTTTAATCTTAAAGATTGAAGATCTGTGAAGGCGCTTTGTGTAATCACCAACGAGTGGTCAAAAAGATACTCCAATTTACCAGAACGGTAGTGTTTTAGTTTTAAAGTGAGATGGTTTGCTTAAGTTGGACGTTGCCATAAGTCAGAGAACAGTAGCGTATATTTCATGTTATGCAAATCTAAAAATAAATAGAGCCGATAATGTTATAATTAGAAACCCTGTAAAAAAGTTTTTAGTTTTCCTGATTAATGATTTTAAATACGTACACATTTTACATTTTCTCTTGAAAAGTCGTTAAAAAGTTAAAAAGAAACTAAAGATCCACTTGAAAATATTTTTACAAATAATAGTTTTTTTCTGATTTTTCAATGCATTAAAATGTGATCGTGATAAAGTTGGCTTTAAAACTCGATTTATTTTGAAAATTATATGGAAAATTCACTGCTGCTGAACAGAATTAAAGAATATTGAATTTTGATATGCAAATTCAGACACTTGTTAAAGCAGATTTTCAAATTTTAGATGAAATATTTTTTCTATAGATGTTCAAAATACGAGTAAAATAGTTGATTAAAGATATAAAATAAAAGTCAATATCATGTTTTTCTGAATATTTTCATTTGCTGCATGAAGTGTACCAAAATGCAATTACATAACTGTGTTTGGTCTCATAGAAATAGTTTATTTATTTTTTATTCTAGATTCTGTCAGTCCTAGTTAGGAAGATATAAATTTTCATACTTTTAAATGATTTTGATTAAACTTATGCAAACCTAAGTTACATTGAATGACTCGACAAACCTAAATGAAGTGAGTTTTTTTAATTGACAATTATGTAAGCTATATTTTAATCGCAAAAATATTAATACAGTAATGTTGGTTTTAAATATGTAAGAAACTTTAACATATGAAACTATCAATGGATAGTTTATATTCCGATAACTTAGTTACATCCTATAATATAATTTTTTTGGGATAAAATTCAGTTGATGGTGCTTTTAATGAAACATTTTACCGGAGCGGATGTAATTTTTTGTCTGTAAAAGTTTTATAAAAATAATAATTTTGTAACTATCGCAGCTTGCAAGAAGTTTGAAGAAACTGGTTCAACTATAAGTAAACTTCAGATAGAGTGGCCGAAGATATTCCGAAGCGATGTAAAAGTGGAATGCGATCCAGTGTCAGTTTCCGTATTTCGTACTTTCAGTTTACGAACGACCAAGCGACGTAACTAAGCCCAGGAGTTCATTACAAGGCATTCTTCATGGAGACTCATGTTTGCACCCCTACAAGATACAGCTGGTTCAAGAATTAAAAACCAACATTTACCATCTTTTTACAGTATCAAGCACATTTCCACTCTAACGTATACATTAATTACCAGAATCTCCATTATGTGAGACTGACAAATTGAAACGTAAAGCATCATAAGCCTTGAGATTTCGCTGAAGCGACAGCTGGGGCCATAATGTCGGCAGGAGTGGCCATCTATTTCTTTGAACATGATTGAAATTTGTTTGAAGAAATTGATTTACAACTTAAAATACTGCACCTAGTTAAAGAGTATTGCTCTTTTTAACTGTCAGTATCTCAAAAACAATTTCTGAGTTTTGTGTAATTATCTTAAAGTATTTAAAATGAATTGTTTAGAACAGAAATTTTGTAAACCTATGATTTATGGAAGACCCTGTAAGTTTAAACTAATATATAACAAAATAAAAACCTTAGGTGTCTGTGGGACTACCTCCTCCTTCCCTCCTGCAACAATAAGAGTGACTCCTCCCAACAAACAGAGTAACTCTTCTTCCCAAAAATTAATACTGGTATTAATAAATTTTCCAAAAAGTGATACTCGTATTAATAAATTTTTAAATATTATGATATAACATATATATATATATATATATATATATATATATATATATATATATATATATATATATATATCTGCCGAAGAGAAGAAAGAAAAATCAGCGGAAAAATAACGGAAAAAAACTAAATTAAATCGATTTAAGAAGATTTCAGTGTGTTACTTTCATAAGAACATTGGTCCATGGCATTGCACATTAGCTAATATAAAATTATTATATATATATATATATATATATATATATATATATACACTCGTATATATATATATATATATATATATATATATATATATATATATATATATATATATATATATATATATATATATATATATATATAATGCAACGTCTCACTGCCTGTCTGTCCGTTAGTGCGCTTATCACTTATCCGATTTACGTACATACATATGTTCTCTGGCCAGGTTATAGGCTATATTTTATTACGATGGTAACATAAGGAATGAACAGTGACGAAAATAGTGAATGAAGTCGGAAAAAAGTTTGCCGCTAGCGCGTTCCCTTGCAATACACAGCCTAAACCATTAAATATGGAACAATATGATGTAGCAAAGAATATCTATAATATATATAAAATACAACGTCTCTCTGTCTGTCTGTCTGCCGTTAGTGCGCTTATCCCTCGAGAACCACTTATCCGATTTACGTGATTTTTTTAAATTCATACATATGTTCTCTGGCCAGGTTGTAGATATATATTTTATTACAACTATAATATATATAAAATGCAACGTATCTCTGTCTGTCTGTCTGTCCGTTAGTGCGCTTATCACTGGAGAACCACTTATCCGATTTACGTACTTTTTTTTTAAACATACATATGTTCTCTGGCCAGGTTATAGGCTATATTTTATTACGATAGGTAGCATAAGGAATGAGCAGTGACGGTAATAGTGATTGAAGTCGAAAAAAAGTTTGTCGCTAGCGCGTTCTCTTGCAATACACAGCCTAAACCATTAAATATGGAACAATATTATGTAGCAGAGAATATCTATAATCTATAATACATATAAAATACAATGTCTCTCTGTCTGTCTGTCTGTCCATTAGTGCGTTTATCACGGAAGAACCACTTATCCGATTTACGTGTCTTTTTTAAATTCATACATATATTCTTTGGCCAGGTTATATAATAATAATAATAATCTATATCTAGAATATATGTAAAATGCAACATCTTTCTGTCTGTCCGTTAGTGCGCTTATCACTGGAGAACCACTTATCCGATTTACGTGCTTTTTTTTTAACATACATATGTTCTCTGGCCAGGTTATAGGCTATATTTTATAGAGTTAGGTAACTTGAGGAATAAGCAGTGACGATAATAGTGAATCAAATCGGAGAAAAGTTTGCCGCTAGCGCGTTCTGTTGTAATACACTGCCTAAACCACTAAATATGGAAGAATATCATGTAGCAAAGGATATCTATAATATATGTAAAATGCAACGTCTCTCTGTCTGTTTGTTAGTTTGTGCGCTTATCGCTGGAGAACTACTTATCCGATTTACGTGCTTTTTTTAAACATGCTAAACCATTAAATATGGAACAATGTGATGTAGCAAAGAATATCTATAATATATATAAAATGCAACGTCTCTCTGTCTGTCTGTCCGTTAGTGCGCTTATCACTTGAGAAGCACTTATCCGATTTACGTGTTTTTTATAAATTTATACATATGTTCTATATAATTCGATATAATCTTAGATAATGGGAGATAAGGTGAGATAATGGGAGATAAGTATAAATAATGCGAGATAAAGAGAAATAATGGGAGATAAGCAGAGATAAGTCTAGATAATGGGAGTTATGGTGAGATAATAGAAGATAAGGAGAAATAATGGGAGATAAGGGGAAATATTGCGAGATAAGTCAAGATAAGCCTAGATAATGGGAGATAAGGTGAGATAAGGGGAAATAATGGGAGATAAGGAGAAATAATGGCAGATATTTTATTACGTTAGGTAACATAAGTGACGATAGTAGTGAATTAATTCCACGCGAGCGGAGCCGCGGGCACTGCTAGTATATATATATATATATATATATATATATATATATATATATATATATATATATATATATATATATATATTATATATATATATATATATATATATATATATATATATATATATAATATATATAAATATATATATATATATATATATATATATATATATATATATATATATATATATATATATATATATATATAACACACTAGGTGGCGCTGAGGATTATTAACTGCTAGCACTTTGGTGTATATGTTTCTTAAATCTCTCTTACTGATACTTTGTGAGTGCGATTGCCTCTTTACCTAGGCTACCTGATAAGTTCTGATATGTACAGTTTGGTATCTTATTGATGGCACGTCCGGGTTCGTCCATATTTTTGAAAGTCCATACTCTTAATGCGAGCGCAAAAAGCGGTATCTCCTTTCTTTTTTGTTGCTCAGAGTTGCCATCCCTGTGATTCTTAAAAACAGTATATCACCTGCGAAAAAAATGGTACAAAATAGCAGATTACCGTATATAAAAATAAAACTGGAAACCTACAGTTCACTCTAAAAAGACTTTCTTAAATCAACCTACTTTAATCCTGTATTGGCAACCCCACTGTTTAAACTGTATATCTACTGTTTTTTCAAATACATCCCAGTTTTTAGTCGTCCCATCTAAATCTACTGTTTTCCCTATCGTTATAACGGCAAAAAAAATCTAATGCCATCTAGTGTTTCCTCTCTAGGTTTTCGAGTAGGTTCACGACTGTATTGCTTGAGTACTCATTACCTAGTTTGTCAAATAGCCGCCAGAAGGCATTATTTGAATGAAATCTCGTTCGCTAGTTATTTTACTAGCTACGTCACGTATGAACTTAATAAAAAAGAAATTCAGGAACAAGGTTTCAGTGACAACAACCAAATGAACTTTACACTCCAAACGTTACGAGTCTATCGCCACAGAATGTCATTTAGAAAAATTTATTAAAGATATGTACGACTTTCAAAGAAGATATGGTATTGAAAACAATAAAGATGCAGTTATTGAAGAGGAAGAAGACGATAATAGTTAATATAACATTTACAATATGCTTTCTATAAGTAACAATTTACACTTTTCATATTAAAAAAATAATTATTCTGATTAAAGTAGATTGATTAAAGAAAGTCTTAGAGAAATTACTTTTAGAGTAAACTTTAGATTTCCAGTTTTATATACTGCCATCTGCTAATTTCTACCATTCTTTCGCAGGTTATATACTGCTTTTAAGTAGCATAAGGTTGGCAGCACTGCTTCAATCAGAATAATTATTTTTTTAATGTGAAAATTACAGTTTTTTACATATAGTATACGTATTGTAAATGTCATATTAACTATTGTGATCTGCTTCCTCATCAATCACTGCATCTTCATTGTCATATTTTCTTTAAAAGTAGTACATTTTTCTAAATGATATTTCGTGACAATTGGAAATTTCGGATTTGGAATGTAGAGTTCCTTCTATTGTTGTCGTTGAAAACTTATTTCTGGGTTTCGTTTTCATCAAATTAATATGTGAAAATAGTCGCTGCACTGTTACACTGTCATGAGGAAGGCAAAGAAATTTTGTGAAAATATTTGAGAATCATCTCCATTTATTAACTCAGAAACAATCCTCCAAAATTTATTAATATCGGGAACTTTCTTAAAAGATAAGTTGGTAGTTTTCGCATGAGTATTTTTCATTCTCTCTTTAAGTCAGTTATATTCTCAGGGCAAATTTTTGGAGAGTAATAGAGCAAATCAACAATCGAGGGCATATTCTTTTTAATTCGGGATCTAGAATAGCTTCTGAGTTTAGATCTTAATTTGAATAGTAAAAATAATAAAAACTCTTGCCAGTCCATTTTGGAAGAATTTGCAGCCAGTCTGGATAAAAGCATGAAGGAAAGTTCATTACTCTTCAGCCTTAAACCTAAATTAACACGAAACCATAATTGCTCATAACAAAATTCTTCAAACAAATATTTAAATAACGTAGCTAGTAAAATAACTAGCGAACGAGGTGCTATCCAAATAATGTCGTCTGATGGCTATCTAACAAACTGCATAATGCGTAGGTAAGCACTACAGAGAGGATGTTAGCTTTTATTTAAAATCGAACTATTTATGGTAATTTCGGAAGTATCATTTTTATTAATAATTTGCAATCCGATATCTAACAAAGGCTTCTTCTCTGGCTCTCTCCATAAAACTAGTGCGTACTAAAATATCGGTTGACAACATTCTAAAATAATATATGGCTATATATCATCAATAAAATAAACTAAATGGTTCCGTAATTCGTTACAGTATTAGCAGTGACTCAAGTATAATTTAAACTACGTAAACAAGCCAGCTTGCCTGAAAGCCCATTGTTAATAATTTATATTCTACTTCTTATGTTCGTTGATCTTGTCGGCTATCCTGTAAATATCTTCTTTTTCACTAGGACAGGAACGGGGGTTTTTCCACACAGTAAATGCTGACATATAACATGGCAATCCTGCTAAGGAACGTCCTCACGACATCTTCATTTTATTTTCACCTAAAAGAAATTAACGAGCAGTATATTTGTTATGACTAACATGTATACTGCTAGATAGTGGAATTGCCACTACTTTTTTTACCTAATGGGATTACTACTAGTATTTAAAGCTTATAGTGGGATTGCCATCATCATGATGGGAAGGCTATTAGTATTTTTATCCTTATAGTGGGATCGCCAATATCTCAATAGGCATTAGTGAGATCTTCAGTAATCCTCTTTTTAAATAACAATTTGCAATCCGACATCTAACGAAGCTGGCCGTCTTCTCTGACTCTCTAAACAAAACTAGTCCGTACCAAAATATCGGTTATATAATCAATATTCTAAAGTAGTATATGTCCATATATCATCACATAAAATAAACTCAATGGTTCCGCAATTCGATACAGTATAAACAGTGACTCAAGTATAACTTAATCTACGTAATGTAAACAAGCCAGCCTGCCTGAAGGCCCAGTATTAATAACTTATATTCTATTTCTTATGTTCGTTCATCTTTTCGGCTATCCTGCAAATATCGTGGTTTTCACCAGGCCAGAAACGGAGGATTTTCCATACAGTAAATGCTGACAGCTTATATATATAAGTTGGGAATGTGGAATCTTTGGCACAATGATACTACTCAGTATATATCACCACTACACCAAACACTTTATTTTTGCACTCGACGCGCGTTTCGCTAACCATGTTAGCTTCATCAGGAGCGATGATTGACTAGTCAATCATCGCTCCTGATGAAGCTAACATGGTTAGCGAAACGCGCGTCGAGTGCAAAAATAAAGTGTTTGGTGTAGTGGTGATATATACTGAGTAGCTTATATATATATATATATATATATATATATATTATATATATATATATATATATATATATATATATATATATATATATTTAATCATTATCGAATATGAAACCAAATAAACAATAATTACAAAAAGAGCTTTTTAAACATGTAATCATTTTAAAAGCACATTATACTAAATTGGAGAGTTCGATGAAATGTATTAAATAATAATGTGGTATGTGGCCCGTGGTAATAATAATTGCTATTATTACCACGGGCCCCCTCTATTAGATTTCGATATTCGAAAGTCGTATAAATAATATATACTATTATGTTCGCTAGTTTATTTGAAATTCATTAACTAAGTAATAGCTGTTTTAGTATAAGAATGAAATTTTGAATTAGGTGGTTATATATTCGATTATTAGTTTAGCTTGAATAAAAAAATATTTTCTTTGTAAAGAAAATATATTAAAGACAGAAGTCGACTTTCTCACAACATAGAATAATTTAACCCAAGCAAATTTTAAAGTAGGTTGGTCATTCAACGGGGGTTCGGCATACTTTTGAATACAAATTATTCGATTTTGTTTAAAATTTGTCTGGAAATCACGAAGATCATCTTTAAAATAATATTCAACAGGAAAAATAAGAAAATTGGTTTCACTTTGTCAGGAATTTCGATAGTTGTTTTAAAACCTGCAGCTTGACCTACCAAACTATCGTACTAGAGATATGGATAGCGTTAACAAATAGAGCAATTAATTTTTGTTTGTAAGCATATGGTAATGTGTTGAGCTGCTAAGCCCAGTTACACCAAAGTGCTATGCCTTTTATCACCACCATATGTCCAAACACTTCTTCCAAATACTCTCATATTATTTGTCACTCTTTTCCATCATCCTCCACTTTTTCTTACTGACCATGTCTCTATTGTATGCATCCGCAAGTGGATTTCCCAAGTTGACTTGGCATGCACGGGAAGTCAGTCTGTCTCTCAACGGCAAACCCCTCTGGGCATCATGATGTAGGTTCTTGTCAGGTCTCGTCCCTTCCTTCTGAGCTCGGTTTCTCAATCCTGCAAAGACACCATGGCCATGGTTGGTTCTTTGACTAGCGAAAAGCCCGAACTTCTTGGTTTTAGTTCAAATTTATTTCGCTTATCGTGCCGATTTAACGGGCTGTAGGAGCAAAGTGGAAGCACAAAGCTTAATCTCATTTCTTGTAATTTTCTTGCCGGAGAGTCTTTCGTCGTAGCAGAACATACTTTTGCTTGGTCAGTTTCGTAAAAACAACACTATTAACGCGCGACTAAAATTTCTCATTGAGTATCGTCAACAGAGCGTTAATAAATTCCCGAGTATTCAACTGATTCGAACATATACAACCTACTTAAACGTAAACACGGGCGCGGAAAGGTCAGTTCACGAAAATGCTGATCTGCCAATAGGCAACTGCTTAAGTGCCCCGAAGTTGGTTCTAACGCATTTTTTGTAAATATTTATACAGGGGTTTGCATGTGTATGGAATAATGATTCCACAGCATGTATTAATCAGTGTATTAAAAAAATATTTAAATAAAAGTTATAAGTATAATAAAATGTTTTGAATTGTCAGTTCGAATAAATTACGCCATCTTGATTTTTTTTAAATAGAAAGCCTCATACATTATTTTATTTTTGAGTCCTACTAAAAATTCTAGATATTATTTGTCTAACATACCATATGTCTAAATTGAACTGTTTTGGAAATTTTGTCATTTGAAATTTAAAATAAAAAAAGACAAGCAACTACGAGGCTGGTTTGAAAAGTCCATGCAAAGTCCGAGAAATGGCACCACCGGCGCGTATCGAGGTCATGTTCAGTTAGTAGCATCTCTTGAATGAACACACACCAAGTTTCAGCCATATTGGTCTATTTCTTTGTTTGGCATTCGTGTGAATCAAGGAAGTCGAGTGATTTTCAAGAAATGGACGAAAAAGAATTTCGTGTGGTGATTAAACATTACTTTATGAAAGGCAAAACGCCTCAGGAGACTAAAGAGAAGCTTGATAAACATTATGGTGACTCTGCACCTTGGATTAGAACAGTTTAAAAGTGGTTTCAAAATTCTCGGACTGGCCATATGGGCACAAGTGACGCTGAACGTTCTGGACGGCCTGTGGAGGTTACGACTCCAGAAATCATTGATCAAATCCATGATATGGTGATGGATGACAGAAGAGTTAAGGTGCGTGAGATTGCTAGTGCTGTGGGCATCTCAACTGAACGGGTACATAATATTTTGCATAAACATTTGGACATGAGAAAGCTATCCGCAAGATGGGTGCCGCGATTGCTCACGCTTGACCAAAAACGGAATCGTGTGAAGTGTTGCAAGGATGGTTTGCAGCTATTCCAGAAGAATCCGGAGGACTTTAAGCGTCGTTTCGTCACTGTGAATGAAACATGGATACATTACTATACTCCTGAGACCAAACAACAATCTAAACAATGGGTTACCAAGGGGGAATCTGCACCAAAAAAGGCGAAGACCTTTCCTTCGGCCGGAAAGGTTATGGCGACTGTCTTTTGGGATTCGCAAGGGATAATCCTCATCGACTATCTGGAAAAGGTTAAAACTATTACAGGTGAATATTATTCATCGTTATTGGACCGTTTGAAAACCGAGCTGCAAGAAAAACGCCCGCAATTGGCCCACAAGAAAGTCCTTTTCCATCACGACAACGCAGACTTGGCTCCCTCGGACTACTATTTGTTCCCCAATTTGAAGAAATGGCTGGCGGGACAAAGATTTTATTCAAACGAGGAGGTGATTGCAGACACTAATGGATATTTTGCAGACTTGGACAAATCCTATTATTCGGAAGGGATCAACAAACTAGAACATCGTTGGACGAAGTGTATAAGCCTAAAAGGAGACTATGTCGAAAAATAAAAAAGGTTTACCCCAAACACATAAGTAGTTTTTATTTTTGCACGGACTTTTCAAACCAGCCTCGTATTAGTAAATATTCTAGGGTTATTTTTAAGGTAACAATTGCTCAAAATGTCTACCGTTAATAGCGAGGCTATGCCCAATCTGTCATAAACAGCCTGAACAGAGTTATGCAGAGAATCCGGGGTGACCTGTCCTACTTCATATTGAATTCTTTGTTGTAAATCTTCTACAATTTTAGGTTGACTTCGGTAAACTTTGGTTTTCAAATGACCCCATAAAAAAAATCGAGTGGCGTAAGGTCGGGACTCCTTGCAGGCCATTCTACAGCACCTCTTCTGCCTATCCATCGATTAAGAAAAATCGAATCCAAATATCTACGAACATTGATTTCATAGTGAGGAGGTGCTCCATACTGTTGATACCTACGAGCTTTGCCTAGACCACAACAAAAGTGAAGGTACCTTAAGTCGTATACTGAATGAAAAAATTACATCCATACAAACCCATTCTCTTGCAAGAACTATCTGAAGATGACTACGATAGACGCGTTGAATTTTGCGTGGTCTTGATGGAACGAATCAATAATAATCCTAACCTAATTCATAGTATTGTTTTTTCTGACGAGGTCACGTTTCTGATCTACTGAGAATCCCTGCTGTATAATCGATAGTCATACTCAAAGACTACAAAAGATAAACGTGTGGGCAGGGACGTCATATCATTGGTCCCTTTTTTATCGATGGAAATCTTACAGGACAGCGGTATTTACAGTTACTCTAAGAGCAAGTTATTCCAACTTGTGCAGGTCTTTTTTCTGATGAAAATAATTTGGATACCCCTAACAGGAATCTGTGGTATCAACAGGACGGTGCACCTCCTCACTATGAAATTAATTTTCGTAGATATTTGGATGCGATTTTTCCTAATCGAAGGATAGGCAGAACAGGTGCTGTAAAATGGCTTACAAGGAGTCCCGACCTTATACTACTCGATTTTTTTTATGGGGTCATTTGAAAACCAGACTTTACCGAAGTCGGCTTGAAACTGTAGAAGATTTACAACAAAGAATTCAATATGAAGTAGCACAGATCACCCCGGATTCTCTGCAAAATTCTGTTCAGGCTGTTTATGACAGATTCGGTCATTGCCTCGCTGTTAACGGTAGTCATTTTGAGCAATTGTTTCCTTAAAAATAAACCTAGAGTATTTATTAATGTCTTTTTTTTATTTTAAATTTCAAACGACAATAATTCCAGAACAGTTCAATTTAGACATATGATATGTTAGACAAATAATATATAGAATTTTTAGTAGGGCTCCAAAATAAAATAATATACCATTCCATTTAAAAAAATTAAGATGGCGTAATTTTTTCGAACTGACAGTTCAAAACATTTTATTGTCAAGGTCAGCATGTGCGCCGTATAACATCCTATAACTTTTATTTAAACACTTTTTTGATACACTGCTTATTGTATGTGGAATCGTTTATTCCATACATATGGGGCAATCTGTATATGCACCGCTGCAAAATACAGCCGCTGGAAGAATTAATGCTAACATGGACAGTTATTCGAGCAATATTGCCGAATAAATTGACTTTCAACAGAGGTGATACAAGTTGAGTTTTATGTAGTCACAATTGACGCCAGATTTTTTGGCAATTATATTTCCAAAGTTTATAGTAATAATTCTTGCACCCTCACAGTATCGTGCAGGAAATAGCACAGAGCACTGAACCGGTGTAACGTGGCATGATTAATAATATCAGCGCTCGACTAGAAAAATGCCGAAGGACTACAGTATGATACACAATTACGGTTTCTTTATTTAATAATTCGTTTTTAGCTGTAAAAATTTTAAAATTAAATTTTTATGGAATACCCGTTCTATAAATACCTATTATTTATTAATGATAAATTTAAAGTTTATTGTACCGAAAATTTAGAATCATAAGCGTTAACTATAAATTCCATGACAACCAATGATTGATTGGTATTAAGTCTAGTGTAATGGTTGTTAACTAGCTCATAACTAACTTTCGCTGAAACTGAACAATTGCAGATATAGGCACAGCAATATTTTATTGTTCGAATGAAAATTATGTTTGCCGACCAAATACTGTTAACGGGACCTGTTATTTACTTCATTTTATGTTTAATTAATAGAAACTTTTACGTCGGTCGTCTCTAAATTTACTAAATTAAAAACTGTAATAATTTAAAGCGAATTTCTAAAGGTTGATAAAAGATTTTAATTAAATAAGCCGCAGATTTTAGGCTTATATATATTTTATTATTCGTAGAAGAATTTAAAAGAGAAATTTTTACACGATTACACCACAGTAAACATAAAACATATTAGCGACAGTCCGACTCTGCATCTTTGATCATAAGTGGTTCGAGTTTGTAACGATCACATATTGTTGATATGATGCCCACGAGTTTTTTGAAATATTCAAATTCCTTCTTTCAAGAAAACTAACCCCTTTGGAGATACCACATATATTTTTACAAGCATCAACCGCACAACAAAAACTTACTCTTGACATCTTTTTAGTGTTCCATATGGAACACTTATAAGATCACTTCGGTGTCTGTCCGCCTGTCTGTCCGTATGGCTGTCTACCACACCCGATTTTCTCCGAAACTATTTGACATAGAAAGTTGAAATTTAGCGCTAATATAGGAATTGATGGCCTCATCAAAGCCGTGTAGTTTTGAAAGTTAAATTTTGACTTTGGTGGTTAGTTTTTGGGTGTGAAATCGGAAGTAAAAAAAAATACCAGGACATGGAGTGGGGTGTCAAATAAAAGCTTGTGAAAACACGAGTTCAAAAATATATATAATGTAATACTTGCGTACACTTTTCTTTCTATTATTTTTAAAAAATGACGAAAAATAGCTGTCCCCCCCCCCTTATCTCGAAAAGTACTGACCAAAAAATTTTGAAAAAATTCTGGAATATTCTCCACAGAGAGTAGATTAAACAAAAATTATCACGAGTACCTTTAATATTTCATCTGGTAAATACAAAAAATTCAAGGTCTATCCGTTTTCAGTAAAGATCGAAGAAAACTTTGTTGAAAACTCATGTGGGGTGTACTTTGTGAAGTCATTGATCATTATATACCTCTGTAATAAAAATTTTTATTTTAAAAGAAATCAACGTACGGAACACCAATTGTGACTTGCACTTGGCTGGTTATTTACAATTATTTTCAATTATAACGGGAAATGAGTCGTGAATATGTTTACTTTTAAAATGAAACTTAAAAAAAAAAATATAATGTTCTTGTTTATTATAACAAACGCGACTTTGCTGATTAATATACATTTTATTGTCAAGGTCAGCATGTACGCCGTATAACATCCTATAACTTTTATTTAAACACTTTTTTGATACACTGCTTATTGTATGTGGAATCGTTATTCCATACATATGGGGCAATCTGTATATGCACCGCTGCAAAAATACAGCCGCTGGAAGAATTAATGCGAACATGGACAGTTATTCGAGCAATATTGCCGAATAAATTGACTTTCAACAGAGGTGATACAAGTTGAGTTTTATGTAGTCACAATTGACGCCAGATTTTTTGGCAATTATATTTCCAAAGTTTATAGTAATAATTCTTGCACCCTCACAGTATCGTGCAGGAAATAGCACAGAGCACTGAAACGGTGTAACGTGGCATGATTAATAATAACAGCGCTCGACTAGAAAAATGCCGAAGGACTACAGTATGATACACAATTACGGTTTCTTTATTTAATAATTCGTTTTTAGCTGTAAAAATTTTAAAATTAAACTTTTTATGGAATACCCGTTCTATAAATACCTATTATTTATTAATGATAAATTTAAAGTTTATTGTACCGAAAATTTAGAATCATAAGCGTTAACTATAAATTCCATGACAACCAATGATTGATTGGTATTAAGTCTAGTGTAATGGTTGTTAACTAGCTCATAACTAACTTTCGCTGAAACTGAACAATTGCAGATATAGGCACAGCAATATTTTATTGTTCGAATGAAAATTATGTTTGCCGACCAAATACTGTTAACGGGACCTGTTATTTACTTCATTTTATGTTTAATTAATAGAAACTTTTACGTCGGTCGTCTCTAAATTTACCAAATTAAAAACTGTAATAATTTAAAGCGAATTTCTAAAGGTTGATAAAAGATTTTAATTAAATAAGCCGCAGATTTTAGGCTTATACATATTTTATTATTCGTAGAAGAATTTAAAAGAGAAATTTTTACACGATTACACCACAGTAAACATAAAACATATTAGCGACAGTCCGACTCTGCATCTTTGATCATAAGTGGTTCGAGTTTGTAACGATCACATATTGTTGATATGATGCCCACGAGTTTTTGAAATATTCAAATTCCTTCTTTCAAGAAAACTAACCCCTTTGGAGATACCACATATATTTTTACAAGCATCAACCGCACAACAAAAACTTACTCTTGACATCTTTTTAGTGTTCCATATGGAACACTTATAAGATCACTTCGGTGTCTGTCCGCCTGTCTGTCCGTATGGCTGTCTACCACCCCCGATTTTCTCCGAAACTATTTGACATAGAAAGTTGAAATTTAGCGCTAATATAGGAATTGATGGCCTCATCAAAGCCGTGTAGTTTTGAAAGTTAAATTTTGACTTTGGTGGTTAGTTTTTGGGTGTGAAATCGGAAGTAAAAAAAAAATACCAGGACATGGAGTGGGGTGTCAAATAAAAGCTTGTAAAAACACGAGTTCAAAAATATATATAATGTAATACTTGCGTACACTTTTCTTTCTATTATTTTTAAAAAATGACGAAAAATAGCTGTCCCCCCCTTATCTCGAAAAGTACTGACCAAAAAATTTTGAAAAAATTCTGGAATATTCTCCACAGAGAGTAGATTAAACAAAAATTATCACGAGTACCTTTAATATTTCATCTGGTAAATACAAAAAATTCAAGGTCTATCCGTTTTCAGTAAAGATCGAAGAAAACTTTGTTGAAAACTCATGTGGGGTGTACTTTGTGAAGTCATTGATCATTATATACCTCTGTAATAAAAATTTTTATTTTAAAAGAAATCAACGTACGGAACACCAATTGTGACTTGCACTTGGCTGGTTATTTACAATTATTTTCAATTATAACGGGAAATGAGTCGTGAATATGTTTACTTTTAAATGAAACTTAAAAAAAAAATAATGTTCTTGTTTATTATAACAAACGCGACTTTGCTGATTAATATACGATTTCCATAAACTTTTAAAACTTTGATGCCGAAAATACCCGTATTAACAAAAAGAGACGATATTGCAATACTTTATTCGTTCTAACCTGCAGGATTTGTAAGTGTATAGGACTTTGCCTACAGTATAATTACACACTTGCATCCTCGGCCTTCAAAGCAAAGTTTTCCGAATTGGACAACTAACTAACTATTCCAGGATTTAAAAAAAGTCTTACAGTTCTCTAATAAAATAAAAGTCATAATTAAATTTGAAGTAACAACTGAAATGGACAAGAAGAAATCTTCAAAAACGAAAAATATAAATTTAGATTTAGAAAAAATTTGCGAGTGTCTTAAACCATATAACTTTTTTCAGGAACACGTTTCAGGGAACATTTTAAGATTGGTTATTACTTAATATATAGAGTTCAAAAATCAATTATTACATTGAATCTAGTAAATCTTTGTATGAAAAGAGAATACTGAAAAAAGCGTGGCATTTTTTAACATTAACTTATAAATTCGGCCCTAAATACCCTGGCTCTCTGAGGGCCGCGCCACTGACAGGTAACATTGAGTGAATTTGATATTTATTCTTTCATATCAAGGTTTAAAAGAAAAAATAAGTTTTTCACCTTGGCTTAAAAGGCAAGCCTCACTACAATAGAAACATTTAACTCGTTCAATGACCGTACAATTTCTTATATTAATAAAAATTTTACCTCTGAACAATTGAAATAGGGCCCTCAAAATTACAGTATGTGTCAAGTTTAAATAAAATTCACAAGTATCCAAATTCTATTATTCTGATTTCCTGTTCAACGATGTTAATATTTTAACTACTTTATTCTACTAATTTGTTAGAACACATCACACATTGGCTTAAAATACATCAAAAACAAAACTCACACTTCCACACACAAGAACCTTTTGACAGACAAATTATACTATCTATAGGATTTATAACAAACTCTAGACCAGGGGTCGGCAACTTTTTAACTAAGGGGTGCCAGTTTTCATCCATACACATTTTGCGTGCCGACATAGGTACTTACTACAACTAAAATTAAAAATTAACTTAAATTAACTTAAAATATTGCTTTTAGAAGGTTTAATTACAAAAAAATTTTAACATTTAACAAATAATTTTATTATACTAGACCTAGGACCTAGTGTGTACCCTGTGCTTGAAGTTCTTTAGAGAGTTTTCTTATATCCGGTTCATGTCTGGTTATTTTCAGTGTCACACATGCTTCCGAGTTATTTGTTGTCAGCCTGTTTCGGTACGGGTCATCACTCTCATATGGGAAAAAAAATTGTTCACGACATAGGATGATCCGAAAGCAGTAAGCATGGCAAACGCTACTTTCTTAAGACATATAAATTTCTCTGGTAAACTCATCCAACAACTGAGTATCTTGTTTGAATGGTTCTGGTAGTCACCTTCTAATACCCATCTTAATTCTCCAAATTTCGTGTTCCATAATTCGGAGCTTTTAAACTCAATGTATTGAAGATCAAAATCATTAATGTCCAGCCATGAGAAAAGAGATATGTCAAAGCAACTGCTGGAAAAATACATTAAATCCGGTTTGATTAAAAAAGCGAACATAGGACCATGTTTATCAAAATCCTGACCCCTCTCGATAAACTCCTCTTTTAAATTAGTCATATATTTAAGAATTTCGTCTATTAGTGCACCATCGTCGACACTGGATATATGAGTTTTTAAATTTGGAAAATATTTATATGTGTTTGTAGTAATATCGCTGATAAATAAATCTATTTTTAATTTGAATGATTTCCAGGATTCGTATAAATCCAGAACTGTTTTGCCTGGACCTTGTAACTTTAAGCTGAGTTTACTGAGATGGTTTGTAATATCAGTAAGAAACATTAACATGCAGATCCAGTTCTTATCTTCTAGTTCAAAATTAGCATCCACTTGATTTTTTTCCAACAAGAACGATTTAATTTCGCCCAGACATTACACAAATCTAGAGAGCACTTTACCACGGCTGAGCCAGCGCACATTATTGTGCAATGGTATATCTGAATATGCACTTTCTAATTCCTGCAGAAACGCCTTAAATTGTCTATGGTTCAGTGAAGAACGACCAACAATGTAGTTAACTATTTTAACCACCCTATCCATCACGGATTTTAAACTTCCAGCTGAGAATTTGGCGCACAAACTCTCTTGGTGAATTATGCAATGAAAATTAAAAACTGATCGACCCATGCGTTCAATAAGAAGGGAAACAAATCCTTTATGTCTCCCAGTCATAGCAGGAGCGCCATCTGTCGTTACGCAAAAATTTTTATTTAATTCAATGTTCCGCTTTTCAAAATGTTTAACAAATTCTGAAAATATATCCTCTCCTCTTGTAGTTCCCTGCAATGGGAGCAGACAAATCAGCTCTTCATACACACTGCCATCATCGAATCGCGCAACGATTGCCAGATGGGCAATGTCATTAATATCGACACTTTCATCCAATGCTACACTAAATATAAAACTCCGTTTGATAGCGTCTCTCTACTGTTTTTGGACATTTTGTGTCATTTCGGTAATTCGTCTCTCGATGGTCCGCGCTGATGCCAGTATATCCCTAATCCTGGGCAATATTGTATCCTTATTGGGCAAGTCTTCGAATAAAATCTCGCCAGTACTCAAAAACGTTTGCTTCATAAATTCTCCGTCAGTGAACGGCCTTCCCTTTTGTGCCAACGATTGTGCAATTTTGAAACTGCATTCAGTTATCTGATTTTTTCCTTGGAAAACTTTGCTCAAGAATGTTGACTGTTTCTCGTATTGCTCTTTGTATTGCCTCCCTTTTATCAGCGTTATCTTTAAATGACGATTCATGTTTTATCTGGAAATGTCGTTGAACCGTAGATGTCCGGAAAACTACGCTTTCCCGACATAGGACACAAATGGCCCGATCGTTTTGCTGTACAAAACCGTAATCTGTTGTCCATGAAGTTTGAAATGATCGAACGTCTACCTTCTGTTTCTTCGCGGCCATAACGCAACGTAATTTTAATTTTTAAACTTTTCGACGACTATTGACTGGAACGGATGTTACTTCTATACTAAATGATCCAAACGTGTAGCCGCAGCTATATATATAGAAAAATAATGTTTCCAGAAAATTCCAATAATTACGTTTATTAAATTTCTTAGAACAAAAATTATTATCTACAACGCGCCCATTGCAATCAAAGGGCCGCCTAGAAGTTAAATCTAACAAAAACTAAAGTTCGGCAATATAAAAAGAGTTGCGGCGCACGTCGGAACGATTGAAGTCAAGTCAAACACAAACCGCCTTATAGCGGCTCTTTTGATCTGAATTGAGGACGTTTATTTGTGTTTTTTGCCTAAGCTTATATTTTGAGGCTTGCCGTCTTTAATGCTTGCCGAAATTAAAGCCACACCAATGCATTCAGTAAAATTATAAATTACAAAATATATATTTTGTAGTTTTTGGTAATAATACCTAGTGACCTATATAATATATCGTTTTTGTTTGTATCGTTAAAGTAATACTGTATTCGATTATTTACTTAATTTCGAAACATGTCACAGGTTACAGAATTAATATATAAATTTCGAATAGGTACGCGTGCCATTTAAAATTGCTTGGCGTGTCAGAGATGGCACGCGTGCCATAGGTTGCTGACCCCTGCTCTAGACTCATTGATGTAATCAGATATATACGGTATTTTTTTCAAAAAATATTATTTATATAACGGTAAAATGAGTATTCAATTTAGGTCAGTTCCCCACTGGTGTCAAAACATAGACAATATTGTCATGATTGTTCGTTAGATTTACTCCTTTGCTCTAAATTAAATTTTTTTTCTCCGCTTGTGATGGCGTGGATTTCTTTCTTCCTTTTTAATCCTAACATTTTTTGCTTTTTTTTTCTGAAAGCTGGAAAATTCAATTTCATCAACGTTAAATATTTTTATAGACGTTAATATATTTTTATGGTATTTTTTCAAGCTGAGGCTCGATTTACTCTACTCTCCTCGGCTTGCCATACTCTCCTTGGCGTGGCGGTTGCTTATTGTTGTTTTTTTACAACAGATCAGCAAAACAATATTTCATGTGCAGATTGATTTTGTAAATGGTTCGGTAAAATACAGTTTTGCCTTTTTTTTATTTTTTTCAAAAATTCGAAAAAAAGTATTGAATGTACTTGTACCTGACCTCCCGAGTCACCCATTTCAATATATGTAGTGAATTTCATAACACCCTATATATATAATATATGTTTATATATATATATATATATATATATATATATATATATATATATATATATATATATATATATATACGAGGGCTACCTTTAAGTTTTTACAAAAACAATTAAAGAAAAAAAAATTAGTACAAATCGTTTTATTGTTTCTCAAAGATTATACAGTTTTGCATGCGTTCGAACCAATTCTAAAAACATTTTTTCCACTCTGAAGTTGGTACCTCAAAAACATGGTTTTGGAAGGATTCAACAGCTTCTTGAAGTGATGAAACTCGCTGTCCACGCAGTTTTCTTTTGACGTTCGAGAACAAAAAGAAGTCATTAGGTGATAAATCCGGTAAATACGGGCAATGACAACTTTAATTCAATGCTTTTTCCGTGAAATAATCAATTGTTTGACGTGTTGAATGAGAGCTGGCATTGTCATGATGAAGAATGATGCGATGTTTACGATTGTTTTTCCTGATTTCATCTACAACTTCGGGCAAACAAATTGTTGTATACCATTCACACTTCTTGTTCTTCGATCCTCTAAAGTAATGGCTGCAACATGTCCAGCATAACCAAAGAAACGAGCGATCATTTTCTTGGAGGTGCTTCCCCCACCACTTTTGTTGTGTTCGGTTGATCTTGGAACATTCAAACACTTGATTTTTGCTTAGTTTGCGACTCGTACGAATATGTCCAAGTTACGATGTTGCACATGGATTTTGCAGGTCCTCGGTCAAATGTTTTGAGCATTTCCTTACATCAATTGACATGAGCCTGTTTTTGAGTTTCAATCAAATTATGCAGAATCCATCGGCAACAGATCTTTTTCACAGCTAAACGTTCGATATGCCTAAGGATGCTTCTATCTCGCGGTAAGTCACATGCCGATCCTCTTCAATCATGTTGTGCACAGTATTGATGTTTTTTGCAACAACAACCCATTTTGGTCAATCTTCACGAAGTTCATCGCTGACGGAAGCACGACCATGACAAAATTCCGCAAACCAATTATAAATAGCCCTTTTCTGATGGTGATTCATTATCAAAAGTTGAACGCAGAGCATCGATGTTTCTTCGAACAACAATCGGTTTTGGTCAACTTTCACGATATTCATCGCTGACGGAAGCACCACCATAACAAAATTCAGCAAATCAATTGTAAATAGTCCTTTTCTAATGGTGATTCATTACCAAAAGTTGAACGAAGCGATTTGAGGCATTGTTGAGTTAAGCCTTTACTAAAATCGTAAAATCATCCTACTAAAATTTTCACGCTAAATTTCCATTTGTTCACAAAACTGTTTTTTTTCAAACTCTCACTGTAAACAAACTACTCAGCCACTGCTTTAACAATAACAAATGTCATATTTTACAACAATGATAATATCACATCTCAATAGCGTCATCTAGTGGTCATTTGTAAAAACTTAAAAAGCGGCCCTCATATATATATATATATATATATATATATATATATATACAGTATTATACAATACTGTATTTCTTGAGGCATTCCTGTGTTAACGTGTCTTTTTTAGCGTAACATGGAGCTTATGGTTGACATAAGCACTAGGTAACAATTCGTTTTTGTGTTTTTATAAAGAAAAAAAAAAACAAACACATTAATCTTAAGATATATAAAATCCCTGGAGTACACCTTTAAGAAGAACATCAACAAGAAAAAATGAAATAAATAATATAAGTAGACCTGGGCAATTGTGGAGATATATCAGGGTCGCACTATTGAGTTAGTCATTTAACAACACATACGCTGCTTTAAGTCATTTTTTCAAACAATTTAAATCAATTTTTCTGTAACTAAGAATTGTCTAGAAATTTATAAAAAAAATTTAAACTGATTGACACGTAAAATTTCCTAAATTTTCTTTAATTTGTTAGTAAAATAGTTGATAGTTTTATAAAAACTTTATTTTTTACTGATTTATACACAGATTATGCAAAATATTTCTGAAAGTGTACTGGCTTTGCTTGTGCGAGTAGAATGTTTCAGAAAGGCAGCTTTTGATTAATTTCCTTATAGATTATTTACTATTTTAAAAACAATCAACGTACGGAACACTAATTGTGCAAGTTCAACTTGCACTTGACCGGTTATTACAAAATTATTTGAGTTGTTCCTTTGTTAATGTTTAACGCTTCTATCATTATTTTCAATGGAACATTAAGATGATCTGTCCTGAATTTGCAAACTATTTCCATTATTTCTAGTGTTCGGATTGATATTGGTCTTCTCGTGTGTCTATAGTATATAAACTGTTATCTTGCATTCCAAGGAACTGGTTTTTTAAATAAGCAAGCAATGCAGTACACTTTTTCAGAATGTTGAATGTTTACAAGATGTTTTGGCCGAGTTTAGGCCGAAATTAACATACAGCCTTTTGTTTTATGATAAAATCACTACGATTAAAACTTTTGATAAATAATATATCGCGTCTTAGTCATCTGGCAATAGTTCGTAAGAAAAATTTAAATAAAAGTCGAGTAAGATACGGTTTTACGACAAACTAAATTTGTAGATAACTCAATTAGTCTATGATATATAGCACTAGTTCGGACAATTATTTCTCACACGGTGTACTTTGAACAATACTGAACAAATCATTTTTTAGAAAACAAGTGGCATAACAAAGTTTTTGTTATGATTTTTTTATTTATTTTCTAAAACTCAATTCTTTTTTTATCATGTCTGAATTGGTTTTCATTGTAGAAATTAAGAGTGATAAAGTAAAGATTTACATAATTCGGTAAATCTACAGATAATAATATTGATATCGTTAAATATTTATTAGCAAAATAGTAAAACAGTTTTACTAAAATCATTTTAGAGATATATCAGAAAGCAATATTTTAATGTTTGAATAAATATTTATTTATATACCATAAGTATACACCAGAAACAATAGTTGTTTTAATGATTATTTCCAATGTTTTCATGTTAATGCAATAGAAACTTTTAAATAAATATGTTGGGTTTGAATTTTCTAAATCAAAAACTTAAATAACACATAGGCTGAAAAGTTTTTGATGAGGCACATAGATGTTGCCCTTTTCAAAAAATTCATATGATTTTTTAGGAAGTAACAACCTACAAACGATACGTGTCAAGATTTCATGACATTTCGACAATTAGTTTACAAGTTACAGTGGTTGTAGTGTCGATAGTTTTGCTATTTTCAAAACAATGGAAAAAATCGAATTTCGTGTGTTGATCAAACACTGTTTTTTGATGGGAAAAAATACCATTCAAGCAAAGCAATGGCTTGATAAGTGTTACAGGGTCTCTGCCCCCGGAAAATCACTTATCATTTACTGGTATGCTGAATTTAAACGCGGTCATATAGACACAAAAGATGCTGAACGCCCAAGTGAGGTTGATACACCGGAAAACAAAGAAAATCCCCAAAATTGTTTTGGATGACCGTAAAGTGAAATTGTGTGAGATAACTGACACTCTAAAGATATTAAAAGAACATGTTGATCATATTTTGCATAAATATTTGGGCATGAGAAAGCTCTCTTCGAAATGGGTACCGCGTTTGCTCACAGCAGACCAAAAACAACAACGTGTTGATGATTCTGTGCGCTGTTTGGACCTGTTTAAGCGCAATAAACAGGATTTTTTTCATGCGATACGTGACAATGGATTCTGTATTTTGGGATGCTAATGAAATAATTTTCATAGACTATGCTGAAAAGAGAAAAACCATCAATAATGTATATTATGTAAAGTTATTGATGCGTTTAAAAGGCAGAAATCGCGAAGAAACGGCTCCAAATTACCAAGTAAAAAAGTGCTCTTTCATCAAGACATTGTACCGTGGCACAAGTCAATGGTTACGATGACAAAATTGCATGAATTTATGTTCGAATTGCTCTCTCATCCACCGTATTCTCCAGATTTTGCCCCCAGCGACTATTAACTATTCGCAGACATCAAATAAATGCTCGCAGGGAAGAGATTTGGCTCCAGTGAAGAAGTTATCGCCGACACTGAGGTCAATTTTGAAGGCAAACACAAATCCTTATACAAGAAAGGTATAGAAATGTTAGAAAAGCGTTGGACTGTTTGAATCGCTCTTGAAGGACACTATATTGATGAATAATATCGAATTTTTCAAAAAAAAATGTTTTAGGTAGTTAGATTGAAGATTTTTTCATAAAATATATGACAATGGATGAAACATGGTTCTACCACTACACATCGGAATCAAATTAGCAGTCAGCTGAGTGAACAGCAGCCGGTGAAAACCCGCCAGAAGCGACCAAAGACATAACATTCGACTGGGAAGGTTTTGGCCTCTGAATATTGGGATGCGCATGGAATAATTTTTATCGGCTATGCTGAGAAGAGAAAAACCATCAACAGCGAATATTATATAAAGTTATCGGTGCCTTTGAAGGCAGAAATCGCTTAGAAACTGCCCCAAATAAGCAAAAAAGTGCTCTTTCATCAAGACAATGCACTATGTCACAAGTCAATGCTTACGATGGCAAAATTGCATGAATTGAAGTTCCAGTTGCTTCCCCATCTACCGTAATCTCCAGATTTGGCTTCCAACGAATTAAACATGTCATAGGGTAGACTTGTTGACAAGAAAACCAGCGTAGGAAGAAATATATGCACTCACTAATAACTCTTTACTTCTAATAATAATTACAACGGTCTACAATAAAAAATTTTGCATATATCGGGATAAAAATAGGATTTTAGTAATATAAAATCGAGCCTGTATGTAAGATTTTAAATATTTTAGCCGAGGAAAACAGGAATAGTCATTTCTAACCCTTTCGGATCATTTAATATCTGAGAAAAATTAGGTACTTGAAAAATCTTCACTGTATATTTTTTTTATAGTGTAAAAGTTGTGGCTCCATAGATGATTTTTCATTACAGGTTAATTCAAGATATAACACTACAAAAACTTAGGCAGGCTGTTCTAAAAAGTTAACATTACATAACGCAGGATAGTTATATTCGAACACTCGTTTTCATTAGCATCCCCAGTTAACTTCCTGGGCGTTAATTTGGAAGCAATTACGTCTTGGCATAATTGCATATACTAGTGTTATTTCGTACTAGAAAACTCTATACGTTACAAAAATGCTACTCCCATATTTCCACACCAAAATGTAATAGCTACTATTCAAAAGAAAGCTATTTGCCTCATTGTCAACCCGAAACTTACTCTAAGTCTAAGTTTCTTAAAACATCGAAGAAAAGTTGATGAGTACTATCTTCTATAAATACTCTTATGAGCATTGTCTGATGGATGTAGGTCCCTTTAGTCCTCCGAGAGTGATGCATGCTAGAAAATCACATGTGATAATTTTGTCATTTCTCGTAGTTCAGGAAGTTTTTCATATGGAAAACTTCAGTCTATTGTGCACATGAACTACTGCTTCCGTGTACGTGTTGAAATCTTTATAAAAAATTTAGATTAAGCTTATCAAATACTTTAAAAGCACCTATTTTGACCTTGGTATCCGAAACTTTATAGACCTTTATTACATAATATGGGAAGCTATATTATAATATTTACATAATTAATATATTAGTAATATATATATCAAAAATATTATTATTGTTTACTATATTTTACACTTATCTAACAGAAATTTTGAATGGCTTGTAGCGCTTATCTTTACAGTATTTTTACATTACGCTTCTGAGTTTTTACCAGGATATCACAAAACTTTGGTAATAGCATGGCCATCTTAATTTCATTAGATTTTCAGAGAAATCTTCCCATCCGAAAGGAGTTTTTTTTTTTACTTTGACTATTTTTTTATAGTTTCCTTATATTAATAATATTATCAAATAGGTAATGTTTCCTTTTTGTAGTCTACTATAAAATCAATAATGTTGGTTATAATTCCGATTTCTGCTCGGTTTTTCAAAGGTAGTGTAGGATATATCCTCATAAACATTGAAACCAGCACGTTGGTTGTTCAGCAATAAAGAGCGTCGAGCGATAGGTGTTTTATCTTAACTCTGTTCACCTGTTTTTTGTTTGATACGCTGGATCCCAAAATCGTTGTTTTGGGTTAGAAAGCTCTCCTGTGGGTAAGTTTCTGTTTTATATTTTGACTATTCGACTTACCTGACCTACTCTGAATATCGCGGCAAAAAAAAACGACACATGCTGCAGAGTCAGCAGGGTAAAATTATTTAAAAACTCAAGAGATAGTTTTATGGATTGTACATTGCTTTTTTTGTTTTTTCAGGATTTTATTGCTAATTTTTTTACAATTTTTGTCACCACTTCCCCTTCTGGTAATGGTGTTCTCTATCAAAAGGTTATCCATTTTTTTTACTAGGTTTGTTGGTCTTTCCGATTTTTTTTTCTGTTTTTCCAATTTCTCTGCGAGCCCTTTTTGGAAGCCTATAACCAAAAAGTCATCCTACTGACCTGAGTAGAAGACTTCTTTCATCAACAGTGAAGGAAGTTTTTAAGGTTAGTCATATTTTACAAATCCGAAAACCCTTTTTTGGCAAATAGTAGTTTAATGATATATAGTATCTTTAAATTCTAAATGTTAGGTTTCATATTTTAGTATTTTGTTTAATATTTATAACTTATAATATTATATAATCTATAAGGAACTAAAAGTCTATACGTAGAAATAAATTTATTTTTTATATTATTGTTTGTATTATTGTTGTATTTATGTTTTATTGTCTAGTATAGTGACACCTCAGTTCTGTTTATTTTAACATTTATAGTACAAAGCAATTTATATTTCTTTGCTGAATAAAAATAAATCGTGTTTAAATAAATAAAAAAAGGCATATTTAGAAGCGTCTTTATAACTAAAATTCAGTCTTTAGGACAAAAGAGCTGCCATTTAGCACGGAATAAAAATAAACGTCACAAAAACGCAACTTATGACAAATTTCGTACTGAATAACAATATATCACTGGCAGGCAAACCTGTCGAACAAATCTCATCATAGAAATATTTGGGCAATGAAATCCGTGTCGGTAGAGACAACCTGACCTGCAAATTCCTAAGAACAATGGGTTTAGGATGGGGAGCTTTTATCAAGCTGAAGTATAATTTTAATTCGAATGTTCCCATCAGCTTGAAGCGAAAAATATATGATCAGTGTATATTGCCTGTCATAACATACGCAGCCGAAACACCCACAAAAAAATCGGCATATAAACTGCGTGTGACGTAAAAGGCGATGGATAGATCGATGTTGGGTGTTACCCTCATATTTAGAAGCGTCTCTATAGCTAGAACCCAGTCTTTAGGACACAAGAGCGGCCTTTTAGCACGGGTAAGTTTCTGTAAAAAGAAGGCTTAAATTTGCTTAATTGTATATTAAAATGATTAGTTCAATGTAAAATTACTGAAAACAGACAAAGTTCATATTTCAGCGGTCTACCCACTGTTCTTTTATTTGTCAATTCATCCCGAGACGCGTTTCGGCATATCCCGGTTCATCAATCGGGCTAGAATCGACAAAGCAGAGAACAGAATTTACTAGTCGTTATCAAGGTACTTACGGAACGTAATGGTAAGATACAATGCATTGTACCAAGTACGCCATCGTAGGCTGACATATCAACCACAAGCCGACGTCTCGGGATGGATTGACAAATAAGAGAACAGTTGGTAGATTGTTGAAATATGGACTTTGTCTGTTTTAAGTAGTTTTCTAAAAATAATACAAATTTTATTTATTCTAATGATCAAAACTAGGACAAGGTGTAAACTTGAAACTTTTTCTGACTTACTCCTATAAAATCATAAACTATTACATGTCAACAATAAATATTCACGAGATAAAATTATTTATCAAGCTCACGTAGAAGAAAATGTATTACAGAAGTTTTACACAAATTACGTACTGTATGTGTAGAACTTTCATCCACATGTTTCTAATAATAATTAGCATTTTATATTAAAATTGTAGGAGGCCTTTTTTACAGACATTAGCATTTTACATTAAAATTTTAGGAGGCTCATTTCTACAGAGTTATAGGGAATCATATTACAAACGATTTAATATTAAGTTCTATAACACTGATAACAAAACTTACAGCCCTGTGTAAAATTTTACCTAACAAGGTAAAGATATTACTTTTTTTATTCTGTAAATTCTTCCACATGAACATATGCTTTCAACATTTTAAGAAATAATTTTCAATCCAGCTTAAAATTATGAAAGGAATTATTAAATTATCTGTCTAGCCATGAAAATTACCGCAAAAAAGATATCGTTTTGTTTTCAAATTTTGTATAAATAAATGTGATACAGTTTCTCGCTGATGGATGGAAATAGACCAAAAGTTAAACTATATCGATATTCCGAAATAAAATTTCGGAATATGGTTTGTTACTTGATTGGTCACTACAACAGAAAGTCGAGAGATTTGCACACGCAAAATGACCAACAAAGATCCCATGAATGCTATATTCCATGCCTTTCCTCCTACGACTATAGTTTCTGAGCCTATACTCTTCATCAGGTAGGTTTTAGGCAACGGTATTGATTGTGAAGATCCGAGTACCGTGAAGAGTCAAGTTGGAATGACTCTCGCCGACTTATAGCTATCATGGTACCTTAAATAAACGAGATACTACTCGTTGGGATACAGATACAGACCCGTGCGCCATTTGTTGAGATTTTCAAACTTCGAAAAAATACTCAACTATATAAACCTAACCATATTCCGAAATTTTATTTCGGAATATCGATTTAGTTTATCCTTCCTAACAATGAAGCAAGTTTGCAAATCAGTAAGAAACAGTTAAACTGCAAACACTTTTAAATATCTTGGCTCACTTATAGCAAATCATGGCGGATGCAACGATATGAGAAAACCATCAGATCACGCTAGACAGCGAAATACAGATAATATAGACCTCGGCTCTCTCGATGTTTCTTCGTAGATCGAAGTATTAAACCGTAAGGCAATCAGAGGATAAATAATTGACCCTTTTGTCAAGTAGTACTGGCGCGGAGTGTTTAGAATCTTCTGGGATGAAAAGAAGACCAATCGGTGAATCCTGGAATAGCTGAAAATAAAGAAACGCTTCCTCACCATTGTAGCTAAAAAAATTGCAAAATTCTTTCGTCATGTAGTGAGACGAAACAGAAAGACTTACTCTGGAGGAAATTGTAAACTCAGTCTATTAAAGTGGCTGAGGATCGAAACAAATGGCAAATCATAGTAAAATTACACTGGTTGACAAAAAAAAAACTTTCGTAAAAATACTGAGACCTGAGTAGTATTGTATTGTGACCCGCACAACATGAACTTGAGGTTCATTTTGCTATATCACGTCAGGTCTAACTTAACAAACATATAAAAATGGACTAAAATGCTATTTAATGGCAAAATGCATATATTCCTATATTTTTTGGGATGCTGAGTTTAAAATTAACGTAAAAATTGCACTTTGTGGTCAGTATCCCTTTCTAACCTCAAAAAATACCTAAAAAATGACCTTCGGCTCTAGATGATTAAAGAGTTGTTCAAATCACTTCAGGGTAATTTCTTGGGTTAAAAACTTCTTATTCGAGGGTTTTTCATATGGGTGAATAAAAATTTGAGATTAGAATATTGAAATTTTAAAATTAAAGGTGACGTATATAAAATGACGGACATAAATGTTATGAAATAAGGTACAAACTGTATAGATGGACCATGTTTTTGGACTATAATCTCCCTGACTGACAAATGGAAGTCCTCACCATAACCTTAAAAATTACCCACCCTGTCCAAATGACCTTCCCTACCTCCCATGTTAAATTACCTCTCTTTAACACTTACTTACCAGAATTCTTCTCAAAAACAAATTCCATATATACAGTTATACATTGAACATGTTTTTAACCTTAATTGGACCGCTAGATGGCTTCTAGCGTTATTTGTATAAGTAGAATGTATGATAATACTATTATTAAACTTATAAGATTCAATTTGGAAATATATATATATATATATATATATATATATATATATATATATATATATATATATATCATATATATATATATATATATATATATATATATATATATATATATATATATATATATATATATATGTATATATATATATATATATATATATATATATATATATATATATATATATATATATATATATATACCACACGCTGAGTATTAACTTACTTCGCGATATCTTTATGTATTTTGACCTCCGAATTACGAATTTACCACATACAGTTTAATTACAGACTGCATAAAAATTTTCAAGCAGTTAGAAATTAGTAGTGGTTAAGATTGCAAAAGCTTTGCTTATTCCAAGATTTCATCTTCAATTTTTATGCGTTCGTTTGACAATAATTAAACTCAGCTATATAAAGCTGTAGAATGTATGATAATACTATTATTAAACTTATAAGATTCAATTTGGAAATATATATGTATATATATATATATATATATATATATATATATATATATATATATATATAATATATATATATATATATATATATATATATATATATATATATATATAAATATATATATATATATATATATATATATATATATATATATATATATATATATATATATATATATATATATATATATATATATGTATACCATACGCTGAGTATTAACTTACTTTGCGATATCTTTATGTATTTTGACCTCCGAATTACGAATTTCCCACATACAGTTTAATTACAGACTGCATAAAAATCAATAAATTTTCAAGCAGTTAGAAATTAGTAGCGGTCAAGATTGCAAAAGCTTTGCTTATTCCAAGAGTTCATCTTCAATTTTTATGCGTTCGTTTGACAATAATTAAACTCAGCTATACGAGTATAAAGCTGTGGAATGTATGGTAATACTATTATTAAACTTATAAGATTCAATTTGGAAATATATATATATATATATATATATATATATATATATATATATATATATATATATATATAATATATATATATATATATATATATATATATATATATATATATATATATATATATATATATATATATATATATATATATATATATATATATATATATATATATATATATACATTTATATATATGTATATATGTATATATATATATATATATATATATATATATATATATATATATATATATATATATATATATATATAAATATAAATATATATATATATATATATATATATATATATATATATATATATATATATATATATATATTATATATATATATATATATATATATACATATATATATATATATATATATATATATATATATATATATATATATATATATATATATATATATGTATATGTACCTCCGAATTACGAATTTACCACATACAGTTTAATTACAGACTGCATAAAAATCAATAAATTTTCAAGCAGTTAGAAATTAGTAGTGGTTAAGATTGCAAAAGCTTTGCTTAGTCCAAGAGTTCATCTTCAATTTTTATGCGTTCGTTTAACAATAATTAAACTCAGCTATATAAAGCTTAGATTTATTATAATAAATCTAAGCTCAGAGCACTAAAAAATACAGATTGCGCTTATTTCCTTAGTTGATACTGAATCGATACCAAAATTGTCCGAAAGTTGTCAATATTTTTTTTTTTAACAGATATGTAGTTAAATTAGTTCAGGTACGCCATCTTTGATTTCAAAATTTCAATATTTTAACCTCAAAACTTTAATCAGCTATATGAAAAGCCCCCGAATATGAAGTTTTAACCCCAGAAACTACCCTCCAGTGACTTTGAACAGCTTTTTAATCACTTAGGGTCGGAGTATCATTTTTTAGGTACTTTTTGAGGTTAGAAAGGACTATTAACCAAAGAGTGCAGTTTTTATGTTGACTCAGCAACCCAAAAATCATAGAAATATATTCACTGACTCTCTATTTTACCATTAAACAGCATTTTAATCCATTTCCAAGTGTTTTTTGAGGTTAGAAAAATACTCTGACGTGACGGAGCAAAATGAATCTCAAATTCGTGTTTAGTGGATCAAAATACATATGAATATACTCGTCTCTGTGTTTTTCCGAAAATTTCATTTTGTCGACCAGTGTTATCATTAAGTCACGCTGCTTTAAATCAAGCTACTGACTATAAAGAATGTACTAAAAATATTTAGTAACTAGTAGCGAATTAAAATACCATTTACTATCCCTTTGAATAACTAGTTATAAACAAATACAAAAAAAATCAACAATTGTAGTAAACTTTTGTACCAGGTTTTATGTTATTTAGCCATGTATTGGTTATGTAATATAACACTAATCATATAATAAAATAATTTTTTCTTTTTCAGGTTCAAATACGAAATCAACAGTTGCAATTTTAAACTGCATTACAGCTCGGCAACTTTGTTTTAACGATAGTTCGTGTTCCGCTATTCTGGAGATAATTCCAAGAGTGTGTGGGCCTGAAGTTGGTAAGTTAAACAATAACATGAAAATATTTTGACAAACTGTTGAGAAGCTTGTGAATCATTTAAAAATTAATTGAGGTACATATTCTACAAGAAGCTCAAAGCAGTATATGTGTAGTACTTTTGCAAGGTTTTACTCTGTTCTGTTTAGTATTAAAAAATGCCCCATAATTTAGTTAAAGTTGCGGAAACAAATTTTAAAACAACATTTTAGTTATTAGAAGACGACAGAGAAAAAAAAGATGTAATAATCATAAGGTTTTAGATTTTTAATTAGTGATAAACAGAATAAAATGAAGACGATAACTACTTAAAATGATTTAGCACTAGTGTTGAGAACAATATTGACCAATATGAAATTATGATACTGTTACTGTTAATGATCACTAAGGTATATTATGAATACTAAATATTTTACAGATCATTTAGTTAGTAGAGGTATAAAAGAAACAGGTACAACACTTTTTCAAGGAAAAAGAGGAGGCGGAAGCTCGATCTTCATCAGAAGGGTCTATTTTTGTTATATATACATACATACATATATATATATATATATATATATATATATATATATACACATATATATATATATATATATATATATATATATATATATATATATATATATATATATATATATATATATATATATATATACAGTCCTTGGCCAAATTATTAGACGCACTGCAAGATTTCATGTAAAATATTAATTACCGAGTGATATTGTACCGTTTTATTATTTTAAATTGCTTTGTTTTTTATTTTTATATTATCCAATCAATTACCTATTTATTTGACATAAATAAAACAGCATTAATTTAGAAAAGCATAAGTTTATTAAGTTTTAAAGAAAAGTGAAATTAATGTTAGTAAAAGTCAATATTTAGTTGAGCCACCTTTAGCCGCTATCAAAGCTTTAATTCTGCGCGGCATGCTATCAATGCAAGATTGTACTGTCTCCTGCATTTGAGGATGATGATTCCACACATGAATAATCTTTTCTAGGAGCTGGGTTTTGTTTGTAATCACATCTTTAGCCACTTCTCTTTTCATCAGCTCCCACACATTTTCAATGGGCTATTACCCGGCCAATCCAACAGAGGGATATTTTTTTCTGCCAAAAAAGCTTTAACAGACCGAGCAGTGTGGCAGGGAGCTCCATCTTGCATGAAAGTGAATAGTTCCCCATTTGGAAACCATTCTCTGAGTTGCGGAATCAACCGATTTTGTAATACTTCTTTGTACTGATCTTGCCTCATTATTCCTTTGACGACGTACAGACGTCCAGTGCCCTTGCCGCTGATGACTGACCAAATCATCACTTTGGTGGGATGTTTAACCGTCGGGACGACACAATAAACTTCCATGTTTATTTGCTTTATTTAACTGAAAATGATAATAATGTATAAATTATTGATTAAATTGCTGTATCTTACCGATCTCCAGAAGTCCACATCTTTGTCTTGCCATTGTTTGGCCCGCTTCAGGCGCTTTGCTTTCATTGCAGCTGTTAACTTGGGCTTCCTGGCGGGGCGACAGGCCTTAAAAATCTAATTCTTTCAATTTTCTTCGAACAGTGCGCTCAGAAGCATTTACGCTAGCATCCTGGAGTTGTGATTTTATTACCTTTGTGGTAGCAAATCTGTTTTCTACACAAATTTTCTTCAAACATCTCTCTGACCGTGGAGTGAAAATTGGTTTTCTACCGTATCTTTCTTTCTTTTCGGGCTTAATTCCTTCCCTGACTCAATTTTCTTTTTTATGCGTCGTACACTAGCTTCAGAAACCTCCAATCTTCGTGATATTTCTCGGTTGGTAAATGTTTTCGCAATCACAAGGGCCTTCACTTCAGCTTTTTTACGTGGTGAAAGATCGCCTTTTCTACCCATAATGAAAATAGTCCAATTACTTTTTTAAAACACTGCATACAAAATAAACTAATAACTGAGTAGTATAAAACTGTTAAACAAACAATCACAGTCCATAAAGCCACAGAAACACGTCCGTACCTGACTCGATTCCGATCGCGACTGATACAGGTTTGTACTTATTTACGTTCATGTATCACTTTGTCAACACAGTGTTGCCATATGTTAAAAATAAATACAAATATGTAGTCTACAACAATTCTTTTAAATAAAAATCAATAATATTGTAGTTTAAATATACCATTATTGCATAAAAACTCTTAAGAAACATAAAATTACTAAAAAAAATACAGTGCGTCTAATAATTTGGCCAGGGACTGTATATATATATATATATATATATATATATATATATATATATATATATATATATATATATATATATATTATATATATATATATATATATATATATATATATATATATATATATATATATATATACATACATACATAATCGATAAACCTCTTTTACCCGTAGGTCTCAAGGATCGTTCTCTACTTTCTTTCCACAAATTTACGCCACTCATCCCTATTTAGTGCTAGTTGTTTCGCCTCAGCCCGGGATTTTCCTCTTTTCCTCAGTATTTCATTCACACTATTGTCCCATGTTTCCCTCGGTCGCGCCTTTCTATTTTTTCCTGTCACTCTTGCCTTCCACACCATTTTGATCTGCCGATCATCATTCATTCTTACTATGTGTCCAGTCCATTTTAACTTCCTTTCCTTCATTTTTACATTAACTTCCTGTCTAATATCTTCATTCCTTCTTTCATCAGTTCTTCTTGCCCCTACCACTTTCCGCAGATACTTTATTTCTGTGGCTTGTAATCGTCTTTCATACTTATCTGTCAGACTCCAATTCTCAGCCCCGTAGGTTATAACTGGCATATATACTGTTTTGTAAATTGCCATTTTTTTTCCCTGATATTTCCTTTTTACTCAGAAAGCTTTTGTACAGCGAGCAGTATAATCTTGTTCCAGCTTTCATTCTATTTCCAATTTCATCCTCTTGTGTTCCTTGGGAGTTTATTACTATTCCCAGGTATTTATATAGCTCCACCTGTTTAATTTTTTTGTCTCTCTACTTTAATGTTCATAGTTTCTTGTCTGTTAGTTATAAACATCACCTTTGTTTTTTCCAAGTTAATAAACTGGTTATATTTTTTAACTCTACTATCTATATATTCATGTTCAGCTCCAAATCTCCTTCTGTCCTTGTTACCAGTACAATATCGTCCGCGAATGCACATGCCTCATTTTTTACAGCCTTTAATTGGTTATATCCCACCATGTACTTAATTGTCTTTCCCCAGCTCGCTTTTATTACCTCATCTATAACGCTTATAAATAATAGTGGACTCAACACTCTTCCTTGCCTTACCCCATCACTATTGGTGAATTCCTTCAATGTTCGGTTACACGTTCTCACTTGGTTTATGGTATTATAATACAGGCTCTGCATTGTACTTACTAAATCTTCACCTACATCCTTGTTCCGTAAACTCCTCCTTATTCCATGTCTATTTACTATATCATAAGCTTTTTTCATATCCAGAAACCATAAAAATACTCTCCTATCTTTTCCCAGGGCCTTTTCTGCAATCTGCTGTTTTGTAAATATGTGGTCTTGTGTACTATCGGCTGGCCTAAAACCACTCTGCATATCTGCTAACTCGGGTTCAATTATTTGTCTTAATCTCTTCTCAGTTATGGATTCATATACTTTTAGAGCTGCACAGAGGAGCGTCATGCATATCACCATTTTTATACACAACACACACAATAACAGTACTCCATTCTTTTGGTATTTTCTTACTTCCCCATGCAAGATTAAAAATGTACTGAAGTTTTTCCTCGTTGGTCCAAGGAATTTTAACAGTTCCGCATCTACTCCATCATATTCTGCTGCTTTACCAGTTTTTAGTTTCTCCAGCGCCTTCTCTACTTCGTATATATATATATATATATATATATATATATATATATATATATATATATATATATATATATATATATATATATATATGAGGCTGACCACAAAAAAAAAGTTTTTATGTTTGGCGGTGCTACCAGCTAAAAGCCTTTTATTAAAAGTAAATAAAGATCCCTAAAATTTTGGTCAAAGAATATTAAAGTTTAGAGGATGCTAAAGCCGATTTTATTGGTAACATCAGTGTATTGTATATTTTACAGGATAAAAGCATAATTGTATGTTGAAAACATTACTTTTTTGAGGTTTCAATAGCATAGATATATAGAACTGATAATTATGTACAAACTTAGACCACGTGCAACGATGGGAGACCAAGTAAACTCAAATTATGAGCAATTAAAAAACTTCTAAAATGCACAAAGAGGACAAATTTCGAACTTAATGGATACTTTACTTTGCACGTGTTATTTTTTTCAGGTATAAATTGCATAGATATTCTGGACTGACAATTATGAACAAACTTAGACCACGTGCAACCAATTTTGTATTTAATGAGTACTTTTTGTTGTGCACCATATATTTTCGACGTATTAATTTTTCAGATATTCAGGACTAACAGTTTGGAATAATCTTATACCATGCTCGACCACGTAAACTTTAGTTAATTTTATATTTAATAGTTTACGTTGGGCACTTTATTTTGTTGAGATATAAATTATATAGATATTCTGGACTGACAATTTCGAACATTCATATGTATACATATATATATATATATATATATATATATATATATATATATATATATATATATATATATATATTTATTTATATATATATATATATATATATATATATATATATATATATATATATATATATATATATATATATATATATATATATATATATATATATATATATATATATATATATATATATATATGTATGTCGTAATGAATTCAGTTATCTCCAACAATGTTCCTATTATTCGCCCTAAGACCCTCAAATATCCTAAATGGTACGATAATTCGATAATACGTAAAATCAAAAAAAAGAATCAAGCCTGGAAAAGGTATAGACGTACTAGAAATATTTGTGACCTAGTCGAATTTAAACGTCTTCGTAGAGGGATCAAGATCGAGGTTCGGATTGCTTATAGAAATTATGTTAGTGAGGCGGAAAGTTACTTCTCTATCAACCCAAATAAATTTTGGTCTTTTCTAAACGAGAAAAGGAGGACAACTAGTATTCCCATCAACATGTATTTTGAAAAAGAATTGCTTACGGCTCCTCAGGAGATAGTGAATTTTTTTGCTAAGTACTTCCAATCGGCATATGTTGATTCCTCTATATTTCGGAACAACCCCCCTGATAGCTACTCACGTCCCTCTCTTTTATCTCTAATTGTTAACACCATAGAGGAAAAGGACGTGATCAGTGCCTTAAAGAAACTTAAACCTAAATCGACCGCTGGAACCGATGGTCTACCAGCTTTTTTTATTCGGGATTGCGCAGCTGTGTTGTCCAAGCCTCTCACGTTTCTTTTCAATCTGTGTTTAAACTCATCGTCTTTTCCCCAAATCTGGAGGAAGTCTAAAATATGTCCCGTATTCAAAAAGGGTGATAAGAGCCACATTGAAAATTACAGATCTGTGGTAATATTGAACAACTTTTCAAAGGTTTTCGAAATTGTGCTCTATGACATTATATTTAATCATGTTAAACTTTTCATAACTGAAAGCCAACATGGATTCTTTCCAGGGCGTTCAACCATTATCAATTTAGTTATAATTACTCAATTTATTTCGGAAAGTATGGACAATGGAGGACAAGTCGACGTAGTTTATACAGACTTCTCAAAGGCTTTTAACCGGCTTGACCATGGTATTTTGCATGAAAAACTCTCAAACTGTGGAGTTAATGGCCATTTATTAAACCTGCTGAAATCTTACTTAATTGGTCGTCAACTGATAGTAAATTATCGTGGTTTTGAGTCGGTCATTATTAATGCTACCTCTGGTGTTCCTCAAGGGTCTGTCCTAGGACCGTTATTATTTAACATATTTATAAATGACATCACCCGAGGCCTTACCTCGTCCTCTTTGCTTTATGCTGACGATCTGAAAATATACCGATGGATAGATTCTCTCCATGATTGTGTAACTCTTCAGGATGATCTAGATACTTTAAATCGTTGGTGTATTCATAATAACTTATATTTGAACACAAAGAAATGTTTTTCTATGTCTTTCACTCGAAAGAAATTACCAGTAAATTTTTTATATAATTTAAACCATAATGATCTTGAAAAATATTATCGTTTCAAAGATCTTGGTGTAACGTTTGATGCTAAACTCAGTTTTGTGGACCATATAAATGAGACCATTGCTTCTTCTTATAGGTGTATGGGTTTCATTATGAGGAATTCTAGAGACCTTTCAAACATTGAAACCCTCATCACTTTATTTAATGCTTTGGTTCGTTCTAAACTGGAATATGGTTCAGTTATCTGGTACCCAACATATGAGATCTACAGTAATCATATTGAAAAATTCCAAAGACGATTTGTGAAGTTCCTCTGGTTTAAATTAGATGGTATTTATCCACCATTGGGTTTCCCTAATGATGTTCTATTAAGAAGATTCAATATTGTTAGCTTTTCTTGGCATAGAGAATATGCTACAATCTTGTTTTTATATAAAATCTTGAAACACAGAATTGAATGTCCTTGCACCCTCTCAAGTATTAGGTTCCGTGTGCCATCTCAACACGCTCGCCTAAACCATTCCTTTTTCTACATGCCTGTTCCAAGAACAAACTTGTTGATGTACTCACCGATATACGTTATGTGCATGAATTATGAAAGGGTCAAACATATAGTTGATATTTTTTGTTGCAGTATAACATCTCTACGTAGGTCATGTTTAACTGTGGATTAAGTCTGTCTCTTTTTATTTTTGTTTTTCTGTAGCTTGTAGTGTAGTTATTAGAATTGTTAAAATACTAATTTGATAGATACTTATCTATTTGTATTTGTTATATTTGAATGTTCCTATTCTATAATTGGATTGTTCTGTAGGATAGTATTAAATAAATAAATAAATAAATAAATAAATAAATAAATATATATATATATATATATATATATATATATATATATATATATATATATATATATATATTTATATATATATATGAGGCTGGTTTGAAAAGTCCGTGCAAAGTCCGAGAGATGGCACCACCGGCGCGTGTCGAGTTCATGTTTAGTTAGTAGCATCTCTTGAATGAACGCACACCAAATTTCAGCCATATTGGTCTATTTCTTTGTGTTTGGCATTCGTGTGAATCAAGGAAGTCGAGTGATTTTCAAGAAATGGACGAAAAAGAATTTCGTGTGATGATTAAACATTACTTTATGAAAGGCAAAACGCCTCAGGAGACTAAAGAGAAGCTTGATAAACATTATAGTGACTCTGCACCTTCGATTAGAACAGTTTATAAGTGGTTTCAAAATTTTCGGACTGGCCATATGGGCACAAGTGATGCTGAACGTTCTGGACGGCCTGTGGAGGTTACGACTCCAGAAATCATTGATCAAATCCATGATATGGTGATGGATGACAGAAGAGTTAAGGTGCGTAAGATTGCTAGTGCTGTGGGCATCTCGACTGAACGGGTACATAATATTTTGCATAAACATTTGGACATGAGAAAGCTATCCGCAAGATGGGCGCCGCGATTGCTCACGCTTGACCAAAAACGGAATCGTGTGAAGTGTTGCAAGGATGGTTTGCAGCTGTTCCAGAAGAATCCGGAGGACTTTAAGCGTCGTTTCGTCACTGTGGATGAAACATGGATACATTACTATACTCCTGAGACCAAACAACAATCTAAACAATGGGTTACCAAGGGGGAATCTGCACCAAAAAAGGCGAAGACCGTTCCTTCGGCCGGAAAGGTTATGGCGACTGTCTTTTGGGATTCGCAAGGGATAATCCTCATCGACTATCTGGAAAAGGGTAAAACTATTACAGGTGAATATTATTCATCGTTATTAGACCGTTTGAAAACCGAGCTGCAAGAAAAACGCCCGCGATTGGCCCACAAGAAAGTCCTTTTCCATCACGACAACGCACCAGCACACACCTCAGCAGTTGTGGTCGCAAAATTAATGGAAATAGGATTCCAACTCGTTTCACATCCCCCCTATTCTCCAAACTTGGCTCCCTCGGACTACTATTTGTTCCCCAATTTGAAGAAATGGCTGGCGGGACAAAGATTTTATTCAAACGAGGAGGTGATTGCAGACACTAATGGATATTTTGCAGACTTGGACAAATCCTATTATTCGGAAGGGATCAACAAACTAGAACATCGTTGGACGAAGTGTATAAGCCTAAAAGGAGACTATGTCGAAAAATAAAAAAGGTTTACCCCAAACACATAAGTAGTTTTTATGTTTGCACGGACTTTTTAAACCAGCCTCGTATATATATATATATATATATATATATATATATATATATATATATATATATATATGTATATATATATATATATATATATATATATATATATATATATATATATATATGTATATGTATGTATAATAAACTGGTCAGACTGTTTAGATACCTGTTTTTTATCATCTTTCAGTATATTCAAACCAGATAAGCAACTTTGTAATAAGATTATTTCAAGAAAAATAATCATAAATGGCAAAACGTAATAATAAATTAGAAAATTGATCCTAAACTTTGTTCGCATTTTAAAATGTAAACGAATGATTTAGTCAATATTAACTTTGAAAACAGTTGCCTCTGAATTTGACAAAATATAATTATAACAGATTCTTTTTCAATAAAAAAACTTGTTCATTACAGAAGTTAACTGGTCAAAACTATGAATATCTTGGTGTATGTAGGGTTGCGCCGGACGTACATTCCAGTATTACAGTTTTTAATGTTGACTGTATTATAATAGATGTGACAAATACCTGCAGAATTAGTGTCTCGTGAAAACTATTATCAAAATTTAATGCCTATGAATAAACGAATTTTAAAGAAACAATGATAGAAAAATTTCACTGTAAATTTCCGTCTTTTTAAAACTGTACCCGTCATTGACCTTGGCATATGTTTTTCATGTTATGGTATTATCGAATGTAATAAGAATTATCATTTTGTATGAACAACGCTTTTCGTACCAGAAAATTACGTTGTTAGTAAGTAGATATTTTGTCTTCTTTTTTTATCGTTCACCTCGCTGCCTCAAATAGGAATTAACCCTTTTCTATGTCATTTAGATATCGGCTATGATATCATCACCGTTGTCCAAATTCCGAAATATACATAATGGTTTTTTTTAGATTACAAATTACCCCTGCCACGGACGCTGTTGTAGAAGTGCTGCCTATATATCTGGCTCAGCCAAATATAATTAAATTACTTAATAACTAATTGCACTGACCTCAGATCCTGAGTACCGTACGATTGAAGTATATCATTGAGCGAGGGGCACCACATGGGAACATGGCAACATTGTGGCCTAGTAATTATATTTTCATGAAATTCGAAATTGGGATAAAGAAAATATTGTCTCAAATAATCAGTTGTTTGACGTGCTGTGTGAGAGTTGGCATTGTCATGATAAAGAATGTTGGGAAGGTATCGGTTGTTTTTCATGATTTCATCGATGACTTCTGAAATCCAAATTGTTGTTAGTATTCAGCATTAACTGTTCCTTGATCCTTTAAAGCAATAGTTTCAACATGTCTAGTATAATCAAAGAAACAAGCGATCATTTGGTTAGAAGTGCTTTGCGAACGAACCACTTCTGTTTGATTCGGTTCATCTTGAAACACCCAAACAGTTGATTGTTGCTTAATTTTCAGTTCGTACGAATATATCCAAGTTTCGTTTCTGGTTACGATGATTTTGCATGTCCTCGGTCGAATTTTTTAAGTATTTTTTTATACCAATTAACATGAGCCTGCTTTTGAATTTCGGTCAAATTATGCAGAATCCATCGGGAACAGATATTTTTCATAGCTAAATGTTCAAGTAAAATTGAATGTACTGCAGTCTTCTCTTGACAATAAAATGTTTTGAACTGTCAGTTCGAAAAAATTACGCAATCTTAATTTTTTTTTAAATGGAAAGCCTTGTATATTGTTTTATTTTTAAGTCCTACTAAAAATTCTAGATATTATTTGTCTAATATACCATATGTCTAAATAGAACTCAAATAATTGATATTTGAAATTAATTTTTTTTAAGCTGGCTTGTGTCAAACATCTACTGTCAGGTAACGACTTAACGCGTCAAAAAAATGATTTATTGTCTTAACGGAAGAGTTAACAGGCATATCTGCCGGTACTGGTCTACTGAGAATCCCCACTGGATAACCGACAGCCATTCTCAAAGATAAAAGTGTGGGCAGGGATTTGTGGTCGTCATATCATTGGTCCCTTTTTTATCGATGAAAATCTTACAGGATAACGGTATTTACAGTTACTCCAAGAGCAAGTTATACCAACTTGTGTAGGTCTTTTTCCCGATGAAAATAATTTGGATACCCCTAACAGGAATCTGTGGTATCAACAGTATGGAGCACTTCCTAACTATGAAATCAATGTTCGTAGATATTTGGACATGCGATGTTTCCTAATCGATGGATAGGCAGAAGAGGTGCTGCCGAATGGCCTGCAAGGAAGCCCGACCTTAGCCACTCGATTTTTTTTTTATGGAGTCATTTAAAAACCAAAGTGTCCCGAAGTCGACCTGAAACTATAGAAGATTTACAACAAAGAATTCAATATGAAGTAGCACATATCACTCCCGTTTCTCTGCAAAACTCTGTTCAGACTGTTTGTGACAGATTGGGTCATTGCCTCGCTGTTAACGGTAGACATTTTGAGCAATTGTTATTTTAAATTTCAAATGAGAATAATTCCAAAACAGTTCAATTTAGACATATGATATGTTAAACAAGTAATATCTAGCGTTTTTAGTAGGACTCAAAAATAAAATAATATACAGGGCTTTCCATTTTAAAAAATCAAGATGGCATAATTTCTTCGAACTGACAGTTCAAAACATTTTGTTATTAACGGCAGCATGTGCGCTATATAATACCCTATAACTTTTATTTAAACATTTTTTTGATACACTGGTTAATAAATGCTGTGGTATCATTATTCATACATATAGGGTACCCTATGTGTGTATTTCCGCCCAGGGCTGATAGGCCAGATCATAACTCACCAGAATATGTAAATATGACCTTAGCGAAAAATCGTTAGATTTCAAAATATTGACACTGTGGCCTGTGGGGGAAAAAATGTATCAAGCTAAATTATTAAAAATTATTTACAAATTATAAAATATTATTTAAAAAAAAGTATAAAAAATAAAGAATAAAAAAATATATATAAAGTGGGTCATTAATTTTTTAGCCAATTTATACATAAGGCGTTGATTAAGAATAAGGTGTTTGCAAGGCTCATTAGTGCCCTAAAGACCACTTTGAAAAAGACTTGTTCACTTGTTGTCAAATAGACGTCGTAGAGTATAGTTCAAGCTAATATTACTTCAAATGACGAATATTAAACATTAAGTTTAAATTTTGTAAAGCCTTTTAGGGTCCCGGAGTCTGGAACCACCATAGTATTGGAGGCACTGGCCCTTTTAATGTTAAAATGCAGCTAAAAAATTACCAACCCTCCTTTTTCCACTTTAGATCAGTGCAAAATACAACTTTCCGAATTTAAACCTTTAATAGCCATTGTTACCCATAATAATATTTTTTAAACTGATTTTAATAAAATTTGATATTCGAACCTTTTAAAATTGGTTGAAATTAGTTGATAAATAAAGAAGATATACTTTGACAATCGCCAAAATTTCTTTTGAAGTTTTTATATCTACATTTAAATGTGATCGAAATTGGAATAAAAAGAAATTATTTAAATTTTAACAGCTGTTAGTGTGACTTTTTGATAAAATCAGTTATTATTATTTCGAAAATACGCAGTAATATTAATGAAACTTACTATACTTTATTTTTCTATCTACACAAAACAGGTGCAATATTAAACGTTCTCGTTTAAGTGCCTGTACATAGTGTATTAAGCGGACCTTTAGAACTTGGGGTTCAGTAATTAATCATAAATGTCAGAAACTTACAACGTCGTGTTATTTAAAAGCAATACCAAGAATGTTTACTATAATTATTGTTCAAAATACATCATAAATTATTTTGACATAATAGCTCTCCTTTCATTTGGGCAGCTATATATATATATATATATATATATATATATATATATATATATATATATATATATACATTATTTTACTACTTTAAATATCCTCAGAACTTGGGAGTTATAAACCAGTGATTTGTAATTTTAAACTGTTCCCATTATGTCATATTAGGGTATTCTATTTTTGTATTTATTATTTTTCCTCTCGGGTCCACAGTGAAAAAACCCGACGTCCTGAATTAAACAATAGATCAGTCAACGGGTCTTTTCTTAAATTAAAAATAATTAGAAGAATAACTTAATGTTCAGATTACTCGACCGCAAAAACCATGAAAAGGATACATAACATAATATATATCAAGCAACTTCTGTAAAACCCCACCCCACCCTTTTACCATATTATATATTTTACTATAAATAATACGCTTAAAATTAGTTCATTACAATAATCAAGACCTGGGCAAGTGCTCGTAATACTATTAAAGCTATACAATATTTAACAACCCCCACCTTTCTCACGCCCTTCTGTCATCCATCTTTGGACGTAGGTCTCTCCCAACTCTCTCCATCTGCCCCAATTTTGAGCCATGCGCTTCCAATGCAGGTCTCCGACTCTTTTCAAATCATCGCCCCAACACATTTGAGGCCGCCTCTGGTTCATCTTCCCAACCAAGCCCTCCACTGTTTTACCATCGCCTTCTAACAATCATTTGTCTGCCGGGCATTGTGGCCTGCAAAACTCCATTTAAGTCTGGCAATCCGTTCTCTCACATCCGAGACCCCTGCAGTGTTCCTAATCTATTAATTTGTTCTTCTATAAGACAACTTTTTGTTCAACATCATTCTCTCCATGATCCTCTGGGTCTTTATTAGTTTGTCCATATTTGCTTTAGTGTCTGTCTAACATCCATAAGTCATGATTAGCAGGATTCACTGGTAAAACATTCTACTTTTCCAGTATTGTGGCATTCTAGGACCTCTCAGTACCCAACTCAGCTTTCCGAATCCTCTTACCCCCTTACCCAGCTAAAATTGAAAGTAATGAAAAACAACTTAATTTTTGAATTTTGTAACTCCAAGAATCCTAAAAAGGGCATATATCACGATATATACGAAATAACCCATCTAATGTCCCGTCTTCTCCTGAACCTCTTACAAATTTAACTTCAAATAATTATTCAAAAAAATCACCGTTTTACTATTAAAACGATGAAAAATGTATTGACATCCACTTCTTTGACCCTCTACCCCTTAAATTTGCTTACAAATTATAAGCTTTATACCTTTATGCTATAGGTATTACTTATATACCAAATTTGAAATCAGATAGGCAGAAAGACCGATGAAAATGAGTGACTATGTTATTCGTAATCTAGGGACCGTAAAACGTGAAGAAATGTAAAAATCTAGGTGAGTAGTTTTTCAACAAATAGAAAACTTTCCTAGAACAAGGAAAGTAAAAATAAACCTTCCAGTAACTCAAGTCAAATATTAACTAACCTTATAAGGAATTACCCTAAATCTATAGTGTATTTGTTCTAACGTAATTTTTATAAGTGTGCTCTGGTTTCGTGATAAAAAAATCAACTATTTCATAACTAATCCTGTGTTACCATTTATAGGGAGGGAAACTATCACTTTATTTTACTGTAAACCAAAGAGGAAAGGGAGAATATGTATTTAAACCAGCAACTTGTCTGTCTTGTATGATAATGTTAATCGTGCCGAATACTAGTTGTTTGGAATATTTTCTCTGCGCCTTCTTGTTTACAGTGTTGTAAAATGGTATTTCTCTTAATTAGCAACATCTATTGCACTGGGTTTATATATTGTTTTGTGTTTCATTTCATGAAGTCGTGGCTTACTTACGAAAATTATTGAAATGAAAAAAAAAAAACTGTTTGCGATATTCGAGTTTGTAATTAATTAAGGGCGGTAATAGGGGTAGTTAATTTGTTATATAGAGACCCTTTGGATGGTTGACTTATTTAAAATTAGATGATAGAAAATTGCATATTGACAGTAATATTGTCAATTTTTTCAGTTCAACTGTTTTAATGCTACAGTTATTCAAAGTCGGAAACTTGAGGTGATTAGATAATAGAATTAATAATTTTCATGGGGTTCCATTGTAGCCTCCGTAGATATGTCGGTTGTTAAGAGGCAAAATAGGTGGTCTTCTGACTTAAACTACAAATAGGCTTACTGACTCTAATCTGTAGACATTTTGTCTTTTCCAACTCCCAAGTTTTTCTATATTATAGCTTGGCACGTAATGATAAGGATCAAAAAGTCTAAGACATGTGTACACCACATTCATTACTTTTGTTGTCAGAAAAATAGTAAATTTTCGGATTTAAACCACAAATAGACTTACAGACCCTAATCTATAGACATTTTGTGTTTTCCAACTCCCAAATTTTTCTATATTATAGCTTGGTACGTACTGATAAGGATCAAAAAATCTGAGATATGTGTACACCACATTCATTACTTTTTATATGTGTATTATTACCGCTGTCGCTATATATTTCTATTCAAATAATGATTTTCCCGAGTCTCACACAGAGATGTCGGGTGTTGTCAGAAAAATAGTAGGTCTTCGGACTTAAACCACAAATGTGCTTACAGTCCCTAGTCTTTGAACTCCATTTATGTTCGCCCGAGTTTTTCTATCTAAGCTTAGTACCTGGCGGAGGACCAAAAATGTCTAAATATATAGCTGAAATTATCTCCACATTCAAGAGAGCAAATATTGAATTTAGATAAAATTGTTCGGAAAATTTTATTACAAGTCTGCATGCTCTATATATTTACACAGTATCTCCAATAATCCTCTTTTCGTTGTGTTGCTATAGCTGTCGTTACCTTTTGTATTCAATAAATAATTTTCTCGGGGCAGAGTCTCACACAGGTTTGTTATTGTGGTCTATGTGGATATGTCGGTTGTTGCCAGCAAAATTATTCTAATTTAACCCCAAATGTTCTTACAGGCACTGCTCCGTAAACACATTTGTGTTTTCTAACTTCGTACGTGCTAATGATTAGACCTGAAAAGTTTGAAACATATGTATACCTCTTCCATTACGTTTGACAGCATCCACGCTAAACTTCTTGTTACATATATATATATATATATATATATATATATATATATATATATATATATATATATATATATATATATGTATATGTATATATATATATATATATATATATATATATATATATATATATATATATATATGTATATATATATATATATATATATATATATATATATATATATATATATATATATATATATTTATGTATCGTCGTTACACACCAATCAGTGGTATTATTTTTGGTATCATTAGAATGCTGATTTTCTACTCTTTCCAATAATACCAAAAACATTTGGATTTCCGAAAATTTTACTGATTAAAACGGTTTTACTCAATAGAACCATTTTTACTCTCTCGCTGCGCAACTGCACCTGAGCCAGTCGGCTGTATCCTGAGTCTGCAGACGTTACCAAGAGATTGGCGCCTTTACGCGGAGACAAGGATCAGGAAGGAGAAGTTATACCTCGGAACGACACGACCGCTTCATTGTCAACACAAGTCTAAGAAATCGTCACTTGATCAGCGTTGAGGTCCAGCAGGAGCTCCGACAAGTTCGTGGTCGGGCTGCCAGTCTTGGGACAGTCAGAAGAAGACTTAAGGAAGCTAACCTACCTCCGAAGACACTAGCTAACGGACCCAAATTGACAGCAGCCCATCGAAAAGCGTGACAACCGATTAAGTTCTCGTGAATGTTAAGACTCGTAGCGGTGAATTAACTACTTACCGGTACATTAAGGATATCCTGCAGGATCACGTCGTTCTTTTCACAGGGTTTGTTGGCGATAGCTTCGTGCCACTGCATGACAATGCGAGGCCACATGCTGTTGCATTCCATACCTGGCGGATGTGAGGATACCCACATTAGACTGGCCTGAGCAGAGTCCTGACCTCAATCCAATCGAGCACATGTGGGATGAGCTCAAAAGGAGGGTTCGAGCCAGAAATCCAGCCCCTGCATCAATGAGGGACCTAAAAATTGCGATGGCGGAAGAGTGGGGAAGAATTCCACAGACAGTGATGAAAAAGCTCACCTGCTCCATGAAAAACCGGCTGGAAGCAGTGCTAATGGCTCGAGTGGTAATACAAAATATTGATTTTGGTTTTTATCGCTAAATTTAATTGTTAAATAAAATGGTTGGTCCATATTTTACTAGCTAGTTGGGAATGCCTCCCGACCCTGCAGCTTTTCCATTTTTTATGTCTTTTAATGCTCTTTGAACTTCCACTAAACTTATTCTTTCTATTCCTGGATCCTCGTCAGTAAGGATTTCGTTTTCTTCCTTAAATTCATCTCTATTTTCTGTAAATTTGATAGTGTTTTTTTTACTTCTTTATTATGTTTGGCATATATTTTTCTATCTTCTGGATCCCCTGTGAGGAATCATGTTTCGTAGGCTTTTTTCTTATCTTTTATATTTTCGGTTATCCCATCTGACCAATATACTATATATAAATATATATATATATATATATATATATATATATATATATATATATATATATATATATATATATATGTATATACATATATATATATATATATATATATATATATATATATATATATAATAATTTTTCTGTTGAACCTTTTGTTTACATAAACTTGATTGGTTTTTCTTGGGTACTTAGGTTCTTTTGGAAAACACAAACTAGTTTATTTGACGTTTCGCCTTATTTTTTTAGGCATTTTCAAAAATTCTTTATTTTTTAATATTCATTCTAAAATTAGAAAACACAAGGTTAAAATCTTTTAAGTCAAATTACACTTTTAAAAACATATAGCATTTTTACGCACACTCGGACATTTAAAATATTTACACCATAACAAAAATATAAAACAATTTACTAACGTGTATATACCCTGAAAGTCAACTATTTGTGTGTTTGTGAATTTCAAATTCTGTATTTCTTTCAGCATATCGTGTCTGGTACTTTTTACTGATTTTTTTAAAATTTTATTATCTATAATGGGTGTCTTAACGAAAAAACTATTATTGATGTTAAGTATATATACCATTTTATATTATTAAGAGGATATGCATGCCAGCATGTTTATTTTTGAATTAAATTTGTGTAGATATGACTGATTCCTTTTATGTCAGTCCTATCATTCACAGTGTTTTCATCTTTTTTTATTTCAATCATCTCTTTGATCTGTAGTTTGGCATAATTCCGCTCTTTGCAGAGGACCTTGGTTTCATTGAATTTAAAGTCATGTTTTTTTCTTCTGCTTCGTGTTTACTAAGGGCAGTGAAAGCATTCCTAGTATATTTGTATCCATTTAGTCTTTTTTTTAGTAACTGAGAAATCCTTATACAAAAGAACTTTCTGAGAAGCTGAAATGGATCTTGAAAAAAATTATAATTTGCCATAAAACTCAAAATAAACTAAGTTCATTATTTACAAACTTAAAAAGCCATATCCCCACAATGAATGAATCTAATGTTGTGTATGCAATACCGTGTGCGAATCGTCCAAAGAAATATACTGGCATGACTTCTCAGTTACTAAAAAAAAGACTAAATGGACACAAATATACTAGGAATGCTTCCACTGCCCTTAGTAAACACGAAGCAGAAGAAAAACATGACTTTAAATTCAATGAAACCAAGGTCCTCTGCAAAGAGCGGAATTATGCCAAACTACAGATCAAAGAGATGATTGAAATAAAAAAAATATAAAAACACTGTGAATGATAGGACTGACATAAAAGGAATCAGTCATATCTACACAAATTTAATTCAAAAATAAACATGCTGGCATGCATATCCTCTTAATACTATAAAATGGTATATATACTTAACATCAATAATAGTTTTTTCGTTAAGACACCCATTATAGATAATAAAATTTTAAAAACAATCAGTAAAAAATACGAGACACGATATGCTGAAAGAAATACAGAATTTGAAATTCACAAACACACAAATAGTTGACTTTCAGGGTATATACACGTTAGTAAATTGTTTTATATTTTTGTTATGGTGTAAATATTTTAAATGTCCGAGTGTGCGTAAAAATGCTATATGTTTTTAAAAGTGTAATTTAACTTAAAAGATTTTAACCTTGTGTTTTCTAATTTTAGAATGAATATTAAAAAATAAAGAATTTTGAAAATGCCTAAAAAAAATAAGGCGAAACGTCAAATAAACTAGTTTGTGTTTTCCAAAAGAACCTAAGTACCCAAGAAAAACCAATCAAGTTTATATATATATATATATATATATATATATATATATATATATATATATATATATATATATATATATATATATATATATATACATACATATATATATATATATATATATATATATATATATATATATATATATATATATATATATTTGTAACATCGGCACTTGCCCGCTTTTTGAGGCGTTCTTTTTGTACCGTGTGAAAATTGTTTTTCCCACGCTTGGGCACAATTTTCTTGCAACCTCTTTTTAATTTCTGAGAATGAATTGAGTGAATAATGATTTTAAAAGAACTAAAGAAATTAAACACACACTAGCTCAGTTTTCCTTGGTAGAGAAATATGGGTAAGAGATAATTGTTATACGTCTTTTTGGAATTATTTTCTATTTTTTAAAAAAGCTTCAGTCGTACAAATTTTTGGGCACCATTCATTTTAAAATAGAAAGGATCTAACTTCAGTTAAAAAAATGAAAAAAATACTGAAGTGTTTTACGGATATTACTAAAAAGAATTATACTAGTACAACTTTTCTTATCCTGAAAAGAAAAATAGGTATTCAGTGAGACACTAGCTTTAATCAACAAAAAAAGAGAATTTATTCATGATTTAAAATAAAAGTTCCAACCTTTGCAGTTTTAAGGAATACAAAAAAATTCTAGCCTAAAAGTAGTTTTTATAAATTAGAGTCCCTAAATCAGAGATTTTACTTCTAAATCTTGACTACACCCGGAATCGAAGAGTCGTGATATTCACTTCGCGATTTATCAGTTCAAATTGCTGTTAAAACACTTATTTGCGGGGAATATATTTATTGATGTATGTTCTGGTAACTTACGGTTTTCCTACGGGCTTCTAGGCCTTCAATGGAACACAAAACCGATTTCACACTTTTGGGAAGAGCCTACTTTAGCTACTCCAATTAGAAAACACACAAAGCCCACTACGGCTTTATAAAAAAACTCGTGCTTAACTTGGCTCTCGTAAATATTGCCAGAAGCCTCTACTGCGGCTTGATGAGAATAAGCCTTCTCGGCGGCTCGGTGGAAGTAAGCCAAGATGCATGTTCTCCGGACCCTTAAATAAGCCGTCAGAACTCTGTCCTGAAAATGGCGACGCCGGAACCAAACTCCGGAAACAAACATTTGACCAATCCCGGCGTATCGATAGATTCGGTCGCAAACCCGCACAGCACACTATATAACGAGCGGCTAAGAATTTCTGATTAATATACCGCTCGATACAGAAATGAAAAGAAGTACATTATAAAGTGAAAAATCAGTAACATTATATGGTCTTAAAATCTAGGAAAAAATGAATGTTACATTACCCCCTTCCAAAAAGAAATAGACTACACTAGTCTATTAAACTAAGGCTACTTATGAAAAGGTACAAAGTGGTACACTATCACTTAATACTAAGGTCAGAACTTAAAACAAAATTACAAACTTCGGACCTTACTACTAGACTTAATTCAATTAAGCACTAATATTAAGTACAATGAAAACCAAAAGAAAATCTTTGCATGTACACAAGAATCTTATAACTAGACTTAACTTAATTAAGCACTAAGGTTAAGTACATCAAAAAGTAAATAAAAATCCTTGCATGAACATAAGAAATACCTGTTCAAAGTAACAGTCGCGGTCTTCTTATATAAAAGAATCAGCTCTGTTATTGTTACCAAAACAAAAGAAAATATAACTTTGTCCAGACTCTTGTCTAAATCAAAAAAATGAACTGAAACAAAGTATGAACACCCCCCTTGAAATATTTTAAGGATTGTCTGAAAATTTTCTATTTCAGCAAAAGAAATTTATAAAAATTCTTAAATAAAGAAAAACAAAAAAAATAAGTGATTCTAGTGCAAACACTAACACTAAAAGGAGAAAGTCTTGTAAGACCATTTAGCACAAGGCTAAGAAAAACACCTGGATGAAAATCCAGACAAACGCTCGGAAAAAATCGCCATCAATGCTCTAGCTCACCGCTAAGAGAACATTCTAAATCTAGTATCACTACTAGTCGCATCAGAAAATAATCGCACTCTATCGCGCAATGTCGACGTCCTAAGACATCCAGATATGCTAAAGTCGCCAGGGAAAACGCTCTGGTTGATCGCCAGAAAACACGTCAGCTCATCGCCAACTAAACACTCTGGTATATCGCCAGAAAAAACCTCGGCTCCTCGCCAAGAAAACACTCTGGTATATCGCCAGAAAAAACCTCGGCTCCTCGCCAAGAAAACATTCTGGTATATTGCCAGAAAAAACCTCGGCTCCTCGCCAAGAAAACACTCTGGTATATCGCCAGAAAAAAACCTCGGCTCCTCGCCAAGAAAACATTCTGGTATATCGCCAGAAAAAACCTCGGCTCCTCGCCAAGAAAACACTCTGGTATATCGCCAGAAAAAACCTCGGCTCCTCGCCAAGAAAACACTCTGTAAGTAGTCCTCGACTACACACAGTCTGCGTTCTTAAAGAACAATCTCGCCATTAACATAGTGAGCAGCTATAAAAGCTAACCATATCACTATAGGCACAGTGAATAGCTACAAAAGCTAAAATTCACCAAACTGAATGATCCTGCTTCAAAAGCAATGTTCACAAAGAACAGAATGATTAGTCCACGCGCAACTAACATTCAAGGAAACATTCCTAGCATAACTATGTGAGACTGCTAGTCTCTAAATAGGACCTCCCTAAAGTCATAATCCTATATATAGGAGTCCTTAAACAAAACGACTCAAAATCACACATTTTGAGCACATGCCCTCAGGCAACCAATACACACCGAAATATATACAGAAATATATACAGAAATATATACAGGAGTTCAAATCCCAAACTCTTGGTTATGATAACTCCATATCGAGCTTGGTGAAAGCTCTTAGCAAAAGCTAATCAAATCTTCGGCACATCGCACCAAAGTGGTAAATCTGCCTAGAAACATGAGCCGGAAAAAAAAACGCCCTCCGTCATTCTTCAGGGTGGCTACACAGAGATATAAAATTTAACCAGCATTGCGCTTCTTCAAGTTGCATGAAGAACCCTCGGGTACTGATCTCGCCCTAGAACAACAACGAAAAACATTCAATCCATCCCACATAACAGGAGACAAACACCTCACCACGATATACTGAAAGGTGGAGACAATAGAATACGGAAATGGTGACCCTGGAGTCCACCAACAAAAGGGAGTAGATTATAGCATCCACTAAACTAAAACGGTGTCTACCACACCACCATATGTCAAAAAAAATTAATCAATAGGGTGTTCCGAAACACTCTACTGCCAACAGCCTGTCACCACTAATAGGCTAATTGGAGCTGAGGTCGACTACAGTAACTAGGCTCTCCTTTGGCTCAAATAGAAATAACCATTGAGTAACAAAACCTCTAAAGGTCCCAAAGGTCAAACGTTCGCCCCCCATAGACTACCCTTCCAATCAGTCTGTTCCTCAGGAAGACTAACTCCCTGCCAAACGTCGTAACGGCATCTGTTAGCACCCGGTGCATCACAGCCTGTAAAAACAGATAACTCATTGGATACAACCTAAAAGGTTTACAAGGTTAACTTAACCAAGCTTTTAACGGAAATTTCCAAAAAACGAAAATGAGCTTAAAAAGCTACATGAAGCAAAAATTTCTCAATATTTCGGTGGCAATGCAACAAAACTTTTGAAGACGACAAGAGCTTTTCCAGCTTAATCAGAAACAAGAAGAAAACATCGTTGACAGCTAAAATATTCGATCATGGTGTTAATCGTCTTCCTAGACAATAGCCTCTAGAAGAAACTGCTACAGGTATCAGGCATAACCGTTTTCTGTCAGCCCAAACTTCTAGATTACCTCTTGGAAATCTAAAAATTCGGTTAGGAATCTTCCTTCACTGCGCTTAGCCACTCTTGACAAGGTTCTCATCTCGGTATCAGATTTTGATCATTTCTTTGTGAAACGACTGTCTTACTTTGCTCTCATCTCCTGTAAATGATCAGCCTTTAGTTCTCCTGCAGGACTTCAATTTCCTATCAATCTGATAGTAGACCGAAAAAACTCATCTGACGCCTATGAGTCTATGCAAAAAAATTTTTTAAAAAATTTGTGACTCAAAGGTAACGTTTAAACGGCCCTGAGAAGAATAGAAAGTACCCTCAGTTTGTCAATTCAGAAGAAGATCTAAATCAAATTAATCCAAGTCTTAAACTTACTGGATAAACCAAAATCAATTTACTCTTAATTGCACCCAACATATACCACTGAGGTAATAGAAATACACCCACTCGGGTAACAAACTTTGAAATTGCTCATAAAATCTTTTGACTCAACATCATTCCACGCGAGCTCCATCTTGCGTTTGTCCAAACTCAAGATCACTTTGGATTGCCTCTAATCAAAATTTCGCTTCCAAGTGTCAAGAACTGGATATTCTTTGGGGTCATAAGCAAATCAAATCCCGCGACCACCGACATACCAGTCTTATGATATATCCTGAGTGTGACTCTTTCGCAAGCTCGCAACAGCTGAGTCGATGCTAAACATCAACCGACATCAACCTAAGTTTGGATATGATCAGTACCCAAAACCTTAGCAATAAACAATAAAAGTAAGCTATTCTCTGCTCAACTTTTATAACAGTCAAAAAAAACGAGGTCGTCACCTCTACAGAGCAACATCAAAAAAAATAAAGCAAAGCAATTAAGATAATGTAAATATAAATTATTCTTCTTCTGACAAATTTTCACTAGGGTTAGGTCCGTTGAATGGTTTTAAGTCTTTAATATGCCATTGTCCTACTTTTGTCCCATCTAAATTAACTAAACCATAAACTAAGTCTGAAATCTTTTCTCTTATCACGCAATGCATATACTTAGGTACCAACTTAGATGTGAATTTACCAGCTGCACTGGAAAGAATTTTATTTTTTCGCCAAACGTGATCACCTATCTTAAAGGAAAAATCCCTTTTTCTAAGGTTGTAAGACTTACTGTTCCGTTCATAAGCCTTATGTATCGTACTACGCACGTCGGTGAAAATATCTTTTAAACCCTTCAAATTTTCGGCGTACGCACCCCTGTTACCCGGAATTATTTCGCTGTCAACATTGACATCCAAATCTAAACTTTTATAATACGATCCAGATAGAGGTATCTGTCTGCCGTAAACTAAGAAAGACGGTGTAAACCCTGTTACTTCGTGTCTTGCGGTGTACACGGGATTAAAACGGATGTTAAAACCATAAGTTTCACTTAAGCTCTTAAAACTCTTAGAGGTAAACTGAGTACCGTTATCGCATATCAAGAGCGATGGAACACCGTGGATTAGAAAGACATCATTTTCCAAAATTCTCTCTATATATTCTGCTTTAGAGCTTTTCAAAGGAAATAGCATGGTATACTTTGTAAACCAGCAAGAAACCACGAGAAGCCATTTATTTCCCTTTTTTTGAACGCGGGAATGGGCCTACTAGATCAGCTGCTATGACTTGAAAAGGGTAATTAACCGTTTTCTCTTTTCCCATCAGCCCCATAGGTAGTGTATTTGGAGATTTCTGCGCTCCACATACTTCACAAGTCCTCACAAACTTTAAGATATCAAAACGCATTTTTGGCCAATAATACTGTTCCTGAACCCTGTGAAGAGTTTTATAAAAACCAAAATGACCAGAAGTAGGAGGAGTATGACACATGTCTATAATTTCCTCTCTCTGTGGTTTAGGAACTAGTATTTTCCACTCGGGTACATTAACTTTTAAAGGCAACTGGTTTGGGATAAATTTGTACACGAAATCATTTTCCACCTTCCACTGCGGAAAATTTTGAGGAAATTCTTTAATTTGCTGCCGTAAATTATCGTACCATGGATCTGTACGATCTATGTCTATTGTATCAATTCTTACGCCAATCTGTGCATTAAGACTGTTTTCGTCCACTGTATGATCTGGCATTCTTGACAAAGCGTCAGGAATAACATTGTGGACTCCTTTTCTATGAATTAAATCAAACGTATGTTGTCTCAGCCTAATCGCCCAACGCGCTAGTTTGCCACTAGGGTTTTTAATAGAATTAAGCCACAATAAACTATAATGATCTGTTATGACCGTGAAAGGAACACCTTCTATGTAAGGTCGAAACTTTTCGATATTAAAGAGTACTGCTAAACATTCCTTTTCAACAACCGAATAGTTACGTTCAGCCCTTGATAAAGTTCTACTGGCATACGCTATCACTCTTTCCTCACCATTGATTTTCTGTGTTAGGACGCCCCCTAAACCGGTATTAGAAGCATCACTAGAAATATAAAACTGTTGGGAAAAATCTGGTTGGGATAAAATTGGAGCTGAAACCAATAGCTCTTTATCTTTATAAAAGATTCTTCTGCTGCCTTTGTCCAATCTATCGATTGTCCTTTTTTTCGTCCTTTCAAAAGATCATTAATAGGCGACAACAGGGTAGAAAAATTCTCTATAAAACGTCTATACCATGAACACATTCCTACGAAGCGCTTAACTTCCGTAGTATTAGTAGGTCTCGCATAATTAACCATGCTTGCTACTTTATCCGGATCGGTACGCAAGGAATTTGAGTCTACAATATAGCCTAAAAACTTTAGAGAAGTTTTGAAAAAATCACATTTGCTCAAATTTATCGTCAGTCCGGCCTCTTTCAATTTATCTTTTACTTCTTTAAGTAAGCGAATATGCGATTCGAAGTCTTCCGATGTTACTAAAATATCATCGAGATAGGTAAAAATATGTGGCTCATATTTCGGACCAAATATAGCGTCCACTAAACGTTGCTGAGTTTGAGCAGCGTTCTTCAGATCAAACGGCATAGTGACGAACTGAAATAGACCTCGGCCTACTACTGCAAAAGCGGTCTTTTCCTTAGAGGATTTGTCCAAAGGAATTTGCCAGAAAGCCTTTCTAAGATCTACCGAGGATACGTACTTAGCATTCCTGAGTGATGTCAAAATTCTGTCGATGTTCGGTAATGGATAGTTATCAAATTTGCTGACTTCGTTGAGCTTTCTTCCGTCAAAGCATAGACGATATCACTCCGAGTTTCAACATTTCGTCTAACTCCTTATTTAATACTTTTGACATGGCGAAGGGCCTTGTCTTTACAGGACTGGCATCAGCCGTATCTATAGACATGGTGATTTTATTCGTTCGGCCTAACCTATCTTTACTAATTATTTCATTGAAAGAGCTTATTACTTTGTCTGCTTTTAAGCGTTCCGTCCGCGAGAGATCATCTAGGGTACATAGACGCGAGAAAAAAGGTTTTCTATAGAACTTTCTGAATAACAATCTTTAAAACTTGTTTGGGAATTGACTTCTAGGGACTCTGGATACCACGAATTATTTTTAAAATTTACTAAAATTCCGAATTTTTGTGCAAAATCACATCCTAAAACCAAAGTATGTGATAGAGAAGGTACTACTAGAGCTGGGATTACTAAACAATGACCATTGCAGACTAGCGGCTACTCAACCGTACCTAAAACTTTTAGACGGCTGCCATCTGCAGTGGTAACACTACTATTTTGACATGGCATATTTTATACTTAAACGACTTAAAATTTTTATACCATTCTGACCTACAACGGAGGCATTTGCACCAGAGTCAAATAAAGCCGAGAAATGGACACCTAATAGATTTATCTTGATATGCGGTCTGTTATCTAAATATTTATGCACGAATAAAGGAGACATGTGACCATTTGGAGAAGCAGGAGTTTTAAACTTGAGAAGGAGGATTTTTATTAGACTTAAAAAAAATCAGAAACTTTTGTAACTATTTAGTCCAATCTGATCTATTGGATTATTTCTTTACTTAAGATCCTCGTTGGAATCTTTCTTTTATCCGCGACCGGACGTTCTGAGTAAATACGACGGATTTTCATTTCATAGTCTAACTCATATTCCAGTAGGTGATTGACTTTAAAATTGAAAGCTTCCATGATAAATGAATACAATTTAAAAGAATTGTTTAAAAGGTCGTGAAAATATTTACCCTGTGCTCCCAATAGTCAAAATAAAAAATATATAAAGGCACTTAAAATATGTAAACTTCTTTACCAAACATTTAAAAAATCTTCAACAATTTCAAAAAAATTTCTAAGTATTGCCTTGTATTAAAATTCTTTTACTAAATATGTTAAGAATTTTCAACAAAAAATCTCCAAATACCGTTTCGTATCAGCAAAGTATTTTTAATATTCATGCAAAACATCGGTGAGAAAAAAAGTACAGTTTTTTCTTCGGTTTACCGCAAAATAAATCTAACACTGCAAAAATTAAAGTAAACCAGCACATCTGCTAATCTGAACTATAAAAGTAGCTTTTAAGAAAAAAGTAGGAATCTCTTATCTTAGAGTCGATTAACAAAATTCAAATATCTATACCACCATCAGATAAATTGAAATAAATAGTTCTACAAATTTCCTGCTTTTGTCTTATTGCTATAGTGTAGCTTCGTTTAATTAAATATTATGAAATAAAAATATCTGAAAAGTTAGAGCTTTTACTTTGTTCTACAGCTAGTACACTGAACCCTTTAAAAAATAAAATTCCAAAAGCCCCGCGTTGACAGCGTCATTTTGTAACATCGGCACTTGCCCGCTTTTAGAGGCGTTCTTTTTGTACCGTGTGAAAATTGTTTTTCCCACTCTTGGGCACAATTTTCTTGCAACCTCTTTTTAATTTCTGAGAATGAATTGAGTGAATAATGATTTTAAAAGAACTAAAGAAATTAAACACACACTAGCTCAGTTTTCCTTGGTAGAGAAATATGGGTAAGAGATAATTGTTATACGTCTTTTTGGAATTATTTTCTATTTTTTAAAAAAGCTTCAGTCGTACAAATTTTTGGGCACCATTCATTTTAAAATAGAAAGGATCTAACTTCAGTTAAAAAAATGAAAAAATACTGAAGTGTTTTACGGATATTACTAAAAAGAATTATACTAGTACAACTTTTCTTATCCTGAAAAGAAAAATAGGTATTCAGTGAGACACTAGCTTTAATCAACAAAAAAAAAGAGAGAATTTATTCATGATTTAAAATAAAAGTTCCAACCTTTGCAGTTTTAAGGAATACAAAAAAATTCTAGCCTAAAAGTAGTTTTTATAAATTAGAGTCCCTAAATCAGAGATTTTACTTCTAAATCTTGACTACACCCGGAATCGAAGAGTCGTGATATTCACTTCGCGATTTATCAGTTCAAATTGCTGTTAAAACACTTATTTGCGGGGAATATATTTATTGATGTATGTTCTGGTAACTTACGGTTTTCCTACGGGCTTCTAGGCCTTCAATGGAACACAAAACCGATTTCACACTTTTGGGAAGAGCCTACTTTAGCTACTCCAATTAGAAAAAACACACAAAGCCCACTACGGCTTTATAAAAAAAACTCGTGCTTAACTTGGCTCTCGTAAATATTGCCAGAAGCCTCTACTGCGGCTTGATGAGAATAAGCCTTCTCGGCGGCTCGGTGGAAGTAAGCCAAGATGCATGTTCTCCGGACCCTTAAATAAGCCGTCAGAACTCTGTCCTGAAAATGGCGACGCCGGAACCAAACTCCGGAAACAAACATTTGACCAATCCCGGCGTATCGATAGATTCGGTCGCAAACCCGCACAGCACACTATATAACGAGCGGCTAAGAATTTCTGATTAATATACCGCTCGATACAGAAATGAAAAGAAGTACATTATAAAGTGAAAAATCAGTAACATTATGTGGTCTTAAAATCTAGGAAAAAAAATGAATGTTACAATATATATGTGTGTATATATTTAACAAGAACTTTAGCGTGGATGCTGTCAAACGTAATGGAAGTGGTATACATGTGTTTCAAACTTTTCAGGTCTCATCATTTTGGGTCAAATTAGAATTATTTTGCTGGCAACATCCGACATACCCACAGAGGCGACAATAACAAACCTGTGTGAGACTCTACCCAGAGAAAATTATTTATTGAACACAAAAGATAACGACAGCTATAGCAGCACAACGAAAAGAGGATTATTGGGAATGCTATATAGATCATGCAGACTTATAATAAAATTTTCCAAAAAATTTTATCTAAATTCAAATACTTGCTCACTTGAATGTGGAGATAATTTCAGCTATATATTTAGACATTTTTGATCCTCCGCCAGGTACCAAGTTTAGATAGAAAAACTCGGGTGAACATACAAGGAGTTCAAAGACTAGAGACTAAGCACATTTGTGGTTTAAATCCGAAGACCTACTATTTTTCTGACAACACCCGACATCTCTGTGTGAGACCCTACCTAGCGAAAATCATTATTTGAATAGAAATATATAGCAACAGCGGTAATAATACAATTGTCAAAAGTAATGAATGTGGTGTACACATGTCTCAGATTTTTTGATCCTTATTAGTACGTACCAAACTATAATATAGAAAAACTTAGGAGTTACAGAACACAAAATGTCTACAAATTAGGGTCTGTAAGCTTATTAGTAGTTTAAGAAGACTACCTATTTTGCCTCTTAACAACCGACATATCCACGGAGGCCACAATGGAAGCCCATGAAAATTATTAATTCTATTATCTAATCACCTCAAGTTTCCAACTTTGAATAACTATAGCATTAAAACAGTTGAATTTAGAAAATTGACAATATTGCTGTCAATATGTAATTTTCTATCATCTAGTCAACCATCAAAAGGATCTCTGTATAACAAATTAACTACCCGTATTACCGCCCTTAATTAATTACAAACTCGAATATCGCAAACAGTTTTTTTTTCATTCTAATTCTAATAATTTTCGTAAGTAAGTCACGACTTCGTAAAATGAAACACGAAAAAATATATAAACTCAGTGCAATAGATGGTGTTAATTAAGAGAAATACCATTTTATAACATTATAAACAAGAGGGCGCAGAGAAAATATTCCAAGCAACAACTAGTATTCGGCACGATTAACCTTATCATTCAAGAGAGGCAATTAATCCGATCAAATTCCTGGTTTATATACATATTCTCCCCTTACTCTTTGGTTTACCGTAAAATAAAGTGATAGTTTCCCTCGTTATAAATGGTAACACACGATTGGTTATGAAATAGTTTGTTTTTTTTTCACGAAACCATAGCACACTTATAAAAATTACTTTAGAACAAATACACTATGAATTTAGAGTAATTCCTTATAAGGGTAGTTAATATTTGACTTAGAGTTATTGGAAGTTTCATTTTTACTTTTCTTTCTCTGGGAAAGTATTCTATTTGTTCAAAAACTACTAGGTTACGAATAACATAGTTACTCATTTCCGTCGGTCGTCCCTGTCTGATTTCAAATTTGATATACAAATAATAACTATAGCATAAAGGTATAAAACTTATAATTTTTAAGCAATGTTTAAGGGGAAGAAGGTCAAAGAAGTCGATGTCAATAAATTTTTCATGGTTTTAATAGGAAAGCGGTGATGGGATTTTTGTATCCTTTTTATCTTTTATTACCTCAACGACTCCGTTTTCAACTCGGAATGTCCGAAGGTTTGCTTAGATGGTATGTCTGCAACTTTTTTTTTTGTTACGGCAATGATCCCGTTTTGACTCGGTATGCTAAAAGAACAGCTTGAATTCGCAGTGGATAGGAAGTAAAATTACTGTACTTTTTTGGTTTTTATAACTCTAGCAATGAAAATTACGGAAATAATACGAGTGAAGTAACAGGTACCCACTTATTTTTTTTATAATAAAAAGGTTTAGTAACACAAAGTAAAGTTTTTTTTATTAGTATCCTGCTATGGTTCATGTGGTGTCATGAAGTTTTCTAACTATTAAAGAATGCCATTTTAATTTTTCTAAAAAAATCTAACATTCACTTTCTGTCTATAAAGAAACCTACCTCTTAAGAGAGAGTAAAATACAGGCCAATATAATGGTACAAATCATTTATTTCAATCGACTTGCTTTGAAAAAGCGTTTGGCACGGTAAATTAACTTGCTTAATGAGTTTTTATATGGTTTTTTTTGGGTCGTGTTGAGGGTCGTGCTTATTATGAGTTTACTTTGTAAAAAAATATATTGAAGAATTCGAGCTCTAGCGTGAAAATGATCTTCGATGATTTTTAAACACTTGCCATCTGGCACGTATACGGTTTACATATTTATTGATTTTTAGGGTAATCAGATAATATTTGCCAACTTAAATATTAAAAAAAATCTTTCAAATAAATAAAACTAAATAATACCTCAATAAATCACAAATTAAAATTTCTTTTTCCATCGTTAAAAAAACTATAGCAAATATTTTTTCCTTTAGATACAAAAGTGCTTTAATTTGAAAATTAGGTATATTTGTAATAATGTACTCTTAACCAGACGTATATAATTTCATAGATGGCCCTACAAAACTGGATCTGTAAAATTAATTAATATTCAGTATGGCCTGGCAGAGGTAGCCTTTTTGGCAGTTTAATTTTTTTTTTTTCTAAAGAAAGCAACTCATTAGTAGAAAAACCGATATTTAAAGACAGCAACAGTTGCGATGCTAACGTCCAAATTTCCCGAATCTGTTTGGTTGGTTAGAGAATGCAGAATAGGAGTTAGCCGGTCTCACAATAATTCGTTTATAAGTCATAAAGTTCTACTTAAAAGTATGAGATGTCTAACGGGACATGTTGAGTACACGTTAGGTGATACAAAACTAAGAATGACGCGTTCGTAAACTGTTGCAATATCATGGTTTGGCGAGATCCGATATTCTATAGAAATTTAGTGTACAAGCATGGGATTATATTTTGTTTGTATATAATTTTTGAATAAGTGGGTTATTTCTGTTTCTTAAAATTTGAGGAGAATTCCAGTGAGAGGCTAAGATTTTTCTTTTTATGTAATTTTACTGTTCTAATTTATTAATCGACTTTTGTTTATTTCCTCCATGGTATTGTCTAAGAATACGGTATAAAGGCTTCTGGGTTCCAATCCTGGCGGGCTAGTATACTTATTTGTTTAAGTATATTTAGTCTAATTTTGATCGGGAAATTCCACAGATTATAAGCTGACTTCTTCGGAATTCGACACTAAATTGATTAATTCCGCTTGCACATACTTTTTTATATTAGTGGGCTGGGGTGGGGCTGGGTGGGGCTTTATGGGTTGTCTGTCCCCAGATTGATGAGAGGTACTGACCAGAACCACGGTTAAGGTTGTTGGGACACTTAGATATTTCGCCCACCCTTTACCCCAGCCCACTAATGTTAAAAAGGTGTGCAAGTGGAATTAATCAGTTTCGTGTTAAATTTCAAAGAAGTCATGTTTCGGAGCAAGGTCTCAAGAAGCCGTCAGGATGACTGGCGAAACGTCAGCATCACTTCTTTAGTCGACACAAGAGAAATCCTAAGAAATTGTACCTATATATCTGGCTTGGCCATATACGTAGGTAGTACTTCTTGAATAAATATAATAAGGCATCTGGCAACATTACCGCCTTGTCTAAAAGGCTGCCATAAAATACAAATATATGTATCGGACAACATTGGTGTATATCACTTTATTCTTAGCTATATCTATCCAAAAAGGGTAATTCCTATGCAGGCAGGGTGTTCTGATTTAATTCTTGATGGAATAATTTTGTCTATAATCAATAAAAAATCTAAGTCATAAATCTGTACTAAATTAATTGACTAATAAACTGAAATAAAATAACCCGGCCAGTACGCTGCCAAATATTATAGGGTCAGTTCAAATAGAAGAAAGAAAAAAATTATAATCCCACACAGCTTGAACACTTTCAGTGGTAACAAATCGTTTTCTTTTTAACACTAAATGGAATAACTGGAAAACATAGAAGTGACAGATGCTAAATTATATGAGTACGGCGAGTAGTTCAACATACTGATTTAGTTTTTGCCCAAAAGTGTATTACAATGTCCATAAGAACTTCAATCCATCACTGGTAACGATAGCTTTTTTGGAACCCCCAATTCATCTTCAATTAGTCCTACGCAGGCTTTCGGATTTTTTTGACTGGCTCAATTTTTGAATCTCTATTCTTATTCAACACTCAATCTTTAAATGGTAACTTCTCTCTTGTAAAGTTTTTGGATGTCGGGTGTTTCGTATTACGGCCATTTTGAAAGCAAATAGTCTAAACTATTTCATGCGTTTCGCTAAAAAAGTTTAACAAAAAAAGAATTCAATCTCTCCCATTCATTTTTCGTTCAATCCTCAAAAAACATTGCCATTTAATTACACTTTAAATGAAAAAGAGGTCTTAAAACAGCTGAAACAACACCCATGACGGTTGAAATTTCCGACGTAAAAAGATAAAGGAGCTGTCGCTACTATTTTCTCATAGTTTGGGATGGTCCTATTTCTTCCTCTAACCATAATTAAATAGTTAATTTTTTTTTGAGGAAGAAGAATGAAGAAAAAAGGGTCTTGTTACAGTTCACTTTTTTAGTTTGTACTAATAGGATTAAGGATAATATTTGTGGATATATAGTTTTTTGTTCTCTGTCTCTTTGGATTCAGAAATAATAAGTAACTTTCTTTTTAACCAGAGAGAAGAAATAGCATCGAAAGTCTAATTTAGACTGTAGAAAATAATAAAGGGGCATTGAGAGTCAGTTTCCGTTTTCACTTTTTTTTATTTGAAGTTCAATGCCTTCTGTATCTACTGACTACCATTAGTGTTAACCTAAATTAGAAGTAGATCATTTCCTATTGGAGCTAATCCCCAGTTAATTTAAAAAAATTCAGTTTATAAAAAATTCTTTTTCTTCTTCAGTTTGTCAGTTGTAAGCTGATTGGGGGATTAAAGCTTCGAATTGCAAGGGATAATAAATCAATCTCAAGTTCATTTTTTTATATGTGGAAGTCTCGAGAGCTACCTTGGGTTTAACCAGTAACTGCAAATAAAAGCAAGGAGCTAGATTTAGCATTTTGTCTATGAAGATTTCAAATATAAACTCTATTTTACTTGATAGCTTTGGGCCCTGAATTATAAGAGACTTCGCTTTAACCGGAAAACCGGAGCAGAGAGTAAGATTTCTGGAGTTTGGACCACGCAGAATTCTAGTCTGAAATATTTTTATTTCTTTCAGTTTTTTGAAACGTAAATCATCAACATAACGATGCAGTCAGATGGACAGACTAACACAAAATTTATGGCAGCTCATAAAAAACATTTTTCTGGCGAAATGCTCTTTAACTACGTATTATTCTGGTTAGTCACAACACACCTATCAATACAGTTGCAGTGTTCTTTATAAAAAAAAAAACAGTACCTGCATACTTAATGTTATTCTAATAAATTTCTAAGAACTAGACGTCTTTATATGTGTTAAAAACATTCACGGTTCAATTTTAAATAGACGTGAATCTTAACAATGCCACATAGTTACATTAATATAAGATTAACTTTGAAAATCAATGACCCAAATACAACCACGCTATAGTTGAATGAAATGGCTAAAGTACACTATTACAATAGCCATAGTAAGGAAAATCCTTTTTCGCTAAATAAAATACTAAATTCTACGATCTGACTATTCATGCTAAAACATCGACCTTTTATTTTTATTCTCAAACCTGAACTGACCTTCTTTTTAACCGGCAGATTTTAATCGATCGTTCCAACATAGGAAGGCAATATAATGGCAAACCAATTTAGAATTGTTTCCATAAAAAAAAGCTTGTCTAAATATTAATACATCATTTTAAAAGCTAAGTCTTTTTAGTTAAAAACATAGTATATACAGAGTGCGTCACCAAAATCCAGACAAAATTATAATTAAATTTCCAGTCTTATTTCACTTCGGTGGTAGGTTGCTGTTTATGTTTGGGCAAGTTATATATTCGGAGTGAGATTAACCTTAAAAGGTCCGAGCAGATATGATCGAGTGCGGAGTACGATCGAAGAGCTGCGATAATCGAAAGCCTTTGCACTGAGCGTACGCAGAGCTAAATCATTTGCTACCAACGGCCAGGAATGCATGATATTGCTGCTATATATTTTGCTACAGAAACTTTCTAAGATGTCCTTAATAGGTATTTTTGTTCAGAATTTAACCTTTATCTTCAGTGATGTGCACGTTTTGTCTCCACATTTCTATAAAAGGAATAAACCGTCACAAAAGAGATTTATTTAGCCGGTCAACTAAAGAATATTGATCAAAAGACGAAATTAGAAATACTCATGTAGTAGTAAATAAAGATTTCTAACATGAAGTTAGATATATGTGACATCATATGCTACCATTCATTAATGTGTTATTTCTTTATATCTTCCAAATTATTACTCTAAATTCAGTCGATATCAAAATGCATATCTTAGACCTCGATTCGTCTCGGTGAAAGATTATTTGCTTTGAAAGTATGTGTTATAAGAGGATTTGCCAATATTCAAGTCAACAGAATGTACAGGGTCATCCAAATTGGACACTTTTAAAGGTAAACTCCTTTATCTAAAGGAGATAGACGAAAACTGATGGGTGTCTAAGGCTCAATTTTTTATGACAAACTCAATGGTGAAAACCGCATATCGATATCTAGTACCGTTTCAGATATATAAGGATGTTTTTCAAAAATCTGAATCTGAAAACATTCTCAAAGCACTTTTTCACGTGGATTTCAACAGTGCAAGTTACATTTTAATTATTAAAATTACAACTAATATTTTAATAGTTATTAACGCAAAAATATATTTTTTAAATGGGATACCCTGTATATTTTTCCTTAACCGAATAGAGCTTTAAATTACCATTCTAAAAATATAGCACACTTTATATTTTGTTTAAATCTACTTCAAAATATAAAGGTTTTTAGTTTTTACGCGAGTGTTAAATGTACATTTTGTGAAGTAGGCTTTGGACGGAGCGGCCATATAGTTTAATTCAATTGTTTACTCGTAGTTGTCAAATTTTACTTCAGGATCAGTTATTGAATTGTTAAATAAATCGCAATGAAGTTTGAAAATTACAAAAAAAACGGAATATGATAGTGTGTTCAACCCTTCAAGGATATATTCGCTCGATTGCGACATAACCTAGTTAATAGTGGCCAGTTTGAAAAGAAACGACCTAAAAATTATGCATCAAACAGGGAGGAGAAATATTAGTTTTAGGAACTATCGGAAATAATCACAACACTTCAAACCGACAGTTAAAAGAATCCACTGGACTATCAATAACTAACGTAAGTCGTACTTTGAAGAAGAACAAATTCAAAATAGGACATGAAAAGTTCATCACCTTAGAGACGGAGATTTTCAACGGCGTATGGATTTTTGCCAATGGTTTCTGGAGAATTGTAACCATGATTCGAATTTTTCATTAAATTGCATTTGGACAGACGAAGCTTATGTAAGCTATGCAGGTATTTTTAACCGTTACAATTCTTATACGTGGGCATAAGAAAATTCTCATTTAGTTGTGGAGCAAAGAAATCAAGGCAGATTTGGATTTAATGTGTGGGCAGGAATTTTTAGAGGCAGGGTTATAGGTCCATTTATTTACGAAGGAACACTCACCTCTCAGGGATATTTAGAAATTTTAAGGCCTGAAATAGAACCTCTTGTTGATGAACTGCCGTTAATGAACCTTAAAAATATATTTTTTCAACACGACGGGGCACCCCCTCATAACGCTGCAGTTATCAGTAATTTTTTATCGGCCAGTTTCGACAATAACTGGATAGCCAACCAAGGTCGGAACCGTTGGCCGGCAAGGTCACAGGATTTAACACCCATGGACTTCTATCTCTGGGGAACATTGAAAGACCTAATTTTTAAATTGCCGACAAACACAGGAAACAGTTAGATGCGCCAGTAATACAAAGTTTTGCAGCTCTCACTCCTCTTGAACTAATCAAATCGGTAAGAAGTGTCCAGAAAAAGTGCCGCCTATGTGTAAATGAAACTGGTCGACATTTCGAACATCTCTTATAGAAAAATGTTTTGTTTTAGTTTTCTCTACTCGGAATAAATTGTTATTATTGTTTTGTTTTATTTTCTACATAGTTCAAAGTACAATAGCATAACTACATTTCATTGTAGTTATGACTCTTGGAGTTACTTCTGGGAATTTTTTTTACGATTTGACTGCTATCGGTAAACAATTGATATTGCCGCTCCGTCCAAAGCCTACTTCACAAAATGTGCATTTAAAACTCGCGTAAAAAATTAAAAACCTTTATATTTTGAAGTAGATTTCAGCAAAATGTAAAGTGTGCTATACTTTTAGAATGGTAATTTAAAGCTCTATTCGGACAAGGAAAAATATACAGGGTATCCCATTTAAAAAATATATTTTTGCGATAATAACTATTAAAATATTAGTTGTAAAAAATGTAACTTACATTGTTGAAATCCACGTAAAAAAGTACTTTGAGAATGTTTTTACAGAAATCAATAATTTTCAATAGGAAAAGAATTACAAACATTTTTCCAAAATGCAGATTTTTAAAAAACAGCCTGTATATCGGAAACGGTAATAGATATCCATATGCGGTTTTCACCATTGAGTTTATCATAAAATTTGAGCCTCAGACACCGACATCAGTTTTCGTCTATCTCCTTTAGATAAACGGGTTTACCTTTAAAAGTGTCCAATTTGGACCACCCTGTACATGCTTTATTTTGAATGTAATATTTTTTGTTCGAATCAATTTTTTAGCTTAGTTTCATTCATTTAAATTTGCCAGGTCAATAAATCACTTTCACTCTTTTTTAAAAGAGAGATATTTCTTCATAGAAATTAGTGAGATTGCCAAGAAAACAAGTACAAAAATACTTTTTAATATATTCCGACCATTTAGACGCAAATTGAGGTATTTTAAGTGTGAAGCTCAAAATAGAGAGCGGTATTAAACCAAAAAAAGATCGATTCATTAAAATAGCTCTACGGTTCTATAAAGTTGCTTGTTGTTGTAACTTGAATGTAATAAATATATTATTATTCACCTTAGAATCACTACTTTCATGCTTATCCCAATGTTACACTAATAGAATACCGTTCTTTTAAAAACCTACTAAAACACGACAGTAGAAAGATGATAAAGTCGACAGATACGAGGCTGATGATGACTTATGGCTGATTTAGACTTTAGATAGGATGAAGGTTTCTAATTATAAATAAATAATAATAATTTCATGAAATTACTGTATATTACAATGTAACTTAAGCGAGCAAGCTCTACAAAGAAGTAACTGATCCTGGGGCTGCTAAAATTATTTATTTTCTTTTGCTTTCAATTTTACCCCCCAAAACTAATCCTTTAAGTTCAAATTTAACTTTCCATACTACATGACTCTGATTAGGCCATCAATTGCAAATTTTGAATTTCTATGTCAAATAGTATATAATTATAAGTGTTCCATATGAAACAGTAATAAATTACTTACTGCTATTTGCATTAATAAAAGTAATTTCTATATTGAATATTTTAATATTAACATTGTTTTGTGTCTGAAATATTTCTAAAGAGACCTGAACTGACATTAAAGATTTTTTTAATAATGAAAAATAAAAATATTAATACTGCCGAAAACACTTAATAAATCCAGGTAAAAGTAATAATTTTATTTTATTTTGAATTTAATTGTTTCATATTAGTATTATGCTTATTACAAAGAAGTGCTAATATAAATGCAAAATATGGTAAAAGATATAATCATAATTAGAATAATGATAAGTTCCTTAGGGGCTAGGGGAATCCCAGGATTTCTCCTAGTACGGGCATTGATGATCGCGATGTACCTGAATCATGTTTTGCTGTCTTGGGTTGTCCAGATTATTTGTAACAAAAACGCAATCTTAAGGTGTTTATCGTGCCAGGAAGATGAATGGCTCAGCGTTTATGAGTCGTGAACGGTTCCTCGTGAACGGTTCCCCCGGATACCGGGCGCCCTCCGGGAGTAAGTGGCCATGCTGTGGCATCCAGGCTCTGCCGCAGCGAACCCCTCTTTCCTCGGATACCCGTGGGAACACTATGTCGAATAATAATAATAACGGTAGGGTGTTGCAGAGGCGGACTCCTGTCCTGCAAACAGCTACAGCCCCACCACAACAATAACAACCACATGCGAACCAAACAACCGCCACAGCCGAAACAACGCCCGATAATTTTACCAGATCTAACATTGTAGGTGATAGAAATTGCCTTTGGCGGGCAGTTAACTTACACTTGTATGGCCACCGTAAACCATCATAAGAAATTCCGAGAGGTTGCTTTAAAAGTATAACCAAACTAGTCGACACTTCACATGTTTTCATTAACTGAAGACGACGATATGAAAAACTTCAATAACTGTTATAATTATATGAGGAAAAACGGAATCTATGAAACGAGCTTAGAGATACTCGTCCTCTCGGAAACCCAAAATAACAACTTTCATATCTTCTCAAAACAACAAAGAACAAGAGATACAACAATAACTTTTAGGGACATACCAACAATAATAAGCATAGGAAAACACACCTTTCGGTGTTCTTCTACCGGTGTTCCTTCTACTAACAGGCAACTCCATGTCAGGATAATTTGAGCTTCTGACACCACAGAACACTGAAAACAACAGTACACCCATAAAAGAAGCATCGGGTGAGCGACGTAATGGTCGAGGACGCCGCGGGAAATGGCACTCGACCAAAATGATGAAGATCGGGCAAAGGAAAATGGACCTGCCAAAAGTGTTGTGTTGTGAGTTACACCCACAGAAATCAACGAACACGTCATGCGTTGCTATAACAAATTCACAAAACCTGACAAAGAAATCATTAAGAAAAAAATTACTTGCCGCCTGAACCCACCGAAATCAATCCCAAACTCAACACAACCGACCCAGATGCGGGACAAACACAATCACCAAAGCCAAACCAAGCCACGTATGTTTCGCAAGGACAACATTCAACTTCCAAGGTTGGCAAACCAAGACAGCAGTTAAAATGGACAGATGAAATTAACAAAATAATGATGCGCTGTTACTACACCGCCGCCCAACTCGAAACAACAATATCATGCTACAGACTGGAACTGCACAGACTTTTCTTGGCCCAGCATCCACATCTGCAATTACTTGTTACAGAACAAAGAGTAATAGACCAAAAAAGGGTTATTACCAAGAAACAATCGTTATACCTTTCGAATTACAAATCATCAAAGATACAGTAACTGCTGAACTGAACACAAACCAACCAAACAATAAAAACAATAGAGCAAATACCGAACCAATCTCATACACACAACCACCCAGCCGAACACAAAAATACACGTAAGACCCACCACCCAGCAGAAGCATAACTCAAAATAATCTTATAAGGCAAATAGCAAGCACCGCACGACACCATATCACCGACAACAAAAATCAATCACTCACCACCCTCAATAACATTTATACAGTATCACCTCGAATCACCTCTTATACAATCACTCAAAGCAGAAATGGAGTCACATTTAGCGCGATGGTCAGGCACCGACCCTACAACAAGAAATCCCATCCCTCATTTAATCTTTTAACAGAGCACACAAATAATCCTCAACACAATAAACAAATACATATCCCAGTACATAACAGAGCTAAGCACAATTGAAGACATTCATACAATAATATACGCAGCAGCAATCACCATTCTAACACAAAATAATTAAAAACTTCAGCAACGATAAAGAAACCCCAATAGCAGTAAACCTAAATTCAAATGGCAATTAAGAATAGAAAACAAAATCAGCAACATCAAAAGAGATCGAGGGTACCTTACCCAGTTTATGAACGGGAACAACAATATTCTCACATAAAAGCAGAAGGGGTCCAGGAAAAATAGCCGAGAAAACAAAGAGCAGGTGATCATAGATAGCGTGATTATGGGACAAACCAGAAAGGAACACATAAACCTGCTGGTTAATCAGAGCCCTAGAAATCTCCAAAAACAACCAAAACCTCAGGCAATTTCTCGCGCAAATTATGAAAAGATGGAAAACCAAAATCCACCTAAAAACACAAACCGAGCGCATCCAAACAGAAGAGCTGTACATCAGACGGGGTATATTTCAGGGAGACTCGCTCAGCGCTTTATGGTTTTGCCTCAATCCACTCTCAAATACAATAAATAGAACAGACCATGGCTTCAACATCAGCCACCAAAAAGTGAACCGACATGAAATAAACCACCTGCTATATATTGATGACATGAAACTACGCTGTCACAAAAACACAGCTGAAAAAACTCTTCAAAATCACAGAAACATTCACCTTAGATATCGATATGGAATTTGGTATAAGTAAATGTAAAGTGCTCCACATCAATAAAGGCCAGTGGAAAGGCCACTATGAGATAGAAACCACCCACATCGAAACACTCGATAACATGTTCGACAAAGAAACATACAAATATCTAGGGTTCCAACAAAGCACCAAACTCAACCACACTCACATCAAAATAGACCTCAGAAACGAATTCAAAAACAGACTCACGAAACTTTTACAAACCAAACTCCTAGAATCTCACTAAAGCCATTAACACGTTCAATATACTCACATATTCATTTGGTATCATCAAATGATCACCACAGACATAGAAAACATTCACATCCTTATACGTTCTCAATTCACCAAATACAGGAAATTACACCCCAACGCATATAAAGAAAGACTTAACATCGAGAGGAAGGCGGGAGGAAGAGGAATCATAGACATAAGATTACTACGCAAAAAAACAAATACAAGCACTTAGGAAATTCTTTCACACCAAGCACACCAGCCTCCACATAGCAACAGTGAAACCAGACAAAAACTACACACCTCCCGACTTATCCCGGGCAGACCATCTAGCAGACACACACAGTCACACCTAATTACATCAGGAAAAGATAAAAATTTGATCAGAAGAAACACCCCACGGAAAACACAGATACCACACAGAAAAAGACCACGTAAATAAAAAACAATCATACACCTGGTTAGAGGATGGGCAGCTAATCCCGGAAACAGAAGGCTTCTTACTTGCCATCAAGGATAAAGTCATATTAACCATAAACTACCAAAAGCATATCATCAAAGACCCAACTATTACAGAAGACAGATGCAGGAAATGCCACCAGCAGAAAGACAAGATAGAGCCGATAACAAGCGGATGTAAAATATTAGCTGGAACGGAATACACAGCCAGACATGATTCAGCGGCAAAACTAGTTCACCAAGCACTAGCTACAACATAAAAACTCATAGAAATCACAGATCCCTACTACAAATACACACCAACATCTATACTTGAAAATAAAGATTACAAGCTCTATTGGGACATCAGTATCCATACAAATAAAACAGTCTCCGCCAATAAATCCGACATTAGTTTTCAGTGCAAAAAAGAAAAATTCACCTATCTAACTGACATAGCTGTCCCCAACGACACAAACACAGAATACACAGAAAAAATCTCCAAATATACATACCTTGCAACAAAAATAAAAAGGCTATAGTCATCATTATCCTCCTCGTCATATCAGCCACAGATCTCCACACCAACAGCATTCACACCACACTTAGTACAATTAGGACTCAACACAAACATACACACACAAAGATATTCAGAAGTCAGTGATTTTGAAAACATGTAATATTGTCAGGTCATTCCTTAAAACACAATGGTAATAGCGTTTGTGCTGACTAGGCTTAAGCCTGTCAGCTAAACCTGGAACCACATTGACCAAATATGAGAAAGAAGAACATACCAGTCATAATAAATAAATAAATAAATATATATATATATATATATATATATATATATATATATATATATATATATATATATTTATATATATATATATATATATATATATATATATATATATGTATATATATGTGTATATATATATATATATATATATATATATATATATATATATATATATATATATATATATTATATATATATATATGTATATATATATATATATATATATATATATATATATATATATATATATGTATATATATATATATATATATATATATATATATATATATATATATATATATATATATATGTATATATATATATATATATATATATATATATATATATATATATATGTATATATATATATATATATATATATATATATATATATATATATATATATGTATATATATATATATATATATATATATATATATATATATATATATATATGCATATATATATATATATATATATATATATATATATATATATATATATATATATATATATATATGCATATATATATATATATATATATATATATATATATATATATATATATATACATATATATTTATATATATATATATACATATATATACATATATATATATATATATATATATATATATATATATATATATATATATATATATATATATATATATATATAGTATGTGAATTTTCAGATTTAATTTATAAATTTAAAGATAATATTGATATTTATACATAAATACATTCACATACTTAAATAAATATGTTAATTAATATAAAAATACAATAATAATAAAATATGACATTTTGTTGATGTAATTGCTTGGGTAATGTTCAAAATCAATCTATAGTAGTATCATTATCAAAAATGTCGTAATTGTTGTGTAACATATATTAGAATATGACCATTATGGCAATCAGTTTGAGTTATTTTATATATATATATACATATATATATATATATATATATATATATATATATATATATATATATATATATATATATATATATATATATACGTATGTCGAATAATGATTTTATGAATAACAAAAACAATTGAGCTTATGCCGACGATCTATTAACAAATAGTCACACCCACCATGACAAAAGAGTGCTAAACTAAGTTACGTTAATATAAATCCTAGATTAAGGTAACATTAGGCACAAGGTTAGGCTGCCATAAGTCTTAAGTTAAGATAGCATAACGTAAATCCTAGGTTAAGTTAGGATAAGATAATCATGTTAAAAAAACCATCTCCTAGTTTAAGTTAGTATAGGACCAATAGTTTAAATGCTTAGGTTAAGTTAGAATAAGCAAACACTCATTACATGTAGTAACATCTTTTATAAATAGAAGGCTATGCCTTGTAACTTAATAAAGAAAACGGCAAATTGGCAAATATTTGTTTATGTACCTTTGTACATCAGATGACGTAACAAAGCTACGAAACGTGTCATGTGATTGTTAACATACAACATCAATAAAGTGAAAATCTAAAAACTAGGAGTTTTTTTACAAGTTTTTTTAATAATTTTAGATTTGTACATCTAATAACCTTGGAAAGGGTATATAACATGATATTTTCAAACCTGCTTTCTTTAAGTCTTTACCAAGCATCAGAAAAGTCCATAATACCATTGAAACCTTACAAAGTTTATCGATCTTCAAACCAAACAGACCAATGGAAATTAAAAATCATATTTTTTCGTGATCTAGGTACTGTAATGTGAAGAAATAGCAAAAGAATATTTTTTTACGTCTACAATATTTCCCCTAGAAAGGGAAATAAAAACTTAATTATTTTAAAGAATATGATTTTTATGAAAAGAAGAAAAAAGAAGCAGAGCTGGCTACTTAGTCTATTAAATAGCACTGTTAAAAGTTTGGTAGAATCTTGCCAACCTATCTTCGGAAGTCCTGAGTGAATATACACAGCCAAGAGACGTTAGAAGATACTACTGAAACAATGTAATTATTTGCTGGAAGCAAGAATTAAAGGTTCTGAGAACTTGGTCAGCGATGTGCACTATAACAAACCCACAATGGGAAACCAATTAAACTTGGAGAAAATTTTGAAAAATAGCAAAACACCAGAAAAAAAAATGGTTTTTTTTTTTTGCGATCGTGAATAATATAAAATGTAGAGGCAAAAGGGACGAATATCAAGAATGGGCTTAGCTAGGATATAAAGCAAGTGAAAGATAAAAATAAAAGAGACGATCGGGAGCCTAAACCGAATGAAGGAAATGAAAATGAGACGAAAAAAAAATATAAAATGTTTTAAGAAGAGAAAATACTGGGGAGGCATTAAAGGAAAAAGTTTAGAAAAATTTAGTAAATCTGACTTATAGAAAATTAAGGCATACTTAAGCAAGATATCAGCAAAAAAGTCTTGAGAGATGAACAGGGTGGAGAACTTACTAAAACAATCCTAAAATAACAATATATTTTATTCAGCTTTATATGGGAAAAATTAAATTATCCAATTGATGTAGCGCAAGAAGAGCAGTAAGGTAACATGCCTAAAGAAAAAATAATGATACGTTGTAGAAACTGAAGAGCAACCAGGTATCAAGTGTAAATAAGCTTGATTGTAGGTACTAAGATGAAAGATAAGTTATACAGGTTAGTATGAGAAAGATAATGTTAATTACATAACTGATTATCGATGCCCATAAAACTGTCCTAATTTATAGACTATTAGGCTAATCGTAATAAAAAAAAATCCCTAATTAAATACAAAATTCCACTGTTATTTCCTATTCATGTTAAAACACTAGCCTTTTATTTTTGTGCCAACCCTGCTTTTCAGCAAGTAGATTTTAATCGATCATTTCAACATATAAGGGCAAGTTATGTACACGACGTAAGAGAATTATTGATTATGTTGTAATATAATAGTGGAGAGGCTTATTTTTAAATTTTCCTTAGAAAGACCTTAATTATGTTTCTTGTGTTGTAATAATCCCTTTAGGTTATAAATGATATATAGTTAATATTGCGAGCACTGTTTTTTGGGACATGCAATAACTTGTAAATTTGCATAATGAAGATTTTATTACATTGAAGCAATAAATTTATCCTTACATAGAAACAAACTAATTGCACTTATAGTATTTTTCCGAAATATTGACCTTATATATACACACATAAACATCTACAGGGATATATATATATATACAGTCCCTGGCCAAATTATTAGACGCACTGTATTTTTTTATGCAATAATGGTATATTTAAACTACAATATTATTGATTTTTATTTAAAAGAATTGTTGTAGACTACATATTTGTATTTATTTTAACATATGGCAACACTGTGTTGACAAAGTGATACATGAACGTAAACAAGTACAAACCTGTATCAGTCGCGATCGGAATCGAGTCAGGTACGGACGTATTTCTGTGGCTTTATGGACTGTGATTGTTTGTTTAACAGTTTTATACTACTCAGTTATTAGTTTATTTTGTATGCAGTGTTTTAAAAAAGTAATTGGACTATTTTCATTATGGGTAGAAAAGGCGATCTTTCACCACGTAAAAAAGCTGAAGTGAAGGCCCTTTGTGATTGCGAAAACATTTACAAACCGAGAAATATCACGAAGATTGGAGGTTTCTGAAGCTAGTGTACGACGCATAAAAAAGAAAATTGAGTCAGGGAAGGAATTAAGCCCGAAAAGAAAGAAAAGATGCGGTAGAAAACCAATTTTCACTCCACGGTCAGAGAGATGTTTGAAGAAAATTTGTGTAGAAAACAGATTTGCTACCACAAAGGTAATAAAATCACAACTCCAGGATGCTAGCGTAAATGCTTCTGAGCGCACTGTTCGAAGAAAATTGAAATAATTACATTTAAGGCCTGTCGCCCCGCCAGGAAGCCCAAGTTAACAGCTGCAATGAAAGCAAAGCGGCTGAAGTGGGCCAAACAATGGCAAGACAAAGATGTGGACTTCTGGAGATCGGTAAGATACAGCAATTTAATCAATAATTGAAACATTATTATCATTTTCAGTTAAATAAAGCAAATAAACATGGAAGTTTATATATTTTTCCTATTTTTGACAGGTCTGCTTCAGTGACGAAAGCACATTCGAAATTTTGCAGAATAAAGCTCAGTATGTGCGTCATCGTCATGGAGAAAAGTTTCATCCTGATTGTGTCGTCCCGACGGTTAAACATCCCACCAAAGTGATGATTTGGTCAGTCATCAGCGGCAAGGGCACTGGGACGTCTGTACGTCGTCAAAGGAATAATGAGGCAAGATCAGTACAAAGAAGTATTACAAAATCGGTTGATTCCGCAGCTCAGAGAATGGTTTCCAAATGGGGAACCATTCACTTTCATGCAAGATGGAGCTCCCTGCCACACTGCTCGGTCTGTTAAAGCTTTTTTGGCAGAAAAAAAAATATATCCCTCTGTTGGATTGGCCGGGTAATAGCCCTCATATGAAACCCCATTGAAAATGTGTGGGAGCTGATGAAAAGAGAAGTGGCTAAAGATGTGATTACCAACAAAACCCAGCTCCTAGAAAAGATTATTCATGTGTGGAATCATCATCCTCAAATGCAGGAGACAGTACAATCTTGCATTGATAGCATGCCGCGCAGAATTAAAGCTTTGATAGCGACTAAAGGTGGCTCAACTAAATATTGACTTTTACTAACATTAATTTCACTTTTCTTTAAAACTTAATAAACTTATGCTTTTCTAAATTAATGCTGTTTTATTTATGTCAAATAAATAGGTAATTGATCGGATAATATAAAAATAAAAAACAAATCAATTTAAAATAATAAAACGGTACAATATCACTTGGTAATTAATATTTTACATGAAATCTTGCAGTGCGTCTAATAATTTGGCCAGGGACTGTATATATATATATATATATATATATATATATATATATATATATATATATATATATATTTATATATACATATATTTATATATATATATATATATATATATATATATATATATATATATATATATATATATATATATATATACATATATATATATATATATATATATATATATATATATATATATATATATATATTTATATATACATATATATATATATATATATATATATATATATATATATATATATATATTTATATATACATATATATATATATATATATATATATATATATATATATATATATATATATATTATATATATATATGTGTGTGTGTGTGTGTGTGTGTGTGTGTGTGTGTGTGTGTGTGTGTGTGTGTGTGTGTGTGTGTGTGTGTGTGTGTGTGTGTGTGTGTGTATGTGTATATATAAGGTCACAATATTTCAGACAATATCTGGAAAATACTATAATAATAAACAAATTAGTTGTGACTATTCATTTTTTTTATTGTCCTAGGAAAAATTAACCTCCTGAAAAAAAAAACACAATTGATGCACTGATTACAGTTTTTTACAGATAGGATGTTAATCATCTGAACCTACAAAGGAGTTCTAGTAGATTTTGAGTAATGAAATAATATAAAATCTACGTGGGAGGTACAGGGTGATCATTTTTTAGACACCCGGCCCCGATTTATGGAAATTTGTTGGATATTTATTTTTTTTTAAGTGTAGGATGATATAGTACATGTCAAGGATTGATTTGATTATTTTAGTTTGGCGCGTCGATATCGAGGATCATTTGGCGCCATAAGTGGGATGTTTAAATCTTAGAAAATAATTGTGTTTCTTTGAAGAATTTGATTAAACTGGAGATATTTGTAACATTTGGAATCAATATTTGATCGAGAGGTTTTAATAGATCTAACCTTGTCTTAATGTCTAAATATTCATTTGAAGTTAAAATATGGTTAATAGTTAGAGTATTGTCGCAGTTTGGACATCTGGGTGGTGGATCACCTTTCAACAAATAAGAATGAGTGAGGAAGGTGTGTCCGATAGCTACCCTTCTCCATATTGTATTCTCTCTACGTGACAGAGCATCGAGCTGAAGGGGCGGAAAAAAAAACTAGAGGTCTAACCCCCCACAACTTGCACGAATCCTCCCGCAGGTCCCACTCCAGCTGAAATAGATTATCAAAAGTATGTTTGAAAAAGTTTTTTAGATCTTTTGGAGTGAGGATTGTGTTAATTGGAGTGCCCGAGGTGATGGCAGCCCTAGCTTGTAAATCAGCACTTTCATTACCTTTTCTGTTAATGTGGCTGGGCACCCATAAGAAAGCTGTTGTGATACCCTATTGGATGCCATTTGTATAAGATCAGATATGGATGTAGTGATAGGGTGAAAATGCGTGGAAGAGCTGATTGATTGTAATGAACTCAAGGAGTCTGTTATGATTAAAACTTTAGTATCTAGTTTGGTGGATATTAACCATCTTAAGGCTTCTTTGATAGCAAATAATTCCGCTGAAAAGATAGAGGTGTAATTGTTTAATTTGAATTTAATGGTAGTGTTATTGTATACGAAAGCGGCCCCCGGTCCCTGGGCAGTCTTAGAGCCGTCTGTATAAATATGAGAAGAGTCCTTGTATTTCTCGTTGATAAGTAATAGGAAGGCTGATCTGATTATGTGGCTTGGATTTAATTTCTTGTTATATTTTCGGAGCGTATAGTCAATGACGGGTCTTATTGATGTCCAAGGCGGGTATATAGAAACTTTAGGAGAGTCATTAGTTTGAATGGACAGGTTGTGACGATTTAGGATGTTTTTTACTCTAGATGCTATGGAGTCTGGTGGAATAATTGTGTTAGGTGGCGGGTTTAAATGTAATGCTCTTTTCATGATGGGTTTAAATGAGGCAGTTGAAAAGTATAGCATGAGGGATCTTTGTCTTGAAAGGTTGAGAGATGGAGTAGCAGAGACGGACTGTAAACTTGGGATGGGCGACGTACGAAAGGCCCCTGTAGCCAATCTGAGAGCTTGATTCTGCATTGTATCTAATTTTTTCTTGTAAGAGGGTCTTGATCCATCGTATATAAAGTCACCATAATTTAATTTGGATAGTATGGGAGATTTATAAATCCTGATTAAGGTTGTGAAACTTCCTCCCCATTGCGAATTTGCTAGCAATCTCATCAAATTGATGCCCTTTGAAGTAGTCATTCTGAGATGGTTGATGTGCTCCTTTCAACTCAAGGTTGGATCAAATATCATGCCCAATATTTTGAAGTTGTTCTGAGGTGTTATAGGGTCATTGAGAAGTTTTAGTGGATTTAATTTAGAGCAGTTTCTTTTCCTGCAGAAATGTATGTATGATGATTTGTTTGGGGAAAAGGAATATCCCGAAATTGTGGCCCATTTTTGGATATTGTTCAGGGAAGATTGAATGACGTTTGTGAGTGCGTTACTGTCACTGGAAGATTTATAAATTAAAATGTCATCAGCAAATAGCTTTATTTTTGTGTGATCTGGTAAGTGTTTCTCCAGTGTCTGGATGGCTATTTGAAATAATGTAGGACTCAGTATGGAACCTGAGGTATTCCCGATTCTAGTACATGTATATCCGAGAGGAGGCCATTCGCTCTGACTCTAAAAGATCGAGGTTGGATAAAGTTGATGACGAATTTAGGGAGGTTGCCCCTGAAACCCATCCTCATCAACTCATCCGCTATGAGTTTACTGTTTGTCAGATCAAAAAGCGTTCTGCAGATCCAGAGAAACGGCCAGAAGGTGTTTCCCTGATTGAAAGGCTGATCTAATGTCAGTATCGAACGAAGCGAGGTGATCTAGGGAAGAGAAACTTTTGCGAAAGCCATATTGGTGGGGAGATATGAGATTGTTTGACTCTAAATGCCAACAAAGACGGGCTTTTACCATACGTTCCAATAATTTGGTCAGGTGGTTGGTGAGGGATATAGGCCTATAGCTATTGGGATTGTTTTTGGGCTTGCCGGTCTTGTAGATGGGAACGATAGTAGTTGTTAACCAAGAGGACGGGAATTCGCCACTCGACCAGAGGTTATTGAAGTACTCCAAGATTAATGTGATGAAAGAAGATGGGAGATTGATGATCATATCCAGATAAATGCCGTCAGGGCCGGGAGCTGTTCTTCTGGCTTTGACGAGTGAGTCTCTCAGTTCCCTCATGGAGAAAGTAACGTTGTAGGGGAAGACAATGTTTGTGTTAAAAGTATTATTTAAAGGGGTTGAGGGGATTTGATGTTGGGATGATTTGTCCTGATAGTGTTTTGCCAGTGCGTTGCCAATGACTGCAGAATCAGTGGTCCATGTGTTGTTTATCAAAAGACCTGGAATGTTTCTGGGAGGAAAACCTCTCATTCTCCCTATATTATTCCACATATCCTTGGAAGAGATGTTATGATTAAAAGAAGAAGTGAAGGAATGCCAAGAGGATATCTTGGCCTCCTTGATTGTTCTCTTAGCTGCTGCTCTTTTCCTTTTAAAGTTAATGAAATTTTCGGAAGACGGATGTCTTTTAAATTTGTTAAGAGCACTTTTCCTATTATTAATGGCCAGGCGACAAGCATCTGTCCACCAAGGAACTGGCATTTTTGAAGGATTTAAGGAATGTTTAGGAATAGCAAGGGAGGCTGCCTCCAAAATGTTCTGTGTTAACTGACTGATGAAGGTATTTGTTTGGGAAGGTGGAGATGTGGGGGCTTGAATGATGTTAGCATAATAAGTCCAATCTGAAGTTTAAGGTTCCATCTATGTGTGGTATGAATTGTTGGATGAGAGGGAGAATTGGATCTAATGATGACTGGGAAGTGATCACTCCCATAGGTATCCTCAAGAATGTGCCAAGAGAAGCTAGGACCGATGGATGGACTGTATATAGACAAGTCTAAGATTGATAGAGTACCCGATGAGGAACTGAGAAACGTGGGTGCAGGTTGGTTTAGAAGGATTAGGTATGATTTGTTAACGTTGCTTCTACGATATTTCCTCTAGGGGTGGTTATAGAAGAACCCCACAAAGGGTTATGAGCGTTTAGATCGCCCAGGATCAAGAACGGTGGGGGAAGGGAGGATAGGAGATTATCAATCATATCTTGAGTAGTATTATGATGAGGTGGAATGTAAATACAGCAAATGGTTAATCCGGAAACAAGGTGAGTGCGGATGGCGCAGGCTTCGAGTTCGGTGTTGAGGTCTAATATAGAATAGTCTAGAGAATTATGAATGTATAATGCGACGCCTCCTGAGGCTCTTTCTGGATTGGTTCTATTTTTCCTGATGTTAAAATTTTTTAAAATGAAGTTAGAGGACTGATTGAAGTTTGTTTCTTGAAGTGCTTAAATAGATGGTTTATATATTGAGACAATAAGCTGCAGATCCTCTTTTCTGGAGGAAAATCCATTCACATTCCATTGTATTATTGGATTGAATATGATGGACGGGAGAATTAGGACTTTTTCTTAGTGATTTTGGTTGTATTCTTGTTCTGCTCTAGAGGATTTGAGGTATCAATGTCCATATCCGAAGATACGGATTCTTTGGAAGATTTTGTAGATTTATTTGTAAGTTTAGGAGGTCTGTTTGTGTTGTGTTTTTGTGTTTGTTTAGTTTTATCGACCCCTGATTGCTGGTTGGGGTCATGATTATTGGGTGGAATAACAATTTCCGATCTCTTCCTTGTATTGGAGAGATCCAACTTACGGATGGAAAGAGAAGAGGGTGATCTGGGATTTGGGTAGAAGGAAAAGTGGGGGGGGGGATTGAGGGGGAGGGGGAAGGAGCGAGGAAAGGGAGGGAGAAGTGGGAAGGTTAGAGAAGGAAAATTTCTTTGGAAGGGATATTTGGGAAATGTCATCAATTAAGGTTTCAGTATTAATGTTACATTGGATAGCTATGGATGTTTTCTTTTTTAACGCAACGGCACTGTACGTTTGGGAGAAACAAGGGTTTTGTGCTGAGAATTTTTTTTCTAGCTTCTGGGTATGAGATTTTATCTGGGACTCTAATTTTTTGAATCTCAAATTCATTCTTAAACACTGCGCATCCTTTGTATCTAGGTGAGTGAGCTTGGCTACAGTTGATGCACGAAGCGGGCACCGAGCAAGGCTCCTCACCGTGTTCTTGATGTCCACAAGAAGGGCAGATAGGAGAAAAGGAACACTTAACTGCTACATGGCCGAATCTCTGGCATTTAAAACACCTCATCGGATTCGGTATGTATTGTCTAACTCTGATGTTATACCAACCCGCCTTTATGGAGGCAGGAAGGGAGTGCGTTTTAAATGATAGAATAAAGGTAGCAGATTTACGATTAGGGGCTTTCTTGCTGGGAGGTAACCTGTATACTTTAGTAACTCTTTGATCGATCAGAGAGATTTTCCAAAATTTCTTCATCGGTGCAATTCGACAGATCAGAACAAGTGATGATGCCCTTGATCTGATTCAAGTTAGGATGAGTAGCTGTAGTGACTTCATAATTATGGAGTTTAGTAAATTTTTCCGCTAAAAGACATTGCCTTTCGTTCTTTACTTCAATGAGTAGAGAACCATCTGCAAGCTTTCTAGTGTCAGAGAGTGTGCCGAAATAAGCTTCTAGATTCTTGTGTATGAGGAACGGTGATATTTCTTTGAAGGAACCGTTCAATAACTTAATTATAAAAAATCGATCATAAGTGGGTTGAATAATTATCGGAGACTCTATTCTGGGTCTTTTTGACCCGTTTTTATTAGGGGGGTTTTTGGAAAACATGTAGTTCCCACGAGAAGCCTAGGAAATAACAGTCGACCGCAGCAGAGCCTGGATACTGCGGCAAGGCTAATGTACAACCTGATTTCGCCTGGTGTCAGGAGGGAGCCGTTCGAGACCGCAAAAGCTGGGCCATTCATCCCTCAGCACGGCATCTACACCTTAGGATTGCTAACGGACTGGGGAACCTCGGGAGCGTCAGGCCCGTAGTCTGGAGCTCTCTCCAGACCCCCCTGAGGGGACATGTCAAGGAGTATACTGATATAATTGACATTTTGTAGTGAAAACCACGCTGGGCGTCGCGACGCCAAACAACTTTTGTAAAACGGTATGGAAAGCCCTAATATTTTTCAATCTTTTTTCCTGACACTGTTTTTTTCTAATTTGTTTTACAAAAAAGTTATGCAGCAAAATCCCTCTAAAATATTATTTTTTGGTCATCGCGGTTGCCATGGATCGTATGCCCCGTTTGAAGATTTTCAAACAATTTATTTAGTAGGCGGTGGTCATACTTTAATCTGAAAGTAATTATAATAATATTAATTACAATGCTGTTGAGGTTTTTCCTTTAATAAAATATCTTTGAACAATAAAAAACAAGAATACATTATTTTTATCAAAACCACAAAAAAAAACTATAGAACTTTTAACATTACATAACTTATTACATATTTAAAAAAATTAAATATTTGAAACTTGAAAAATAAAAAATCAAAAGAAACATTCTATATGTCTTCTGTCATGCATTTTTTCATTATTTTCATTAATGATGAGTATGATGAGTGTCTTTATAAATAATTTTTCTCCAGATGTACCATTGCACGCATCTGATATTTTTGCCTTTAAGTATGGTACTCAATATCATTTGTCGCAGTTTTGTATACAATATCTTTAAGAGTTCCCCATAAGAAAAATCTAACGGCGTGAGGTCTGGTGACTTAGGGCCCATTGAATAACTGGGCTGCAAACCCCTATCCATCTTTGCTTAAACTGTTCATTCATATACTCTCTCTAACAGCAGCAGTTATATGACGTAGTGCTCCATTGTGTTGATACCACAGGCCTTCTCAAAATAAGGGAAACATTTTCTAATAAATTTGGTAGAGTATTAACCAAGAAATTGAGGTATCCATTTCCTTTCCCTAGCTTTCCCGAATAAAGGTATGATCCAACCAATTATCTTCCAATTATCCCACGCCATAATGGCCTTGATTTTGAATTTGATTAATGTTGTATGGATTCTGGTCAGCCAAGTAATGATATTTTTTTCTGTTAGATTTGCCGTTGCTGACAAAATGTCTTTCATCTGCCAATAATATATGATTCAGAAAATAACGTTCTTCGTCATATTTCATCATCTTGCAAAAGGTATGTCAATGGAAAAAAACGTAAATTGGCGTCACGGCGCCAAGCGTCGTTTTCACTATCAAATGTCAAATACGTCAGTAAACTCCTTGACATACACTATACCATTTTACATTAAAAAAAAAACATAATCAGGGCCGGGCATCTAAAAATGATCACCCTATACATCTGAAATAACTAAACAACGAACTAATTGATTTCAAGATCTTTATTATTTATTTTCTTTTTCTTTCACATTATTGTTAAGTAGAAATCGCTAAAGAAACTGAATTTATCCAAGTTTCAAGTATTTTTCATGAATAGCTTTTGGAGAAAAAAAGCAAATTCGTAGTTTTCTCTTTAATTGAAAGTTTTATAAAAAATGTGAAACTTATTAAGATCTTGGTCTTGTCAAATGCATGACATTCCTTTTATACTTACATGTCACATTAATGTTTATCTACTGCGATGAAATTTAATGAATTTTGATTTAACAATGTTTGAGTACTATATGAACGTATTTTGTCCTTAATCATGAATAAAATAATTTGTAAACGTAAAATATTTTGCTATTTGAAACTCCAACATCTTCTTTTTCGCATTTCATCTTTTTACCGTGTTACTGACAATCATTTTTCTGAAGGCTGAGTGTATAGGATATTTCCTCAATAAAAAATTCTTTTCCTTCCATTGCAGTTCTTTCTTTTTACACTGCCCTAAATAATGTCTTGATGGGTAGATACTTCAAGTATACAGTTTTCCTTTTCTTTATAGTGGTTAAATCTTTCATTATGCTTAATGGGCCTGACAACGTCCTTGTTGATAATTCTGGCTGTGAAAAGTATCTTGAGAGTGCGTCTATAAATTCATATTAAGAATGGCTTGATTTTCTTTGTAGATGGTGTTGAATAACGAGTGTACACAGTATTTCATAAATATCAGTCTGATGGACAGGCCGTTGTACTTGCCTGTCAATACTGACAAGTATTTAACATATACTTGTCGAGTTATGTCTATTCCGGCTTGGTCTTCTCTTATGGAAAATTTGTTACCACACCATTTTATTTATAATTTTTTAATATGTTTTTTTTAGTTCGAGAACTAAATTGCGTGTTAAAATTTTGACATAATTATAAATTTACTTATATCGGTGTTGGTAATTAGATCGATTTCGTCATTTTCTGTATTTACTATTTCTGTCAGCGCTTGTAGATCTTCAACACTCCCTGCCATAATATAAAATCATATATTGTTTATCTTTTTACTCTTAATGTTTATTCTCTTGGACATTTCTCATAGTGTTGTTTGAAATGGGGAGAGAAGATGCAGCCCTTACAAATACCTCTTTGTATTTGAACGTCTCTTATTTTAACTTCATCTATAGTTACTGCTTCTATTTTGTTGCTTAAGCTCTATGTATGATTTTTTTTCATGTCTCATAATTAATTAAGCAAATACATTCGTGTGATTGTCAAAAGTAAAAGGTAAAGTTACCACAAGAACACAACAATAAATTTAGTTTTATCGGTGTAAGTGGTAAGAACTATTTTTTTTTTTCTACCTCTGTCAGTTTAATTTCGTTTCATTCTCTCAATTCTTGTACATTTTCAACATTTTTGAATAATCAAGAAACCACAATATCGTATTTCTTAAAATTTCTTCATAATGGTCTTTGAAAAATACCTTAAATGCAAGGATTAAGCGCAGACACAGACAAAAACGCCCTATCAGATATCTGTTTGTAGTTAAATCTATATATATTTTAGTTTTGCCTATACGTACTTATGCTGTTTTGTTGTTAAAACATTATGCCCGTTATTATTTTTACTTAATATAATCGATAGTAAATGCCTGTGTTAAAGATAGTAAGTTGATATTTAAAAATAATCATTTACATTGTTAAGAATAAAGCTGTATATATAATTTTTTAGGATTTTAAAAAAGTATTGGAAACGAACATAAAAATTTTAGAGGTTGTAAATTCAAGGTTAATAGTCTAAAAATAAACCAAGTTGACGTTAAATAAAACTGTTAAGTAATATTATTACCCATTTAAAACTTGTAACAAAGTATCCTACTTCTACACTGTAAGATTGGTATTAGATAGACATGTATTTATTTTAAAGAATTAATGGCAAATGTGACATATATATTGATACTGAAAATGCAAATTTTAAATAACAATTTGTCTATAACCATATTACTACATAAAATGGAGATCAAAATAACAAAACTATCGTCATAAAATACTTCTTGACGTACTCTAAAAACTCTGAAATAATATATTAATCAACAGGGTAACGGCAAAATTTGTGGATAAGTCAAATGAACAAGCCGGATTCAGAAAAGGCTTGAGTTCTAGTGACGCTCTATAAATTGTGTAAATTATAATAGAACAAGGAATCGAGTACCCAATAACATTCCTTGTTGCTTTTGTTCATAACCAAAGGGACTGTAGAAGTACAAATCTATTAACTAACATATATGTTATGTTATTAAGAACATATACATACATACTTACACAAACACACACACACACACACACACACATATATATATATATATATATATATATATATATATATATATATATATATATATATATATATATATATATATGTTGTGGTTAGTCGACGAGTGTTATAAGTTACTCATTACGTCTATTATCGCAGAGGAAATAGTTTCGTTTTTGGTAATAGATATTTTACAAAATGGAGCGTCATAATAATAAGCGTAAACGTGTTGTTATAACCTTAAAAGAGAAACTTGAAGCAATTCAACGTTTAGATAATGGTGAATTTTTTAAAAATATAGCGAAGAATTTAGGTGTAGCCGTGAGTGCTGTTTCAGAGTGGAGAAAAGATTGCGAAAAATTTGAAAAATGGTGTAGTGTTTTGTCATCGCCCACACAGGCACGAAAAAATATGAAAAGAGGTGAATCCCAAAAAGTAGATGATTCTTTATTTTTATGGTTTACACAGAATCGAGAAAGTGGAATACCAATTTCAGGAACAATTTTAAAACAAAAGGCAGTAAGTTTAAGCGAAGAATTGCCGGTTATTGATGCGCCTGTAAATTTTTCTGCAAGTGATGGATGGCTAGACAGGTGGAAAAAAGACATGGTGTACGTCAACTGAAAGTTTGTAGAGAAAGATTGTCGGCTGATGTATTTTGAGCAGCTTATGAAAGAACATAGTTTACAACCAATCAATGCTTCGCCCTAATATTTTGGACATTCTCAAAAATTTTTTTATTTACATCTAAAAACATAATGAATTTTTTTTTTTATATAATACAACACATAATTATTTTATAAACATCACACTATATAATACATTTGAATACAAATATAATAAAATAATAATAGTTCCTTGGAAATTTCGTTGTATATATATATATATATATATATATATATATATATATATATACATATATATATATATATATATATATATATATATATATATATATATATATATATATATGTTGGTTAATGTAGTGATTGCCAAATTAATATTAACATTGTAAATGGTCATGTTTAGAAAAATATGTTTATTTCTATGTATTTATTAGTGTATTGTTCAATTTTAATGTTTAAAAATAACAAAAACTTTGGTACCGTGAGCGAAATAATTTGCTCAGTAACAAAAAGTATTGTCAATGAAAAAAAAATATTTGCACACTGATATTAATGTGTAACACGATTGTAGAAAAAAAAATGGTTTTTGTCACGCCTTTTTTATTGTAATTACACAGGAGTGTGCCAATATATATAACGAACTAAAACCTTTAGAAAAAAAAAAATAAAACAACTGTTAATATTATAGAGTATTTCCCCATAATTTTAAAGCTGCGTCATAAGTATTTTTATTACAGCACTGGGGATTTTACTTGATGTTAATTGGTTTTTATTAGTATGTATATATGTATGTTTGAAGCTTTATACCCAGCAGTATTTTTATAATATATATTCATTTAATATTTCTATGAATATAACCTGGTTTATTAGGTTTTAAAATAAATTATATCTTTTAGGCTTGTAAAATTTTATGTTCCTCTTTATGGACAATTTTATTATTAAAAAAAAAACAGTTTTAAAACGAATGATTGCTTTTATTTTGATAGGAGGCAGCTTACAGATAAAATAAAATATAAGGGTGATGGATTGATAAGTCTGGTAAATTTTTATGAAATGGCAAGACATTTTGTTAAGCGGCATGACTGTTGATAAGTAAGATTCTTGTAATGGTTGTGATTAAAGTTTCAAATAGAAGCAACGCTCAGTTGGTTGTTGGTAGCTATCGTAAGTACCCGGTATTACACGTTTCGTAGAAATGGATAACGCAGATAGAAACTGAACTGAAGTTCTTGGTTCAGCACCCCAGATCATTTATTACTGGATAAATAATTTTAAACGTTGCCGTACAAACACTGCTAAACGTTCAGGACGTCCAATTTAGGTTTCTTTTGAGGAAATGGTCAATAATACTTATGATTTCATGATGGAAGTTCGTCACTTAAGATTCGTGAGCTTGCTGGGATGATATGAACGGGAGACATAATAGCCTGCATGAAGTTCTAAAAATTAAAAAGCTAAGTGCGCGATGGATTGCGCGTTTGTTGACTCGAGACCAAAAATGCACGGCAAAGGACATTTAAAAATCGTGTTCGGAAAGATCAAATCGATATTCCGAAATAAAATTTCGGAATATGGTTTTTTTACTTGATTGATCACTACAACAGAATGTCAAAAACGAGAATTTGCAAATGCAAAATGACCAACAAATAAAGATCCCATGAATGCTATATTCCATGCCTTTCCTTCTACGACTATAGTTTTTTCATCAGGTGTGCTTTAGGCAACGGTCTCAGAACAGAGACCAGAGTACCTTGGAGAGTCAAGTTGGAATGACTCTCGCTGGCTTATTTTTTTTTTTTTTTTTTTCAAGGAGAAATCCGCCTTATGGATTCTGGAGCAGTCTGCGTCACCATAAGGGTACCACAAAGTGCTCCAGGTATATGGGGCTCTCCAACCTGAAGGGTTGGCATACCCACTAAAACTCCTTGTGAGCTGGGAAAACCCTTTACTCCTTTTACATTTCTGAGCTTGTTATATGTCTAGATTGATTGATGATTTATAACTCTAAGGTTAATTTTCTAGTGAATAGAGCTAACTTACCTTATCCTAACTTAAATCTAACGTAACCTAATTCCCTATTGCTGGGGGTGTTGTGTTATAATTTTGTTAATTTTGTTAGTGATGTGTGTTGTTACACTTTGAACTGAAGGAGTGGCTCAACTAACTTACGGCCTTAACCTAAAACTAAGTCAAGGGTAGTTCATATTAGTGTCTAATGTTAGTCTGGTGGTAGAATGTCTGTTGGTCGTAAGTATCGAATGTCGACATTTACGTTGCCTCTGAAAGTGTTAGCTATCTCTGGGTTAGAATCGGCCGCTGTTTTCTCAAGGAAGCGAAGCTGGGAATCACGTGTAAATTCTTTTATCCTGGGCATATCAAACTCCCTGTGCAACTGATTGTTACAGACGAACCAAGGAGCTCCTGCTATGATGCGGAGGGTCTCGCTGGCTTATAGCAATCATGGTACTTTATGTAAATGAGGTACTACTCGTTGGGCAAGATACAGACTCTTGCGCCATCTGTTGAGGGTTTCGAACATCGAAAACTGCTCAACTATATAAACCTAACATTGTTAGGAAGGATAAATTAAATCGATATTCCGAAATAAAATTTCGGAATATGGTTTGTTACTTGATTGGTCACTACAACAGAATATCATCAAGTAACAAACCATATTCCGAAATTTTATTTTGGAATATCGATTTGATTTGTCCTTCCTAACAATGTTAGGTTTATATAGTTGAGCAGTTTTCGATGTTCGAAACTCTCAACAGATGGCGCAAGAGTCTGTATCTTGCCCAACGAGTAGTACCTCGTTTACATAAAGTACCATGATTGCTATAAGCCAGCGAGAGTCATTCCAACTTGACTCTCCACGGTACTCTAATCTTAACGATCGATACCGTTGCCTAAAGCATACCTGATGAAGAGTATAGGCTCAGAAACTAAGTGTTCGGAAAAGTTGCAGCGTAATCCGGAAGAACTCTGGCGTCGTTTTATCAGTTTAGACACCCTGAAGTCAAAACAGTGAGTTGGTGAAGCTAAAATTGCACCAAGAAAAGTGATGGCAACTGTTTTTTGGACTTAACGGATATCATCATAATTAACTATTTGGAAAGGGTAACAGTAACTGGCTGTTATTACGAAACGATATTGAACCCTTGTGTCTAGTGAGTTGTAGCAGAAACTTTCAAGATTAGGATGCAAAATAGTGCTTCTTCATCAGGACAATGCACC
>CM032447.1:160437222-160484722 GCA_019049505.1 Pachyrhynchus sulphureomaculatus | reverse complement strand
GTGAAAAACTTTCTCTATATATATATATATATATATATATATATATATATATATATATATATATATATATATATATATATATATATATATATATATATATATATATATATATATATATATATATATATATATATATATATATATATATATATATATATATATATATATCTGTTAGTTTCAAACGGCAGTAGCACGATCACCATATCGAGTAGCAGCAGCAGCACGAGCACTTGAAAATGCCAAATGAAATTTTGGCGAAACGCCGTGCAAATTTATTGTTAGACGAACCTATTGAAACCCGGAATTTTAGTGTATTACATTCCACCATCCGTGAAAACCTTTATTGTAACATATATATATATATATATATATATATATATATATATATATATATATTGATTGATTGAATCTTCCATATATTCTTCAGCAACAGTTGGTGATATCCAACCTCCGTGCTTCAAATCAGATATATTGCTCTACTCATAGGCAAGAAGGTTACTGTGAATTTGGTAACTTTAGCAACTTTACTATTAACCTGAGCAATTCTCCACACACACTTACGCATTTTCCATTTTGATATTTCAAAAACAAACGTTGGCTACTCATGTGGTTTCAACAGTATAGCGCGTTTTCGATACAACTCGATATACTCTAATTTAAAAAACTCACTAACAATACACTACGGTTGAACTAGCCTCAAACCATCACCATCTCTATATTTCGCTGTAGGTATTAGATAAAAGTACTAGTCTTCATTCAATTTTCACCTAGTCTCTAAAGGATAAACACTTGTTTCTTGAAACCAAGAATTTCAAATTTAGATTAATTAGTCCATAAAACTATTTTTACTGTTTCAATGCCCACTGTATATTTGAAAGAGTTCACTGTAACTATTTTATGTTATGAATTCGTCATAATAAAGGTATACACACACACCCACGATGTGGGTAGATAAAACACGATTTTTAAGTCTTTATTTAGTCGCATTTTATTTTACTCCTATGGAGAATCTGGAGCTGCAATTTCGTTTAGAGATTGTGGCGTTAAGCCAGTTATCTCTTTCATTCTGTATTTACGTTTTAGTCAATGAACTTTCAGTGTCCTCTTTTCTGTCTAATGCGTATGGCACACATTGTGGAGAAACACCAAATCATTTTGCGGTAGCTCTCTTTGAATAGCCTTTCTTTCTTAAATCAGTAATTGTAGGATGCATTTCAATCGAACTCTTTTTCCTGCTATTTAGGCGTCAACATTTTTTACGGTTTTATTTTTCAGAACCAAAGCAGACTAACGTGACACAGTAAAATAATTTGGAACCAAATGTAGACAAATACTCTTAATACCCATTATACTGAAATACTAATAATGGACACTAATGACGTTGTATAACCAGTGGAAGTCATGGGGATCCAGGAGACGCAAGAGCATACTCTGCCTCCTCCGTCCCGTGTGGGGGTCTATTTTCTATTATGACCCGATTTTAATTTCCCCTTGTATAAAGAATTTCTTTGTGAATAATATCTTCTCTCTGCCTGGTCATCGATTTTTACATACTGTTTAACGGAATTTTGTTGGTAAAAATCCTTCCTTCTCGATTTTGCATTTACTGTTTTGCGAAGATTTAAAGCTTTCAAAGTTCAAATATAAGGAAGATGCAACTTACCTACGCCGCTGTGTACAACCTAACAAAACCTACAAGAAATTCCATCTTGAGGTTAGAGTAATATAGTAAAGCTCAACGCAAAAAAAAACATTGCAGTTTTTTTCTAATAAATTAAGTTACGCTTGTAACCCAATCTGTCCCACTAGGTTCGTCACACAAACTGTTCTACATTAACTCTTCAAATCAAATATATTTTAGCGAAATTATATTCTAACCTTAGCATTTTTTTAGAAATAAACTCCATGTCAAAGAGTATCAAATAGCCCTAAAAGAGCTTAATTATAAAAAAAATACAAACTAAAACACACTTGAACTTTTTACTTTAGAGATATTGGGATGACGTACTCAACTATATTGGTCATCAAATTTTGATGAATTTATAATATATAATAATTAATAAAATATATATGATGTATTGTACAGAGTTAGTCAACGATAGAGTAAAGTTCAGTATCTCATTTGTTTCGGGAATGACGAAAAAATGTTAAATACAATAGTTTTAGGGAATGTTAAGGTCCACAGTTTAAAATTTTTTTTGAGTATACAGGGTACTTCAAAAAAGTGTGGCCGATATAACATATGTTTTTTTTTTAAATGGAACATCCTATTTTCTAATTTATATTTAAATTCTGCGTAAAATTTTATAACTTTTTTATTAATAATGTTATATACCTAAACCTAGTAGTTTTTCTAATATTTCATTTTTTTTTTTTAAAAAATACTAGTTTTCAGTTTTGTACAAAATTATCAGTAGCGCCATTATTTCTGAAGTTGGAATACTCATAACTGGTACGAGCGTTCTGTAGAGGTGTTCTAAATAAATTTATGCATTTCGACTAGTTTAAATTGAAAAATCTCAAATTTTTTTAACGGCACACCCTGTATTATTATTTTTTCTGATAGATTTTACAAAACCCTTCAACTTTTGTTAAGTATGTCATATACCTATTTCTAATAGCTTTCAATATATTTGATTTTTCAATTTTTACCCTTGTTTTTAATACACTTACGCTATTGTGAAAACATAAACAAATAGTTAATTATAATTTTAAAATATTTTAACTTGTTATTATTATGACGTAATAAATGTTCAAAAATATGCCCGTCTACTTGAATGCATATGTTTAGTCGTGTTATTTTCCTTCACTTTTCTTAGCATAAAGGGCGTTATTGTCCTGCACGCATCCCGTATCCTATTTTCCACATCTGTTAGTGTTGTAGGGGGATTCACATAAACACGATCTTTAATGTAGCCCCACAAAAAGAAGTCTAAAGGTGTTAAGTCAGATGATCGAGGGGGTCATTGAACAAATCGATCCCTACCGATCCAATTTTGTGGGTAACGATCGTTTAAAAATTCCCGAACTTCCCGGTGGTAACGAGCAGGAGCTCCGTGTTGTTTAATTCATATTTGTTCCCTATCAAAGTTATCAACTTCTTCAAGAAGCTGGGGTAATTCGTTTAAAGAATTTAAATATCTAGGTCCGTTAAGCGGTTCGCGGACAAAATATGGACCAATAATTCGAAAATTTAATATTCCACACTTGAACTTCCCGGGCCCAAAATGGATTAACTATTGAATAATAATGCATGCTATAACTGTTAACTGCTCCATTACTGCGAAAAGTAGCTTTATCAGAAAACATTATTTTGGATAAAAATTTTGGATCGGCCTCTATTGCTCCATTCATGGTGGTACAAAAGTTTACTCGTTCAAAATCACGGTCTTGAAGTTCTTGGTGTAGTTCCATATGGAAGGGATGATACTTGTATTTTCTCGTGGTGCGATTAGCCGTAGATTGGGATGTGTCAGATACGTCAGCTAATTGACGGCTGCTGACCTGTGGATTATCTTCAATATGAAGTAAAATCTCCATTTCTTTTTCTTCATTGATAGCGTTCTGGCTTCCTACTTTCCGTTTCGTAAACTCAACGCTACCACCACCATCAAATCGTTCCTTTAAGCACTGAAAAGATTTTCTAGATGGTATACATCTAATAGAGTACTTCGCTCCGTAAAGCCTTACCGCCAGAAGACAATTTTTTCCCGCGTCGCCCAGTATATAAACCATATCAATTAATTCATTTTTAGGAAAATCCATAATTATTACCTTTATACGTCACTTACTACAACAAATTTAACTATTTTTACTTGCTTAAGAAACATAGCAAAATTTAACAATACCTACATTTTTGTTTTATCTTGGCAACTATGATGTTATATAGCGTAAGTATAATAAAAAAAGGGTAAAAATTGATAAATCGAAAACTATTAGAAATAGGTATATGACATACTTAATAAAAATTGGAGGTTTTGTAAAATCTATCAGAAAAAAAGAATAATATACAGGGTGTGCCATTTAAAAAATTTAAGATTTTTCAATTTAAAATAGTCGAAATGCATAAATTTATTATGAACACCCTGTAGCAACTAACTCAAATTTCTTTACATATATCTTTTTTTTTCATCTCTATTGAACGCTCGTACCAATTATGAGTATTCCAACTTCAGAAACAATGGCGCTACTGTTAAAAAAAAACCGAAAACTAGTATTTTTTTAAAAAAGGTATATAACATTATTAATAAAAAAGTTATAAAATTTTACGTAGAATTTAAAAATAAATCAGAAAATAGGATGTTTCGTTTAAAAAAACATATGTTATATCTGCCACACTTTTTTGAGGTACCCTGTATACTCAAAAATAATTCTAAACTGTGTCCCTTAACATTCTCTAAAATTATTTTATTTAACATTTTTTCGTCATTCCCGAAACAAATGAGATAATGAACTTTACTCTATCGTTGACTCACCCTGTACAAATATAAAAATTACTTTGTAACATATTTTGAGTATATCTATAAATTATTATGTCGAAAGTATAGGATATCATATAAGCACAAAAATTTTTCTTTTATAGGTATAAAACACGTGCTGCAGGAAAATCCCTTAAGCGCTACAGGCCCGATGCGTGTGCAGCAGAAGCGATTGACATTGGTCTTGAATTGCTGTAAATTGTGCTTAGCGTACACAGTCCTGGGTAAATCATTCTAAATGGATGAGTTTCGTCATATAAAGGACTGCTGAAAAGGGAGGAGTGACAAGCTGAAAACCTCTCTTCTATATAGAATCCAACAAATACAGTGTATGTTTAAGAGCAGAGACCCAACTATGAGAATAGTATTCTATCGTTGGTCGATTTTCAGCTTTGTGCAGAATTAGCAGTTGTTGTGGAATGTAAAGATTTCTAGTTCGAAATAATATTTCCCGCTTATGCGAACCTCTATGCATGCAACACCTTCATAATAAGACATATTTCCTACCAAATTAACGCCCACCAAATACTCCAGTACTAGAGAAATGGAGTGTCCCGACATAACTATGTTAAGTTCAGCAATGTTCACTTTTTTGGATAAAGAAATAAGGATACTGTCATTAGCAAAGCTATAGATTGGATTTCTGGTTCTTTTCAGCAGCTCGGTAATGTAAATGAGAAAGAAAGTAGGGGATAATATGGAGCGTTGGAGCACACCGTCGATATTCAAGGTATCAGAAAGAAATCTGACGATTTGTAAAATGCGCTTTCTGGGGAAACACGAGAGCCCTTCAGACATACCATAAGAGCGTAGCTTATCCAAAAATCTGTCATACCAAACAGGATCGAATACCTTGGATATATTAAGTGGAAGCGCTCTCGAGATTCTCCATATTCCAAACATGTATTATATACTTTAGAAGCTCTCCTATTGATCCTTGCTTATGCAAGCCATATTAATATTGAATCCTTCTAGATATTTTAGGAGATGCTAATTGATAGACGTTTCCATAACTTTCGATATTAATGAAAGTAGCGCGACTGGTCAATATTTGTTTGGCAAGGTTTTCTTACCTTTTTTGGATATCGGCTGAACTCATTTCCAGTAACAAGAAAATATTATCTTTCTGTGGGATAGGTTGAAAAGTCTACAGCTGTAGGATAGGTTGAAAAGTCTACAGAAAACTGGTGTTAGTTAGCTCGTGTATTTTTTGAGTGTTATGATAGGTATTCCATCAGTACCATAAGCGTTTTTTGGTGTGTATCTTCGTTAAAATACGTTTTTTGTTATAATGTCTAAAAACAATATAGAGCATCCTTGTCTGCACTACGGGAATCGTTGGTGGTCTTTTTTCTTAAAAATTGACAGTAAAATGTAGCTTTCTTAAACTATTGTTGTTTTAAGAGTATTATCTGTCAGTGTAAGTGGATTTAGTGAAATTTTGACTAGTGTCCGTGGCAACTGAACAAAAGGACCTGTAAATATTGAGGCAGGCAAGAAGTTTGTTTTTAATCTCTAATTGTGTGCCTTCTAATTTCGTCGATAATTTCTTTACATTGGTACCGGGTACGGATGGAGATGTTACAATTTATGACTCTAGGATTTTTATGATGACGTTTAGAGGCAACAGCTTTTTTGCAGTTACGGTCGAAACAAGGCTTTGTGTTAGAAGGGTATTTCTTTGAAAAGGGGTTGTTACCTTCTATACCATCCAAAATGCCATCGGAAACCTCCTTAGCACAGTTAAATCGATCGTCGGATCTAAAACAAACATCTAACCACGAGAAAATTCGAAAATGTTCCTATTTAGCAGATTTGTAACTCCAAATCTTGAGCAATCTAGGCGCCTTTCTATCAATGATCGGTAAGTAGTCTCGGTTTCGATGTCGAAAGTAGTTTATAGTTGGAAGAACCGGACGGCCGATTTACGGTAACAGTGTAAATCTCTGGACTGGTGGTTAAAAACAGGTTAAAAAGACTGACGAACTCCGTCCTGATCAGCGATTAAGAATAATTCAGCTTCACGATCTGGCTCATTGGTCGTATTTGAATACCTAAACTAGTTGATGTTGTGGACTTTTCCAGGATGATATTTTAGCACTTGGATTATTAGTCTGTGAATGGTCGATGTTGTCTGCAAGAGAAGCGAAAAATATCCTAAAGTTAGTATCAGTTGGTGGCCGATAGAGGCAGTAGATAAACCTTGTTGAGGCGTTATACATACTGGTTTCATATCACTGAGATTTATCAGGGCGACTTTGCCTACAGACAATATGGTGAACATCATTTTAAAGGAAATTATACATAAGCAAGGATAGTTATAAATACGATATGTACGTTAAATAATTACACTTATGTTTTTAAGGTAATTGCAAAAAAAACTCTATGTTGTTGCTTCTTAGTACTCTTGGCAACTACATGGGTGAGATCATATTATGTTTCGATATTTAGTCAATTATCACGTAAAAGTAATCTTTCAGATAATTTGCAGCCTAATGAGATATCAGTAACATCTCTGTTATTACTGCATTTGCATATGGGATATGTTTATTCCAATTTTATTGGGAAACAACTGTGATTAAATTTGAGACGACAATAGTTTTCCTGGATTCGTGGTTATGATGGTAATAATGTGATGAATGGATGTTTCAGCGTACCTTAAGATTTCGGCATTGGTTACACTGCTGAATTTTTTTCATCATTTTTTACGAACAAAATAATCCGAGAGTTGGATAAATATCTATAGTTATGGTAATTCTTCTCTCGGTTTATACATTTCTTTCAAAATTTTACTTAGGGGGCGTAATATACTCAATATTCGTGATACTTCCAAGAGAAGAATTACACTGGTCAACATAAAAAAATTTCGGAAAAATACTGAGACCTGAGTAGTATACTCCTATATATTTTGACTCGCTGAATACAAATTTGAGGTTCATTTTGCTCCATTACGTCAGAATTTTTTCTAACCTCAAAAAATACTTAAAAATGGACTAAAAGGCTGTTTAATGGTAAAATAGAGGCTCGATGCATTCCTAACTTTTTTGAATGTTGAGTTCAAAATCAATGTAAAAATTGAACTCTGTGGTCAGAATTCCTTTCTCTTCTCTCTTTGAAGTCAGAGTATTTAAATTCTCAAGTCAAAGATGACGGCTACAAATTGAAGATACAAAATGGCGAACGCAAAAGGTATAAAATGAGATTTAATTATGTACAATTCCCATCTAATAGGTTTTCGTGATTGCTGCGATTAAGGATCTCAAAATTAAAATTGTCAAGTCTTCAAAGTTATATTTTTTTTTGTTTAATTTTTGAAGTCTTTGCAGGCTAAGTAAGGTGCACCTAATGATTTTAGCGTACCCATCCAGAACCACGTGGAGGTATCGCTTCCTTCAGGAGTTTTTTTTCGCCTACAGTATTGTTAGGAAGAACAGAAATATCAATTAAATTTAATAAAAAATCATTATTATTTCAAAATAGTTATTTTTATGGTACTAAACAAAAGACCTACTAATCCCTTTTCTATTGTGAGTCTTATTTGATGAGAAACACATAGCCTTATAATTTCTTCTTTTCCACTGACTGAGTTTGTTAGCGGCATATTTGGCGTCCAAGAATTTTTTCGTATTTTCTGCTGGAAGAAGGAAGCAGTCGTAGTAGATTTTTTTGTAATGATCCGATTCAACGAAATATTTTCCGCATATGATGCAGAAGGTGTCTGGACTGTTGACACAAGTACACATTTATATTACACGAAAAATTTGTACTTTACTTAAAAAGCATCTTAATATTAAATCTAAGCTCAGAGCACTAATAAAATGCGGATTGCGCTTATTTCTGATACTGAATCGACACAAAAATCGTCACGTTGTCAATAAAATAAACAGATTTTTTTATTTTAACAGATATGCCTAAAAATTGAGAATGAACTCTTGGAATATAAACAAAGCTTTTTGCAATCTGAACAACTACTAATTTCTAATTGCTTAAAAAATTTATTGATTTTTATGCAGTCCGTAATAAAACTGTAGGTGGTAAATTCATAATTTAGGAGTCAAAATACATAAAGATATCGCAAAGTAAGTTAATAATCAGCGAGTGTTATAAGTTTAATAATGGCATTATCATACATCTTCTACAAGTAACGAGAGGTTCGAAATCGCTAGGAGTTGTTAATGGTGGCCATCTAGCAATCATTAGTGGTACAAACAGATTTAATGTATATCAACTGTGTACATGGGATTTGTAGGGTGTTAAAGAGAGGTGTGAGGGGTAGGGGGTAATTTGGACAGGGCGGTTAATTTTTGAAGTTATGGTGGAAACTTCCAGTGGTCATCCATAACGTCAGGGAGATTATAGTTCAAAAACAAGTTCCATCTACACAGTTTTTATATTATTTCATAACATTTGCGTCCGTAATTTTGTATACACCATCTTTGGTTTAAAAATTTCTATATTCTAACCTCAGATTTTTTTATTAGCTAGACGAAAAAAGCCCCCCAATAAGACCTTTTGACCCAAGAAAAAAACTAGCCTGAAGTGAGTTTGAACAGTTCTTTAATCATTTAGGATCATAGTTCATTTTTTAGGTACTTTTTGAGGTTAGAAAAAATATTGACCACAGAGTGCAATTTTTACGTTGATTTTGAACTCAGCATTCCAAAAACATAGGAATATATGTATTAAGTCTCTAGTTTAACATCAAACAGAATTTTAGTAAATTTTTTGTTATTTTTTGAGGTTAGAAAAAAATTCTGAAGCGATGAAGCAAAATGAACCTCAAATTCGTGTTCAGCGGATCAAAGTACACAGTAATATACTACTCAAGTTCCAGTTTTTTTTGTCGACCAGTGTTATTGATAGACATTTGTCTATGACATCCAATTTTCTGAAAAGAAAGTAAATATCAAAAAGAAATTTCATAAGATGCGATTAAAATTGAGGGAAAACTTGACGAAGGTATTTTCATTTGACAATATTGCACATCGACTGTGACGATGACCTAAATTACAAACCCTTATACTTAAATTTGATTTGGTGATACTGACATGCGGATATTGAAACCTTCTGGACTAATAACCTGTGTCATATAAAACAATCTAATACGGTTAATTTAGTTAACAAGGCCACTGAGGTAATTAATGCTTTGCTCAAAATATCAGGTTTATGAAGTACAGACGATCAATGAGTCAGTATGTCCGTTAGTCTTAACATAACATGAATTTAATCAAATATGTTTGTATATTGTTTGCAGATTCTGCACAATATAAAGTCTAGAGCCTGATGTCAGTAATCTATAGTGTACTTAAACTGTCGAATAAAAAAAATAAAAATGAAAATTTTTAGGTCTAAATTGACAAGTGGGTAAAAGAAAATATACTAAGCTGATACTAAAAATTATAAACAAAAGAAAAATTTAAAGGTACAGTATTAAAAGTACGGATCGTTATTACGATCTAAATAGGAAGAGTCACGGGTTGGGTACTACCTTGACTACATCTAGCTTATAAAATCAAGTAATAATAAGAATAATAAAGAATCTTATTTGAGCCAATAACGACAATGATTAATAGTTAATATCATTATCAATTAAAACGTATTGTGAGAAAAATGAGTATTATATTAGTCGCCACAAACGAAGATAATTTAATTATTCCTCCACTCGCACCCTTAGTAGATAGTTTTTAAATTTTGTGTTAAAAGTAGTATACATTAAAAATTTTAGATTAGTAAATGGTATACTGTTATAAATTTTTGATCCATGATTACTTACTTGATGATGATTACTTAAATGAAGTTTTATATTTCTTAGTTTAATTCACAAATACTTCCAGATTATTTTGATTTCCAGGGTTTAGGAATTGAGTATTATTTCTAAGCTACATTTATTAAATAGGTAGTCAGGTTTTTTTGTCAAAATTACCTTATGTCCAAAACAAGTTAGGTGGATTTCTCGTAAGTCCTGTTGAAAACCTTATAAAATTATTTAGTCGAATTTGTGTTACTTGTCACCATAACTGATATTCTTATGGTAAATAATTTGATATTAATTTAGTCCACTCAAAAAAACAATAGGATTTACACAGTTAAGTTTTGATTCAGTACATAAATAATCTTTAAAACTAAAAAAAAATCCGTATGCAAAATATACATTTTTTACCATATATTTTTTAAGATATTTTCCAGATTATGTTATTGGTATTTCCAAATAATCGTTCACAATAACGGCAAAGTGTAAATGACGTATTTTTGTGCTTAATACTTTTGATTGTGTTGAAGGCAAATTAGATTTTGGTTCGTTTATTTTTAAGCCATGGTTATATATAGTAGTAGAAAACATTAAAAAGATGATCAATAATCGTAGATACACAATTTTTGAAATCATTGAATTTGAATGTCGTCAGCCTTAAACATTCCCCTGTTTGATTGAGAGATTAAAGTTAAAATTCCCTAAGATAAAAAATAATGGGCTATTAATGATGGCTTAGTAGGCTAAAAGCTTGCATAGTAACCGAATGACCCTCAGTTGGATTTGGGCCAGTGCTTAGATGCTATCTATGTATTCAGGTCGTAGTTGGTGTAATAATAGAATAATACCCATGATAGGACTAGCGGGTTGCCTTAAATGTGCCTTAAAATTCAAATGTATGTTTCGGCACCTGGACAACATTGACGGATATCATGACACCTCGTTGATATATATATATATATATATATATATATATATATATATATATATATATATATATATATATATAAATATATATATATATATATATATATATATATATATATATATATATATTTATATATATATATATATATATATATATATATATTATATATATATAAATATATATATATATATATATATATATATATATATATATATATATATACATATTTATATATATATATATATATATATATATATATATATATATATATATTTATATATATATTTATATATATATATATATATATATATATATATATATATATATATATATATATATATATATATATATATATATATAGATATATATATATATATATATATATATATAATATATATATATATAGATATATATATATATATATATATATATATATATATATATATATATATATATATATATATATATATATATATATATATATATGGCATATATATATATATATATATATATATATATATATATATATATATGGCATATATATATATATATATATATATATATATATATATATATATATATATATATATATATACATATATATATATATATAATATATATATATATATATATATATATATTATATATATATATATATATATATATATATATATATTATATATATATATATATATATATATAGATATATATATATATATATATATATATATATATATATATATATATATATATATACATATATATATATATATATGGCATATATATATATATATATATATATATATATATATATATATATATATATATATATATATATATATAATAAAAACCATTATCGAAGGACAAATAATATTAGGTAGTTTGAACTATTAATTATCTATTCGTTTGAAATACTTGTAATACTATTTCTGTTTGATAGATAACGAATAGATCGATAGAAATTAGCAAACCACTGACAAGATTTTAAACTGAAGCCAATATATTTAAGTTTGGTCATTATTATCCCATAATTGAACAAACTAGAACTTTTAGCTAGATCAAAGAAAACTAGTAAAATCTAAATATTAGTAATCCATTATTATATCTAAAAGTTTGCAAAGTATAGTTGCCCTGAAACCATATTGATTACTAGGAAAAATATATTTGTTATACTACTTGATTAAAAACAGCTCGTTCCAAGATTTTATGAAAATATATAAATAAATATGCTGTAAATCATATACACATACGTACACACTTGTTCTACAAATGTTTGAGAAAAACTTATTTAAAACTGAATTTTTTATTATATGTATCTTAGAGCGTTTAGGTAATCTTTGTTATTACATTCCTATAGTTATGTTGTGGGCCCTATAAAAATCTTGTTTAATTTTAAATAGAATATTTACCGTGTAGAAGGTTTAAAATAATAAAAATCTAACTAATGGTAAATTTGAAGAAATATTTTTTAGAATTTATAAAGAGATTATTTAAATTGTGTCTAAATTGATATATGTTCTTTTGAGTTAATGATATCTTTTTAAAATAATTACAAAATAATTAAGGGTCATTATAAGTTAAAATATCATTAATTTTTCGTTTTTTAACTATTTTAGATAAATTATTAATAACATTTGCGTAATAATTTGAATAGTATATGTCAGAGATTTGTTTTTAAACTATACCTAAAAAGCTATTCTTTTTAATTTCCATAAATATTTTATGGTGGAAGTAATCCAAGGATTGCATATATTTTTCTTTTAATAAGTTGAAGTGCAGCATGTTTAATACATTGTATATGGTTATATATTTCTTGTTTATTTTCGCAACTGTTTGTGGTTTCGAGTTCTCTCGTATCAATATTTTATAAATCTTCATTAAATAACTCAGAATTAATATCATAAAATTTCTAAAATATTTCAGCCTATGAGTAATTTTATTTTCTATTATAGTTTCATAAGAATGGTGAAACGCTAAGCTGGTCTCTATACTGGAAGTGTCGGACTTTCGTTGGGTTGTTTCTGGCTTGATTTTTAATACTAACATTTTACGTAGCTAATCAATTATTAGCTAAAAGGTGTTTTATTGAGATAATTTTCTACTGTATTTTAAATTCACTCTTTTTCTCAGATCATTTCTGTAGTTGCCACGAGTGGCGATTTTTGGCCGATGTGTTGCAACATTTTGGACCAGGTTTATTGTTACTGATTTGTTGCCGCAGAATGCTCTGTCCTTTCTTGCTTAGGTCTAGTTAAAGCATCCAATAAATTAAAACTCGTCCCAGATAAAAACTGGTTAGTTATTTTTGCGCCTCATTAGTTTAATATAATAGAAAAGGTTAACAAGAATATTGGTCACAATTATTGGGTTATTCTTTCAGTATTTAAGTCACCAAGCGAATATTAAAATAATTCTACTTCTAAGTTTCAACTTTAAAGTAGTGATTCAATCATCTAACATGGAAACGATAACTTACTGGCCCATTTTACCTAAAATATCTTAATACCCTTAACAAATTTCATCCTAAAAAAAAACTGTTCCAATCTGTTTTGACAAATGATTATACAGGTATACGAATGATCCTTTTGAATTGCTCCTTGTATAGTGTAAAGTTCTAATACGTCTAATTAGGTTAATTTATTAACCTGGGCGTCCGGAATAGTTTGACCCTTCTCCGTTTCAGCTAGAGAATCAGACGCAGTTAGTAGAGAGATTAGTTTAGCAGTGATGAATAAAAGAGGAATGAAAAGTCCTTTCAGTCGCCACAAACCAATACTTAAGCGTCTGCATTCTTGTAAAGTATAATTTCACAATGAATAGAAGTTGATATGACTTTTTGTTTTCTTTATCACTATAATCTTCCGTTTGGAGAGTAGTTAGAACTTCACTAGTTTAGGGTAGAAAAGGGTTATGAGAGTCACTTAAGCGAGAATTTAAATAACAGCTTATTTCAAAATCAAATCTTTATTGCAACCGCCTTATAACAAAATTTACTTATTTAACTATCATTTGAGATGTGTTTTAATCACTTTGGCAATCAACTTTGGAAATAAGAAGAGTTAAAAAAAAAACATTTTATTCCGATTGCACTGAGATCGAGGCAATGGTGGTCACCCTGTAGGTAATCAGAGTCAAACGAAATTTAACACATATCGCAGACATAATCTTCAGCAAAATCCCACCCAGTGCAGTTCGCGTGAGCCTACAACCCACATGCGGGACACCTGTTCCAAATTTCGTATTTGAGATCTGTTTTAATCACTTTGGCAATCAACTTTGGAAATAAGAAGAGCTAAAAAAAAATACATTTGTTTCCGATTGCATTGAGATCGGGGCAATGGTGGTCACCCTGTAGGTAATCAGAGTCAGACGAAATTTAAACACATATCGCAGACATAATCTTCAGCAAAATCCCACCCAGTGCAGTTCGCGTGAGCCCACAACCCACATGCGGTACACCTGTTCCAAATCTCGTTGTTTCTTCCGAATTGGCAGCATATACGACATCGATTTCCTGCGTCCTCTGCATCATACTCTTTATCATCCTGGCACAACTCATTACCTGGAGAACTTGCCTTTTTGCCCTTTTGAGGCCATCTTTCTGCACCTTAATCTTCTTTCCTTTTCCTTTGTCTTGTTGAGATTTTCTTATCTTCTTATTTTCTATTTCTATTAAATTTTCTTTGATTGACGTCGAAGTTAAGACTGGCATGCTGCTTCTTTCGACCCTCTGGCAATTTTATAAGGTCTTGGATAGTAGATACTTTATCAGACGACTCTTTGGCTCGAGGTGCTGGTGAAGTGAGTTCTACTTGGTTTGATATGCCAAGAACTGATACGTCTACTTGTTTCGACGTGCTAGGAACTGATGGGTCTGCTTGCCCAGATGTGCTAGGATCCAACCTTAAATCTTGCACTGCATCTGTAGAAGAAACCAAAATAGATTTATTACAATCTTGAACTGCTATAGACTCAGATTGAAGAATCTCAGAAGCAATAATATCGTCTTCTGAAAACACTTGAGGATTTATTGAGAAAATACTTGTTGCTCTAAATCCAAATTCTCCTTTGCTAATAGATGCAACACTATTAAATGCTTTCCTCACCAAGGATTCTACGTCATAAGGGGTTATCTTTTCTGTGAGATGGCTTTTCATAAATAAGTAACATTATTTTTTGAAAGCTGCTTTTAGTGGTCCAAAGAAAGAAACTTCCAGGGGCTGCATTTTATGCGATATGTATGGTGGCAAAGACAGCATATGAATATGGTTGCTCTTGCAATAGTCGTAGATGGGAAGGGACATATGACTAGCATGATTGTCTAGTATCAACAGAACAGGTTCATACGCAAACGGTTTAGCGTGGTGTTTAAAGTGCGAAAGCCATTCAAGAAAGAGGTTTTCATTTATCCAGCCGTTGTCTGAGTATTTGTAAAGAGCTCCTGTTGGACCATCCTTCTCGAGTAGTGGAGGCAACCTCTTCCTAGGAAAAATAAACATTGGTGGAAGGAATCCTCCATCAGCGCTCATTGCACACATCAAAGTGATGTTTTTTCTCTCTCCCAACTTGTGATAGACCCCACTCTCTTCTGCCCTTTCATAGCTAGTATTTTCCCCGGAGTTTGTACAGTAGAAATCCCTGTTTCACCGCAATTATACATATTTTCTGGAACAAATTTATATTCTTCCATCACTTCTCCTAATAGCTTATAGAACAACTGCACCTCTCTTTATTAAAAGCTGTAATTCTGTTTATGCTTGCTGCTTCTGGTTTCCTAATAGATATATTATTTCTCAACATAAATGCGTTCAACCAATCACGTCCAGCCATTCTTGAAGCGATGTTGAAGTTGTGCTTTAAATTCAACCTTTCAGCATAATCGAATGCTACTTTCTTACCTGAATTGCTGTACATCCATAGAATACATTGCCCCATGCCCTTTTTACCACATTTGCTAATTCTTCTTCTACTTCTAATGTAAAGACAGTAAGTCGTCAAAGACGTGGTTCCATATTAGATTTTTTTTAAAATCTCTTTTGTAGACTTGAAAACAGAATACCTATAGTCTTAGCAGCTTTTCGTATGGAATAACCATCTTGTTCAATAAGCTGCATAACTTTTTCCAGAGAATCAGATGACCAGTTGGCCTTTTCGGTTGTTCTGACTCGTACTTTTATCATCTGAAAAAAAAAAAAATATATATATATATATAATCTTTGCAGGTAATGGTAATCACTTGCGGGCAATGGGGGTCACCTGACTCTCATGACCCACAACAGTCAAAAATTTAAAAAACATAGTTATTTTAATCGAAATTTAAGATGCACATCACAATTAGGAATGTCAAGACTAACTACAGATATATACTTATTTAGGTACGATAAGAAATTCGACACTTACCGTTAATTTTATTAAAACGAAAATTTACATCGGCGAGGCGCCAAAACAAAACACAACTGCCACTCAGAAACGCGCGGCGGAAACTAGTGCGAGTCATTCGTAAAAGTAGTGAGAAGTGCAGCGCGGGGCGAAAAGATCATCGGCATCACTCTCGGACGTGTAGTTTTATAGATATGTGGGTGACCACTATTGCCCGATAACTCCCATTATCCGCTCTTACTTAACGAGTCAGTGATCTTTTTTTTTTCTGCTTCTGATTGTTTAAAAAACGTAAAAAATAATGGCTTTTTTCACACCTAAAACGTAAGGACATAGTCGGTTCAAGGGGTGGAGAGGCATATGGATACCAAAAGTATTTCCTTAACACTAAAAGGTAATGCCTACTTACATAGGGGGGCGCGCCGATCGACAAACGGAGGGGCGTTAATTGACAACCAGGAGCAAAATTTCTTAAAGAAAAAACATACAACCTATTAACCTTCCCCAACACAGTAAATTCCATATCAATAATCCATGGGGTGGGAAATTTTTGACAGAAAAGAACCCTACCGTGGAACTTTTGAAACCCAATTTAAAAATCTGTAGCCGAGGTAAGATATTTTTTACAAAAAACCAATTTTAAATGTGTAACTTTAAAAGCTCTAACTTAACTTTAACTTCTGCGATCAGGGGGGATGACTTTTCAGAAGAGACAATTTCTTTCTACAGTGGAAATTTAAAAGCTTAAACGTAATTGAGGAATCAATGCTCGATTTACAACAGGAACCTTTTCAACAAAGAATCTTTAACAACGCTCCCTAATAACTAGTACGTTAAATTTTCTGCTTTTATTAATTAATAACCTTCATAAATTTTCATGTTTTCTTCCTTCCTTTTTAGGTAGTTTTTATTTTATGGTCTCTATGACCGTTGACGAAATTAAATACCCATTTGAAAACAAATTGGTAATTTGACGGTTTAATTGCTTCTAAAATTGGCCATAAATCCTATTATAGCACGCAGTAGGTAGGGCTTTTAGATATTTATAAACCACTGGTACCACTGTAGATGTATTATCTGACTTTTTTGAATACGCAGCTAACGTACATATTTGATCTCAGTTTAGATGATCGTCAAGGAGTAAATAAAGTATGGAAACCTAGTTGCAATTTAAGTATTGCTTAAGGTAGAGAAAAGTACGCAGGAGATTTTTTTATTTATAAAATCGTTTTCAGTTGAGACTTGATCTATGTCATTTATTACTTGAAAGTGCAGTTAATATTCGAAGAAGTAAGAGTATTACTTTGCTGTTGCAATAAGAAAACAAGCAAATATCTTGAAGGATTCAACATTATTAGCAATCACCAATATGGCTTTCGTAAAAATAGATCAACAGGAGATCTTCTGATTATGTAACACACGTTTAGAACAAGGCAATTGAACACTTTGGAGAATCTCGAGCGGTTGCTCTTGACGTATCCAAGGCATTCGACCGTGTTTGGCACGATGGGCTGTTGGCTAAGCTACGCTCTTATGGTAGATCTGAAAGGTTCTGTTTGTGACTCTCATGTTTCCTCAGAGACCGTTCTTAACGACTGGCAGTCGACGGATTTCTTTTTAACCTTCACTATCAACGCCGGTGTACCTCAAGGCTCCATACTGTCTCCTACTCTCTTTCTCATTTACATTAACGATCTGCTGGAAAAGACTGAGAATCCAATCTACGTCTTTGCAGGTGACAGTACGCTTATTTCTTCATTCACTTTGAACTCTCGGACATCGGCTACTCAGACGAATATCCGCAGACAGCAGGAAGTCATTTAACTTAACAAAGACCTGGAAGAAATTCTATCTTGCCGTGATAGTAACCAAGTGGCAGTTTTAACACTACAAAAATCCAGGCGGCAGTTTTTTCTAAAAAAGTTAACGTTGCTGAACCCGACATAGTTATGTCGGGGCACTCCATTCCTCTATCATCGTCACTCAATTTGTTGGGCGTTAATTTGGGAGCAAATATGTCCTGGCCTGAACATGTTGCAGGCATAGCAAGGAGAGCTTCTCAAAAGTTGGGAATATTATTTCAAACCAGAAAGCTTTACACTCCACAACAACTGTTAATTCTTTACAAAGCTCAAATTCGACCAACTATGGAATACTGCTCCCATATTTGGGGCTCCGTTCCAAAACAAACACCGTATTTGTTGGGTTTTATTCAGAGAAGAGCTGTTCGTCTGATTGGAGACCCGGAACTGACCGGCGGCCTTGATTCGCTGGAACTTCGAAGAACGGTTGGCGACTTGAGTCTATTCTACAAGTATATTCATGGAAAGTGTTGGAAGGATGTGGCCCGCTTAATTCTTCCCAGAGCGGTGCATGTTAGAAGTACACGTCGCGCTAATACTCACATCCGTATGAGGTACAGCTTGTTACTCCTTGTACAACGCTTTTCAAGCAGTCTTTTATATGGAGAACATCATCCCTTTGGAATAATTTGCCCAAGACTATGTTTCCCACCGAGTAAAGTTTACAGCGATTCAAGAACAATGGGAATCGCTTTCTCCGCATATGTGTCGCTCCTGTAGCGCTTTAGGGACTTCCCTGCAGCACGTGTGCTAGACCCATAAGAAAAAAAAAATATTTACCGCCCATAATAAATCCAGACATGTTGGCGTAATAATTGTAAAAATGATATAATTCTTATTTTGCATATTTTCTATTTAAAATAACACAAACTAGTAATAAATTAACTTAATTACATACTTTTAATCGTTTATACTCATATATGCAAGAAATATTAAGCGAGAAACTTCTACATCACTTGACGAGATAAGCAGTTCTGGAGTCAGCAATTGTTTAGCTGTAGATTTTCAGTCGGTATATATCAGCGAAAATGGGGTTAAAGGTTTCACTGAGACAAGAAAGTGGGGATTTCTTATGTCAATGTTACCGTTATATCAATTTTGTTCGGTTTTACTTTATCTATTTCTAGATCGTTTCTGATTATTACTACTGCCTTGTTAACGAAAAAGTTAGATAACATAGGAACATCGAGACAGCGAAATAACTCGGGCACATACAGGTAAACTAGTTCTTAACAGAATAATGACATAAATGATTTAGATCCAATGATTGATATTTAGTTGTTATACCAAACTATATTATTTTAAATATTGTAAAGGCCCAAAAAGAAAAGAAAAATCTAGTTTTTAAGATATAAAGTATTTTAGAACTGAAAGAAGTCTCAAGTAGTACTTCTAATTAGGAAATTAAAAACTGATTCTCACTGATAACAAAATCTAACAATTTGGATAAGAAAATAGTTTACTATATTTTAAATTGCACTTTTTACCAAAATAGAAAAAATAAATTTCATATTCGTTAATTCAAAAAGTTATGAAAATAAGTTATAATATAATGTATCTAAAGCAACCCTCTCTTAGGCTCATTCCTGCCAATTCACATTACACCCTTACACATTTGACTATAAATATTCGTACTAAAAATTTGTTATTTATCTTAACTAAAAAGACTGGAAAAATTCTCATATCACTATCAGAACTATACATAATTTATCGATCTGTTATTTTTATATATTTTAATGTCTTTTCGTTCTGTGTTTATATTTATGAAAAAATTAAGGCGAAATTTTAATTTGTAAAAAAAATCTGTAAATTAAAGAAGATTCTAAAAAAAATAATTTCGAATTCATGTTTTACGATCTCAAAATAGGATGCATATAAAAATAATAGGAAAATTCAGTGAGTTTCTACTAACTGGTCCGTTACAAATACCTTGGTATTTAATATATTTTCAGTTTAGATTAGAGCTAGAACTCGTTTAACAAATTATTTGAAAATAGTTAATAGGAATCCAGCCGGCATTCCTTCGTATCACAACCGCATACACTCAAATATATATATATATATATATATATATATATATATATATATATATATATATATATATATATATATATATATATATATATATATATATAAATATATATATATTATATATAATATATATATAATATATATACATATATATATATATATATATATATATATATATATATATATATATATATATATATATATATACATATATATGTATATATATACATATATATATATATATATATATATATATATATATATATATATATATATATATATATATATATATATATATATATACTAGCAGGGCCCGCTGCTCCGCTCGCGTGGACTTGATTCACTACTGTCGTCACTGCTTATTCCTTATGTTACCCAACGTAATAAAGTATCCCCCATTATTTCCCTTTATCTCCCAATATTTTTCCTCATCTTCCATTATCTCTACATAATTTCCATTATCTAGGCTTATCTCTGCTCATCTCCCATTATTTCTCCTTATCTCCCATTATCTCATCTTATTTCCCATTATCTAGGCTTATCTCGACTTATCTCGCAATATTTCTCCTTATCACCCATTATTTCTCCTTATCTCCCATTATTTATACTTATCTCCCATTATCTCACCTTATCTCCCATTATCTAGGCTTATATCGAATTATATAGAACATATGTATAAACTTATAAAAAAACACTTAAATCGGATAAGTGGTTCTCGAGTGATAAGCGCACTAACGGACAGACAGACAGAGAGACGTTGCATTTTATATATATATTATATTCTTTGCTACATGATATTGTTCCATATTTAATGCTTTAGGCAGTGTATTGCAAGAGAACGCGCTAGCGGCAAACTTTGTCCGACTTGATTCACTATTATCGTCAATGCTTATTCACCTAACGTAATAAAATATATCCTATACCCTGGCCAGAGTACATACGTATGTTTAAAAAAAAAGCACGTAAATCGGATAAGTGGTTCTCCAGTGATAAACACACTAACGGACAGACAGACAGACAGAAAAACGTTGCATTTTATATATATTATAGATATTCTTTGCTCCATGATATTGTTCCATATTTAATGGTTTAGCATATTTAAAAAAAAAAAGCACGTAAATCGGATAAGTGGTTCTCCAGTGATAAGCGTACAAACGGACGGACAGACAGAGAGATGTTGCATTTTATATATATAGATATCCTTTGCTACATAATATTGTTCCATATTTAGTGGTTTAGGCAGTGTATTGCAAGAGAACGCGCTAGCGGTAAACTTTTTTCTGATTTGATTCACTATTATCGTGCTTATTCCTCATGTTACCTAACGTAATAAAATATAATCTGTAACCTGGCCAGAGAACATATGTATGTTTTAAAAAAAAAGCACGTAAATCGGTTAAGTGGTTCTCCAGTGATAAGCGCACTAACGGACGGACAGACAGAGAGACGTTGCATTTTATATATGTTATAGATATAGATTATTATTATTATTATATAACCTGGCCAAAGAATATATGTATGAATTTAAAAAAAGACACGTAAATCGGATAAGTGGTTCTCGCGTGATAAAAGCACTAATGGACAGACAGAGAGACAGACAGACAGACGGAGAGACATTGCATTTTATATATATTCTAGATTATAGATATTCTCTGCTACATAATATTGTTTCATATTTAATGGTTTAGACTGTGTATTGCAAGAGAACGCGATAGCGGTAAACTTTTTTCCGACTTCATTCACTTTTATCGTCACTGCTCATTCCTTATGCTACCTATCGTAATAAAATATAGCCTATAACCTGGCAGGAGAACGCATGTATATTTAAAAAAAAAAAAGTTAGAAAATTGGATAAATGGTTCTCCAGTGATAAGCGCACTAACGGACAGACAGACAGATACGTTGCATTTTATATATTATAAATGTAATAAACTATATATCTATAACCTGGTCAGAGAAGTATGAATTTAAAAAATCACGTAAATCGGATAAGTGGTTCTTGAGGGATAAGCGCACTAACAGACAGACAGAGAGACGTTCCATTTTATATATATTATAGATATAGATTATTATTATTATTATATAACCTGGCCAAAGAATATATGTATGAATTTAAAAAAGACAGGTAAATCGGATAAGTGGTTCTCGCGTGATAATCGCACTAATGGACAGACAGACAGACAGAGAGACATTGCATTTTATATATATTATAGATTATAGATATTCTCTGCTACATAATACTGTTCCATATTTAATGGTTTAGGCTGTGTATTGCAAGGGAATGCGCTAGCGGCAAATTTTTTTCCGACTTCACTCACTATTTTACGTCACTGCTCATTCCTTATGTTACCTATCGTAATAAAATATAGCCTATAACCTGGCCAGAGAACATATGTATGTTTAAAAAGAAAAAGTACGTAAATCGGATAAGTGGTTCTCCAGTGATAAGCGCACTAACGGACAGACAGACAGACATATATATATATATATATATATATATATATATATATATATATATATATATATATATATGTATATATCTATATACATATATATATGTATATATGTATATATATATATATATATATATATATATATATATATATATATATATATATATATATATATATATATATATATATATATATATATATATATATATATATATATATATATATATATATATATATATATATATATATACAGTTTACTGAAAACCGGAAACATTTAGTGACCTTGGATTAACCTTTAGCTGTTAAACTCAATTCATTGTTAACTGGAGCATGAATTAGAAACTCCTTATAACCTACCTCGCTCAAATACAGTCAATGGGCACAGTAAAGAAAAATAAGAAGAAGAACTCTAAAGAAAAGCACAATAGTCTAGGCCATACGTCTATCGTAAAGGTGAGGAAGATATCTCAAAAAATATTCACTGATATTATTTAAAACGGTTGAACGGGGAGAAAAAACTTGGAAAGGAAAATCTTCTATTTTATAATATTTGTAACTTGAATTAATTATCAGAAAGCTTCCGATAGATCTCATGAACTAAATCTTTTACCTTTTAAAAAAGTAGTTTACTGCAAATCAACAACAAGACTAGGAAACCAACATTATCCTATATCGGGTACTGAGAAGCTAGGCTCTTGAAATAAGAGTTTTTCAAGATGATCTCTTAAGTCTACTTTTATAATGTATTTTGTTTTCAGTTGCTCTATATAAAAACTCGTCAATTTACTAGTATTTATCATGATGTTACAAATATAAGTCGTTAACCTATTTTATATTGATGAAGTTAAACTTTGTACTGCTTTAGTAAGTCATTTTTATATCTAAAATTAAAAAATTGCTTTAGGAGAGCAATTAATCACTGCATGAGCATTTTCATGTCATTAGAACTTACTATTCCGTTTTGTGTCTTTGCATCTTTTCTACGCCCGTCCGTCCAATTATTCTTAAATTTTGACCAAAGTTGTTAAAAGCTTTTCTCCATTTATAAATTTCCACGAGCTTTGAAATAAATTTTTATGTTTCAAATTTGGAATGACTTGCCATCTATATTTTTTTCTATTAATACAATTTTATCTACACTTGCTGACGTTTATTCATTTTTTTAACCAGAGTTTCCTTTTAGCTTTTATTTTTTCTCTTTTTATTTCGTTTTATTTTATTTTTTTTTAAATAAAGCTGAAGAAAAAGAATAAATTTAATAATCATCTTTTTTCTCCTCCGCTGCAATAAACACACCCTATTTATAATTTTACAAAACAATACTACATTTTTGTGTCTTTACATATATATTTTAATAAAAAATATCCGGGACTAAAAATATATTCAAGTAAATAAAGAAATAGGTCTGTTTGAAAGCCTCATATAGTAGTATAAAAAACCCCAACGGAATATAAAATTGGTTAATACAGACTTTTCTACAAAAATCACTAAAAACAAAGATATGTGTCTGGAAACCAGATAAAAATATTTAGGAGATAAAGAAAGGATTTCACGAAAATTGGATAGTTAGGCAGCGATATTCTCTAGGATTCTAATGGTTTCTTATATCGAGATCTCATCATAAATCAACCAGATTTCGGGTATTTTCTAACCCTTATCAATTCGAAGTGTGACATCCGGCTATTGATTAGAATTTGTTAAAATACAGCATCTTCCTATTATTGTGTCGATAAATTTGTGCTAAATATAAAATTTTTCTCTTGAGATTTACTGATGTAGTATATGTAACAGTTTTATTGTCAATGCGTTGAGGTATCTCTTTAATATTAAATAAAAGTCTTCAGGTTAGTTAGCAGTAAGATAGTCAGCAGTAAGATAGAACCACTTATGTTTTTAAGCAGATGTAAACCTACCTGCTCTCTACCACGGGCCTTTCCAGGCAAGTTACAAAATGATAAATGAAGAATTTTTAGTCACACGATGCGGTCACAATTGCCAAAATAACCACTGGGCAAGTCCGATATAACTTGGATCAATAGCCAACAAAAAAATTAACAAACAAAGTTCATATATTGTTACTGGTCTCTCATCTCTCGAACTATCCCAAGACGCACTTTTCGTGAAATCAGGACTTGTGAGCCGAGCTGGAATCACCAGAAAGGGAGCTAAAAATCAGTATTATGATTGCCGTTCTTGTATAATTTAGCAAAAATACATAAGGCAGTTACAGTTGCTAAAATAACTTCTATATTCCGTACTGTTTTTTGACTTAATTTAAAGGACTCCTAGTAAAGTTTAGAAATCCTTTTAATTTTGAATTTAATTCAAGCTAGAGATAGAACTAGTGATATATTACTATTATACAAATATTATGTGAGTACGTTGATAATCCTACTAATTTCCGTGCTCCTCTCTATCGATCCTAGCTTAGTTGACAAGTCGTAATCCTGTATATAACAAATATATTGCTAATGTTATACTACCGTTTTGGCCACAGTATGGAGCTTTATTTAGTAGTACTAAATGAGCTTGCACATTTCGCATGATTTTCTTCTTCTGGTCAACATTGTAAAGGATCGAATTTAAATTACTTTTCGAAGGACGATTAAATTGATTAAATTCATTAATAGTATAGATATTTCTTCTAAAAAAGCCGATTCACTTTTTTAAAAAAGGGAGAATTAATAAATTGAATAAGTTAAATGTGTTAAAAAAGTTATCACCCAGTGAAAATTTTCTTCAAGTCTAACGCCACAAAAGTAATCCGATTTAATTCGTGATATGAACAAAGTTGGAGCAATTCGATAATTCCATGTAAATATGTCAAATCACAAACCATCTATGTTATTCATGGATAGAAAAGGACATAACATTTAAAATCACTCAGTTTATTATTATAAGCCGATAACTGTTAAGGAAAAACTTCTCAATAATTATATATATATATATATATATATATATATATATATATATATATATATATATATATATATATATATATATTTATATATATATATATATATATATATATATATATATATATATATATATATATATATATATATATATATATATATATATATATATATATATATATATATATATATATATATATATATATATATATATATATATATATATATATATATATATATATATATATATATATATATATATATATATATATATATATATATATATATATATATATATATATATATATATATATATATATATATATATATATATATATATATATATATATATATATATATATATATATATGTATATATATATTTATAGAATAGAAGATGCAAATGTAAGATCATCTACGGCCACAGCTCGGCAGGGGAATGGTCAGTAAATTGCCAACATGCACCTCAATCAGCGCGATTTGACAAGAGTTCCACCTTATACATATGTGGCTTAAAGTAAAATGGATAAAGACCGTATTTCAGCAGCTTCTCAATCCATCTCAAGAGACATTTGTCGTATCACGACTCATCAGTCAAGCTAGGATCATTTTGCATTTAATCACATTTACAGGGAGTAAAACCCTTGTCGAATCGCCTTGCATGTATGTATGCGTATATATATATATATATATATATATATATATATATATATATATATATATGTATATATATATATATATATATATATATATATATATATATATATATATATATATATATATATATATATATATATATATATGCACAAAAAGAACGAGATTGCTCTGTAACTTAGCCTTTCTGAAAAACTGCCGAGATCAACACCTTATTCCTAACTACTGCAAGTTAAGGCTCCACACAAAGGCTAGCAAGTTAAACAGAATATTGAACAACGAGAACGAATCTGTGACATCAAGAAGAGATTGAACATCAACGACCACTAACTGTACAAACTACGTCTCCACTTCAGCAATGTCATTCATCCTTTGGTCTACCTAAGATACTCCAACCGAATTCAGGTCAGAAACAGACTCCTATATTAAGACTGAAAGGCAAAAGGGCAAAGTTGCTGTGCCACTACGGAAACAACAAAACACACTAGCAGAAAGACCCCAGGATGATTCCATCCTAGTACACAGCCTATTATATAAATTGCTCACTCCAGCAACTGCCAAGGATTTCAACTTCGCTATTGCTCCGTAACGCATCCAAGTTGAGAGCATAATTTGTGGACTTGAAAAAGCAATCACAGAACTCAGCGCAGACTTTGCAGAAACTCTTAGTCAAGAAACTAACATTCTGCGTAGATCCAAATTGCCCAAGAACAACATATCTGGTGAAAAACTCCGAGCCCTGCGCGATCTGCGCAAAAAAGTTGACAAGGAAAATGCCACCGTAGTTCTCAACTCTGACGAGTGCCACCAAAAGATGCTCAGCCTTTTAAATGATCCATCGTACAAAACTGTAAAACGTGATCCGAAAACCTACCTAGAAAAAACCACTAAATACGCAATCAAGGCCTCCTCTCTTAGCGAAAAAAAAAAAAAAACGAAAAATGTATGAATTACCGAAAATCCTCAACACAAGTTTTAGCCAAATATTTTGCCATGACTCTGCAAGCTCATGTGGAAAAAGCCATGTGAAAAATTCCCAACATTTTATCCAAATCATCAAAAACATGCAGCTAGATAAAAATGATTTACCTGTCAGTTTTGATGTCACATCCATTTTTACCAGTTACCGAAGCACTGTCTAACAAAGAGACGAAATATAACATGCCCGAATACGTCATTAGTCTTTTAAAACACTGCCTCGCAAATACATACTGCGTCTATTCAGGTCAACGATACAAATAAATAGAAGATGCCCCGATGGGCTCCCCATCATCAGCACTAACCAACCTGTACATTTTGGAACACTATACAAATATGTTAAACAACAAAAATCGGAAAGAAAGCAGTATACCACAAAAGCATTTCTACCATTCATAAAAGGCATCACAGACAAAATATGTTTGTTTAGGTGTTTCAATCTTTTTCCCTCTTTCAGAGTTTCTTCTATTTTCTAATTTCTGTACTATCTGACGTCTTTTCTGATCGTTTTCTTTATTTTTTTTTGTCTCTTTCTGTCAATTCTAATATGCCATGTGTAGAATTATTTCTTAATAGTCTTCTCTGTTTCATTAGATTTTGTCTCTCTTTACTTAATGTTTCTATTTTTCCTTCTTTCAATGTTGCTATTTGTTTTGTAGTAATGAGTAGGCTGTTGGTTATTTGTTATTTTACTGTCAACGTCAGCATATGCGCCGTATAACACCGTATAATTTTTGTTTAAAAACATTTTTTTGATACCCTAATTAATATATATATATATATATATATATATATATATATATATATATATATATATATATATATATATAATCTATAATATATAAAATGCAACGTCTCTCTGTCTGTCTGTCTGTCCGTTAGTGCGCTTATCACTGGAGAACCACTTATCCCATTTACGTACTTTTTTTTTTTAAACATACATATGTTCTCTGGCCAGGTTATAGGCTATATTTTATTACGATAGATAGCCTAAGGAATGAGCAGTGACCGAAAATAGTGAGTGAGGTCGGAAAAAAATTTGCCGCTAGCGCATTCCCTTGCAATACACAGCCTACACCATTAAATAGGGAACAATATTATGTAGCAGAGAATATCTATAATCTATAATATATGTTATATAAAATGCAATGTCTCTCTGTCTGTCTGTCCATTAGTGCGCTTATCACGCGAGAACCACTTATCCGATTTACCTGTCTTTTTTTAAATTCATACATATATTCTTTGGCCAGGTTATATAATAATAATAATAATAATCTATATCTATAATATATATATAAAATGCAACGTCTCTCTGTCTGTCTGTCTGTCTGTTAGTGCGCTTATCCCTCAAGAACCACTTATCCGATTTACGTGATTTTTTAAATTCATACTTCTCTGACCAGGTTATAGATGTATAGTTTATTACATCTATAATATATAAAATGCAACGTATCTCTGTCTGTCTGTCCGTTAGTGCGCTTATCACTGGAGAACCAATTATCCGATTTTCTAACTTTTTCTTTTTAAACATACATATGTTCTCTGGCCAGGTTATAGGCTATATTTTATTACGATAGGTAGCATAAGGAATGATCAGTGACGACAAAAGTGAATGAAGTCGGAAAAAAGTTTACCGCTAGCGCGTTCTCTTGCATTACACAGTCTAAACCATTAAATATGAAACAATATTATGTAGCAGAGAATATCTATAATCTAGAATATATATAAAATGCAATGTCTCTCAGTCTGTCTGTCTGTCTGTCCATTAGTGCTTTTATCAGGCGAGAACCACTTATCCGATTTACGTGTCTTTTTTCAAATTCATACATATATTCTTTGGCCAGGTTATATAATAATAATAATAATAATAATCTATATCTATAACATATATAAAATGCAACGTCTCTCTGTCTGTCTGTCTGTCTGTCCGTCCGTTAGTGCGCTTATCACTGCAGAACCACTTAACCGATTTACGTGCTTTTTTTTAAAAACATACATAGTATGTTCTCTGGTCAGGTTACAGACTATATTTTATTACGTTAGGTAACATGAGGAATAAGCAGTGACGATAATAGTGAATCAAATCGGAAAAAAAAGTTTACCGCTAGCGCGTTCTCTTGCAATACACTGCCTAACCACTAAATATGGAACAATATCATGTAGCAAAGGATATCTATAATATATATAAAATGCAACATCTCTCTGTCTGTCCGTCCGTTTGTGCGCTTATCACTGGAGAACCACTTATCCGATTTACGTGCTTTTTTTTTAAATATGCTAAACCATTAAATATGGAACAATATCATGGAGCAAAGAATATCTATAATATATATAAAAAATGCAACGTTTCTCTGTCTGTCTGTCTGTCTGTCCATTAGTGCGCTTATCACTGGAGAACCACTTATCCGATTTACGTGCTTTTTTTTAAACATACGTATGTACTCTGGCCAGGGTATAGGATATATTTTATTACATTAGGTGACATAAGGAATAAGCAGTGACGATAATAGTGAATCAAGTCGGATAAAGTTTGCCGTTAGCCCGTTCTCTTGCAATACACTGCCTAAAGCATTAAATATGGAACAATATCATGTAGCAAAGAATAAAATATATATAAAATGCAACGTCTCTCTCTGTCTGTCTGTCCGTTAGTGCGCTTATCACTCGAGAACCACTTATCCGATTTACGTGTTTTTATAAGTTTATACATATGTTCTATATAATTCGATATAAGCCTAGATAATGGGAGATAAGGTGAGATAATGGGAGATAAGTATAAATAATGGGAGATAAGGAGAAATAATGGGAGATAAGGAGAAATATTGCGAGATAAGCCTAGATAATGGGAAATTATGTAAAGATAATGGAAGATAAGGAAAAATATTGGGAGATAAAGGGAAATAATGGGAGATACTTTATTACGTTGGGTAACATAAGGAATAAGCAGTGACGATAGTAGTGAATCAAGTCCACGCGAGCGGAGCCGCGGGCCCTGCTAGTATATATATATATATATATATATATATATATATATATATATATATATATATATATATATATATGTATATATATATATATATATATATATATATATATATATATATATATATATATATATGTATATATATATATATATATATATATATATATATATATATATATATATATATAATATATATATATATATATATTTAAGGGTCTGTTACAGATGACGCTGTCTCCCTTCTCTCAACCTCGCGTTCCCTTCTTTTCGATCTTCCCAGTCTCCTTCCTGTAACCCTATGTTTTCTATTGCCCCTTCGACGGCATCCCATCATGAGCGCCTAGGTGTTCCCCTCTTTCTTCTTCCAGTTGGACTCCACTCTTTAATTTTCTTAATTGATCGTACCATTTCAATCGTTTTTCTTCTATGGTATGTACTGCGTCTTTTGTTATTCCCATTCTCGTTCTTATTTCCTCGTTCCTAATCCTATCAATTCGTGTCACCCTACAGCACCTTCTCTAACATTCCATCTCTCTCGCGTTTATTTTTCATTTATATTTGTTCTGATTACTATCATCTTTATTATTCTTTCCAATATCCGTGTAATTATTATGTAACTGTTAAAAAAAAACTTGTTTTAAAAAGTAGATCTTTGCTTATTGCCAAAGCGATTTTATTTTCATTGGTTCTCGTAAATGGTGAACTTTTTTCTGAGATTTTTTGACTGAAATTCATTCCGTTAAGCGAACAAGTAATATTTGTGTCACTGTTTTTATTCATGCTAAGTGATTAGGCCTAATTTATGAACTAAAAATATTTTCAGCATGTCAACTTTCCTCTACTGTTCTAATAACTCAATATTTACCCACTATAAAATATAACTTTATTTAAATATCAGGGATTTTTTTTAAACATACGTATGTACTCTGGCCAGGGTATAGGATATATTTTATTACATTAGGTGACATAAGGAATAAGCAGTGACGATAATAGTGAATCAAGTCGGATAAAGTTTGCCGTTAGCCCGTTCTCTTGCAATACACTGCCTAAAGCATTAAATATGGAACAATATCATGTAGCAAAGAATAAAATATATATAAAATGCAACGTCTCTCTGTCTGTCTGTCCGTTAGTGCGCTTATCACTCGAGAACCACTTATCCGATTTACGTGTTTTTATAAGTTTATACATATGTTCTATATAATTCGATATAAGCCTAGATAATGGGAGATAAGGTGAGATAATGGGAGATAAGTATAAATAATGGGAGATAAGGAGAAATAATGGGAGATAAGGAGAAATTTTGCGAGATAAGCCTAGATAATGGGAAATTATGTAAAGATAATGGAAGATAAGGAAAAATATTGGGAGATAAAGGGAAATAATGGGAGATACTTTATTACGTTGGGTAACATAAGGAATAAGCAGTGACGATAGTAGTGAATCAAGTCCACGCGAGCGGAGCCGCGGGCCCTGCTAGTATATATATATATATATATATATATATATATATATATATATATATATATATATATATGTATATATATATATATATATATATATATATATATATATATATATATATATATATATATATATATATATATATATATATATATATATATATATATATATATTATATATATATATATATATGTATATATATATATATATATATATATATATATATATATATATATATATATATATATATATATATATATATTTAAGGGTCTGTTACAGATGACGCTGTCTCCCTTCTCTCAACCTCGCGTTCCCTTCTTTTCGATCTTCCCAGTCTCCTTCCTGTAACCCTATGTTTTCTATTGCCCCTTCGACGTCATCCCATCATGAGCGCCTAGGTGTTCCCCTCTTTCTTCTTCCAGTTGGACTCCACTCTTTAATTTTCTTAATTGATCGTACCATTTCAATCGTTTTTCTTCTATGGTATGTACTGCGTCTTTTGTTATTCCCATTCTCGTTCTTATTTCCTCGTTCCTAATCCTATCAATTCGTGTCACCCTACAGCACCTTCTCTAACATTCCATCTCTCTCGCGTTTATTTTTCATTTATATTTGTTCTGATTACTATCATCTTTATTATTCTTTCCAATATCCGTGTAATTATTATGTAACTGTTAAAAAAAAACTTGTTTTAAAAAGTAGATCTTTGCTTATTGCCAAAGCGATTTTATTTTCATTGGTTCTCGTAAATGGTGAACTTTTTTCTGAGATTTTTTGACTGAAATTCATTCCGTTAAGCGAACAAGTAATATTTGTGTCACTGTTTTTATTCATGCTAAGTGATTAGGCCTAATTTATGAACTAAAAATATTTTCAGCATGTCAACTTTCCTCTACTGTTCTAATAACTCAATATTTACCCACTATAAAATATAACTTTATTTAAATATCAGGGATTAGCAAATTAGATGGTTCAGATTATAATAAAATTAAGCAAATAAAGGCAAACTTTTAAGCGGCTAGCATAATACCGGCCCGAATGCTCCCATAAATTATTCAAAGTGCCTTATTGATCCGTGGCAACTCCTTTTGCTCCCCAGTGTGAATTTTACCTAGTAAACATTTTATGCTTCCAAAAATATCTTGCTTTCAGTTTAATTTTGTTACAATTTAAATAAGCGTAAGTAGTAACTTAGGTGTCCGTAATTTTAACGTGTCTGTGACATCAGTATACACAGAGTGTTATGAAAATAGTTAATGTATTAATAAATATCGCTTTTTAATGATAGGTTGGAAAACTTGACTCGCAAAATATAATATATATATATATATATATATATATATATATATATATATATATATATATATATATATATATATATATATACATATACATATATATATATATATATATATATATATATATATATATATATATATATATATATATATATATATATATATATATATATATATATATATATATATATATATATATATATATATATATATATATATATATATATATATATATATATATATATATATATATATATATATATATTTATATATATATATATATATATATATATATATATATATATATAAATAAAATAGTTGAAGTTCAAATTTTCAACAAGTTTTCAAATTTAAAGATAAATAAGACCAATGATTTATGTAATGGCAAGTTGTTTACCAAGACCAAACAAAGAACTCCTCTGATGTTCAACAGTAGTGTTGTTTATAGATTGCCATGTCTGGGTTGTGAAGGTGTTTATATAGGACAGACCTCTCAATGGTTGAAAAATCGGTTGACACAGCACAGGAGTGATTGCGTGATTGGGAAAAAACTCGTGTGCTGTGGCGTGTCACCATTTGAATACGGGACATGTTTTTGACTATGCGAATACTAAGATACTTGAATTTGAGAAGGTATATAATAAACGGTTATTCCTTGAGATGTGCCATATTATTAGGGATGATAAGACAATTAATTATATAACGGATATTAATAACCTAATTATTGTAACATTTTAAGTTTGTAGATTTACAGTATAATCTGATACGCGATTAAGAATTAGGCATAGGATACTACTACTCACACAGTCAAACCACTGTTCAAGCAAATTACCTTCATAATTATCAGTTAAATTATAGTAATCGTGACAGAAGGTTTTATATTGTTCCTTGTCATGTTGTTTGTGTTTTTAATTGTTAGTACTGTGTGGCTAATGTTAACATCACCTTTGATTTTGTAATACTCTATGTTGGTGGGTCTCCTTTGATTATTCTTGTTTAGAACATACAGTTTTTTTTTTTCTTCTACTTTCAGTTTTTACATTCCTGATGAAGTTGGAAATTACCAACGAAATATAGAATTTAACAACAAATGAGTTTCCTCTTATTGACCGATTTCCCGAAAATTAAAAGATAAAAACTTAAACTATTTTTTTAGAATAACTACGGTCGCTATCAACGAGAATTGAAATATATATATATATATATATATATATATATATATATATATATATATATATATATTATATGTATATATATATATATTATATATATATATATATATATATATATATATATATATATATATATATATATATTATATATATATATATATATATATATATATATATATATATATATATATATATATATATATATATATATATATATATATATATATATATATATATATATATATATATATATATATATATATATATTGAAAAACGTTTAATGACCCAGTTTTAGATATTCCTTTTTTCTTGGAAATGGGATTCTTGATTTAATTAAGGCAAAAATTGATTATGGTAAAATTATATTTTCTCTCAAAAATTGGTGTTTGTTATTATAGTAAACGTTTCGACGCCCTCTGTTCTTCATCAGTATTATATTTTATTTAACCTACAAATAAATTACATGCTTATGTCCTCTATGACTTATCGAGATGTTGTAAGATTTGAAATAGTTTTGAAATTTTTCGGGTAGCCCTTGTATATATGGTATGTGTCGTTTGTATTATTCATTGCCTATGATAATGCTTGGACTGTGTCCAATTTTTGTGTGCGTAAATTGAAAAGGTTGGCAATTAGTTTTTTTTTGGTAACTGTTTTTCTCTTTCTACCTTTCTGAATAGCCTATCATCACTTAGTTTTAATGCTATATATATATATATATATATATATATATATATATATATATATATATATATATATATATATAACAAGTACTGTTTTCAATATAGCGGAAATTTTTTTACCTTAAGAGTTAGGCTATATTAAAAAAAAAAACACGTATTTAAGATAACAAACAATCGTAATTGAACAAAGTCAACTAATTATAATTAGTAAGATTGATGTAAATGACCTCACATTTTCTTAAATCTTGGGATTAAACTGATCATTACCACCCTCATTTCCTTTTCCACATTGATTTTAGCGCGATATTTAGTTACTCACAACGAGCGCCGAGAACTCAGCGTCGGATGGAAGAAGTCACAAATGGGATTAAAATTCACTTACCTTTATCACACTCTGATATCCAAAATTTAGATTAATTCCATGTTGCATAATTTTGTATGTATGGTTGTGAAACGACGTAAATAATTCTCTTTTGCTGTCACAGTCAATTCAGGTGAAGCAAAGAGGTTGCAAAAGTCCTGGAGGTGACTGAATTGAGTAAAATTAATCCTTTAAAAGGGCGTGCTTTCATAAAAAAAAAACTGTAAATTGAAGATAAGTTGATGATGATTAGTTCAGCGGTGCACACTACTAGGTACAAAATGCTTCAAAAAAATAATTTTGTACTTATTATCTAGACCAATCATTCCGAAAGTGTGCATAGAGGCGCTCCTAGAAGCATCGCGAAATATTGCAAACTTTAGTACAAAATTATTTCTTTGAAGCATTATATGTTGGGGTTGTGCACCGCTGAAATTATCATCATCAACTTATCTTCAATTTCCATTTTTTTCACGAAAGCGCGCCCTCTTAGAAGATTAACTTTACTCAATTCAGCCATCTCCAGGACTTCTACCCTTTTTACTTTTTGCTCAATAGCCATATTTGACAGTCATAGGTTACTGTGGGTCTCAGAATCGTTTTATACATTCGCATTTTTGCCTATCTAAAGACATATTTTGACCTTAAATATACGTCCAAATTTCTCGCGCATCTATCTCCCTTCAGTATTCTTGCTGCAACTTCAGTATTGTCTTCTTTGAACCATGTTTCTAAGTAGCTAAATTCTTGTAGTTTTTCTCTTTTTCATCGTCTTGTCATTTTCTAATGCAAATATATGCATAACAGTGTACAGAGAACTACTAATTTGTAGGCATAATATTATGTTTGAGTTTGTGGAGTGGTCAAGTGCGGCAAAAATTTTTGTTACACTTATTGTTCTTGAACAGTCACTTGCAGACAATGTTAGGGGATAGAATTAACCCATTTAGATTGCGCAAGGTCAAATTCCTTTTTGTATTATTTTGTTAAAATTTAAGAATTGATACTGCTTAAATTACACAGGTCAACATTTGATCTAAAAAAAAACGCTCGGAGCGGTATGATTCTTATTGGGTTTTTGGGGTCGCTGGTTACGATGAGCGGGTTGGTTAACCTTCATCACATCAGATTCAAGGTCATTTGAAGGTCAAATAGAGAAAAAACCATAGGAAAAATCTGAAAAATTTCATGCGTATGTTTTTGAGGTCCCTGAGTCCGAATCCGTAGTTCGTTTGACCTTACGCCTTTTCCCAGAGGTCATTTGAAGGTCAAATAGAAAAAAAACCGTAGGAAAAATCTGAAAAAAGTTATGCGTATGTTTTTGAGGTTCCTGAGTTCGAATCCGTAGTTTGTTTGACCTTACGCCTTTTCTCAAAGGTCATTTGACCTTCAAGTCAAATAGAGAAAAAATCGTGGAAAAAATCTGAAAAAATTCATGCGTATGTTTTTGAGGCTCCTGAGTCCGAACCCGTAGTTTGTTTGACTCAAGCCGCCTTTCAGAGGTCATTATAGGTCATTTCATCATCAGTTTATGTTTATTTGAAAAATATGTATGGTCATTTTGCGTTGTTTTAAATTTAATTTTGTTTTTATCGTACACTTGCGAAATTTAATTTTGCACATTTTTTTGATTATCGTACACTTGCGTTTACGTTTCTCGTGAAATGATCTTCGACTTGCTGTTCTTTTATGAGATTTATTTGATTCTCGCTTCAGGCTCCAACAATAAATCTGCCAACATGTTTAGCCCCCAAACACCTTGATACCTTTTTTCAAATTCACTCAAGTCCCTGGTGTATAATTCATCCTTTCTCCATGTTCTTCGCTAAAATCTCCGAGATTTTCAGGGAACCAATCAAGGTGTGAATGGAGAAAATGCAGTTTCAGACTCATTAAACACCCCATTTCTTTATAATTTTGTACTAAATTTCCCCCCAACAATATTTTTGTAATTAGGGTCTTTATGATTTCCAGAAAAATTTAGTCGTCACCATCTCTAAAACTTTGCCATGCTTTATGATTTTTTCACCTTTGGCATTCTTTTTCCTTGGCATTTTTTCCTCTCAAATGCATCATTTTTTAGGAGGTCTCTTATTTGTGGTCCAGTAAATATGTCCTCTTTTATTTTAGCTTCAGAAAGATTAGGTAGCACTTTAAAAATATGCATGAAAGCAGGACTTTCGTTTCGGCTCATGGCCTTGACAAGTTGCTTTGCAATACCTAGTTTGATATGCAAAGGTGGAAGTAGGACCTTATTGGTTGATATCAAACTTGGACCTATGATGTTTTTTTCACCTGGAATTAATTCTTGTCTCAACGGCCAGTCTTTCCTCACATAATGCTCATCTCGAGCCCGACTATTCCACTCACAAATAAAGCACGGATAAGAAGTGTGTCCAGATTGCTGTCCCAGTAATATTGTAAATATCTTTAAGTCCCCAGAAAGTTCCCACTGGTTTTGATCGTAATTCAATTTTTGCAATAGCAACTCAAAATTATGGTATTCTTCATCTAATACAACAGAATGAGCGACTGGTAAAGGGGCATAAATATTTCCATTATGTAACAAGATAGCTTTTAAGCTTCTTTTTGAAGAATCTATAAACAGTCGCCAATCACTTGCTGTGTATTCTATACCGTATTCTTGCACTAACCCTTCAATATTATGGCAATAGACTAGATTATTCATTTTAGTAAAATATTTTCTGAATGGACGTTCTCTCGAACGATAGACAGAAATTTTTGTTCCTGTGGATAGACAATTTTTTTCTTTTAGCCTAGATGCTAAAAGCTCTAATCTATCTTCGAGAGTCCCAAGTCTCTGCACAGATCACTTAATTCGTTTTGATTAAATGTTTCGGCTTCCGATATATAATTTTCCTCAACATCTGATTCTTCTGTGCTGAAATTTTCTCTTTCTTCCTGTTCGAATGTTTCATCTGGCATATCTTCATCAGTTACCACTTCTTGTCCCAATTCATTAATTTCCATGATATGATCAGAATTTGTTTCAATAAGAACTGGTAAAGTCACAGATGTTACACGTGCATATGAAATCGAATCCTTATTCTTTCTATTGTACCCTTTCAAGTTTGCTAAGCAGAAGTAACAGTCGGTGGTATGGTCTGTTGGGGGGTCTCCATATCATTGGCCGAGAAAATACCTGGTTGTTAATTCTATATAGAACATTGAGGCATATATGACATAAAGATTTTGGTGTGTAAGAGTTATCCAATGAGCTTGTATCAATATGATAAATTTGGTGAAATTTTACTTTTAACGAATCTGAAAACGTGCATTTCTTTTCTGGAATATACTCCCCACAAACAACACAAAAATCGAGTTTAATGGAACATGACGAATTTCTTGTAGCATTTGACTCTACAGAGGCCAAGTTTCCCACCAATGTAGAGCTACGGTCGCATGATGACGACGCCTGCGGGCCCGCTTTCCCACCCTGACCAGCCGCCGATTCTGGGTTTCCGGGACCCTGTCTCGTAATTTTTTTAGGAGTAGTTGCCATGACGGCATAAACGCCGTCACCCAGGGACTTCGCCGGATAGTGAGACAACTCCGTTGCCCACCACGTGGAGGTGCTCTGGGTGCAACTACACCTTAATACTGGAGTTTAAAGCGAGACTGAGCTAAATTTATAAAAAAGAAGAGAATAAATAATTTCGCGAGGAATGAGAAAGCATTTTATTGTCAAAGTAAAACTCCAAATATATATACAAAGATACTTAAAATGACCACCGTATATCTTTTGAGCATAAGATCATGCAGGATTTGAACTGAATGATCTGAAAAAATAATAGATGAATTTTTTCTGATTTTTTCTACGATTTTTTCTCTATTTGAACTTCAAATGACCTCTGGAAAAAGGCGTAAGGTCAAACAAACTACGGATTCGGACTCAGGGACCTCAAAAATATACGCATGAATTTTTTCAGATTTTTCCTACGGTTTTTTCTCTATTTGACCTTCAAATGACCTTGAATCTGGTGTGACGAAGGTTAACCAACCCGCTCATCGTAATCAGCGACCCCAAAAACCCCATAAGGACCATACCGCTCCGAGTGTTTTTTTTTAGATCAAATGTTGACCTGTGTTATTTGTATCTATTTTAAAATTAATACAATTTTTCTGTTTGCTAATGTAGCATATCTCTAGAAACAAGCATTTTTTATTATTTCCTTCATAGTCTAATATTTTTACATTATTGACATCAAACTGATGCTTATATAATAATATATAGTAATGCAAGATCTTTTCCCTGTCAGTCACTTTTATGATTGGTTTGTAAACAATTCCTACATATGAAAATAGCGAAATATAACAATTTGAGCATTTGTAACTTATTTAGTCATATTGAACTTCTTCTTCTTCTACAGGTACCATGGCCGTTCAACGTTCGTTGGTTATCATGTTGGCTACCATGTTGATGATGGTCATTTTATTGATAGCCGCTCGGAAGAGTTGAACCGGAGACTTTCCTTACCACTGCCTCGAATTTTTCAACCACGGTGTTCTCCTTCTCCCTGTACCACGTCTGCATGGAACCTTTCCCTCTATAATCAGATGCAAGATTTTATATTTTCCTAGATGTCTCATAGTGTGACCAAAATATTCTAATTTGCGTCGCTTGATGGTCGTGACCGTTCGACTGATTTTCAGAAGTCATCGATGCCTCCAGACGTTTAAGCGTTGCTTCAGTTAGCATCCACGCTTCTAGGCTGTACAAGAAAACCGAAAAGATATAGTCGCTTACCATTCTCATCCGTAGTTTCAGTGATAGGTCGTGACTACTTGAGATTTTTTTTGTACTTCATAAATGTGGCTTGGGCCCTTCTCTATTCGAATTTTGACTTCGACAGTCGGGTTCCAGTGATTGTTGACATTGTTACCGTAATACCACCATCTTCAGTATTAAATTAAGGAATCTCATTATATTTAATAACATTATAAGTGGTATAGACTTACATCACAATAATTAAAGCAGAGTAATCCAGACGTGATATCAAGGTATAGTTTGTTTTAAATAGACATAGAAACCTGACTATTTAATAGAATTTAATTTCGAAATAGAGTTACATAATGTTAACACAAGAGATCCAAATATTCATGTGTTTTTCACTGAGAAATACACATCATCATTTGAATATATTTAATCGATAATTTATAATAGTTAGAGAGTCGAAAAATTTTACCTATATTAAGTTTAAAAAGAAATTTATAAATTAACACGTAGGCTGAAAAGTTTGTGGTCTGACACTGATTTTTAGGAAGTACCTTCGAACGATACGTGTCACAATTTTATTAGTTTACAAGTTACAGTGGTTTTAGTGACGCTACTTTTGATATTTTCAAAACATTGGAAAAATCGAATTTCATCTGTTGATTAAACATTATTTTTTGATGGGAAAAAATACCGTTCAAGCAAAGCAATGGCTCGATAAGTGTTACAAAGACTCTGCCCCTGGAAAATCACTCATCATTTACTGGTATGCTGAATTTAATCGCGGTCGTATAGATACAAATGATGCTGAACGCTTTGGACGCCTAAATGAGGTGGTTACACCGGAAAACATAAAAAAAAATCCACAAAATTGTTTTGGTTGACCGTAAAGTGAAATTGCGTGACATCCTAAATATATCAAAAGAACGTGTTGGTCATATTTTATATGAGCGTTTGGGTATGAGAAAGCTCTGTTCGAAATGGGTACCGCGTTTGCTCACAGTGATCCAAAAACAACGTGGTGATGATTCTGAGCGCTGTTTGGACCTGTTTAAGCACAATAAAAACGATTTTTTCATGCGATATTTGACAATGGATGAAACGTGTACCCACCACTATATACCGGATTCAAATCGCAATCAGCTGAGGGAAAGCCGCCCAAAGCGACCCAAGACACAACAGTCGGCTGGGAAGGTTTTGGCCTCTGTATTTTGGGATAATCATGGAATAATTTTTATCGATTATGCTGAGAAGGGAAAAACCATCAATAGCGAATATTATATAAAGTTATTGGTGCGTTTGACGGCAGAAATCGCAAAGAAACTGCCCCAAATGAACAAGAAAAAAGTGCTCTTTCATCAAGACATTGCACCGTGTCACAAGTCAATGATTACGATAGCAAAACTGCATGAACTGAAGTTCGAATTGCTTCCTTATTCACCGGTCTCTCCAGATTTGGCTCCAAGCGACTATTATCTATTCGCAGACGTGAAAAAAATGTTCACGGGAAAGAGATTTGGCTCCAGTGAAGAATTTATTGCCGAAACTGAGGCCTATTTTGAAGGCAAAGACAAATTATTTTACAAGAAACGTATAAAAATGTTAGAAAAGCGTTGAACTGATTATATCGCTCTTGAAGGAGATTATATTGATGAATAAAGTCGAATTTTGCAGAACAAATTTGTTTTAAGTAGCTAGACTAAAAACTTTTCAGCCTATGTGTTATCTAAACAGAGTGGGACAGAAATAATTATTATTTATTAAATCAAAATTCGCCCATTTACTACGACTACAGCGTTATTGTGGTTTTTGATTTCTTTAAATGTGTGTTAATTGTTAATAATAATCTTGTTACTATTTCATCTACCGTTAGCTATGTAAACTATTTATTAGTTTTATTGGCGCTAATGAAATTCTTTATTATTATTAAATAAATTATTAATTTTACCTAAAACAATCTGATATTAAAAGAAAAAATATACATAAAATCCAATTTATCCGATTCACTAGGACTATAAAAAAATTTGGAAATTATATATAAAAATAAATATGTTATAGTAATATGCTATAAACGTATACAATAAGAGGGTGGCTTGAAAAGTCTGGTAAAAAATAAGGTAAATAACATTTTTTTGAAAAACCTTTATTTTAATTTACTTCTCAATATAGTCTCCATAGAGCTCGACACATTTAATCCAGCGATATTCTAATTTTTGTTTTATTTCCACAGAAAAATAATTGTTTCGACTGTTCACAATACTCTTTTTCAGTACATATAACTTCTTCATTCTAAGCCCAAGCCAATTTTTGAGGTTAGGAAGCAAAAAAAGTCGTTTGGGGTCAAATCTGAGGAGTAGGGTGGGTGGAAAACTATTTCAAAGCCCAGCTCGTGAACCTTTGAACGGCTGATGTATGAACAGGCGCAGTGTTCTGGTGAAGAACCACTTTTTCCGAGCTAATCTTGGTCGCTTCTGCTTCAATTCACCAAACAAACAGTTTAATAACATTGGATAATAATAGCCAGTCATTATTTAAGCATTTTTCAAATAGTGAAAATACCCTGTGAGTCGGAAAAAAACAGTTGCAATTACTTTTCCTACTGATAAAACTGTTTTCGCTTTTTTCGGTGCACTTTCACCTTGGGCAATCCACTGTTTTGATTGCAGCCTTCTCTCTAGAGTATAATAGTGGATCTATGTTTCGATGTCAAAATTTCTCTAAATTACGCTTCCAAGTACGATTTTGAAATTCCCTTTCTCGTGCGTTTTTAGTCTGAAGCCAACAAACGCGGCCCCTATAGTGCGCTTTTTCATTTTTAGAACTTCATGCAGGGTATCACGTACCGGCTCATATAAGATACCTACTGCAATCCCATAAAACCTCAATCGGGCATCCTGAACGTGCAACTTCTGCAATTCACGTACGGTGGGTTTCAATTCGTCCTCATGAACTGCCTTCAGTTCAGTTTCTGTTTGGACCGTAGTCCACTTTTCTACATAAAAAGATTTTATCACTGCACTATACTCGGCTTGAATCTATTTCTAGGAAACAGGTAACGTGTAAGTGGCAACAACCAACTGCTCGTTACATCTGTTTGAAACTTTGAACAGTCATGCCGCTTAGCAAAATTCCCCGCCATTTCTTAGAAATTTACCAGACTTATCAATCTACCCTCGTAGTTTTTCAGTTACTTGTAATACATAAATCTTTTCTTTTGTAACTTTGAAAAAAAACCAGTTCTAATTCTACTTTACTTTCAGTAAAATAGAAAAAAATAGAAAATTGGTTAATATTTTGCAATATAATTTTTAACATTCTTTAATTTTAAATTTGTGAATGAAGTATCTTTTTTTTTATGGGTCTAGCACACGTGTTGCAGGGAAGTCCCTAAAGCACTACAGGAGCGACACGTGTGCGGAAAAAACCGATTCACGTTGTTCTTGAATCGCTGTAAATTGTACTCGGTGGGAACACAGTCCTGGGCAAATTATTCCAAAGGGATGATGTTCTCCATATAAAAGACTACTTGAAACACGTTGTACGAGGAGTAACAAGCTGAACCTCATACCGATATGAAGCATTAGCGCTACGTGTATTTCTAACATGCACCGCTCTGGGAGGAATTAAGCGGGCTACATCCTTCGAACACTTTCCATGAAAATACTTGTAGAATAGGCTCAAGTCGCCAACCGTTCTTCGATGTTCCAGCGAATCAAGGTCGCCGGTCAGTTCCGGGTCTCCAATCAGACGAACAGCTCTTCTCTCTCTCTCAACAAATGCAATATATGTTTGAGAGCGGAGCCTCAAACATGGTAGCAGTATTCCATAGTTGGTCGAATTTGAGCTTTGTAAAGAATTAACAGATGTTGTGGAGTGTAAAGCTTTCTGGTTCGAAATAATTCGAATGACGATGTTTGAGGAATTGGGTAAATAACTTTGCTTTGTAAAGACATATAACACTTATTAAAATATTTTATTAAAATCTATAAAACAAAATATAAAAAATATATAAAACCACCAAAAACTAAATGTATCAGGCACTTCTATATAATAATTGTTCAGTTTTTAAGGTTTTTTTTGCTAACAAAATCTCCATGCTGTGTTAATTTCTAGTCTTAAAGTACAAAACAAAGCGTCATCAGCTACCTAATAATTAAACAGTAATATGTAGGGTTGGCTAAATGTGATTCAAGAGATTTGAAAGCTAGGGAGAGAGCCAACATATGCGGGTCGATATTTCGACATTCGACACAAGCACGAGTATATATCTCGTTTTCTCATCTCTACAGTTCTAAAGAAAGAAAAAGGACATACATAATCTGTCACTTCCTATTGAAAAATGATATGTGCAATTTTAGGGTGCAGAGGTCCAATTTGATTTCCGAAAATCCGTAAGGAAATTCGAATGAAAGATGTATACGATACTTGCGATGCATAAAATCGGAGAAACAATTAGTTCATATTTTAGACATTTTACAATTACTATTTTAGAAAAAAAGCTAAATCCGCGAAATGTAAAAAATTAAATAAAAACCTAATCTCAGATCAACTTTCCAAATAAGTTCAAACACATGTTTGCGCCACTTGTCGTGAACGGTTTCGATCTTTTTAGCTACTCCGATGTAATGGTTAGCCCACTCAGATATACCCTACTGTAGAACTCTTACAGCACTTTCGAAGAATTGTATCGGTAGAAGAAATCCTAACTGGCTGTGTATTGCTAATGTCTTGGCTTATTTTTGTCCATTTTAAAGTGTAAGTTATCCATCAACTGAATTGTCAGACTTCCAAAACTTAAAATGTATCTTAGTTCGCCGGGTTTATAATACCATATACAGGATGTTATGGAAATCACTTAATTTATTGAAACGGATGATTCGTGGAATATTGTAGAAGCATATGCAATACTATTTTTTTCAAATCCGATCATTTTTGATAAATGAACCCACAAACACCTAAACTATATTCACTAGCAAAACTTCACAAAAAACGGGTTACCCTATAAGGCCAGTAGTATCTTTCGCGTTAGCCCCATCTTATAAACTATCAAAACGTCTTGTTCAAATACTCATAGACAAAACTAAATTTAAAGCGAAATTCGCAATAAAAAATTCACAACAACTCAACAATTCAAAATTAATCTCTCTCGATGTTCAAAATCAAGCACACCAAGTAGGGAAACTATATTACTAATTGAAAAACTTCTTTCTGAAATCAATGTGAACCCAATAATACAACAAGACATCTTAAATTGCTTAAGGGTTTGCCTAGAACAAAATTATTTTGAATTTAATAACCTCCTATTCGCCAGTGAAGTTGAAACCAACAATAGCCTAAACTTCCTTGACCTAAAAATAAAAGACAATAACAAACACAGTTTTTCTGTTTACCATAAACCGTCACATACTGACATAATTATCCATAATATTTCATGTTATCCACCAAGATACAAACTTGCAGTTTTCCATTATATGATTCACAGACTGATAAATATTCCTCTAAACCAAGACGATTTTCAAAAAGAATTTAATATTATAAAAACAATTAGCAATAAATAATGACTATTCACCATCCATAATAGATAATATTCTCAAGAAAAACTTTGCAAAAAAAACCATTAGTAGAATTTTTCCGAATAATAAAGAACCTTATAAAAAACGTAAAGTCAATAACGTACTATGGTAAATGCAACACTAAATTAAATAGTTTCTTGAGCAAATTAAATATTAACACAGCATTTAAAACATCCAACACACTTGGCAAATTTATAAAAAATAACTAAAACATATATAGGCCAAAAAGGAAGAAGTTTTATAAAAAGAATAAAAGAACATACTCTATCATACATCAATACAAAAAATAACCCAAATTACCCAAATCATTTAATTGAAAATAACACCCAATTCAACCGCTTGGACGCAGGCGCTATTTCAGTTTTGTTGCGAACCACACGATTTTCGTCACAAACTATAGAGTTATAAATTTTAGGTACAATTAATCTCATGACAAATCAAAATAATAATAGACAATAGAGCGCACAGCTAATAAAAATAATATTTAACCACAAATAAGATAATTTCTTATCTATTATTTCAAGAGACATCCGTTGGTAACACGCGTCAGCCAGTGTTACCAACGGATTCGCTAGGCCTTTGACACTTAACAGCTGAAGTTAACGTTTCAGTTAACCTTATCTGTCTGGCCAAAAGAATTTGAGAAAAATTCTTCAAATAATATCTTCGAGATTAATGCCGAAATGGTAAATGATTTTCTTGTTACAAATCTAGGGTTTTTCAGTGCTAAATTGAAAAAACGAGATAGGTTTAAAAAAAAGTACTTGCTTATTATTTTTATTAGTGTTCCGTACGGAACACTTATAAGGTCGCTTCGGTGTCTGTCCGTCTGTCTGTCTGTCGTCTGTCACACCCCATTTTCTCCGAAACTATTTGACATAGAAAGTTGAAATTGGGTAATAAGATAGGAATTAATAGCGTCATCAGAGCAGTATAGTTATGAAAATTAAACTTTAGGTTTAGTTTTGGGGAGTGAAATCGGAAGTGAAAACATTTTTTTTTACTAGGTCATTGAGTGGGATGTCAAATGAAAGCCTGTAAACACACGAGTTCAAACATATATATAATATAATACTTACGCGCATTTTTCTTTGTATTATTTTTAAAAAATCGCGAAAAATCGCTGTGCCCCCATTATCTCGAAGAGTACTGATCAAAAAATTTTGAAAAAACTCTGGAATATTCTCCACAGAGTGTAGATTGGACGAAAATTATCACAAGTGCATTACTTTTAATAATTTATCTTGTATATAAAAAAAAAACTGAATTTCAAGGTCATCAGTTTTCATTAAAGATCGGAAATAAACTTTGTTGAAAAATCATTTTGGGTGTGTTTTCTGAAATCACTGATCATTTTATATTTTCGTTACAATTTTTTTTTATTTTAAAAGCAATCAACGTAGGGAACACTAATTGCGCAAGTTCAACTTGCACTTGACCGGTTATCTTTTTATTTACAATTAATCTGGAATCTTCAGACATTAAAAATTTTAATAAAATGTGTAGAAATGTGTTTCTTAATATCGTCTTTTCTTTTTGCAGTGAAGCACAAGCAGATGTATTTTACTGCACGATATGTTTACTATTTTTAATATCACAAAACTTTGGAGACTGTTTTAAAAATATATGCGGTATATATAATATCCTAAACTAACTAGTAAATCAAAAATCTTTTGTCTAAAAAAAATTTATATATAAATTTTATTATTTTAGGGCATCCAGCATTAAAGGTTACAAACATTAGATTTTTGGACTTCTAGTAGAGAACAGTCTACAGTTCAGTGATAAGGTGGATTTTGTTTTGT
>CM032447.1:160375133-160432633 GCA_019049505.1 Pachyrhynchus sulphureomaculatus | reverse complement strand
GCGTTGTACAAGGAGTAACAAGCTGTACCTCATACGGATGTGAGTATTAGCGCGACGTGTACTTCTAATGATGCACCGCTCTGGGAAGAATTAAGCGGGCCACATCCTTCCAACACTTTCCATGAATATACTTGTAGAATAGACTCAAGTCGCCAACCGTTCTTCGAAGTTCCAGCGAATCAAGGCCGCCGGTCAGTTCCGGGTCTCCAATCAGACGAACAGCTCTTCTCTGAATAAAACCCAACAAATACGGTGTTTGTTTTGGAACGGAGCCCCAAATATGGGAGCAGAGTATTCCATAGTTGGTCGAATTTGAGCTTTGTAAAGAATTAACAGTTGTTGTGGAGTGTAAAGCTTTCTGGTTTGAAATAATATTCCCAACTTTTGAGAAGCTCTCCTTGCTATGCCTGCAACATGTTGAGGCCAGGACATATTTGCTCCCAAATTAACGCCCAACAAATTGAGTGACGATGATAGAGGAATGGAGTGCCCCGACATAACTATGTCGGGTTCAGCAACGTTAACTTTTTTAGAAAAAACTGCCGCCTGGATTTTTGTAGTGTTAAAAATTGCCACTTGGTTACTATCACGGCAAGATAGAATTTCTTCCAGGTCTTTGTTAAGTTAAATGACTTCCTGCTGTCTGCGGATATTCGTCTGAGTAGCCGATGTCCGAGAGTTCAAAGTGAATGAAGAAATAAGCGTACTGTCACCTGCAAAGACGTAGATTGGATTCTCAGTCTTTTCCAGCAGATCGTTAATGTAAATGAGAAAGAGAGTAGGAGACAGTATGGAGCCTTGAGGTACACCGGCGTTGATAGTGAAGGTTAAAAAGAAATCCGTCGACTGCCAGTCGTTAAGAACGGTCTCTGAGGAAACATGAGAGTCACAAACAGAACCTTTCAGATCTACCATAAGAGCGTAGCTTAGCCAACAGCCCATCGTGCCAAACACGGTCGAATGCCTTGGATACGTCAAGAGCAACCGCTCGAGATTCTCCAAAGTGTTCAATTGCGTTGTTCTAAACGTGTGTTACATAATCAGAAGATCTCCTGTTGATCTATTTTTACGAAAGCCATATTGGTGATTGCTAATAATGTTGAATCCTTCAAGATATTTGCTTGTTTTCTTATTGCAACAGCAAAGTAATACTCTTCTTCTTCGAATATTAACTGCACTTTCAAGTAATAAATGACATAGATCAAGTCTCAACTGAAAAACGATTTTATAAATAAAAAAATCTCCTGCGTACTTTTCTCTACCTTAAGCAATACTTAAATTGCAACTAGGTTTCCATACTTTATTTACTCCTTGACGATCATCTAAACTGAGATCAAATATGTACGTTAGCTGCGTATTCAAAAAAGTCAGATAATACATCTACAGTGGTACCAGTGGTTTATAAATATCTAAAAGCCCTACCTACTGCGCGCTATAATAGGATTTATGGCCAATTTTAGAAGCAATTAAACCGTCAAATTACCAATTTGTTTTCAAATGGGTATTTAATTTCGTCAACGGTCATAGAGACCATAAAATAAAAACTACCTAAAAAGGAAGGAAGAAAACATGAAAATTTATGAAGGTTATTAATTAATAAAAGCAGAAAATTTAACGTACTAGTTATTAGGGAGCGTTGTTAAAGATTCTTTGTTGAAAAGGTTCCTGTTGTAAATCGAGCATTGATTCCTCAATTACGTTTAAGCTTTTAAATTTCCACTGTAGAAAGAAATTGTCTCTTCTGAAAAGTCATCCCCCCCTGATCGCAGAAGTTAAAGTTAAGTTAGAGCTTTTAAAGTTACACATTTAAAATTGGTTTTTGTAAAAAATATCTTACCTGGGCTACAGATTTTTAAATTGGGTTTCAAAAGTTCCACGGTAGGGTTCTTTTCTGTCAAAAATTTCCCACCCTATGGATTATTGATATGGAATTTACTGTGTTGGGGAAGGTTAATAGGTTGTATGTTTTTTCTTTAAGAAATTTTGCTCCTGGTTGTCAATTAACGCCCCTCCGTTTGTCGATCGGCGCCCCCCTATGTAAGTAGGCATTACCTTTTAGTGTTAAGGAAATACTTTTGGTATCCATATGCCTCTCCACCCTTGAACCGACTATGTCCTTACGTTTTAGGTGTGAAAAAAGCCATTATTTTTTACGTTTTTTAAACAATCAGAAGCAGAAAAAAAAGATCACTGACTCGTTAAGTAAGAGCGGATAATGGGAGTTATCGGGCAATAGTGGTCACCCACTTATCTATAAAACTACACGTCCGAGAGTGATGCCGATGATCTTTTCGCCCCCGCGCTGCACTTCTCACTACTTTTACGAATGACTCGCACTAGTTTCCGCCGCGCGTTTCTGAGTGGCAGTTGTGTTTTGTTTTGGCGCCTCGCCGATGTAAATTTTCGTTTTAATAAAATTAACGGTAAGTGTCGAATTTCTTATCGTACCTAAATAAGTATATATCTGTAGTTAGTCTTGACATTCCTAATTGTGATGTGCATCTTAAATTTCGATTAAAATAACTATGTTTTTTTAAATTTTTGACTGTTTTCTCATTAGTGCAGTTGTGGGTCATGAGAGTCAGGTGACCCCATTGCCCGCAAGTGATTACCATTACCTGCAAAGATTTATATATATATATATATATATATATATATATATATATATATATATATATATATATATATATATATATATATATATAATATATTTTCAGATGATAAAAGTACGAGTCAGAACAACCGAAAAGGCCAACTGGTCATCTGATTCTCTGGAAAAAGTTATGCAGCTTATTGAACAAGATGGTTATTCCATACGAAAAGCTGCTAAGACTATAGGTATTCTGTTTTCAAGTCTACAAAAGAGATTTAAAAAAAAATCTAATATGGAACCACGTCTTTGACGACTTACTGTCTTTACATTAGAAGTAGAAGAAGAATTAGCAAATGTGGTAAAAAGGGCATGGGGCAATGTATTCTATGGATGTACAGCAAATTCAGGTAAGACAGTAGCATTCGATTATGCTGAAAGATTGAATTTAAAGCACAACTTCAACATCGCTTCAAGAATGGCTGGACGTGATTTGGTTGAACGCATTTATGTTGAGAAATAATATATCTATTAGGAAACCAGAAGCAGCAAGCATAAACAGAATTACAGCTTTTAATAAAGAAGAGGTGCAGTTGTTCTATAAGCTATTAGGAGAAGTGATGGAAGAATATAAATTTGTTCCAGAAAAATATGTATAATTGCGGTGAAACAGGGATTTCTACTGTACAAACTCCGGGGAAAATACTAGCTATGAAAGGGCAGAAGAGAGTGGGGTCTATCACAAGTTGGGAGAGAGAAAAAAACATCACTTTGATGTGTGCAATGAGCGCTGATGGAGGATTCCTTCCACCAATGTTTATTTTTCCTAGGAAGAGGTTGCCTCCACTACTCGAGAAGGATGGTCCAACAGGAGCTCTTTTACAAATACTCAGACAACGGCTGGATAAATGAAAACCTCTTTCTTGAATGGCTTTCGCACTTTAAACACCACGCTAAACCGTTTTGCGTATGAACCTGTTCTGTTGATACTAGACAATCATGCTAGTCATATGTCCCTTCCCATCTACGACTATTGCAAGAGCAACCATATTCATATGCTGTCTTTGCCACCATACATATCGCATAAAATGCAGCCCCTGGAAGTTTCTTTCTTTGGACCACTAAAAGCAGCTTTCAAAAAATAATGTTACTTATTTATGAAAAGCCATCTCACAGAAAAGATAACCCCTTATGACGTAGAATCCTTGGTGAGGAAAGCATTTAATAGTGTTGCATCTATTAGCAAAGGAGAATTTGGATTTAGAGCAACAAGTATTTTCTCAATAAATCCTCAAGTGTTTTCAGAAGACGATATTATTGCTTCTGAGATTCTTCAATCTGAGTCTATAGCAGTTCAAGATTGTAATAAATCTATTTTGGTTTCTTCTACAGATGCAGTGCAAGATTTAAGGTTGGATCCTAGCACATCTGGGCAAGCAGACCCATCAGTTCCTAGCACGTCGAAACAAGTAGACGTATCAGTTCTTGGCATATCAAGCCAAGTAGAACTCACTTCACCAGCACCTCGAGCCAAAGAGTCGTCTGATAAAGTATCTACTATCCAAGACCTTATAAAATTGCCAGAGGGTCGAAAGAAGCAGCATGCCAGTCTTAACTTCGACGTCAATCAAAGAAAATTTAATAGAAATAGAAAATAAGAAGATAAGAAAATCTCAACGAGACAAAGGAAAAGGAAAGAAGATTAAGGTGCAGAAAGATGGCCTCAAAAGGGCAAAAAGGCAAGTTCTCCAGGTAATGAGTTGTGCCAGGATGATAAAGAGTATGATGCAGAGGACGCAGGAAATCGATGTCGTATATGCTGCCAATTCGGAAGAAACAACGAGATTTGGAACAGGTGTACCGCATGTGGGTTGTGGGCTCACGCGAACTGCACTGGGTGGGATTTTGCTGAAGATTATGTCTGCGATATGTGTTAAATTTCGTCTGACTCTGATTACCTACAGGGTGACCACCATTGCCCCGATCTCAATGCAATCGGAAACAAATGTATTTTTTTTTAGCTCTTCTTATTTCCAAAGTTGATTGCCAAAGTGATTAAAACAGATCTCAAATACGAAATTTGGAACAGGTGTCCCGCATGTGGGTTGTAGGCTCACGCGAACTGCACTGGGTGGGATTTTGCTGAAGATTATGTCTGCGATATGTGTTAAATTTCGTTTGACTCTGATTACCTACAGGGTGACCACCATTGCCTCGATCTCAGTGCAATCGGAATAAATGTGTTTTTTTTTTAACTCTTCTTATTTCCAAAGTTGATTGCCAAAGTGATTAAAACACATCTCAAATGATAGTTTAAATAAGTAAATTTTGTTATAAGGCGGTTGCAATAAAGATTTGATTTTGAAATAAGCTGTTATTTAAATTCTCGCTTAAGTGACTCTCATAACCCTGTTCTACTACCTAAACTAGTGAAGTTCTAACTACTCTCCAAACGGAAGATTATAGTGATAAAGAAAACAAAAAGTCATATCAACTTCTATTCATTGTGAAATTATACTTTACAAGAATGCAGACGCTTAAGTATTGGTTTGTGGCGACTGAAAGGACTTTTTCATTCCTCTTTTATTCATCACTGCTAAACTAATCTCTCTACTAACTGCGTCTGATTCTCTAGCTGAAACGGAGAAGGGTCAAACTATTCCGGACGCCCAGGTTAATAAATTAACCTAATTAGACGTATTAGAACTTTACACTATACAAGGAGCAATTCAAAAAGATCATTCGTATACCTGTATAATCATTTGTCAAAACAGATTGGAACAGTTTTTTTTTAGGATGAAATTTTTAAGGGTATTAAGATATTTTAGGTAAAATGGGCCCAGTAAGTTATCGTTTCCATGTTAGATGATTGAATCACTACTTTAAAGTTGAAACTTAGAAGTAGAATTATTTTAATATTCGCTTGGTGACTTAAATACTGAAAGAATAACCCAATAATTGTGACCAATATTCTTGTTAACCTTTTCTATTATATTAAACTAATGAGGCGCAAAAATAACTAACCAGTTTTTATCTGGGACGAGTTTTAATTTATTGGATGCTTTAACTAGACCTAAGCAAGAAAGGACAGAGCATTCTGCGGCAACAAATCAGTAACAATAAACCTGGTCCAAAATGTTGCAAAACATCGGCCAAAAATCGCCACTCGTGGCAACTACCGAAATGATCTGAGAAAAAGAGTGAATTTAAAATACAGTAGAAAATTATCTCAATAAAACACCTTTTAGCTAATAATTGATTAGCTACGTAAAATGTTAGTATTAAAAATCACGCCAGAAACAACCCAACGAAAGTCCGACACTTCCAGTATAGAGACCAGCTTAGCGTTTCACCATTCTTATGAAACTATAATAGAAAATAAAATTACTCATAGGCTGAAATATTTTAGAAATTTTATGATATTAATTCTGAGTTATTTAATGAAGATTTATAAAATATTGATACGAGAGAAATCGAAACCACAAACAGTTGCAAAAATAAACAAGAAATATATAACCATATACAATGTATTAAACATGCTGCACTTCAACTTATTAAAAGAAAAATATATGCAATCCTTGGATTACTTCCACCATAAAATATTTATGGAAATTAAAAAGAATAGCTTTTTAGGTATAGTTTAAAAACAAATCTCTGACATATACTATTCAAATTATTACCCAAATGTTATTAATAATTTATCTAAAATAGTTAAAAAACGAAAAATTAATGATATTTTAACTTATAATGACCCTTAATTATTTTGTAATTATTTTAAAAAGATATCATTAACTCAAAAGAACATATATCAATTTAGACACAATTTAAATAATCTCTTTATAAATTCTAAAAAATGTTTCTTCAAATTTACCATTAGTTAGATTTTTATTATTTTAAACCTTCTACACGGTAAATATTCTATTTAAAATTAAACAAGATTTTTATAGGGCCCACAACATAACTATAGGAATGTAATAACAAAGATTACCTAAACGCTCTAAGATACATATAATAAAAAATTCAGTTTTAAATAAGTTTTTCTCAAACATTTGTAGAACAAGTGTGTATGTAATAAATATGATTTACAGCATATTTATTTATATATTTTCATAAAATCTTGGAACGAGCTGTTTTTAATCAAGTAGTATAAGAAATATATTTTTCCTAGTAATCAATATGGTTTCAGGGCAACTATATTTTGCAAACTTTTAGATATAATAATGGATTACTAATATTTAGATTTTACTAGTTTTCTTTAATCTAGCTAAAAGTTCTAGTTTGTTCAATTATGGGATAATAATGACCAAACTTAAATATATTGGCTTCAGTTTAAAATCTTGTCAGTAGTTTGCTAATTTCTATCGATCTATTCATTATCTATCAAACAGAAATAGTATTACAAGTATTTCAAACGAATAGATAATTAATATTTCAAACTCTACCTAATATTATTTGTCCTTCGATAACCGGTTTTTTTTTTTGTCATGCGTCTTTCGTCCTCGGTTTTTATTATATATATATATATATATATATATATATATATATATATATATATATATATATATATATATATACATATATATATATATATATATATATATATATATATATATATATAGGCATATATATATATATATATATATATATATATATATATATATATATATATATATATATATATATATATATATATATATATATCAACGACCGAGGTGTCATGATATCCGTCAATGTTGTCCAGGTGCCGAAACATACATTTGAATTTTAAGGCACATTTAAGGCAACCCGAGAGTCCTACCATGGGTACTATTCTATTATTACACCAACTACGACCTGAATACATAGATAGCATCTAAACACTGGCCCAAATCCAACTGAGGGTCATTCGGTTTACTATGCAAGCTTTTAGCCTACTAAGCCATCATTAATAGCCCATTATTTTTTATCTTAGGTAATTTTAACTTTCATCTCTCAATCAAATAGGGGAATATTTAAGCCTTTGCTGACGACATTCAAATTCAATGATTTCAAAAAATTGTGTATCTACGATTATTGATCATCTTTTTAATGTTTCTACTACTATATATAACCATGGCTTAAAAATAAATGAACCAAAATCTAATTTGCCTTCAAAACAATCAAAAGTATTAAGCACAAAAATACGTCATTTACACTTTACCGTTATTGTGAACGATTATTTGGAAATACCAATAACATAATCTGGAAAATATCTTAAAATATATGGTAAAAAATGTATATTTTGCATAAGGATTTTTTTTTAGTTTTAAAGATTATTTATGTACTGAATCAAAACTTAACTGTGTAAATTCTATTGTTTTGAGTGGACTAAATTAATATCAAATTATTTACCATAAAAATATCAGTTATGGTGACAAGTAACACAAATTCGACTAAATAATTTTATAAGGTTTTCAACAGGACTTACGAGAAATCCACCTAACTTGTTTTGGACATAAGGTAATTTTGCCAAAAAAAGCTGACTACCTATTTAATAAATGTAGCTTAGAAATAATACTCAATTCCTAAACCCTGGAAATCAAAATAATCTGGAAGTATTTGTGAACCAAACTAAGAAATATAAAACTTCATTTAAGTAATCATCATCAAGTAAGTAATCATGGATCAAAAATTTATAACAGTATACCATTTACTAATCTAAAATTTTTAATGTATACTACTTTTAACACAAAATTTAAAAACTATCTACTACGAGTAAGGGTGCGAGTGGAGGAATAATTAAATTATCTTCGTTTGTGGCGACTAATATAATACTCATTTTTCTCACAATACGTTTTAATTGATAATGACATTAACTATTAATCGTTGTCGTTACTGGCTCAAATAAGGTTCTTTATTATTATTACTTGTTTTTATAAGCTAGATGTAGTCAAGGTAGTACCCAACCCGTGACTCTCTCCCTATTTAGATCGTAATAACGATCCGTACTTTTAATACTGTACCTTTAATTTTTTCTTTTGTTTATAATTTTTAGTATCAGCTTAGTATATTTTCTTTTGCCCACTTGTCAATTTAGACCTAAAAATTTTCATTTTTATTATTTTTATTCAACAGTTTAAGTACACTATAGATTACTGACATCAGGCTCTAGACTTTATATTGTGCAGAATCTGCAAACAATATACAAAAATATTTGATTAAATTCTTGTTAAGACTAACGGACATACTGACTCATTGATCGTCTGTACTTCATAAAGCTGATATTTTGAGCAAAGCATTAATTACCTCAGTGGCCTTGTTAACTAAATTAACCGTATTAGATTGTTTTATATGACACAGGTTATTAGTCCAGAAGGTTTCAATATCCGCATGTCAGTATCACCAAACCAAATTTAAGTATAAGGGTTTGTAATTTAGGTCATCGTCACAGTCGATGTGCAATATTGTCAAATGAAAATACCTTCGTCAAGTTTTCCCCCTCAATTTTAATCGCATCATATGAAATTTCTTTTCGATATTTACTTTCTTTTCAGAAAATTGGATGTCATAGACAAATGTCTATCAATAACACTGGTCGACAAAAAAAAATTTAGGAAAAATACTGGAACTTGAGTAGTATATTACTGTATACTTTGACCCGCTGAACACGAATTTGAGGTTCATTTTGCTTCATCGCTTCAGGATTTTTTTCTAACCTCAAAAAATAACAAAAAATTTACTAAAATTCTGTTTGATGTTAAACTAGAGATTTAATACATATATTCCTATGTTTTTGGGATGCTGAGTTTAAAATCAACGTAAAAATTACACTCTGTGGTCAATATTTTTGTCTAACCTCAAAAAGTACCTAAAAAATGAACTATGATCCTAAATGATTAAAGAACTGTTCAAAATCACTTCAGGCTAGTTTCTTGGGTCAAAAGGTCTTATTGGGGGGCTTTTCGTCTAGCTAATAAAAAATCTGAGGTTAGAATATAGAAATTTTCAAACCAAAGATGGTGTATACAAAATTACGGACGCAAATGTTATGAAATAAGATAAAAACTGTGTAGATGGAACTTGTTTTTGAACTATAATCTCCCTGACGTTATGGATGACCACTGGAAGTTTCCACCATAACTTCAAAAATTAACTGCCCTGTCCAAATTACCCCCTACCCCTCATGTTAAATTACCTCTCTTTAACACCTACCTACAAATCCCATGTATACAGTTGATATACATTAAATCTGTTTGTACCACTAATGACTGCTAGATGGCCACCATTAACACCTCCTAGCGATTTTGAACCTCTCGTTACTTGTATAAGATGTATGATAATGCTATTATTAAACTTATAACACTCGCTGAGTATTAACTTACTTTGCGATATCTTTATGTATTTTGACTCCCAAATTATGAATTTACCACCTACAGTTTTATTACGGACTGCATAAAAATCAATAAATTTTTAAGCAATTAGAAATTAGTAGTTGTTCAGATTGCAAAAAGCTTTGTTTATTCCAAGAGTTCGTTCTCAATTTTTAGGCGTATCTGTTGAAATAAAAAAATCTGTTTATTTTATTGACAACGTGACAATTTTTGTGTCGATTCAGTATCAGAAATAAGCGCAATCCGCATTTTATTAATGCTCTGAGCTTAGATTTAATATTAAGATACTTTTTAAGTAAAGTAAAAATTTTTCGTGTAATATAAATGTGTACTTGTGTCAACAGTCCAGACACCTTCTGCATCATATGCGGAAAATATTTCGTTGAATCGGATCATTACAAAAAAATCTACTACGACTGCTTCCTTCTTCCAGCAGGAAATACGAAAAATTCTTGGACGACAAATATGTTATAATGTACTAACAAACTCAGTCAATGGAAAAGAGGAAATTATAAGGCTATGTGTTTCTCATCAAATAAGACTCACAACAGAAAAGGGATTAGTAGGTCTTTTGTTTAGTACCATAAAAATAACTATTTTCAAATAATAATGATTTTTTATTAAATTTAATTGATATTTCTGTTCTTCCTAAAAATACTGTAGCCAAAAAAAAAGTCCTGAAGAAAGCGATACCTCCACGTGGTTCTGGATGGGTACGCTAAAATCATTAGGTGCACCTTACTTAGCCTGCAAAGACTTCAAAATTAACAAAAAAAATATAACTTTGAAGACTTGACAATTTTAATTTTGAGATCCTTAATCGCAGCAATCACGAAAACCTCTTAGATGGGAATTTTACATAATTAAATCTCATTTTATACCTTTTGCGTTCGCCATTTTGTATCTTCAATTTGCAGCCGTCATCTTTGACTTAAGAATTTAAATACTCTGACTTTAAAGAGAGAAGAGAAAGGATTTCTGACCACAGAGTTCAATTTTTACATTGATTTTGAACTCAGCATTCAAAAAAGTTAGGAATGCAGTGAGCCTCTATTTTACCATTAAACAGTCTTTTAGTCCATTTTTAGGTATCTTTGAGGTTAGAAAAAATTCTGACGTAATGGAGCAAAATGAAACTCAAATGTGTATTCAGCGAGTCAAAATATATAGGAGTATACTACTCAGGTCCCAGTATTTTTCCGAAATTTTTTTATGTCGACCAGTGTAATTCTTCTCTTGGAAGTATCAGGAATATTGAGTATATTACGCCCCCTAAGTAAAATTTTGAAAGAAATGCTAAAACCGAGAGAAGAATTACCATAACTATAGATATTTATCCAACTCTCGGATTATTTTGTTCGTAAAAAACAGGAGACCTGAAGAAAAATTCACAATAAAATTTTTAAAATTGTAGAAAACTGTACAAGGAAATTCTGAAAAATTTTACAACCACATTATTAACATTTTAGTTTAAAATTGTGGAAGTGCTGAGGTGATTGCTCATCTCCTGAACATCAAGTTTATAAGAGACTAGCACGAGCCAACAGCGACGATACGATCTGAAAGTCTCATACCAGACCTCACCTGAAATAAAACGAAAAAAAAACTAAAAATGGTGAAGGAGACCTTTAGAGGACACTGTCTCCCTCGTGAACACCTAAATCGCATCGGGGTCAAAAATAATTCAGCATCGGCAATTACACTATCACAATAATCGTGGATATGGGGTATATTAAGGAGATTCAATTTGGAAGGCTTCTATCGTTTTTAAAGGCTATTGGCCTTCCTCAGCCCCAAATTAGGACACGTACACAATGAGCCCTTACGGGGCCTAAGTGCTGAAGACATTCAAGTTACCTGCTAATCTTCTATTTACTACTATTTACCTAGCATAATGTAGCTTGGTTCATCTAAAGCTAGAACCCAAGTGCAGTCATATCATAGACAGAATTTAATCCATTGACGTTAATTTCTGTCACTACCACCAGATATATAAATCCCACAAACTAAAAAGTAACTGAATTGAAAAAGAAATAAACTATGAACAATTATGTTTTCGTTCTTGTTTAACAGGTTTAATCTCTTGAAAGATGGTATTAATCAAATGTATTGATGTATTGTTTTCGTTTGTTCTTAGTTGCTTAGTTCTGTATTCAGATTTTCATTTTCTACCATAAAATCTCTTCTGTTATTATTCAAAATCGCTTTTCTTTCTCAAAAGTAATTGAATTAATCGATCTGTGTTTTTAAAACTACTAACTTTATGTCTATTAACTATGTACAAGATTGTCTCTCCTTGAATTAAAACATATATTGATATGTTCCGACTCATAAACTATTCCCAACAATTTAAAATAACCCAATAAAATTTAAAAAAAAAAAAAAAATCCAATCCTAGCAAGAATAAATTCCGTAATATGCGTGTCGCAAAAAAATCTATTAAATTTATATAAAAACACCGAGATCCACTTCCCTTGGCCCAAAGTGTATTAAATCATAAGAGGCAATGTTATAGTTGATAAAATTGCAAGAACAGTTCATAAAACCACTATTTTAATTTCCATTTCTTATCCACTTTTTAAGAAAGTCTTGTTCATCAACTGAAACAAAAGATGAAAAAAAATCAGCAGTGTAACCAATACCGAAATCTTAAGGTACGCCGAAACATCCATTCATCACATTATTACCATCATAACCACGAATCCAGGAAAACTATTGTCGTCTCAAATTTAATCACAGTTGTTTCCCAATGAAATTGGAATAAACATATCCCACATGCAAATGCAGTAATAACAGAGATGTTACTCGTATCTCATTAGGCTGCAAATTATCTGAAAGATTACTTTTACATGATAATTGACTAAATATCGAAACATAATATGATCTCACCCATGTAGTTGCCAAGAGTACTAAGAAGCACAACATAGAGTTTTTTTTTGCAATTACCTTAAAAACATAAGTGTAATTATTTAACGTACATTTCGTATTTATAACTATCCTTGCTTATGTATAATTTCCTTTAAAATGGTGTTCGCCATATTGTTTGTAGGCAAAGTCGCCCTGATAAATCTCAATGATATGAAACCAGTATGTATAACGCCTCAACAAGGTTTATCTACTGCCTCTATCGGCCACCAACTGATACTAACTTTAGGATATTTTTCGCTTCTCTTGCAGACAACATCGACCATTCACAGACTAATTATCCAAGTGCTAAAATATCATCCTGGGAAAGTCCACAACATCAACTAGTTTAGGTATTCAAATACGACCGATGAGCCAGATCGTGAAGCTGAATTATTCTCAATCCCTGATCAGGACGGAGTTCGTTAGTCTTTTTAACCTGTTTTTAACCACCAGTCCAGAGATTTACACTGTTACCGTAAATCGGGCCGTCCGGTTCTTCCAACTATAAACTACTTTCGACATCGAAAAACCGAGACTAATTACCGATCACTGATAGAAAGGCGCCTAGATTGCTCAAGATTTGGAGTTACAAATCTGCTAAATAGGAATATTTTCGAATTTTCTCGTGGTTAGACGTTTGTTTTAAATCCGACGATCGATTTAACTGTGCTAAGGAGGTTTCCGATGGCATTTTGGCTGGTATAGAAGGTAACAGCCCTTTTTGAAAGAAATACCCTTCTAACACAAAGCCTTGGTTCGACCAGAAATGCAAAAAAACTGTTGCCTCTAAACGTCATCATGAAAATCCTAAAGTCATAAATTGCAACGTCTCCATCCGTACCCGGTACCAATGTAAAGAAACTATCGACGAAATTACAAAGGCACTCAATTAGAGATTAAAAACAAACTTCTTGCCTGCCTCAACATTTACAGGTCCTTTTGTTCAGTTGCTACGGCCATTAGTCAAAATTTCACTAAATCCACTTACACTGACAGATAATACTCTTAAAACAACAATAGTTAAGAAAGCGACATTTCACTGTCAATTTTTAAGAAAAAGACCACCAACGATTCCCACAGTGCAGACAAGGATGCTCGATATTGTTTTTAGACATTATTACAAAAAACGTATTTTAACGAAGATACACACCAAAAAACGCTTATGGTACTGATAGAATACCTATCATAACACTCAAAAAATACACGAGCTAACTAACATCAGTTTTCTGTAGACTTTTCAACCTATCCTACAGCTGTAGACTTTTCAACCTATCCCACAGAAAGATAGTATTTTCTTGTTACTGGAAATGAGTTCAGCCGATATCCAAAAAAGTTAAGAAAACCTTGCCAAACAAATATTGACCAGTCGCGCTGCTTTCATTAATATCGATAGTTATGGAAACGTCTATCAATTAGCATCTTCTAAAATATCTAGAAGGATTCAATATTAATATGGCTTGCATAAGCAAGGATCAACAGGAGATCTTCTAAAGTATATAATACATGTTTGGAATATGGAGAATCTCGAGTGCGCTTCCACTTAATATATCCAAGGTATTCGATCCTGCTTGGCATGACAGATTTTTGGATAAGCTACGCTCTTATGGTATGTCTGAAGGGCTCTCGTGTTTCCCCAGAAAGCGCATTTTACAAGTCGTCAGATTTTTTTCTGATACCTTGAATATCGACGGTGTGCTCCAACGCTCCATATTATCCTCTACTTTCTTTCTCATTTACATTACTGAGCTGCTGAAAAGAACCAGAAATCCAATCTATAGCTTTGCTAATGACAGTATCCTTATTTCTTTATCCAAAAAAGTGAACATTGCTGAACTTAACATAGTTATGTCGGGATACTCCATTCCTCTAGTACTGGAGTATTTGGTGGGCGTTAATTGGTAGGAAATATGTCTTATTATGAAGGTGTTGCATGCATAGAGGTTCGCATAAGCGGGAAATATTATTTCGAACTAGAAATCTTTACATTCCACAACAACTGCTAATTCTGCACAAAGCTGAAAATCGACCAACGATAGAATACTATTCCCATGGTTGGGTCTCTGCTCTTAAACATACACTGTATTTGTTGGATTCTATATAGACGAGAGGTTTTCGCCTGATTGAGGACCCAGAACACACCAGCTACGTCGAATCGCTTCTGCTGCACACGCATCGCGCCTGTAGCGCTTAAGGGATTTTCCTGCAGCACGTGTTTTATACCTATAAAAGAAAAATTTTTGTGCTTATATGATATCCTATACTTTCGACATAATAATTTATAGATATACTCAAAATATGTTACAAAGTAATTTTTATATTTGTACAGGGTGAGTCAACGATAGAGTAAAGTTCATTATCTCATTTGTTTCGGGAATGACGAAAAAATTTTAAATAAAATAGTTTTACGGAATGTTAAGGGACACAGTTTAGAATTATACAGGGTACCTCAAAAAAGTATAATATAACATTTGTTTTTTAAAACGGAACATCCTATTTTCTGATTTAATTTTAAATTTTATAACTTTTTTATTAATAATGTTATATACGTTTTTTTAAAAAAATACTAGTTTTCGGGGTTTTTTTACCAGTAGCGCGATTGTTTCTGAAGTTGGAATACACATAATTGGTACGAGCGTTCAATAGTGATGAAAAAAAAAGATATATGTAAAGAAATTTGAGTTAATTGCTACAGGGTGTTCATAATAAATTTATGTATTTTGACTATTTTAAACTGAAAAATCTCAAATTTTTTAAATGGCACACCCTGTATATTATTCTTTATTCTGATAGATTTTACAAAACCCTCCAACTTTTATTAAGTATGTCATATACCTATTTCTAATAGTTTTCGATTTTTCAATTTTTACCCTTGTTTTTATTACACTTACGCTATAACATCATAGTTTCCAAGATAAAATAAAAATGTAGGTATTGTCAAATTTTGCTATGTTTATTAAGCAAGTAAAAATAGTTAAATTTGTTGTAGAAAGTGACGTATAAAGGTAATAGTTATGGTTTTTCCTAAAAATGAATTAATTTATATGGTTTATATACTGGGCGACGCGGGAAACAATTGTCTTCTGGCGGTAAGGCTTTACGGAGCGAAGTACCCTATTAGATGTATACCATCTAGAAAAATCTTTTCAGTGCTTAATGGAATGGATTTGATGGTGGTAGCGTTGAGTTTACGAAACGGAAAGTAGTAAGCCAGAACGCTATCAATGAGGAAAAAGAAATGGAGATTTTACTTCATGTTGAAGATAATCCCCATGTCAGCAGCCGTCAATTAGCTGACTTATCTGACATCCAAATCTATGGCTAGTCGCACCACGAGAAAATACAAGTATCATTCCTTCCATATGGAACTACACCAAGAACTTCAAGACCGTGATTTTGAACGACGAGTAAACTTTTGTACCACCATGAATGGAGCAATAGAGGCCGATCCAAAATTTTTATCCAAAATAATGTTTTCTGATAAAGCTACTTTTCGCAGTAATAGAGCAGTTGACAGTTATAGCATGCATTATTATTCAATAGTTAATCCATTTTGGGTCCGGGAAGTTCAAGTGTGGAATATTAAATTTTCGAATTATTGGTCCATATTTTTTCCGCGAACCGCTTAACGGACCTAGATATTTAAATTCTTTAAACGAATTACCCCAGCTTCTTAAAGAAGTTGATAACTTTGAAAGGGAACAAATATAAATTCAACAACACGGAGCTCCTGCTCGTTACCACTGGGAAGTTCGGGAATTTTTAAACGATCGTTACCCACAAAATTGGATCGGTAGGGATGGATTTATTCAATGACCCCCTCGGTCATCTGACTTAACACCTTTAGACTTCTTTTTGTGGGGCTACATTAAAGATCGTGTTTATGTGAATCCCCCTACAACACTAACAGATGTGGAAAATAGGATACGGGATTCGTGCAGGACAATAACGCCCTTTATGCTAAGAAAAGTGAAGGAAAATAACACGACTAAACATATGCATTCAAGTATTTTTGAACATTTATTACGTCATAATAATAACAAGTTAAAATATATTAAAATTATAATTAACTATTTGTTTATGTTTTCACAATAGCGTAAGTGTATTAAAAAACAAGGGTAAAAATTGAAAAATCAAATATATTGAAAGCTATTAGAAATAGGTATATGACATACTTAACAAAAGTTGAAGGGTTTTGTAAAATCTATCAGAAAAAATAATAATGCAGGGTGTGCCGTTTAAAAAATTTGAGATTTTTCAATTTAAACTAGTCGAAATGCATAAATTTATTTTGAACACCTCTACAGAACGCTCGTACCAATTATGAGTATTCCAACTTCAGAAATAATGGCGCTACTGATAATTTTTTACAAAACTGAAAACTAGTATTTAAAAAATAGATTGAAATATTAGAAAAACTACTAGGTTTAGGTATATAACATTATTAATAAAAAAGTTATAAAATTTTACGCAGAATTTAAATATAAATTAGAAAATAGGATGTTCCATTTAAAAAAAAACATATGTTATATCGGCCACACTTTTTTGAAGTACCCTGTATACTCAAAAAAAAAATTTTAAACTGTGTACCTTAACATTCCCTAAAACTATTGTATTTAACATTTTTTTCGTCATTCCCGAAACAAATGAGATACTGAACTTTACTCTATCGTTGACTCACTCTGTACAATACATCATATATATTTTATTAATTATTATATATTATAAATTCATCAAAATTTAATGACCAATATAGTTGAGTACGTGATCCCAATAGCTCTAAAGCAAAAAGTTCAAGTGTGTTTTAGTTTGTATTTTTTTTTTATAATTGAGCTCTTTTAGGGCTATTTGATACTCTTTGACAAGGAGTTTATTTCTAAAAAAATGCTAAGGTTAGAATATAATTTCGCTAAAATATATTTGATTTGAAGAGTTAATGTAGAACAGTTTGTGTGACGAACCTAGTGGGACAGATTGTGTTAGAAGCGTAACTTAATTTATTAGAAAAAAACTGCAATGTTTTTTGCGTTGAGCTTTACTATATTACTCTAACCTCAAGATGGAATTTCTTGTAGGTTTTGTTAGGTTGTACACAGCGGCGTAGGTAAGTTGCATCTTCCTTATATTTGAAGTTTGAAAGCTTTGAATCTTCGCAAAGCAGTAAATGCAAAATCGAGAAGGAAGGATTTTTACCAACAAAATTCCGTTAAACATAATGTAAAAATCGATGACCAGGCACAGAGAAGAGATTATTCACAAAGAAATTCTTTATACAAGGGGAAATTAAAATCTGGTCATAATAGAAAATAGTCTCCCACACGGGACGGAGGAGGCAGAGTATGCTCTTGCGTCTCCTGGATCCCCATGACTTCCACTGGTTATACAACGTCATTAGTGTCCATTATTAGTATTTCAGTATAATGGGTATTAAGAGTATTTGTCTACATTTGGTTCCAAATTATTTTACTGTGTCACGTTAGTCTGCTTTGGTTCTGAAAAATAAAACCGTAAAAAATGTTGACGCCTAAATAGCAGGAAAAAGAGTTCGATTGAAATGCATCCTACAATTACTTATTTAAGAAAGAAAGGCTATTCAAAGAGAGCTACCGCAAAATGATTTGGTGTTTCTCCACAATGTGTGCAATACGCATTAGACAGAAAAGAGGACACTGAAAGTTCATTGACTAAAACGTAAATACAGAATGAAAAAGATAACTGGCTTAACGCCACAATCTCTAAACGAAATTGCAGCTCCAGATTCTCCATAGGAGTAAAATAAAATGCGACTAAATAAAGACTTAAAAATCGTGTTTTATCTACCCACATCGTGGGTGTGTGTGTATACCTTTATTATGACGAATTCATAACATAAAATAGTTACAGTGAACTCTTTAAAATATACAGTGAGCATTGAAACAGTAAAAATAGTTTTATGGACTAATTAATCTAAATTTGAAATTCTTGGTTTCAAGAAACAAGTGTTTATCCTTTAGAGACTAGGTGAAAATTGAATGAAGACTAGTACTTTTATCTAATACCTACAGCGAAATATAGAGATGGTGATGGTTTGAGGCTAGTTCAACCGTAGTGTATTGTTAGTGAGTTTTTAAATTAGAGTATATCGAGTTGTATCGAAAACGCGCTATACTGTTGAAACCACATGAGTAGCCAACGTTTGTTTTTGAAATATCAAGATGGAAAATGCGTAAGTGTGTGTGGAGAATTGCTCAGGTTAATAGTAAAGTTGCTAAAGTTACCAAATTCACAGTAACCTTCTTGCCTATGAGTAGAGCAATATATCTGATTTGAAGCACGGAGGTTGGATATCACCAACTGTTGCTGAAGAATATATGGAAGATTCAATCAATCAATCAATATATATATATATATATATATATATATATATATATATATATATATATATATATATATATATATATATATATATATGTTACAATAAAGGTTTTCACGGATGGTGGAATGTAATACACTAAAATTCCGGGTTTCAATAGGTTCGTCTAACAATAAATTTGCACGGCGTTTCGCCAAAATTTCATTTGGCATTTTCAAGTGCTCGTGCTGCTGCTGCTACTCGATATGGTGATCGTGCTACTGCCGTTTGAAACTAACAGATATATATATATATATATATATATATATATATATATATATATATATATATATATATATTATATATATATATATATATATATACATATATATATATATATATATATATATATATATATATATATATATATATATATATATATATATATATATATATATATATATATATATATATATATATATATATATATATATATATACTCGTATATATATAAAGTTTTTCACTATATATATATTGCTATGTATGTATTTTATATTGGTAATTGAAAAAATTGCACTATAAAGAGAGTTTTTCACTATATAGAGTTTCACTATAAACAGTGTCGACTGTATATATATATATATATATATATATATATATATATATATATATATATATATATATATACATATATATATATATATATATATATATATATATATATATATATATATATATATATATATATATATATATATATATATATATATATATATATATATATATACATATATATATATATATATATATATAATATATATATATATATATATATATATATATATATATATATATACATTGAGAATACTAATCGAGAAGGCCACCGAATATAATATACCAATGTAGCTCACATTTGTAGATTTTCGCAAGGCTTTTGACACAGTGGAAAAATGGGCTCTTATAAGAGCTCTTAGAAATGCTCGTATAGACCACAGATACAGCGAACTGATAGCCAGAATATATGAACGAGCAACACTCAAAGTTATGGTAAACCAAGAACTGACAAACAAGGTCCCAGTGAACAGAGGAGTAAGGCAGGGCGATGTAATAGCGCCTAAGTTATTTACAATGATCTTAGAAGATGTATTCAAAGAACTGAATTGGGACGAAAATGGCCTTCTGATAGCTGGTGATCGGCTAAACAACCTGAGATTCGCAGATGACATTGTAATTATAGCAAACAATAAGAATGAAATGATCCATATGATCACTGATCTCCACCACCAAGCAAGAAAAGTGGGACTTGACATAAATTTCTCCAAGACAAAGTACATGAGTAACGAATACACCAATGATGAAAATATAGTGATTGAACATTCAACAATAGAAAAAGTAAACACATACATCTATCTGGGCCAAATAATAACGATAGGAAAGGAAAACCAGCAACTTGAAATAGAAAGAAGGATACGTATGGGATGGGCAGCATATGGAAAATTGAAATATGTACTGAATATGAACATTCCTCAAAGATCAAAAACCCAAATTTATAATCAATGTATCTTGCCAGCTACAACGTATGGAGCCGAGACATGGGTTTTAACTAAAAGAACAATAGAAAAACTACAAGTCCACCAACGGATAACATCTCTGAAATGGAGCTGGGCCGGCCATGTAGCGAGAGCGACGTATAAGTGGAGTGGCAAGATCACTAGGTGGAGACCATGGGTGAAAAGCGAAGCATAGGAAGGCCCCAACAGAGATGGAGCGACGATCTGAAGAGAGTCGGAGGACTTAACTGGTATCAACAAGCACAACATAGAGAAAAATGGAAAGATTTGAGAGAAGCCTATACCCGACATATATATATATATATATATATATATATATATATATAAATATATATATATATATATATATATATATATATACATATATATATAAGGTGCACTAAATCTACTATATCACCACTTACACGGCAATAACACATGGAGAGAAAAACCAGTTTATTAACTAATTTTTTTACTTCATATTCCGCTGTCGATTTCCAAAGGAAAACACCTCCTACTATTATATAGTGCAGTCAAGGATGCCCGATATTGTCTTCAGACAGAGTGTCATTTTAATGAAGTTATATACCAAAAAAAGTTCAGGCGCTGATGGAATACCTGTTATATTACTCAAAAATGCACTAGAGAACTAACACCGGTTTTTCTGTAGACTTTTTAAGCTGTGCTACATAAAGGGAATATTTTCTTCCTGCTGGAACTGCGCTACAATTCAGCCGATACCCAAAAAACACAAAAAAAACCCTTGCCAAACACCTACTGACTAGTCGCACTGCTATCAGTATTATCGGAATATTTCATCCTTTAAAACTAACTAGTATAGGATGCAAAATAAATTTCTAAGATACGTAATTCCGCGAGACGATATACTAGGATAGACGATCTATATGATATGACCAACGTACAAAAAATAAGACAACACATAAATTAAGACCCAGCCGAATAAAATTAAAATAAGTCCAATGTCCATGCGTAAATCAAAAATATACGTACAGGAATGCGTCGTGTCATAAATCGCGTGCCGGCGTTCGAACGCTGACGCCTGATCTGTCACGCAGGATTGCATTCTGCAATATTTTGGATTGGCAAACAAAAATGTATCCATCCAAACATAGAAGTGTAAATAAAATTAGCTTATAATCACTAGTTAATTAGACCCTATTAGTTTAAAATATAAATATGTAAATTAAAACAAAACAGTGCAGTGCAATTTGATAAATAAAATTAACTAAATCCATTAATGTAAATATGTTTATAGAAATATATAGGGTCAATCTGCACAAATATTGCAAACTGTAAATATATGTAAAAAACATGTAACCGATAAATAAGGAAAACAAAATATATATATATATATATATATATATATATATATATATATATATATATATATATATATATGTATATATATATATATATATATATATATATATATATATATATAATATATATATATATATATATATATATATATATATATATATATATATATACCAACAAACGACTGAATAAGAAGGATAAATGAATGATAAGATTGAGTGAGAGAGAGACACAGATGAGATAGAATAAAGTAAACAAACAAAACAATAAGGCTATTGGCAACCTAGTATCTGTCTAAAATCAAGTTTTTAGATTTATTTTTCTCTATAAAAATAAATATAAAATATGCACAAATAATAAACAAAATAAAGACTTTCTCTCTAATAAAATAAATCATATTAAATCGTCATTGAAAGAAAATGGGTATGATGACATAAAATTACATCAAACAATACAAGGACTGCCAAAAGGCAAAACAACGGCCAGCCACAAGGCATATTTTAATACAAATGAATATGTTCTTAAAAATGTATTGTATTTATAAAAAAACTCAAGTATGTAGGTCTAAGTGCTTGTAAACCAATTTTTTAAATAAAAAAAGAGCTTTTGAATTGAATTGAGTATGCGATTTCAAAAGTCCCGGTTTCGATTTCTGGCAGGTCAATATACTTACTTATTAATTTATTAAAGTATAAGTAAGTAGTAGTTCTTGCCAAAATCTAATAACGTCCGTGGCAACAACACCGCGGTACCGTGAACTACAAATGTACTTTTCGGCATATAGACAACATTGACGAATATTCCGATTTCCTCGTCGATATCCATTCAAAAAGGCTAATCTCTATTCAGACGGGAGGTGATCGATTAAAAACAAAAATTAACATTTTATAATATTATAACTAAACTTTTAATACAAAATATCAATTAATAGTCAAAAAAAAAACCCCCTGGATAACTATTTGAGAAGAAATGAGTGTGAGTAGATTTTTTATATCAAAATAAAAATTACCTTTCTTGTCTAAAGAAATCTATCTGTTTTAATTTATATTTTTTCCCTGGCAATATTTTAGTCTTTGTGACATTGTACATACATTTTGAACATTAGTTCTAAACACGAAAAGATTAAAAAACAGATTTAGGTTGTATATCACTCTACTTTAGGTAACGCCAAATACAGTAAAAATATCTTCTCTCTCTCTCTTCTAAAAGAGATCTACAGTTACATCGTAGTGTTAATTTAAGTGGATTCGAATGAAATATAAGATAATGTAGATCTATTTATTTACGCAAGATACAATCAAGATTACAGCTGATGCTTTTTTTACACTGGCAGCTCCTATCGCCCGTTTTAATTTACGATATGACTAAAACTGATAAAGGAATTCCATAACGTAGTTATAGATTGCTTGTAGACAATACTTGATAATAAAAATGAATGGCGATTAAATAAATAAGTTCTGTTGAGTAACTATTAGGATATATTTAAAAACTTGTATTTTACAAATTACTGGAGAGAAAATATACTGGATGTTAGGGCGTTTCTATATTTAAATTCAAGAATAAATTTTAGTTATTATCGATAAACATGGTTTTAATTGAAAATATCCAAAATATATATCATACATTACATCCTTTTGGGGGTCTCGGAGTCAAGATCTCTGAAAATTATGATTTTTTTTTTCATTATTTTCAATTTTAGCTTCCTCTTTCACTGGTCACGCCTTTTTGTGATTAACAACTCACCATATACCAAGTAGTAATATTTGGATTAAGTTCAATTTTATTATTTATTCTAGTATTTTATCATTTTTCTCCTTTTATATATCACAAATATTATAACTGTCACTATAACAAATAGCTTTTATGTATATTTAAATTGATTTACTGAGGGGTTGGGAATTTGATCGGGCAGTCCTATTTTCGAAGTTAAGGACTACACTCTATTATTAGTTTGTTTCTTATCGATGACGCAAAGTTTTCTAGGATTGTCTCAATTTATATACGTACGAGGGTAGATTGAAAAGTCTTGTAAAAAACGAGGTAATTAATATTTTTTTTGCAAAAACAAAAATTTATTTCTCATTGAGCTCAATACATTTGGTGCGGCAAGATTCAATTTTTTTTATTCTTTAAAAAAAAAAAATATTTCGAATTGTGCGTAATACTCGTGTACAGCACAGACAACCTCTTCTTTCGACGAAAATTTCTTCCCGCTAATTCAATTTTTAAGGTTAGATAGTCAAAAAAGTCACTTGGGGCTAAATTTAGGGAATAGGGTGAGTGGAGAAGAATTTCGAAGCCCAACTTGCAGACTTACGCCATTGCAACGGCCGATGTGTGAGAAGGTGCATTGTCCTGATGAAGAAGCACTATTTTGCATCCTAATCTTGAAAGTTTCTGCTACAACTCACTAGACACAAGGGTCCAATATCGTTTTCGTAATAACAGCCAGTTACTGTTACCCTTTCCAAATAGTTAATTATGATGATATCCGTTAAGTCCAAAAAACAGTTGCCATCACTTTTCTTGGTGCAATTTTAGCTTCACCAACTCACTGTTTTGACTTCAGGGTGTCTAAACTCATAAAACGACGGATTACGCTGCAACTTTTCCGAACACTTAGTTTCTGAGCCTATACTCTTCATCAGGTATGCTTTAGGCAACGGTATCGATCGTTAAGACCAGAGAACCGTGGAGAGTCAAGTTGGAATGACTCTCGCTGGCTTATAGCAATCATGGTACTTTATGTAAATGAGGTACTACTCGTTGAGCAAGCTACAGACTCTTGCGCCATCTGTTGAGAGTTTCGAACATCGAAAACTGCTCAACTATATAAACCTAACATTGTTAGGAAGGACAAATCAAATCGATATTCCAAAATAAAATTTCGGAATATGGTTTGTTACTTGATGATATTCTGTTGTAGTGACCAATCAAGTAACAAACCATATTCCGAAATTTTATTTCGGAATATCGATTTAATTTATCCTTCCTAACAATGTTAGGTTTATATAGTTGAGCAGTTTTCGATGTTCGAAACCCTCAACAGATGGCGCAAGAGTCTGTATCTTGCCCAACGAGTAGTACCTCATTTACATAAAGTACCATGATTGCTATAAGCCAGCGAGACCCTCCGCATCATAGCAGGAGCTCCTTGGTTCGTCTGTAACAATCCGTTGCACAGGGAGTTTGATATGCCCAGGATAAAAGAATTTACACGTGATTCCCAGCTTCGCTTCCTTGAGAAAACAGCGGCCGATTCTAACCCAGAGATAGCTAACACTTTCAGAGGCAACGTAAATGTCGACATTCGATACTTACGACCAACAGACATTCTACCACCAGACTAACATTAGACACTAATATGAACTACCCTTGACTTAGTTTTAGGTTAAGGCCGTAGGTTAGTTGAGCCACTCCTTCAGTTCAAAGTGTAACAACACACATCGCTAACAAAATTATAACACAACACCCCCAGCAATAGGGAATTAGGTTAGGTTAGATTTAAGTTAGGATAAGGTAAGTTAGCTCTATTCACTAGAAAATTAACCTTAGAGTTATAAATCATCAATCAATCTAGACATATAACAAGCTCAGAAATGTAAAAGGAGTAAAGGGTTTTCCCAGCTCACAAGGAGTTTTAGTGGGTATGCCAACCCTTCAGGTTGGAGAGCCCCATATACCTGGAGCACTTTGGGGTACCCTTATGGTGACGCAGACTGCTCCAGAATCCATAAGGCGGATTTCTCCTTGAAAAAAAAAAAATAAAAAATAAGCCAGCGAGAGTCATTCCAACTTGACTCTCCAAGGTACTCTGGTCTCTGTTCTGAGACTGTTGCCTAAAGCACACCTGATGAAAAAACTATAGTCGTAGAAGGAAAGGCATGGAATATAGCATTCATGGGATCTTTATTTGTTGGTCATTTTGCATTTGCAAATTCTCGACATTCTGTTGTAGTGATCAATCAAGTAAAAAAACCATATTCCGAAATTTTATTTCGGAATATCGATTTGATTTTTCCGAACACGATTTTTAAATGTCCTTTGCCGTGCATTTTTGGTCTCGAGTCAACAAACGCGCATGCAGGCTATTATGTCTCCCGTTCATATCATCCCAGCAAGCTCACGAATCTTAAGTGACGAACTTCCATCATGAAATCATAAGTATTATCGACCATTTCCTCAAAAGAAACCTAAATTGGACGTCCTGAACGTTTAGCAGTGTTTGTACGGCAACGTTTAAAATTATTTATCCAGTAATAAATGATCTGGGGTGCTGAACCAAGAACTTCAGTTCAGTTTCTATCTGCGTTATCCATTTCTACGAAACGTGTAATACCGGGTACTTACGATAGCTACCAACAACCAACTGAGCGTTGGTTCTATTTGAAACTTTAATCACAACCATTACAAGAATCTTACTTATCAACAGTCATGCCGCTTAACAAAATGTCTTGCCATTTCATAAAAATTTACCAGACTTATCAATCCATCACCCTTATATTTTATTTTATCTGTAAGCTGCCTCCTATCAAAATAAAAGCAATCATTCGTTTTAAAACTGTTTTTTTTAATAATAAAATTGTCCATAAAGAGGAACATAAAATTTTACAAGCCTAAAAGATATAATTTATTTTTAAAACCTAATAAACCAGGTTATATTCATAGAAATATTAAATGAATATATATTATAAAAATACTGCTGGGTATAAAGCTTCAAACATACATATATACATACTAATAAAAACCAATTAACATCAAGTAAAATCCCCAGTGCTGTAATAAAAATACTTATGACGCAGCTTTAAAATTATGGGGAAATACTCTAAAATATTAACAGTTGTTTTATTTTTTTTTTCTAAAGGTTTTAGTTCGTTATATATATTGGCACACTCCTGTGTAATTACAATAAAAAAGGCGTGACAAAAACCATTTTTTTTTTCTACAATCGTGTTACACATTAATATCAGTGTGCAAATATTTTTTTTTCATTGACAATACTTTTTGTTACTGAGCAAATTATTTCGCTCACGGTACCAAAGTTTTTGTTATTTTTAAACATTAAAATTGAACAATACACTAATAAATACATAGAAATAAACATATTTTTCTAAACATGACCATTTACAATGTTAATATTAATTTGGCAATCACTACATTAACCAACATATATATATATATATATATATATATATATATATATATATATATATATATATATATATATATATATATATATATATATATACAACGAAATTTCCAAGGAACTATTATTATTTTATTATATTTGTATTCAAATGTATTATATAGTGTGATGTTTATAAAATAATTATGTGTTGTATTATATAAAAAAAAATTCATTATGTTTTTAGACGTAAATAAAAAAATTTTTGAGAATGCCCAAAATATTAGGGCGAAGCATTGATTGGTTGTAAACTATGTTCTTTCATAAGCTGCTCAAAATACATCAGCCGACAATCTTTCTCTACAAACTTTCAGTTGACGTACACCATGTCTTTTTTTCCACCTGTCTAGCCATCCATCACTTGCAGAAAAATTTACAGGCGCATCAATAACCGGCAATTCTTCGCTTAAACTCACTGCCTTTTGTTTTAAAATTGTTCCTGAAATTGGTATTCCACTTTCTCGATTCTGTGTAAACCATAAAAATAAAGAATCATCTACTTTTTGGTATTCACCTCTTTTCATATTTTTTCGTGCCTGTGTGGGCGATGACAAAACACTACACCATTTTTCAAATTTTTCGCAATCTTTTCTCCACTCTGAAACAGCACTCACGGCTACACCTAAATTCTTCGCTATATTTTTAAAAAGTTCACCATTATCTAAACGTTGAATTGCTTCAAGTTTCTCTTTTAAGGTAATAACAACACGTTTACGCTTATTATTATGACGCTCCATTTTGTAAAATATCTATTACCAAAAACGAAACTATTTCCTCTGCGATAATAGACGTAATGAGTAACTTATAACACTCGTCGACTAACCACAACATATATATATATATATATATATATATATATATATATATATATATATATGTGTGTGTGTGTGTGTGTGTGTTTGTGTAAGTATGTATGTATATGTTCTTAATAACATAACATATATGTTAGTTAATAGATTTGTACTTCTACAGTCCCTTTGGATATGAACAAAAGCAACAAGGAATGTTATTGGGTACTCGATTCCTTGTTCTATTATAATTTACACAATTTATAGAGCGTCACTAGAACTAAAGCCTTTTCTGAATCCGGCTTGTTCATTTGACTTATCCACAAATTTTGCCGTTACCCTGTTGATTAATATATTATTTCAGAGTTTTTAGAGTACGTCAAGAAGTATTTTATGACGATAGTTTTGTTTTGATCTCCATTTTATGTAGTAATATGGTTATAGACAAATTGTTATTTAAAATTTGCATTTTCAGTATCAGTATATATGTCACATTTGCCATTAATTCTTTAAAATAAATACATGTCTATCTAATACCAATCTTACAGTGTAGAAGTAGGATACTTTGTTACAAGTTTTAAATGGGTAATAATATTACTTAACAGTTTTATTTAACGTCAACTTGGTTTATTTTTAGACTATTAACCTTGAATTTACAACCTCTAAAATTTTTATGTTCGTTTCCAATACTTTTTTAAAATCCTAAAAAATTATATATACCTAACTCTCCCTTCGATTACGGCAGCTTTATTCTTAACAATGTAAATGATTATTTTTAAATATCAACTTACTATCTTTAACACAGGCATTTACTATCGATTATATTAAGTAAAAATAATAACGGGCATAATGTTTTAACAACAAAACAGCATAAGTACGTATAGGCAAAACTAAAATATATATAGATTTAACTACAAACAGATATCTGATAGGGCGTGTTTTGTCTGTGTCTGCGCTTAATCCTTGCATTTAAGGTATTTTTCAAAGACCATTATGAAGAAATTTTAAGAAATACAATATTGTGGTTTCTTGATTATTCAAAAATGTTGAAAATGTACAAGAATTGAGAGAATGAAACGAAATTAAACTGGCAGAGGTAGAAAAAAAAATAGTTCTTACCACTTACACCGATAAAACTAAATTTATTGTTGTGTTCTTGTGGTAACTTTACCTTTTACTTTTGACAATCACACGAATGTATTTGCTTAATTAATTATGAGACATGAAAAAAAATCATACATAGAGCTTAAGCAACAAAATAGAAGCAGTAACTATAGATGAAGTTAAAATAAGAGACGTTCAAATACAAAGAGGTATTTGTAAGGGCTGCATCTTCTCTCCCCATTTCAAACAACACTATGAGAAATGTCCAAGAGAATAAACATTAAGAGTAAAAAGATAAACAATATATGATTTTATATTATGGCAGGGAGTGTTGAAGATCTACAAGCGCTGACAGAAATAGTAAATACAGAAAATGACGAAATCGATCTAATTACCAACACCGATAGTAGTAGGGACTGGGGGCTTAAGCCTCACCCCCCCACCACTTTTCTGATTGGTCGACCTTGACCCAAGCCACGCCTCCTAAGCCACACCTCCTTGTCTGGGTTCAGTGTCGCTGCAAATTTCGTGCAGTTCATTTCGATCCTAAAACATTAGCATTGATCGTCCCCACTTCCTAATCGCGCGCATGAGCCCTCCCACTTAACTCTGATTGGTCGGGGCTACTTTTGGCCCCGCATACAGGCTCCCCCACCCCTTTTCTGATTGGTCAGACTTGGCTCCGCATACTACCTCTCACCACTTTCTTCTCATCACCCCTTCCACACAGCTTACAGTAACATACAACTACTTAAGAGCAAGCGCCTCATTTGCAAACCAAGTTGCAAGAAGCAAGGTGTCCAGTACTTATCAAGATTTTCATGGCATCTTTGATTTTCGATACCATTATCGATCACGTAGGTGAGGTTATTTGTCGTCTACAAAGTACTTCAACATCTGTGTGGGAGTTGAAAGAAGGGGATCTCAAATTTCTACCCCTTAGTTATATGAAAGAATATATCAGCTCAATTGAATTGCAGAAAGTTTGGAGCAAGTTGCCAGAACGATATCGAAGAGATAAGGAACTACAGTTAAATTTACCGTGTTACAAGCATTATAATCAACCAGGCGTAAGTGCACACCTCGATGGGCCGCCACCATCAATAAGAAAATGCTGTGGCAACGTAACGAAAAGCGAAATCAGGAAAGTGAATAAGAAGGTTTGCAATATTTCATACTCTGACGATTCTATTAAAGTATTGCAAACTGAAGAGAGTAGAAGTTTAAGTGATGGAAGAATTAGTGAGAGAAATGTGTGAGGAATTTATAATGTCGGAGGCATGTTCGGAGTATTATGCGAAGGATGGTCAGGAGACTGAAGCGCAGAGTATTACGATATTCCTGGAGTATATGGAGCATGCATTTAAATGTAAATTAGCAGCTCAAGCATGTCGTGAGTTTCTTAGTAGTAAAAATGAAGATAAACTTATTAAGGAATTTCTTGAGTTAGGGCTAATTGAACATGTATTAACATTAATGGAATACAATAAATGATTACTGTAAAATAATAATTTGTAATAAACACACTTTTTAATTTTATTATAGTTTTATTTTTTACAATACACCTTTTTTTAAAATCCAAGAATTGTGAGATTTATCAAATCCTAGCCATTTAACAAAAACTTTATTTCCTTTTTTTCTTATAACTTTTTCCACCAAATACGCGTCAGGATGTTTCACTTTTTGCAATTCCTCTTTATAAAAGCTACCTTCAATATTTTCATTATTGGCATCTTTTAAAAGATAAGTAGTAGGGTTTGTGAATTGTATTTTTCTAATTTGAAATATTTCAGTTGACCAGTTGGGAGTATATCCCTTGTCAAATGCCTCTCTTCGCTTCGAAATTCTCACAAAATCGTTTACTTTAAACTTGACATGCTTTACATCGAAAATTTTCTGGAAAGTAAAAGAATTTAATAGTACGTGTTCTTCATTTTTCCGGTTAATATTAATAGGTTTGTATCCCGTAGTTCTATGAACAGTATTATTGTATTTTTCCACAATACTTGGCAAAATATTTAACCATTTATAGTTTCCTTGATTACTGAAATACTTCCACATTATATTTTTTAAAGTACGATTAACACGTTCCACTATACTTGCTTTTAAATTAGAAAAACTACTGTAGTGATTTATTTTATAATCGCGCATTAGTTTTTCAAATTCTTTGTTGTAAAATTCTTTTCCCAGATCTGTTTGCAAATTAACAGGTTTTGTAGTTTTATCTAAAATTTTTTTCATTGCTGATGTTACTTCTTTTCCGCTTTTATTTTTAAGAGGTTCAGCCCAAACATATTTTGTAAAAGCATTTATTACTACTAAAATATATCTGCTCGATTTATTAAATTTAGCATAAGGCTGCATTTCGACTAAATCAGCTTGCCATAAGTCATTTAAAACCTTTTACTATCGTTCTACGTCTCCGATAATTTTTTCTAGCTGGTTTATGTAATTCTTTAACAATGGTTTCTTTAATATTTTCCTTCATAATGGCATTTCCTTACTAGTGATTTTTTATAGAAGATCTTCCTTAAATAATGTTTACTTGACCACTTTATCCGCTTTATCTTTAATATCATTAATAGATGTGATTGCTTTGTTAATTTTATCATCAATTTCTTGTATTTTATTTTTTTGTTCATTACATTTCACGTTAATTTCAGTTTCCATGACAGCCTTATTTATAAAAATTTCTTTCTTCAATTCCTTTATTGCAGAATTAAATTCTTCTCGCACCTCAATAACTTTGTTTATAGATTCAGCACTTGTGTTTCGAACAAAAGCTTCTATTTCTTTTTTCTGTTTTTCAAACTGTTCTTTCAAGGTTTTTAATCCAGTTGTGGTTCTTATAACGTTTACTCGGGATTCATCATAAATTGTTTTAAACGATTCTATTTCTTCCTTATTATCTTTAATACTAGTTTCACCTAACTTAATTTTATCTGTTAGTTTGTTTTCAAGATCTCCCACCATAGTTTTAATAATTTCAAACGATTTATTAAGTTCCGTGAGTAATCTTTCCTCTATAATTTCAAAATTTTGTAACTTTGTTGTTATCTCGTCAATTTTCTCTTTATTTTTGGCTATTTTATTCAACGTGTCTTCTTTCTCACGCTCTTTCACTATAGTTTGTACTCTTTCACTTAAAGACTTTATCTCTGATAACAATTTGGGATCTACATTAGTTTGGTTTTTTAATTCTAGATTGTGTAGTTGTGTAAGAACCTCTTCAATTTTATTACTATTTCTTGTGATATTATTTGAACTATCCTCTAAAGTTTTTATTCTTTCTGTTAATGCAACTATGTCTTTAGAGACCACAACATCGGCTTTATTAGAAGCTTCCATAACTTTTTCTTCCAACTCTACAACTTTTGCATTGTGATTTTTGTTAACTAAAGCCTGTAATTTTACAGATCTATCGATATTATTGATATTTTTATTCATATCATCATAAACTTTTCCAAAATTTTTCACTTCCAAAGCCACTCTGTCATTAAGAATATTTGTAAAATTTTGAAACTTTGACACAAGCTCCTTTGAAATATCATCTTTCACTTTATCAATTGTTGATTGATTGCTGATCTTAATTATTGTTTTTATTTCTGATATTTCATTTTTCATATCTGCTCCTAACATATTCAAATTATCCCCATGTTTGAAAATTTTGTCATCATATTCGGGGATAGTTTTATCTTCAAATATCTTTATCTTTTTCTTGGTGTTTTCAACATCATCAATGTTTTCGTTAAGTCTTTTATTTAAATTGTTAATATCGTCTTTCAAATTAGATTCAAAGTTTTCAATTATTTTGTTTTCAACATATTTCTGATCTCCTTTAAATTTGTTCAAAATTCTGTGTTCAATATTTGAAAATATTGTATTTTCCAATGTAGACGTATCTACTTGATAACGTTTAGAAATATGTTGACCAAACTTGTCAATAGTCATCTTAATATTGTAATAAAATCTGCGTTGTGTCCTTTTATATTATAATTTTAGCTTCTTTAAGCTCTTCAATTATAGAAATAATTTCATTGTCATGTCCAGTATGACCTGCAGAGGTGGATGCAAATAATAAACGAAGCCTATTAACTAACTCATTTACATCATCCCAATACACATAGTCGGTATTATCTTTATTTGTTTTTAAAGTTAAACTACCTCCTTTTGTGGTTGGTTTACTAGCTCTAGTTTGTCTCAAACTCTGTACTCCTCTGATCAAATTCTCCATAGCATTAATAGTTTTGGTTTTAGTGATACCATTCTTTTGCAAATATGGTCCTATTATTGTAATGTACTTGTGCGATGCATTTCCTTGAACCTGTTCGTTGGGATCGTGGTTCCTACGATATGCGTTAGTTCTTTTTAAAATATCCATATAATTTTCAAGATCGTCTTTTTTATAGCCAACAGGTTCTTTTTTAAATAACAACTCATATAAACCAGGTGTACCAGGATAACTTACACCAGAAACTTTTATTTGTTTACCAATAATTTCAACAGGCTGTTGTGTTAATCCTAAATAAAATTTTTCTGTTTCATAATCGTGAACTATTCCATATTGATGATCAAATTTATGCTCAACATCCTTAACACCCTCATCGATATACTGGCGAGGTATTTTATCAAATTGCTCCAACCAATTTTTATATGCTTATGAATCTGTATAGGCTCTTACTACATTTCTGGTTTGTTCCAAAATATCAGAAAGGTTTTGAGTTGTAGAATCGGAAGATTTTGAAGAACTTGTTGTTTCCCCTATAACGGTGGTTTGTAAAAAAGGTGGTATTTGGCTCATATTAAAAAATGATGGTGTTTCATATGGAAGATTTGGTGTTTTGCCTGTCCTTCCTTTTGGAGTTGATATATTTGCAAAAATATCCTTCCCTGGGGATGATATATCAGCAAATAAGTTTTTTCGCGGTGTTGAACTTTCATGAATTTTTTTAATTGGAGTATATTGCTCTTCTTTAATGTATGGTGCTTCAAATTTACCCAATGTTGAAACTAGTTCTTGTAAGGGCTGTGTGATTGGTTTATAAGTTTCCTCCAATTTAGACTGAGCCTCAAATTCCGCATTTTTCAAACTTTGGATTTTTTGTTTAACGGCTTTTCTTGACTTAACAAGTTCTCTTGCCAATCGTTCATCCATGATTGTTATATAAACACGATTTTTCTGCTTTTATAAGTAAATAAAATGAATCGAATCCTTTCCTATACCTCCCTGAATTAATATTTGAATCTTTGTCAATCACTAAAAATCCAAATTTGTCTTTCCAACATAGTAAACATAAATCTTTAAACTGATTAAATGTCATATCAACATTAACATGATCGTCATAAATATGTCTTAAGTTCGTATTATCTTGCTGAAATATTACAATTAAATTTGCATTATCACGAATCAATTGTTTTGGAATAGAAGAATATGTTTGGCATAAATAAAAACAATCAGTGTTTTTGTGTCTTCCGAAGCAGAAATAATCCTTCATTATATTCTGATTGCAACACACAATATCATCAAATATTATTATAGAATTTTTCTGTATTTCTTGCGGTGTAATTATATTTTCTTCTTTATCAGATTCATAAAAACCAATTTCTTTCAAAGGTTTAAAAAGTGTCCTTAAATATTCATATTTAGGTTGATATAAAGACTTTGAATAAATATATAAATTTTCAAATCGTAACCCATTTGGATCCTCAATTAAACTGATTATTACATTGGTCTTGCCACAGCCTGATGGGCCAACAATTAAACCTCTTTTGCTATTTCCTTCAAATAATTTTCCATGTTTTCTAAAGTTGTTTACCGAAGTGTCATGGTCTCTAATTTTTAAAGAATATGGTTGCTTCTCAATTTTCATGCCGTATGAGAGTATTTAAGTTGAATTCTGACGTTAAACTAATCAGTTTGTCTTAGGATTTCAATTATATAATGGCAAACAAAAGATCTATTTACAAAAAAAAGAACAAAAGGGGAAGTGGTATAATAAACACCTTAATAAATAAGTTACCATTCGAATTACATTTACCAGGCTACAATTTTTGTGGCCCGGGGACAAAACTGGAAAAACGACTAGCACGGGGTGATAAAGGTATAAATTTATTAGATGAAGCGTGTAAAGAACATGATATTGCATACTCAAAATCGAAGGATATAAAAGAAAGACACGCTGCTGATAAGTTATTAGGTGTGAAGGCGTCATCGAGGTTAAAAGCGAGCGATTCCAGTTTTGGTGAAAAAACAGCTGCTCTTGCAATTAGTGGCGCAATGACTGTTAAAAGAAAGTTAGGTATGGGTCTAAGAAAAAGTAGAAGAAAGAGATCACGAAGAGCTCGTATGGGGCGAGGCGTTTCATTATCTCAAGCTATTTCAAAAGCTAGAAAAGCTCTTAAAGGAAAACGATTTAAAAGTTTACACCAAAGTATAAACACAGCACTAAATGCTATTAACAAAAGTGGTAAAATATTACCTCCAAAAAATAGAGTAATACCGATTCCAAAGACAGGCGGTTTTCTCCCACTTATACCACTATTTGCAGGATTATCAACAAAAGCTTGAAGAAGATAAAAGACATAATCAAGCAATGGAATCTATTGCAATTGGGAAAAAAGGTAGCGGACTTCATTTAAAGCCATACAGAACAGGTTGTGGATTATATTTAAAGCCATATTCAAAAAACTGTTAAAGTCTATACCTCGTAAATCTCTTACAAATTACGATTTAATTAAGTATGTTAAACTATTGGAAATTAAGAATTTTCGAGGAATATTTATGAGGGACAAACTACCAAAGAAAATTAAACATATTGAAAGTGCTATTGTAAATCTAGACGACGATCAAGGTAAAGGAACGCATTGGACTGCTTACATCAAAAAAGGAAAAAATATAATTTATTTTGATAGTTATGGTAATTTACGACCTCCATTCGAGTTAATTTCATATTTTAACAGCGACGGGAATCAAAATATGGTAAAATATAATTACAAAAATTTTCAAAATTATAAGAGATCTAATTGTGGGCAATTATGTTTAAAATTTCTTTATAATAATTCGTAAAAGTTATTTAGATTCATTCTCTTCGACCACTTCACATTAACATGTCATATAGTTTTGTTATTAGTGGTAATTCATCTGTTTTAACAACAGACTTTAATCCACCAATATACCTAGAAGAAAATTCAGAGTATGTTGTTGGACTTGTAAATTTTGAAACATTTAATGCTATCCCTAATATTGATGAAGGTCATAATTTAATGATTCATGATGAAGATAGTGCAACTGTTATACCGACTGGTAGTTATGAATTAGCAGATATAAATAAATATTTACAAGATCAATATCTTAAGGAAGGTTTTGCTTTTCATGTTTATGCGAACAATAATACCTTAAAGACGCATATAAAAAGTGAAAAACCAATAGTTTTCCGTGATGGCACTATTGGTAAATTATTAGGATTCAAAAATCAAATATTGGCGCCTTTGAAAGAACATATATCTGACTATCCTGCAGAAATTATTAAAATAAATTCGATAAATATTGATTGTAGTATTGCTGAAGGGTCATATTTAAATGGAAATCCTGTTCATATAATACATCAATTCTTTCCTAGTGTGGCACCTGGATTCAAAATAATTGAGTCACCACAAAACGTCATTTATTTTCCTGTCACTGTAAAGGTGATTGATAAAATAACCATTAAAATACTGGATCAAGATGATGATGTGGTCAATTTGAGAGGAGAAACCGTTACGTTAAGACTACACCTGAAAAAAGTAGATGAACGATGGTAATTTTGTATAATAGAAATTTACCATATCCTAATTTCACACAGAAATTAACCAAGAAAAGCATTAATAAGAAGGGAAACAAACGCTTTTTGTTTAGTAAGAAAGCAAACTCACAAAGGTTAACATCATCTAATCGTCAATTCCTCCTAAGTTTAGGATTTAAACTGAGATAAAATGGAATATTTAAATGTTAAAGAAAATATTCTTATGGATGAATCTATTTTGAGTTGGGAAGTCCTTTCTTTTGATCCTTTTAATCCTTCAAAACTTGATAATAATGATGAAATCAGGATTGCTTTACAACAAACAGGAAAATATCCTTTACCATGCAAAAGTGAGCTATACTTAGAACTACAAGTTACTAAGGAGGATGGAACCACTCCGCTAGCAAACACTACATTAATAAATAATGCGCCTGCATTTTTATTTAAAGAACTGAGATATGTTTTAAATGGTGTTACTATTGATTCTGTTCGAGATATTGGTATAACTTCAACACTGAAAGGTTATATCTCTTATAATCAGAATGAAAGTGCAAAATTAGAAAATGCTGGATGGTATCCCAAAGCAAAGTCTGGAGATAAAATTATGACTGATGATAAAGGAAATGTTTCTTTATGTGTCCCATTAAGAATGTACTCAGGATTTTTTTGAAGATTATAATAAAATAATTTTAAATTCACAACAAGAATTAATTCTAATTAGAAGTAATGATGATACTAATGCTCTAGTATCTACAACTGATGAAAAACCTAAAATTAAAATAACGAAACTCTGCTGGCGGGTTCCCCATCTTACGGTAGCCATCCCTCAGGAACTAGCACTTACTAAACTTGTTGATAAGAATAATGACATTCTTATTACTTTTCGTAGCTGGGAATTAGTGGAGTACCCAGAGTTATTAGAAACTACAAGACATAACTGGCCTGTAAAAACTTCCACAAAAGTTGAAACACCTCGCCATGTTTTAATGGCTTTTCAAAACAATAGGCGCGGTAACTTAAAAGCAGATATGAGTAAATTTGATCATTGTGAGCTAAGAAATATAAACGTGTTTTTAAATTCAGAAAGATATCCTTACAATGATCTTCAGCTTGATTTTAAAACTAATAAATTTGCTACATTATATGAAATGTTTTCTGATTTCCGCCAAATATATTATAATTTACCAATAGAGCCAATATTTAATCCAGTCGAATTTAAGACTAATGCCCCTATTGTCTATATTAACTGCTCACACCAAAGGGATTTACTCCAAACTGGTCCGGTAACGATGAGGATTGAATTCGAAACAAAAGAGAAAATTCAAGCCAAAACAGCAGCATATTGTCTCATAATCCATGATAAAATTTTTAGTTATAATCCATTGACGAAAATAGTAAAACAACTTTGAAACCAACCCCCACTCTTTCTGATGTTCATAATATATAAAGATCCACGAAGAAAATATCATTTATGTTTATGTGTTCAGTATAACAAGATCACATATGTTAATTCTGGAAGTATGGTAAACAACTTACAGTTTTATCAACAGTTGGAAAATTTTGTTAAAAAATTAGAAGAGCTTAAAAGAATAATAGAAGATTATTCCAAGAAAACTATTTTATTCAAGAAATTTAACGATTTAAAAATTAACTAGGACCTTCATAACCATGAATAATAGACTTATTATTGATGTACAAGGCTTCAAAGATGAAAAGAACAAATTTATCCCCAAAGAATTAGCTGCTTTTGATGGTTATAGAATTAGTCATTTTGTGTTCAAACAACCTTTTGCTTTCAATTTACTTTCTCCCGAATCAAATAAACAGGCAACTTGGTTAATGAAATATCATCATTGTATTTACTGGAATCAAGGATATACCCCTCTACATTATTTTGCCGATATTGTTAAGAAACTTACTGAAGATGCTCTTTATGTCTACGTTAAAGGAACAGAAAAAGCAGAATATATTAAAAAATATTCTTCCAAGCCAGTAATTGAATTAGATGATCAACCTGCTTTGCAAGCATCAACACCAAAATGTGCATTTCACACGAAGTCGCCATGCATATGTGCTTTAACAAATGTATTTTTTATGTATGATAATTTTTTTATGAATAATTAAATTTTCTTATATATTTATATTGGTTTTATTTCTAAAATATAGTTTTACAGTTAAAATAAGATCGCTATTAAATAAAATAATGATTTTTACATTTTATGTATGGTAATTGTAAAATAAAACACATACATACATTGTCAATTATTTTATTATTTGTTAATGTTGTTACAACTTATCTAAATTTATTATAAAAGAAATTCTACAACAATGTTTTTTTATACATATCTTGTAATACGGGAGTTAAAATTATTTCACACAATGCAATTCTTCTTTTGAAATGTTGTTGATTTATAAAGTCATGTGGCAACATTCTGGATTTTCGGTAGGCAAACGTCCAAACATGCATCGTGTGAAGTTGATTTTTCGTTTCATCAAAAGTTACTTTTTTCATAGAAATTTCTCTCCCTTAAGTTTTGTTCCAGTTTTTCGGGATAAAGCAATAGGAGCTCTAACATAGTGCACACGTTCTCACTATTTGGGTTGTCCTTTGGTGAAAGAGTGCTATATATTTTCTCTAAACAATCTGCTTGGCAGAATAATGTGTTTTTAAAAATATAGAAGTAGTTCTTAAACTTTTGCTTTTGTAAAATAATTAACCTGTAGTCAATCAGAGGAATTTGTTCCATAACCTGCAAACTGTTTCATTTCCCAAATACACCAATCCTCCATCTGTCATTATCTTCAAAATGGGTAGCTGAGCAAAGTTTTCAAAATGTAGTGTCATATTTTTCAAGTATATAGATTCTTGAGGCAGGTTTGCTGAGACCATGTAGTTTACAATAACTCCCTGATACTGTAGGAAGTCTCGCCAGTCCTCCCAGCTTAACACCACAGATTGATTTTTCTTTCCACACAATTCTATGCAGGGCTCAAAATCATTTTCGACACATAAACCAATTTTTACAAATTTGGAGTTTGATTTATTTAAAGGATATTCTGTAGAATTTATAACTATTCGACTTATTACTGCAGGTGTTGTCTGCTTAAACACATTGGCGATGTTTTTTGTTATTCATCTTGATGAAAAACTAACTAAACCTTCGCCTAAACGGCAACTTATATATTCCCTATCTGTTAAGAGCTATGGAGGGGAGGGGTGGGGATGTGAAAACAAAGACATGAAAAATATTTATTTAGAGTTTTTTTAATAAATGTTTTTGTAATAAATTACAAATGTTATAAAAATGGTGATAATGGACAACAATCCAAGTAGTGCTATAAATATATATAAAGTAGTACAGTTACACTCTAACTTATGCACAAACTGTATCCAATTTGAAAATTTTGCTGGTTGTTTATCAAACACATAATTTATTTTTAGGTAGTTAATGCCACATATATCATCCTTAGTAACATTATATGTATACATAAATTTATTACCAGAAATGTAAACCATTCTCATCGGTTTGTAGCAATCAGTATCATTCTGAATCTTACTAATGCAAATTTCAGCTCTAATTGAATTAGGCATATGATTAACATATATTGTATTTCCAACCAAGGAGAACAGCACTATTAACAAAGAGGAGCTCATTGTTCTAACTAAATGCTAATGTTTCATATTACATATTATATAGGGATTAGTCATCAGTGTCTGTGCGCCGCTTTTTGGCTACATGCTCAAAAGTAGAATTAGATTGTAAATTTTTTAAATATATTCCAACATTTCATCCATGTCGACAATATCCCGATGCCCCCATGCAAAAGTTTTTGTGGTATGTGGAAGAGAATATCTTTTATCATCGTGGCTCGTCAAGGCTAGTTTATTTATTAAATTTGTATAAATATTGTGCATACTTGACTTAAACACATACATTGTGCAGAAAACCTTCTTATCTTTTTCTACAACATCTTTATAATCTGATAAATTTAACTGCTTTCTTACACATACTTTACGGATGCCTTTCGCTTTTTTTTTGTCTAAACTATCTTTTGATTTTACACAATAAGCTTTAGCACCAGTGCCATAAAAACTTTCTATAGGAACTCCTTTATATTCATCTTTAAATTTGCCAACTACCGATAAAGATATGGGCATATCATGAATATTTGGATGGGGAAAGTTAGAGGTGTCAAATTTTTCCAGATTTTGCTTCATGTCTTCATAAAAATTTTCGGTCTCAATTTCTAATATCAACGAGTCAGTATCCGTGTACAATAAACTTACATTATCTCCATACTTTAATTTCAAATATCCGTAATAAAATTCATACATTACAGTTTTTGCAATATCCAAGATACTCATTCCAACATAAATGGGTTTATTATATTCTATGCATACCTTTTGAAGTTGAATTGCTACTAAATTTTCAGAAAAAATCTTTAAATCTTTAAACTGTGGCTTTGCAATTAATTTTTCAGCACACATCTTAGTACCTTCTCTCTCCCATTGCGATACTAGCTTAATATCTACGCGGGTATCGACATTCTCCATAGTTTTCCCAAAAACGCTGTTATTTGCTGATTTGTATGAATTTTTTTCAAACTTATTTTTTGAAGCATTTCTTAAATTAGTGTTTAAGTCAATGTATTTAGCTAGCCAGGGAGATTGGGTAAATTTAATTCCTCGATGTATTTTTAAAAGTTTAAGTCCGAATTTTAAACATTGTTTTAAGGAGCGATAATGAATAATATAGTTACTCTTATTATTTAAATTTGGAATTAATTTGGAGTATTTTGAAATTGGTGGTGTAAACTGTTCGGGACAGAACGGAAAGTCGTTATGATTGTCATGTAAATAATGAGGATATTCTAAGTCAACTTCAAAAACATACCCGATAGATGATGTATCTGAAAGTTCTAAAATATTAATTGCTTTAATTTCATCCTCAGAAAGCCAAACAAAATTCTTTTCTGGTAAGAACTGCTTCATTGCAAAACCATACAAGTTTGTTGCATCTAAATATGCAATATATTTTGTTGCCCTTTTTGGATCAAAATTATCAAGAAAAGGATTATTGGCTTCAGATTTGCGAGATGTGCAAGTACTAACTCCACCACGAACACCTTTTTTGAAAGAAATGAAGCATATCAGGATCTGTCAACAAGTCTAGTTCTACTTTTGTAAATTTCATCATGGCGTCCCAACACATAGAAGGACTAGTAACATAATTGGCCGGATCTAGTTTATAAGTTTTATAACAAGTATTTCTATAGTTTTCGAATATATCAGCTAAAAGTAAAACATCGGACTTTAAATAAATATCAGAATATTCACCTAACGTTGAACAATTAAATACTGCCCAAACCTCTTGAGCTCTTTGATAATCTTCAGCAGAAATATTCTCGTCAATTAAATTATTATAAAACTTATCAATAGACGGCAAACATTTGTCACCTAATTTGTCAAGAGAATCAACGTAAGAATATGGAAATACTCCTTTTTGTCTGATATAGTAAAATTGTCTTTCGTCTGAAAAATGTTTCTTTATTTCAAGACACTGAGCGTCTTCTAGAGTATTTGACAACGATTCTAGAGATTCTGGTAGAAATTGAAAGGAATCTATGAACCGTAAATTTAATTTAACACTTTCCTTTTTTTTGTTTTGGCTGTCATATTTACCTACAATAATTTGTTTATTAAATGAAATATATTTTTCTTTGTTTTTGAGCAATAACACTAATATTTTCTTTGTTGTTACACAGCGATTTTATAAATAAATGTGATTCGTAATTTTTTAAATTATGAAGAATTATTGGAATGTAATTTGGAATTTTGAAATGTAAATTGCAAATAGAATGAGCTGCTCCACGATAATTTCCAGTTATATGACAATGATCCATACATTTTACAAAGTTTCCCGCTGAAAATGGTTTTTCGCATAAATAGCAGACAATTGCATTATGATATTCATCCTGCTGCGAAGGGTTTAATTTATTCATCGGCTTTTGATTTTTTAAAAAATTATTATAAAGGTTTTTTACATCTTGTTCAATAAATTCAATAAACTTTTTTGCACAATCGGTCCCGCGATAAAGTTTCAACGATACAAGATTTTCATCAAATGAAGATTTAATGTAGTAAGCGAATGAATATGGTATATGTTCAGCAGTTTTAATGGTATATGATGCTGAATTATTAAGTGCTGATTGTTTATTTTCAATATTTTTTAAGTAGCACTCAAAATCGGCATAAATTACGAAAGGACATTTATATTGCTTTTGAATATTTTCAAATTTTAAAACGTTTGCTTGGATCTGATTTCCAAACTTATCTAAAGTCATATTATCTGAAGGAAATTCTATTCGAACAAAATTGCAATCATGTTCTAAGTGTCTTTTTAGTTTTTTTTCTGTACCAAAATATTGCAAGCATCCGTCGCATAAATGTTTTTTTATTTTCTTTTTTGATAATTGCTTAAATAACAATTTAGATAAATCTTTTATCCAACAATAATGGCTATTACCATCGTGAGAAATAATTATAAGTAGATTTATGTGTAAATCTTTTTTGTTAATGTTGTAGTGTAAAGGCCCAACAATTTCATATGTATATGCACCATCTCTAAAAAATTTTTCAATTCCATAAACGTTTATGGACAAATTATTATTCCTTTCAAATGTGCTAATTTGCTTTAATTCGACCGGAAAATGTATACCTGTGAAATCGAAGATAGTTCGGAAGTCCGGATAAGAGGAGGTTTTTCTAGGGTTCCCTATGGGCTTACATACGGCCGAAACAACAGCCCATGCGAAACAGCAGTCATCTTCATTCATGACGTTGACTAAGCTGCCCCGAAACTCTGGAATTGGAATGTAGGAAGCTGCACATAAGGGATTGTGCTTGTTGATATTCACTTCCAAATGTAGAATTTGTTGTAATATCCAACCTAAAAGAAAAAATAAATATTTAGTATTAAAAATGTAACACTTTCCCTACTTGAAATAAAACATTAACGATAAAATAGAAATACCCAATTTACCTGAGTCGCGTTCCGGTAGTTCATCAGCTTTGGTCGACAACGTCTTGAATAAATCGTCATACAATTCGTCTAAATTAGTCGTCTCAGTCACGATATGGAAGGGAGTGTTGAATGATTTTACTGCTGTAGACTTTAAAGTGGGAGAGTAGTAGACGCCAAATAGTTCTACATTGACCTTAGTGGATGTATGCACCTGTTGTGTCTGCCGAATCAACGATATAAATTTTCTATAAACTTCTTGTTGAAATTTCTTAATGTCGACGTAGAAATTCGGAGAATAAACTTTGTATGCGGCGATTCGGCACTTGAAAGCGCTCCTAATAAGGTCAATTCCATCCCCATACTTAATACTGCTGTTGCTTTTGTGGTTGTTGGTTCTCAGATGAAATTTCCAATTATTAAGGTCGACTGCGACATTACAGTCTTTACACTTCCGTTTCGCATTAATCTCGCCAAACTGAGCATCAACTGAAACAATAAGCTTTCATTAAAATATATATATTTTTTTATTATTTATCGAATTATTTAAGAATGTATTTAGAGGGATACTTACTATCAATTAAATGCTCATCTAGGTTTAAAGATGTGTCTGTGCTCAAACATATTTCCTTGAGGTGTCTTACGGCATGCTGTCTCAGTTTAAATTCTTTGAGGCATAGTGTGCATAGGAAAGCCATTTTAAACTGAATATGAAACACTTTTGCGTATTTTTAAATAAGAAAACTTATCCCCCCTCCCCGCAAAAGTTAATACTTTTTTAAATTTTGACCAAAGCAGGGGCTAAAAAATATATTTCCTAAATTTAGAAGAAGTTCCCCCTGCCTTTTTATTACATTTTTCACATCCCTTAGACTTGAATTACATAAATTATTGCACACACATTATCAAAATTGAAGTGATTATACACCATCGATTTCAATGTTGCAGAACCACGTCTTGCTTCATCCTCAGATAATGAAGCTTTAGATTTAGCATGTAAAAATTTATCCAATTCACTTTTAATAGGATCTAAGGAGCCGTTCTTTTTTTGGTTTAACGGGTTTTTTTTTAAAACAGAATTAATTTTAACCCTTTTAACCCCGCAACTTTCTGAAGGCTCAGACGCAGGACGTTTAGTACCTAACTTTATTTGATTCAAACTCTGAGAACTTGTTTCAAATAAATTTTCGGAAGTTTCATTCTGAATTTGAGCTTTCAAAATTCCGTTAGGGTTAAATTCAGGCTTAAATTTGGGTTGCTGAAATTGTAGGGGGTACTGAACTTTAATGCAATTTTCAGCCTCAGAATGCGTTTGAATATCCTCTCCAATTTCAACTACCAAAATTTCGTCAAAATTAATTTTGGGTTTAATTTTTCTTTTCTGAAATTGTAGTGGATACTGAAGTTTACTGTGATTGCAATTTTCAACCACAGAATACACCTCAATATCCCCTACAATTTCAGAAACCGTTTTATTAAAAACATTTACAGATTTAGCAGAGAAATGTAAATTAGGTGTTGGTGTACACTCCTCATGGGAAATGTTAATTACAGAAACTTTCTCTGCCGAATTTTCTTTTACATCGACAGAAATAGAAGAATGTAACGTAATTCGCCCCCACTCAGAAACTTCTTGAATCGCTTCCCCAAAATTTGTTCCAACTACATTTGAAGCCTCAGAAATGGGTGAAGCTAAGCAGACATATTTATCGCGTTGTTGATAATCTTGTTCACAAACCCCTTGTTCCTTTGAATTAAAACAATTTGGAAAAGCATCTTCACGTTTTTGATCCCCTTGTTCCATTGAATTAAAATAAATTTGAAAATCATCTGAACTATTGTCACACAAATCGGCAATATTTATTGTTGACTCATGAGGAGTTTCAAACTCCTCGGCGTCATTAAAAATTCTAATGAGTTGATTAAGACATCTGTATGATTCTCGCTAATTTCTAACAAGTTATTATTTGTCTGCTTAACTTCACCCATTTCTGATTCATTCACATCCATTTTAAAATCATTAGTTCCCCCTGAATATAAGAAATCCTCTTGCCCCATTAAATTAATATAATTTTGAAAGCCATCTCCCCCCGAATTATTTACATTTAAATCTATTTCTGTCATTTTTTCCTCAAGCTGTTCCCCCGTTAACCCACAAAAAGGACAGTCCATAAGATCGTGAACCTTGCAAGCATACTTTAAATTAAATTTAGTTAAGTCGATTGAACTCATTATAAAATAGAAATATAGAAATATAGAAATAAAAATTTAAGTTCAAATTTAAAAAGAAATTACAAACCAAAAACCCAATATGCACAACCACACACAAAGGCACAAAGTATGGTTTATATACACTGAAACAGCCACACAGAAAGGCACAAAGTATATTTTATGAATGTAAGCACAAACCCAGACTAAACGAACGAATGCATACGGCGCGGTTTTATATAAACAGATACGCCTGGTACCGCATGGTACGCCTGGTACCGCTTGGCACCATGATGCGCTGCTACGGCGAACGGGTTAAAGTCCCCTCGTCTAGAGGTCAAGTCAAGGTGAGCATGAGCAGTCCAAATATATTTCTTTTTTTTTCCTCGATTTTTTTTTTTTTTTTCTTCGATTTTTTTTTTTTTTTTTTTTTTTTTTTTTTTTTTGATTTTTTTTTTCCCTTCGATTTTTTTTTTTTTTTTTTTTTTCCTCGATTTTTTTTTTTTTTTTTTTTTTTTTTTTTTTTTTTAGATTTTTATATTTTTTGATTTATGAGGTTTTTTTTTTTCACCCATTTTTACCCATGCGCGGCACATGTAGACATGCGCAGTTGGGTCAGATCGAACGAGGACACCCATTGGCATCGGATTTCAAGGTAGGGCTTTGGGTTGGTACTTTGTATCTCTTTATATTGCCAGGTAATGCTTCAATTCTTCAGTATCTACAAACTTAAACATCTTAACTGATTTTAGAAAGAAAAAATACTTAATCTAAAATGGAAAGTTATCATGAGTGTTCTTCGATGTACTCGGGCGAGACAATTATTTGGCCACCTATTAATTTTTTGAACAGTTTAGAACGTTTATGGGGTATTCCCAAAGAAGGTGTAAAAGTTAGTGAACAAATTGACTCAACAGTGCTTTTCGCTCTCCTGCATGATGGTACGGAAATTTACGAATTTCAAGCGCAAGATGAAAATGTGCCGAATCTTCTAAGAGGCGGGATACAAATCTACAATTCCGCACCGCTCACTAACAACCCCTTAATCTCAGCAGTGGGGCAATCAACAGGAATGACGTCGCCGATGGAGCCGCAAATAGAGCAATCAACATTGGCAGAAATGGTATTTTCAATGGAGCCCTCAACATCAGGCAATCAATGGTCCCTAAATAAATATCTGGAATCAATATTAGAAGCCCCATTGGAAATACCGCTGGAAGATGCTGCCCCAGACGTTGTTGAGGAACAGCCACCAATACCTAGCAGACGACAGCCTAGCAGGCGTTGTAAAAGGCCTTTCAATTATAAATATAATTTTTAAAATAAGATTTTTTAGAAATTTTTATAAATAAAATTTTTAGAAAAATTTCAGTTTTTTTCTTTTTAAAATTATATTTAGGGTGTTTAAGTTTGTAGATTAAAATAAATATCATTTTTAACGAATGTTTTATTTTTTCTTCTTTTAATATTATTTGTTGAAAGCTAATTAGTTTAAAAGGATTCCAGAATGTTATTTCCATATGAATTTTAACAATCCGTGCCATTGTGCGTAAGGAAATGTAAAATTGCTGCATAATTACAGAAATTGTTGGGATTAAAAATTACCTATTTGTTTTATAAAGCCATATAAGTAAAAGGTAAATAAAACAATTATAAATAGATTTAAAGAGTTTTATTTATTAAGGTCGTCTCTATTAAAAACATGGTTCTCCATTTTTTTTTTTTTTTTTTATTTCACCCCCCATTACAAACAATACATGGCAGATAATAAAAAGTGGAACTTCACATATAGTGCAATGTAAATCGTCCCCACATAAAAGGATTCCAGAATGTTATTTCCATATGAATTTTAACAATCCATGCCATTGTGCGTAAGGTAATGTAAAATTACTACATAATTACAGAAATTGTTGGGGTTGAAAATTACCTATTTGTTTTATAAAGCCATATAAGTAAAAGGTAAATAAAACAATTATAAATAGATTTAAAGAGTTTTATTTATTAAGGTCTTCTCTATTAAACACATGGTTCTCCATTTTTTTAATTTCACCTCCATTACAAACAATACATGCCTGGGGGTGGCAGATAACAAAAAGTGGAACTTCACATATCGTGCAATGTAAATCGTTCCCACAACACCCCATTAAACGTTTGTAATGGTTTTGAAACAAAGTTATGTTTCCCCACTGGCACCTCCAATGCGTGCTGATAATAGCATTTGTGGCATGCACTATAAACACCACCAGAACTAGACACTATGACGGCATAACTTTGGAAAACGCAAACTTGTCTTGATAAATAATCCGGTTGCAATGTTTCTGCTGCACTTGCTGTTTTTATTCTAACCAATCCTTCTTCTCCACAGACATTTTCATCTCCAATGTCATTGATCCCCTCATCGACCAAATCGTTTTCACTGTCTTCCTCTTCTTCAAAATTATTTTTATCTGTTATTATAAGACAAGTTTGCCTTTCATGAACTAAATCTTTTTCCTTTCCGTCAAAATGTATAAATTCATCGCCATAAATAGAGACCATGTGTTCATTATTTGCGTCATTCATGAAGACATGACGCTTATCATTTTCGCAATATAAAACTTCGTAAGCTGCCATTTTATTTAAGTTTTTAATAGTTTTATACTTTGCTTCTTGCAACTTGGTTTGCAAATGAGGCGCTTGCTCTTAAGTAGTTGTATGTTACTGTAAGCTGTGTGGAAGGGGTGATGAGAAGAAAGTGGTGAGAGGTAGTATGCGGAGCCAAGTCTGACCAATCAGAAAAGGGGTGGGGAGCCTGTATGCGGGGCCAAAAGTAGCCCCGACCAATCAGAGTTAAGTGGGAGGGCTCATGCGCGCGATTAGGAAGTGGGGACGATCAATGCTAATGTTTTAGGATCGAAATGAACTGCACGAAATTTGCAGCGACACTGAACCCAGACAAGGAGGTGTGGCTTAGGAGGCGTGGCTTGGGTCAAGGTCGACCAATCAGAAAAGTGGTGGGGGGGTGAGGCTTAAGCCCCCAGTCCCTACTACTACCGATATAAGTAAATTTATAATTATGTCAAAATTTTAACACGCAATTTAGTTCTCGAACTAAAAAAAACATTAAAAAATTATAAATAAAATGGTGTGGTAACAAATTTTCCATAAGAGAAGACCAAGCCGGAATAGACATAACTCGACAAGTATATGTTAAATACTTGTCAGTATTGACAGGCAAGTACAACGGCCTGTCCATCAGACTGATATTTATGAAATACTGTGTACACTCGTTATTCAACACCATCTACAAAGAAAATCAAGCCATTCTTAATATGAATTTATAGACGCACTCTCAAGATACTTTTCACAGCCAGAATTATCAACAAGGACGTTGTCAGGCCCATTAAGCATAATGAAAGATTTAACCACTATAAAGAAAAGGAAAACTGTATACTTGAAGTATCTACCCATCAAGACATTATTTAGGGCAGTGTAAAAAGAAAGAACTGCAATGGAAGGAAAAGAATTTTTTATTGAGGAAATATCCTATACACTCAGCCTTCAGAAAAATGATTGTCAGTAACACGGTAAAAAGATGAAATGCGAAAAAAGAAGATCTTGGAGTTTCAAATAGCAAAATATTTTACGTTTACAAATTATTTTATTCATGATTAAGGACAAAATACGTTCATATAGTACTCAAACATTGTTAAATCAAAATTCATTAAATTTCATCGCAGTAGATAAACATTAATGTGACATGTAAGTATAAAAGGAATGTCATGCATTTGACAAGACCAAGATCTTAATAAGTTTCACATTTTTATAAAACTTTCAATTAAAGAGAAAACTACGAATTTGCTTTTTTCTCCAAAAGCTATTCATGAAAAATACTTGAAACTTGGATAAATTCAGTTTCTTTAGCGATTTCTACTTAACAATAATGTGAAAGAAAAGAAAATAAATAATAAAGATCTTGAAATCAATTAGTTCGTTGTTTAGTTATTTCAGATGTATAGGGTGATCATTTTTAGATGCCCGGCCCTGATTATGTTTTTTTTTAAATGTAAAATGGTATAGTGTATGTCAAGGAATTTACTGACGTATTTGACATTTGATAGTGAAAACGACGCTTGGCGCCGTGACGCCAATTTACGTTTTTTCCATTGACATACCTTTTGCAAGATGATGAAATATGACGAAGAACGTTATTTTCTGAATCATATATTATTGGCAGATGAAAGACATTTTGTCAGCAACGGCAAATCTAACAGAAAAAAATATCATTACTTGGCTGACCAGAATCCATACAACATTAATCAAATTCAAAATCAAGGCCATTATGGCGTGGGATAATTGGAAGATAATTGGTTGGATCATACCTTTATTCAGGAAAGCTAGGGAAAGGAAATGGATACCTCAATTTCTTGGTTAATACTCTACCAAATTTATTAGAAAATGTTTCCCTTATTTTGAGAAGGCCTGTGGTATCAACACAATGGAGCACTACGTCATATAACTGCTGCTGTTAGAGAGTATATGAATGAACAGTTTAAGCAAAGATGGATAGGGGTTTGCAGCCCAGTTATTCAATGGGCTCTAAGTCACCAGACCTCACGCCGTTAGATTTTTCTTATGGGGAACTCTTAAAGATATTGTATACAAAACTGCGACAAATGATATTGAGTACCATACTTAAAGGCAAAAATATCAGATGCGTGCAATGGTACATCTGGAGAAAAATTATTTATAAAGACACTCATCATACTCATCATTAATGAAAAAATAATGAAAAAATGCATGACAGAAGACATATAGAATGTTTCTTTTGATTTTTTATTTTTCAAGTTTCAAATATTTAATTTTTTTAAATATGTAATAAGTTATGTAATGTTAATAGTTTTTTTTTTTGTGGTTTTAATAAAAATAATGTATTCTTGTTTTTTATTGTTCAAAGATATTTTATTAAAGGAAAAACCTCAACAGCATTGTAATTAATATTATTATAATTACTTTCAGATTAAAGTATGACCACCGCCTACTAAATAAATTGTTTGAAAATCTTCAAACGGGGCATACGATCCATGGCAACCGCGATGACCAAAAATAATATTTTAGAGCGATTTTGCTGCATAACTTTTTTGTAAAACAAATTAGAAAAAAACAGTGTCAGGAAAAAAGATTGAAAAATATTAGGGCTTTCCATACCGTTTTTACAAAAGTTGTTTGGCGTCGCGACGCCCAGCGTGGTTTTCACTACAAAATGTCAATTATATCAGTATACTCCTTGACATGTCCCCTCAGGGGGGTCTGGAGAGAACTCCAGACTACGGGCCTGACGCTCCCGAGGTTCCCCAGTCCGTTAGCAATCCTAAGGTGTAGATGCCGTGCTGAGGGATGAATGGCCCAGCTTTTGCGGTCTCGAACGGCTCCCTCCTGACACCAGGCGAAATCAGGTTGTACATTAGCCTTGCCGCAGTATCCAGGCTCTGCTGCGGTCGACTGTTATTTCCTAGGCTTCTCGTGGGAACTACATGTTTTCCAAAAACCCCCCCTAATAAAAACGGGTCAAAAAGACCCAGAATAGAGTCTCCGATAATTATTCAACCCACTTATGATCGATTTTTTATAATTAAGTTATTGAACGGTTCCTTCAAAGAAATATCACCGTTCCTCATACACAAGAATCTAGAAGCTTATTTCGGCACACTCTCTGACACTAGAAAGCTTGCAGATGGTTCTCTACTCATTAAAGTAAAGAACGAAAGGCAATGTCTTTTAGCGGAAAAATTTACTAAACTCCATAATTATGAAGTCACTACAGCTACTCATCCTAACTTGAATCAGATCAAGGGCGTCATCACTTGTTCTGATCTGTCGAATTGCACCGATGAAGAAATTTTGGAAAATCTCTCTGATCAAAGAGTTACTAAAGTATACAGGTTACCTCCCAGCAAGAAAGTCCCTAATCGTAAATCTGCTACCTTTATTCTATCATTTAAAACGCACTCCCTTCTTGCCTCCATAAAGGCGGGTTGGTATAACATCAGAGTTAGACAATACATACCGAATCCGATGAGGTGTTTTAAATGCCAGAGATTCGGCCATGTAGCAGTTAAGTGTTCCTTTTTCTCCTATCTGCCCTTCTTGTGGACATCAAGAACACGGTGAGGAGCCTTGCTCGGTGCCCGCTTCGTGCATCAACTGTAGCCAAGCTCACTTACCTAGATACAAAGGATGCGCAGTGTTTAAGAATGAATTTGAGATTCAGAAAATTAGAATCCCAGATAAAATCTCATACCCAGAAGCTAGAAAAAAATTCTCAGCACAAAACCCTTGTTTCTCCCAAACGTACAGTGCCGTTGCGTTAAAAATGAAAACATCCATAGCTATCCATTGTAACTTTAATACTGAAACCTTAATTGATGACATTTCCCAAATATCCCTTCCAAAGAAATTTTCCCTCTCTAACCTTCCCACTTCCCCCTTCCTTTCCTCGCTCCTTCCCCCTCCCCCTCAATCCCCCCACTTTTCCTTCTACCCAAATCCCAGATCACCCTCTTCTCTTTCCATCCGTAAGTTGGATCTCTCCAATACAAGGAAGAGATCGGAAATTGTTATTCCACCCAATAATCATGACCCCAACCAGCAATCAGGGGTCGATAAAACTAAACAAACACAAAAACACAACACAAACAGACCTCCTAAACTTACAAATAAATCTACAAAATCTTCCAAAGAATCCGTATCTTCGGATATGGACATTGATATCTCAAATCCTCTAGAGCAGAACAAGAATACAACCAAAATCACTAAGAAAAACTCCTAATTCTCCCGTCCATCATATTCAATCCAATAATACAATGGAATGTGAATGGATTTTCCTCCAGAAAAGAGGATCTGCAGCTTATTGTCTCAATATATAAACCATCTATTTTAGCACTTCAAGAAACAAACTTCAATCAGTCCTCTAACTTCATTTTAAAAAATTTTAACAACATCAGGAAAAATAGAACCAATCCAGAAAGAGCCTCAGGAGGCGTCGCATTATACATTCATAATTCTCTAGACTATTCTATATTAGACCTCAACACCGAACTCGAAGCCTGCGCCATCCGCACTCACCTTGTTTCCGGATTAACCATTTGCTGTATTTACATTCCACCTCATCATAATACTACTCAAGATATGATTGATAATCTCCTATCCTCCCTTCCCCCACCGTTCTTGATCCTGGGCGATCTAAACGCTCATAACCCTTTGTGGGGTTCTTCTATAACCACCCCTAGAGGAAATATCGTAGAAGCAACGTTAACAAATCATACCTAATCCTTCTAAACCAACCTGCACCCACGTTTCTCAGTTCCTCATCGGGTACTCTATCAATCTTAGACTTGTCTATATACAGTCCATTCATCGCTCCTAGCTTCTCTTGGGACATTCTTGAGGATACCTATGGGAGTGATCACTTCCCAGTCATCATTAGATCCAATTCTCCCTCTCATCCAACAATTCATACCACACATAGATGGAACCTTAAACTTGCAGATTGGACTTATTATGCTAACATCATTCAAGCCCCCACATCTCCACCTTCCCAAACAAATACCTTCATCAGTCAGTTAACACAGAACATTTTGGAGGCAGCCTCCCTTGCTATTCCTAAACATTCCTTAAATCCTTCAAAAATGCCAGTTCCTTGGTGGACAGATGCTTGTCGCCTGGCCATTAATAATAGGAAAAGTGCTCTTAACAAATTTAAAAGACATCCGTCTTCCGAAAATTTCATTAACTTTAAAAGGAAAAGAGCAGCAGCTAAGAGAACAATCAAGGAGGCCAAGATATCCTCTTGGCATTCCTTCACTTCTTCTTTTAATCATAACATCTCTTCCAAGGATATGTGGAATAACATAGGGAGAATGAGAGGTTTTCCTCCCAGAAACATTCCAGGTCTTTTGATAAATAACACATGGACCACTGATTCTGCAGTCATTGGCAACGCACTGGCAAAACACTATCAGGACAAATCATCCCAACATCAAATCCCCTCAACCCCCTTTAAATAATACTTTTAACACAAACATTGTCTTCCCCTACAACGTTCCTTTCTCCATGAGGGAACTGAGAGACTCACTCGTCAAAAGCCAGAAGAACAGCTCCCGGCCCTGACGGCATTTATCTGGATATGATCATCAATCTCCCATCTTCTTTCATCACATTAATCTTGGAGTACTTCAATAACCTCTGGTCGAGTGGCGAATTCCCGTCCTCTTGGTTAACAACTACTATCGTTCCCATCCACAAGACCGGCAAGCCCAAAAACAATCCCAATAGCTATAGGCCTATATCCCTCACCAACCACCTGACCAAATTATTGGAACGTATGGTAAAAGCCCGTCTTTGTTGGCATTTAGAGTCAAACAATCTCATATCTCCCCACCAATATGGCTTTCGCAAAAGTTTCTCTTCCCTAGATCACCTCGCTTCGTTCGATACTGACATTAGATCAGCCTTTCAATCAGGGAAACACCTTCTGGCCGTTTCTCTGGATCTGCAGAACGCTTTTGATCTGACAAACAGTAAACTCATAGCGGACGAGTTGATGAGGATGGGTTTCAGGGGTAACCTCCCTAAATTCGTCATCAACTTTATCCAACCTCGATCTTTTAGAGTCAGAGCGAATGGCCTCCTCTCGGATATACATGTACTAGAATCGGGAATACCTCAGGGTTCCATACTGAGTCCTACATTATTTCAAATAGCCATCCAGACACTGGAGAAACACTTACCAGATCACACAAAAATAAAGCTATTTGCTGATGACATTTTAATTTATAAATCTTCCAGTGACAGTAACACACTCACAAACCTCATTCAATCTTCCCTGAACAATATCCAAAAATGGGCAACAATTTCGGGATATTCCTTTTCCCCAAACAAATCATCATACATACATTTCTGCAGGAAAAGAAACTGTTCTAAATTAAATCCACGAAAACTTCTCAATGACCCTATAACACCTCAGAACAACTTCAAAATATGATGATGATCATCCAACCTTGAGTTGAAAGGAGCACATCAACCATCTCAGAATGACTACTTCAAAGGGCATCAATTTGATGAGATTGCTAGCAAATTCGCAATGGGGAGGAAGTTTCACAACCTTAATCAGGATTTATAAATCTCCCATACTATCCAAATTAAATTATGGTGACTTTATATACGATGGATCAAGACCCTCTTACAAGAAAAAATTAGATACAATCCAGAATCAAGCTCTCAGATTGGCTACAGGGCCTTTCGTACATCGCCCATCCCAAGTTTACAGTCCGTCTCTGCTACTCCATCTCTCAACCTTTCAAGACAAAGATTCCCTCATGCTATACTTTTCAACTGCCTCATTTAAACCCATCATGAAAAGAGCATTACATTTAAACCCGCCACCTAACACAATTATTCCACCAGACTCCATAGCATCTAGAGTAAAAAACATCCTAAATCGTCACAACCTGTCCATTCAAACTAATGACTCTCCTAAAGTTTCTATATACCCGCCTTGGACATCAATAAGACCCGTCATTGACTATACGCTCCGAAAATATAACAAGAAATTAAATCCAAGCCACATAATCAGATCAGCCTTCCTATTACTTATCAACGAGAAATACAAGGACTCTTCTCATATTTATACAGACGGCTCTAAGACTGCCCAGGGAACGGGGGCCGCTTTCGTATACAATAACACTACCATTAAATTCAAATTAAACAATTACACCTCTATCTTTTCAGCGGAATTATTTGCTATCAAAGAAGCCTTAAGATGGTTAATATCCACCAAACTAGATACTAAAGTTTTAATCATAACAGACTCCTTGAGTTCATTACAATCAATCAGCTCTTCCACGCATTTTCACCCTATCACTACATCAATATCTGATCTTATACAAATGGCATCCAATAGGGGTATCACAACAGCTTTCTTATGGGTGCCCAGCCACATTAACAGAAAAGGTAATGAAAGTGCTGATTTACAAGCTAGGGCTGCCATCACCTCGGGCACTCCAATTAACACAATCCTCACTCCAAAAGATCTAAAAAACTTTTTCAAACATACTTTTGATAATCTATTTCAGCTGGAGTGGGACCTGCGGGAGGATTCGTGCAAGTTGTGGGGGGTTAGACCTCTAGTTTTTCCGCCCCTTCAGCTCGATGCTCTGTCACGTAGAGAGAATACAATATGGAGAAGGGTAGCTATCGGACACACCTTCCTCACTCATTCTTATTTGTTGAAAGGTGATCCACCACCCAGATGTCCAAACTGCGACAATACTCTAACTATTAACCATATTTTAACTTCAAATGAATATTTAGACATTAAGACAAGGTTAGATCTATTAAAACCTCTCGATCAAATATTGATTCCAAATGTTACAAATATCTCCAGTTTAATCAAATTCTTCAAAGAAACACAATTATTTTCTAAGATTTAAACATCCCACTTATGGCGCCAAAATGATCCTCGATATCGACGCGCCAAACTAAAATAATCAAAATCAATCCTTGACATGTACTATATCATCCTACACTTAAAAAAAAATAAATATCCAACAAATTTCCATAAATCGGGGCCGGGTGTCTAAAAATGATCACCCTGTACCTCCCACGTAGATTTTATATTATTTCATTACTCAAAATCTACTAGAACTCCTTTGTAGGTTCAGATGATTAACATCCTATCTGTAAAAAACTGTAATCAGTGCATCAATTGTGTTTTTTTTTCAGGAGGTTAATTTTTCCTAGGACAATAAAAAAAATGAATAGTCACAACTAATTTGTTTTATTATTATAGTATTTTCCAGATATTGTCTGAAATATTGTGACCTTATACACACACACACACACACACACCACACACACACCACACACCACACCACACACACCACACACACACACACACACCCACGCACCCACGCACGCACGCACGCACGCACGCACGCACGCACGCACGCACGCACGCACGCACGCACGCACGCACGCACGCACGCACGCACGCACGCACGCACGCACGCACGCACGCACGCACGCACGCACGCACGCACGCACGCACGCACGCACGCACGGCACGCACGCACGCACGCACGCACGCACGCACGCACGCACGCACGCACGCACGCACGCACGCACGCACGCACGCACGCACGCACGCACGCACGCACGCACGCACGCACGCACGCACGCACGCACGCACGCACGCACGCACCACGCACGCACCCACGCACGCACCCACGCACGCACCCACGCACGCACCCACGCACGCACACCACGCCACGCACCCGCACGCACGCACGCACCCACGCACCCACGCACGCCC
>CM032447.1:160309982-160370033 GCA_019049505.1 Pachyrhynchus sulphureomaculatus | reverse complement strand
GAAAAAAAAAAAATGGTACGAATTTATTACATTTTCTAAAATTATTTTGCTGAGAGTTAAAGGCGAACGTTTTACCGCCTCCTGTCACTATCTTAAAGAGAATGAGGCAATTTTTTATTGTAAACTTTTTTTAGTACTTTATATAAGTAGACGTTAAAATTTAATTTGCCTCTCAGGATCATATAGATTCCATCAAAATGTATTAAATTTCTTCAAACTTATTTTATGAATCCGCTCAATCCTGCTAAAACTAGATTTTCTGGTTAAAAAACCATCAAAATTCTTTACAAGTGTAAAAAAATAACAAATATCTCTAGATATTCCTTCCAATTAATAGTGGTTGTGCGGACTCTGTTATTTTCGAGGAAGTTGGTTGGTTGGGTGGTCCTAGTCCCGATACTCGATTGTGCTTGTTTGAGTACCCCTCTCTTGATTGCATGAGCATCGTCTCTTTAAGAAAGTTTATTAGCGTCCTTACAAGCCTATTATGTGTTAACTTATTACCACGATATACATCTCAGAACAGTTTATGTCTGTTTCGAGTTAAAGCCTCATATTCATACAGAACCCCAGATCGCGAATACCCATTTTCTGTCAGTGTTCTCTCAGGTGACGGTGTCTATTATTTATCATTTTTGATGATTTCGTAACTCCAAATATTGAAAATTCATCCGGTTTTTCATTACTTTTTATCCCTGAATGTCCAGGAACCTACGGTAGTTCAACCCTAATATTTCTGGAAGATAGTTGTAACTGGTCACGTTTACACTTCATCGTAATCTAGGAGTAGGCATCTAAAGTCTGTAGAGCAGCTTGACTGTCTAAGAAAATATATATTTGTGGTTGCGGTAGTCCCGTCTAGTTTTCTCGTGAGTACATGCTTGTATTGCGCAAATTTCTTCATGGAGTATTGTTGCACTTGGCGCTAGAGAAATTCTAAAGCTCCAATTGGGCTTTTCTGTATGTGAGTATATGCCAACGCCTACTCCGCTCGAAATTTTTGACCCCTCTGCATAATATACCAGACCTGTTACCTGCGTCGGAATCTCTACCTTCTTCCATAGATTTGGGTCGCTCCCAGATCTGCATGGTTCGAGCAAGTACTTTCTGATAGTTTCAAGTTCCACTTTGGCGAAATGCTTTAGTTTCAGATTTGTGGGACTCCAATAAAGGCAATTCTGTTGATAGATTTGACCGTCAAGGTATACCTTAGCTAAGAATAAGATGACCGCAAGTGTTGAAAAGTTTCAAGCGTTTAATTAGTGCAGTTGAACGTCTGTATTGTATTACATATTATGAAGTAACCAACGTTTGGGCAGATTTGCGGTACTTAATCGTTTGCGTATTAAGAGCTTGGGGTTTTGACACACTGAAACTCGAATACACTTTACGACTGCATCACTTAACTTAAAGTAGGACCAGTTGCCTCAACATCCTGTACTAATTTTTAATTATCACACAGACGGTTTCATTTACGTTGTGCAAATGCAAGTTGCTGAATTATTGTCTATGCAAAACTCTCACACAAAAAAAGCACAGGCAGCTCTGGTAAAATCGTTGACTGTATCTCTGCCTTGTCATTCCCCCGTTCCGTAATTTGTTCAAAATGTGGTATCGCATCCGCATCCAATGGACAAACACCATCAAATACCTGGGAATCCAGTACGACAAACAACGCATATGGAAAGACCAGGTTTGCACTGCTACTAAGAAAGCTAAGTAACTGTTGACCAAATTATACCAATTATAAATCGCTCCAGCATGTTGCCCAACAAAACCAAGCTCATGAACTACAACAGTATTGTGAAAGCAGGCCTTATTTGCGCCTGCCCCACATGGTACGAGCTTTCAAAGACGAGGAGAGCGCAAGTCCAGGCAGTGCAGAACAAACCCGTTAGGTGTGCCAACCATAAAAGCACACATGAGGCAAACTCAAATGGCATTCCTGGCCAAGGGGTCCCAGCAGCACAATCTAATCATCAGGGACGCCTCTCTAAACCCTCTCCCATGGTCGCAACCAATTTCCGGGACCCTCATACCCTCTCTGGGATTAAGACGATGGACTTCCCAACCAACCATGACAGAAGAATGTAAAACTAGGTTAAGTTAGGTTAGGTCATAATCATGTTAAAAAAAAACACATTTCCTAGGTTAAGTTTAGATTAGGAACATTATTGTAAATACTTAGGTTACGTTAGAATAAATATACATTCTCACCCAAAACAACGTTCATTTAATAGAAGTAAGAGGCTATACCTTTCTTGTAAGTCAATAAAGAAAATGAAAAATGAAAGCACATTCAACAAATAAATTAGTGTTTTAAAATATGTAAGAAACGCTTTTCTATCTATATTTTTTTTGTTAGGTTCTAAAAAATTCCAAGTTTTATTAAGCTCAAATGATTTTAATCCAATCTAAGCTTTTCTTGATTTTCTAACGTATAAAAGATTCTAGTGGCGAAAAACCAATTTGTAACAGCATATATAATTACGAAAAAAGAAAGAAACAATGGGCTATTTACAATACGAAATCCGTTTCACACCAGGATTTTATACAAACAGCAGGTGTAGCAAGCCTTCGCACGTGGTATGGATTTTGATGAGGAAAATTATTTATAAATGATTTTTTTTATCCAACAGATTTTATGTTATTTGGCTCGGCATAATACTAGTGAAAATTCTTTTAGGGGCTAGCGTTTTTTTAACTGCTTTTTATCCTAATTATTATGATTATATTAATAATTTTTTATTTAATTTCCAGTATATTTTTCTATGTTTAAGTTCGGGTACACTATAGTGTTCCATTTTGCAAAAGTACTTAGGGTGGCTATCGCCTTCAGTGCTTCTATGTAAATGATGGATTTTGATTTCTCTGCGCCACAGTTCAGCCGATATCCAAAAAAGGCAAGAAGACCTTGCCAAATAACTACCATCCAGTCGCTGCTTAAAATAAGAACGAAAGGCTATCAACCAGCATCTTCCTAAATATTTTAAAGGATTCCATATTATTAGCGACCATCAATATGGCTCTCGTAAATACAGATCAACAGGAGATCATCTAACTTATGTAACACATGTTTGGAACAACGCAGTTGAAAACTTTGGAGAATCTCGAGCGGTTGCTTTTCATATATTCAAGGCATTCGACTGTGTTTAGCATGATGCATTATTGACTAAGCCACGCTTTTCTGGTATGTCTGAAAAGTTCTGTTTATGGCTCTCAAGTTTCCTCAAAAAGCGTTCTTTACGGGTGGGAATCGACGAGTTTTTTTCTAACACCTTCACTATCAACGCCCATGTTCCCCAGCACTCCTTACTATCTCCTACTCTCTTTCTCATTTACACAAACCATCTGCTGGAAAAGACCAGGAATCCAACCTACAGTTTTGCAGATAACCGTGCGCTTATCTCATCATTCACTTTGAACGCTCAAACATCGACTACTCATGCAAATATCCGCAGAGAGCAGGTGGTCTTTCAACTTAACAAAGACCTGGAAGAAATTTTATCTTGGGGTGACAGTAACCAAGTAGAATTTACCGCCACAAAAACCCAGGCAGCAGTTTTTGCTAAAAAAGTTAACGCTACTGAACCCGATATGATTATGTCAGGGTACTCCATTCATCTAGCATCGTCACTCAACTTGCTTGGCGTTAATTTGAGAGCTTCTCAAAAGCTGCGAATATTATTTCGAACTAGAAAGCTTTACATCCCACAACAACTGTTAATTTTGTACAAAGCTCAAATTCGATCAACGACGGATTCTGTTCAGAAGGAGTTCGCCTGATTGGAGACCCGGAACTGGCCAGTAACCTTGGTTCGTGGGAACATCGAAGAATGGTTGGGGCCTTGAGTCTATTCTACAAGTATTTTCATGGAAAGTGTTGGATGGATGTAACCCGCGTAATTCCCGCCAGAGCGGTGCATGCTAGAAATACACGTCGCGCTAATACTTCACATCCGTATGAGGTTCAGCTTGTTATTTCTCGTACAACCCTTTTCAAGCAATCTTTTATATGGAGCACCTCATTCCTTTGGAATAATTTGCCCAGGACTGTGTTTCCGACCGAGTAAAATTTACAGCGATTCAAGACCAACGTGAATCGCTTTTTTCGCATACGTATCGCTCCTGTTAGCGCTTTAGGGATTTCCCTGTAGCATGTGTGCTAGGCTCATAAAAAAAAATAAAGATCATAACCTTTAATCTACGAATTTAAAGTAAGTCGTTTAGAGGTATGGTGGGCATAAAATTTATAGATTAAAACTTATATGAACTCGTATATCTAATAACATAAAAACAAAAACAATCTAAAATTTAGAGATATTTATAAAAATATTGCCTGCCTTTTCGAAGCATACTTAGAATTACCTTCAAATTACTCATTTATACACATCTAAAGATGCATGCAGCTTACCAAAAAGACTTTTTTTTATCTTATTACATCTTTACGATGTTGAGAATTTGAAATCTTTGGCAGAATAACACGACTCAGTATATATCAGCACTATACCAAACACTTTTTTTGCGCTCGACGCGCGTTTCGCTAACCATGTTAGATTCATCAGGAGCGAGGATTGACTAGTAAATATAACATGGTTACCGAAACGCGCCTCAAGTTCAAAAATAAGTGACTATAGCATTGTGAGAGCAAAAGTGTTTATTAACATTAAACAGAAAAAAACAACATAATTCTCAAAAGTAACCATAAGAAATGGACAACCCCGGAGGATGTTGATTCTTATAGAAGAGAGATCGCAAGCTCCGTGGAATACAGTGAAGATACAGCAGTTGATGACATACTTGAAAACATCAAAAAGAGTATAGAAAATGTCATTGACAAAATTTGCCCAAAATACCAAAAGGAACAGAAATTAAATCAAAGAGTAAAACAGCTAAAGAAGCAGAGAAATGGTAGATAAAAATACAAATGATTACAGAACTGTAAATAGAGAGATATCGAGGGAAATTAGAAAAGACAAAACACAAAAAAATGCAGAGGAAATTAAAAACGTTCTAGAAGAGAGTAAAAGCTTAAAAGTTGTGAGATGGAAGAACGTAGTGGGAAGGAAAGACATATGCAAGATAAAGGACATGCATGATAATGTAATAACAAACAAAAGGGATATTTTACAGATCATCGAATTATTTAATCAACATTTATATATCTTACAAGATAAAAGAACAGAAATCAACATACTAAAAGTCCTAAATCACGGGTCGGAGGATATCCCAGATATCACAGAAGAAGAAATCATATCAGCCTTGAAGGACATGAAAAATAATAAAGCTCCGGGTGAAGATAATATTGTAGCAGAGGCACTTAAACAAGGAGGACAACAAATTGTCAAATCTCTTAAAATAATATTCAATAAATGTCTCCTGGAAGAAATAACTTCATCGCAATGGAATAAGGCAACTATCGTCATAATGCATAAAAAAGGAGATTAGCCTTCTGAACCAGTTATCCACGAAAATACTTACCAAACGTCTAGCAAATAAATTGGAGTTTTTCCTTTCAAAACGATAGGACGGGGTATGGAACAAACGACCATCTGCTTACAGTTAAAATCCTCATTGAAAAATGTATAGAATGTAATAAGCCTCTTGTACTCATATTTGTGGACTTCGAAAAGGCTTTTGATACGGTAAATCACCAGAGAGTTTTGGAAGTGCTTGCTAAGTGTCGTATTGATAATCGATATTCTAATATAATTAAATATATATGAAAATGCCACCGCTCATGTTAAAATACAAACTAACCAATCCTCCAGCAAATTTCGAATCGAAAGAGGAGTACGGCAGGGTGATACGCTCTCTCCCAAGATTTTTGTAACACTCCTAGAAAGTACTCTAAAATCAATAAACTGGGAAAGAATGGGACTTAACATTGACAATGAAAAGTTAAATCACCTCTATTTCGCAGACGAAATTGTCTTAATACCAGACAAAATACAAGAAGCACCAAATATGCTACGGATGCTTCAGTAAACTTCAGGAAAGGTTGGTCTAAAAATCAGTCTATCCAAAACCCAGTTTATGACAAATCTTGTATTAGGCGACACTATAAAAACTGGACAACGTAGAGATCGAGCAAATACACCAATATAAATACCTGGGACAGCATAGGACGAGATAACCAAACACATGAAATTCAGCGGAGAATAGGTCTCTTCTGGGCTGCATATGGTAAACTAGCCTCTGTATTCAAATCTAAAATTCCTGTCTTTAAAAAGAAAAGTATTTGACAGATGTATACTCCTCGTACGTACGTACGGAGCCGATACTCTCACAATGATGAAGAAAAACATCAATAAAATATGTGTTATGCAACGAAAAATGGAGAGGTCAATGTTAGGCTTTACTCTTAGAGATCACATCCCAAATTACATTATCAAGAAGAAAATAGGGGTACAAGACGCAGTCAAATTCATTCTGCACTTGAAATGGAACTGGGCTGGGCATATTGCTAGGTTTAAGGGTGGACGATGGACAAAGAGAATTATAGAGTGGGGACCAAGATCCGAAGCCTATCGGAGTAGAGGTAGACCACCAAGTCCATAGACTGATGATTTAAAAACAGTAGTTGGAAATTGGGTACAAGCAGCCCAGAACAGAAAAAGATGGCAAGACTTGAGGGAGGCTTTCGTCCAGCAGTGGACAGCATAAGCTGATGATGATGGTGATGATGATGAGTGTTATTAAATTTTGGTGATATATTCATATGAGATGATCTAGGCAAACTACCAATTTCTTAAAAACTACTTATCAGTTGCAAGTTATTAATTAGAGGTAAATATTTAGCCTAACTTAATTCAGTGTTAAGCTGTTTTTCCTTCTGTTATCAGTTATAGTCAGTTACAATAATTTACGTTACTCTTTATCTTCTGTAAGTTTATTTCATGCCGTGAACTTCTTATTCATTTCAATCATCGACAACCTTTGTGTTTCTCACTCTGTCTCGTTACTTAATTACTAGTCCATACTTGTAATCATTATCGATGGGCCATAATAATACTTTTAATAGGATATACCAATTCGTCACGCCCATTTTGACGGGATAACCCGAGATCTACTACGGGGCAAGGTACCACTATATTCGTAACAAATTAATGAACGAGCCTAAACCTAAGCTGCCCGATTTATCTTAGTCGACTCCCATATAAAATGTTATAAAAACAAGAAAAACATATGATACATTTTGTGTACCCTGTCACCTGACTGAGGTAAGGTACATAAAAACTTATTTCTGCGGAACTTCAACACCACTGATCTGTCTTCGATGAAACAACGAACTCAACTAATCGTTGGGTCAATGAATTTTTGGATTGCTCAATTAATTTCACTTGTGTTTTGAAACCCGCTTACTTATCAACCGTCTAACATAGTTCTTTAGTTGCAACTGTTTACGTTTTAGAATTGTACAATTACGCTGATTTAATTGCTAGCAAGCTATCGTCGCGTCGCTTAGACGCATCAACCTTGAAAAAGACTTAGTTTGCTTTATTGTAACTTCCTAGTTTCCATTTAAATATGGAAGTCGACTAAACTGTAGATTGCTCGATTTACATTCTACGTTTATAATAATTATTTGTACCAATGTTATAAAATTAACAATATATAAAAACATATAAGTACAATTTTCAAACTCGATAAACAGGTCTACGTTGGGAATATGAAATCAGTATATATCACCACTACACCAAACACTTTATTTTTGCACTCGATACGCCTGATGAAGCTAACATGGTGAGAGAAACGCGCGTCGGGCGCAAAAATAAGGTGTTTGGTGTAGTGATGTCCTGAGTAATGTCTATAAACTGGTATTTTGTGTACCAGGCAACTCAATGCATTTAAAATCCTTCGGATGTATCAGACAGCATATTTTACACTGTTTTGTCGCCTTTGGTCAGGTTTGCGGTTGTTAGCTTCCTGACTGTAAAGAAATTGCTCGATCGTCTTGCAACTGCGAGCAGCCCAAGAATGGATTCTGATTTGGTCGACCTTATTACGTCAGGCGACACTGGAGATTGTTGCCGTGTTTATTCTATCTGCCAAAGGAGGTGATATATATTCGCCGAATTTTTACACGTAGCCTCAGAAGTACCCTTAACATAAAAAGTCAGAGAAAATCGAACAGACAGACAGATAGACGGACACCGAGGTGATCTTATAAGTGTTACGTACGGAACACTAAAAATGATCATTTGACCAACTGGCAACGTCGATTATAAAAAATTAGAAATAAAGGAAAAAAAATAACTTGCACAAAAATTGAGAAAACTGACCATTTTCATCTTATAAACCTGAAGAATATCAATTGTATAAAAAAGGAAAAATTTCATAATTAAGAAAAAAAAGCACCAATGAGTATTTGGCTAGTGGGTAACATTAATAACCTCAATGATAAAAGAAAAAAATTAAAAATTAAGATTGAAAAAATAATATAAAATTTGTTATTAAAAATAAGTAAATAATTATAATAGTATTACGAGGATTTTTCAGTTATTAATAATTATTATTATTTAGTTATGAAGGAAAACTGGCCGAGCTTAAAAATATTTTTCCTCATAACTAAGTCTACCCACTTAATCCAGCATTTCTCGAGTTGTTTCGTTCCATCAAAAAAAAAGTTATTTTGCTTATATTTTATAAAATGATGTTTAAACAAAAAAGACTGTAAAGTAGATCTTGTAACTTGGTGATGGTTCGAACTCTGCGAGCCTTGTGAACACTGCAGTTGTCGAGTAACAACAATGTTTTGGTTCTTCACGAATTCGGATGTTTTTCTCTAATAACCTACTTTAGATTCTGGATCGCCCTTCTGTAAACCTTTTCTTTAAGTGCGGATTCTTTTTTTCATATATTAAATAAGTAACATTCCTTCGCTCTCCCAAAAAAAGGTCGGCATCAAGTTTCCCAAAAACAACTGAGTTCTGTATTCCCTGGAGGTGAAGAGCCATTATTAACCCATTTCGCTGATTCTTGCTGTGAAGATTCCATTAGAACAGTCAAGTCTCGTCACCTATGACAGTTTGCAAAAGTATTTTTCGTACTTCTCTAAAGCGGCCAAACGTTCTTGAGAAATTTCTCTTCACCAGCATCCATCGTGTGGAACTTTTTTTTATCCCACAATCGTCATGAACTCTTAAAAATTGTAGTTTCAGATACGTCAGCTTCTATAACAAGCATTGAAATCTTGATCTGACAGCAGCAAATATTCAACAGGACTCATGGTTTCCTCAGTTCTTAGTTTAACCTCTCAGCCTGATCTAGACCACCGTGAATTGAGTTTCGACCACCTCGACAGTATTTAGACCAACATTTTATTTAACAATACGATTTTGCTGTGCACCTGGAACATTCTCTTATGAATAAATCTTGCTCTATTTCTCTCCGGTACTCTAAATTACTTACACTCATTTTTCAGAATAAAATAAAAACTGAGAAATGCAACGAACTAGTATAAAATTTCGTCAGAACCCTTAGAAGAGCAGGTATAAATTAACTCACCGAGTAACCCGGATATCTGTCGGCGATACTGCATAATCAAGAATTTAGTTTCGCAGTGAAAATACTGATATCTCAAGAATATTCTGGTTACGGAAACTTTCTCTGCTGGAATCTATTTGAACTGGCCCACCTTTACCTAAGAAAAGGATTATTCTCAAGGCATAACTAGTGCACGATCTGAAGCCACTCAGTCGGTCGTCCGCATTATTTTTAACATGAATAAGGAACGCCATCATGTAGGAACTGTTTTCAAGTTTAAAATAATCTTTGGAAACAGCTAAAAAATTACTAAATTTTCGAAACTTTTGTTTACTCAGTTTAACTCATGAACGTTTTCAGTTTTGAAACAAATATTTTTTTTTTTTAATTTAATAATTATTTTAAATTATATTTGATCAAAATTATCAAATTATTATTATAAGGAAAATAAAATATCGGAAAAAAAAACAAAATGGTCTAAAATATTAGGGAAATGCTGAAACTTTTTTAAATATATGCACTACAAACAAAAATAAGAAAAATCGAAAAAGATCGATTTATCAATATAGAAAATTGTCGTGCATGGGGTGCAAAGGTTAACTTTTTAATGATATAGTGCGTCGATAGAGCACGCAAACTAAAAAATGCAAGTGGGGGATGTCGGACACCTATCTCCTTTTCAACTATAATCACTTTTATCGACTTTTAATGAGTTTAAAGAAATTGAGTTTTATCCACTTTTTTAAAAAAGAAATGCCCAAATTGTTTTCAGAAATTAGTCACTATTGCTCATAGTGTAGAAAAGTTAAATAAGTATGAGAATCAGGTGGCCAATTCTACACAGACCAAATGCGAAAAAGTTTCTATGCCCCATTAATTATTACTTCTGGAAAAATCCTAGTTTCACGTTATATTTTACTAATCTGCCATCATTAAAACTTGCCCCACCCATGAGTCACTAGTGTAGTGGCCAGCAATTGATAGATATTTTATTGATGTTATCTTTGAAATATAATCAAGAAATTAGGAGGCAAAAAGTCTTTGCCGAAAAAAGTATGACAAACCATACAGATCACCTCGAATCTCTTTAAATATCAATATGAAAAATGAATACAAGAAAACACTTTTAAAAATTTGCCATAACAAAAAGCTAGATAAATTTCCAAAGGACATAGGAAATATCCTTAGAGCCGTTCTTCTATTGGATTGAGAAATTTCAGAGTAGGATTTTGATAACAGGGATAAACACGGATATTTTATTTACCCGGGTCTATCGCCAAAAACCCGAGGATTAGGAGTTTGCTGAAAAAAATACATATAAGAACTATATGTAAGTAAATAAAATTTTTTAAAAAAAAACGTTTGTTTAAATTTATGTGATAATATCCCAGTTTATTTCGATTAGCCCCAAGGATAGTAAAAATCTTGTGGACATATTTCTCTATTACTAAAGAGTCTTTACTGTAATAAAAATTAGGAAAATGAATTGTATGTCTTCTTTACACCGGCAGTATGTGGTAAATAAAGAAATAAGCTCTTAAAAGTATACTCATTTAAAAGTATATCCATTTTCAACTGTGAATCCCTTTTCTTTATATTTACGATATAATTGAAAAATCAGTATCACGGGGTGACAGGGCAAGTTGTCCAAATTCCGCTAGCCCAAATGCACCAGCCGAATTTTCGAGAGGTGAAAGTTTGAAATGAGTTAAGGTTAGGCTACGTCATCTCGTGTAGCTGATGCATCTTCAAAAATAACTCTTTGTGGATAGACGAAAGCGGGAAGGAACAGTTAAGGTTTTGTATTTTATTATATCAGCAGCATGCGAGCAGTGAAGTTGTTCGGCGAATTTTCTTTGAATTCTTCCACATGAGAAGAAACAATCCGTGAAGTTTAAACCTGTATTGTGATTCTTATATATGAAAACATCCACGAAAGGTGGATGAGTAATAAAAACGAAGATTGAAGGGTACTACTAAGTTTTTTCTGCATCGAGGAGTAAAGCTCCATTTTTTTTGTACCGACGAGAGTAGCTCTATTTTTTTTCTTCACCGAGGAAGACAGCACCATTTTTTTGCTCCTAGGAGAAAAGTTCGATTTTTCTTCACTGAGACCGCTATACTTTTCGTGCTGAGGAAAGTAGCTCCGTTGTTCAGAACAGCATCATTTTTCTGGATCGATAAGGGAAGCTCTATATTTTACCGAGAAAGACGACCCCAAATAACATTGGCAGAGTACATCAGAAGTCGATAAAGGACTATCTATTTATGACAGACAGAAATTATATCTGTTATTTTCTTGGGATTTATACATAAATTTATTGTCAGTCTAAAAGCCCAAACTTTTTAAGAAAGTGCACTAAATACAAGATATTGGTATAAGTAATTTTATTTCTTTCATTGCCTTAATCATTCTACATATTAAGAATTTTATAGAGGTGTATATAGATCAAAAGGGCAAAAATAAAATTATTTAATTTGGGGACAATTAAACCTTTCATTTACATTCCTTTCCGGAGAAGCTAAATAGATTCGCAGGTGCTGATAAAACTCCAGAAAGAACACCAATTAGAAAATATCAGTGGCGCCCCCGGAACACACATTCAACAACACACTGCAGTCCAACTACGAGCAAAATTACAGCCATTCGACATGAGACAAAAATATATTAAGTCTATAATTTATATGATAATTCGTAAAGGATGAAACCTATCTTCGATGATAATATTAGAGGAACGTTTTTTATATTTTATGCATCATAACGTGAATCAGGAAAACATTATTTTTCTGTGAGAGAAAACAGTGAAATCTGTTAATTCGTATCCATTAATGAAAAATATAAAAGAAAAGATTGAATTTTAATTACAATCTCAGTTTCACGGCGCCAAAGTAATAGAAATAAAAAAACTTTGCAGATTTCCGAATAAGATCTTAATGATTTTACGATTTCTGTTTTTAAACTATTTTCACAATTACTTACCAAGATGCCGTAAAAACTGTCGAATAACTTGAATGAAAAAACTTAAACGAAGATGGGGTTCTTGCCATGACGAATAAATTAAAGCAAAAATATATTATATGTATATATATATATATATATATATATATATATATATATATATATATATATATATATATATATATATATATATATATATATATATATATATATATATATATATATATATATATATATATATATATATATATATATATATATATATATATATATATATATATATATATATATATATATATATATATATATATATATATACATATATTGTAACATTCATTTTTTCCTAGATTTTAAGACCATGTAATGTTACTGATTTTTCACTTTAAATTGTACTTCTTTTCATTTTTGTATCGAGCGGTATATTAATCAGAAATTCCAAGCCGTTCGGTATATAGTGTGCTGTGCGGGTTGCCGACCGAATCCATCGAATTTGTGGTACGCCGGGATTGGTGGAATATTTGTATCCGGTTTTTTGGTTCCGGCGTAGCCAGATTACCGAGAGAGTGCCCACGGTTTATTTAAGAGTCCGGTGGACAGGAAGAGGGGGGCTAATTTCCACCGAGCCGCCAAGTAGGTTATTTCGACCGAGCTGCCAAGTAGGCTAATTTCCATCGAGCCGCAGCCAGGCTTACTTCGACCGAGCCGCAGTAGAGGCTCATAGCAACAATTATGAGAGCCAAGTAAAGCACGAGTTTTTTTTCAAACGTAAAGCCGTAGTGGGCTCTAAGTGTTTCCTACAAAGTGTAAAATCGGTTTTGTGTTCCATCGAAGGCCTAGAAGCCCAAATAAAAACCGTAAGTTACCAGAACATTCATCAATAGACCTATTCCCGAAGTAAGTGTCTTAATAGCAATTTGAACTGACAAAAAGTGAAGTGAAAATCACGATTCTTCGCTTTCGGGGGTAGTCAGGTTTTAGAATTTAAATGTCTGATTTAGAGACTCTAATAATAATAACTACCTGTTAGGCTAGAATTTTTTTGTGATCCGTAAAACCACAAAGGTTAGAACTTTTATTTTAAAATCATGAATAAATTTTCTTTTTGTTGATTAAAGCTAGTGTCTCACTGAATACCTATCTTTCTTTTCAGGATAAGGACGGCTGTACCAAACTGATTTTTTATATAACTGTACACCCTTTCAGTATTTTTTCATTTTTTTAGCTGAAGTTAGATCCTTTCTATTTTAAAATGAATGGTGCCCAAAATTCGTGCAGCTGAGGTTTTTTAAAAATAGAAAATAATTCCAAAAAGACGTACAAAAATTATCTCTTACCCATATCTCTCTACCAAGGAAAACTGAGCTAGTGTTTGTTTAATTTCTTCAGTTCTTTTAAAATCATTATTCACTCAATTCATTCTCAGAAATTAAAAAGAGGTTGCAAGAAAATTGCGCCCAAGCGTGGGAAAAACAATTTTCACAGGGTACAAAAAGACGCCGCAAAAAGCGGGCGAGTTAACACCGTACAAAAAGACGCAGTCTACGTGGGGCGCAATTAACTTAACACCTTTTCATAGGCTACAAAATGACACCACAACGTGCAAGTAAAAAACACATTACAAAGTAGCGCTGTCAACGCGGGGCTTTTGGAATTTTTGTTTTTTAAAGGGTTCAGTGTACTAGCTTTCGAACAAAGTAAAAGCTCTAACTTTTCAGATATTTTTTATTTCATAATATTTAATTAAACGAAACTACACAATAGCAATAAGACAAAAGCAGGAAATTTGTAGAATTATTTATTTCAATTTATCTGATGGTGGTTTAGATATTTGAATTTTGTTAATCGACTCTAAGATAAGAGATTCCTACTTTTTCTTAAAAGCTACTTTTATAGTTCAGATTAGCAGATGTGCTGGTTTACTTTAATTTTTGCAGTGTTAGATTTATTTTGCGGAACCGAAGGAAAAACGGTACTTTTTTTTCTCACCGATGTTTTGCATGAATATTAAAAATACTTTGCTGATACGAAACGGTATTTGGAGATTTTTTTTGTTGAAAATTCTTAAGATATCTAGTCAAGGAATTTTAATACAAGGCGATACTTAGAAATTTTTTTAAAAATTGTCGAAGATTTTTTTAATGTTTAGTAAAGAAGTTTACACATTTTAAGTGCCTTTACATATTTTCTATTTTTGACTATTGGGAGCACAGGAGAAATATTTTCACGACTTTTTAAACAATTCTTTTAAATTGTATTCATTTAACATGGAAGCCTTCAATTTTAAAGTCAATCACCTACTGGAATATGAGTTAGACTATGAACTGAAAATCCGTCGTACTTTCTCAGAACGTCCGGTCGCGGATAAAAGAAAGATTCTAACGAGGATCTTAAGTAAAGAAATTAATGAGCCCGGAAAAACGATAAAAATAGGGGATGACACTCTGTCTATTAAAGAAGAAACGGCTGGTATCGAAAAGAGTTTAAATTCTATCCAAAACTTAATCGATAGTTATGACGGCGATCCAAATGATTCACTTGTACAGCGGGTTAAGTCACGTTTATCGCATGTTGCGGGTCGCGTACAAAGAATTCCCATGCCGGATGACGAAGAGGAAGCGTCGAAGTTTTCCAGATATGTTCAGGAAACAATAGCTACGTGTGTGCTCATGGAAGCAAATCTTGCAGAAAAGATAGCTCCTGGCCATGAGTTACCACAGTTGCCTATTACAACCCCAGTCATAAACGTACCAGCTCCAATCGTGAATTGCGCAGCCAGAAATATTCCTGTCAGCGAATGGCAATTGAAATTTAATGGAGACTCAAAGAGACTCTATCCTTTTTTGGAGAGGCTGACTGAAATAGCACAAGCTAGGAAAGTATCGGAAGATGAACTTTTCAGCTCTGCTGTTGAATTTTTCACTGGCGATGCCTTCATTTGGTTTAGAAGCATGTCAACGACTGGCATTCCTTGGTAGATAGGCTAAAGAAGGACTTCTTGCACTGTGATGAGGATGAAGAATTGTGGTCGGAAATAAAGAGGAGGCTACAAAAGAAGAATGAGTCCACTGTGATTTTTATTACCCACATGGAATCTTTATTTGGCAGGTTATCCACCAAGCCTCTGGAAAGTACCAAAGTTAAATTTATACGGAGGAATATTCTACCTAGCTTCGTCAATCGGTTAGCTCTACTAGATATTAATTCGGTAGCCGAACTCGCCGGGTTATGTAGAAAACTTGAAGAGTCCGATTATTTGTTGGAAAAGAGCAGACCAAAAGGCGAAACTAATATACATCAAGTAGAGTATAATCCAAATGGCCGAAGTGGAGTCTCGACAAATAAAGTTGGGAATGTAAATCGGAACCCTAGGAGTAACCAGAAAACGGGTAAAAGAAAAGATAGTGATCCTAAAATTAGCGACACTGCGGCTAAAGTGAATGACAGGTCGGTTTCACCTAAGGCAATTTTCACGTGTTGGAATTGCAAAGGTCCGAATCACACTTACCAAAATTGTACAGCACCGAAGAGGGTATTTTGTTTCAAATGTGGAGCAACTGGTGTGAGACTAGCATCATGTGTACAAAAAAACGAGTAAGGACGGTATATTACCGAGGCGGATGTACTAAGTCCAACAAAAAAGCCTCTAATCATTCGGCTAAGTCACAAGCTCACGCTAGCAGTATAGCCCCTAATCCAAAACGTTCTAAAAACACGGATGGACAAAAATATTCCAATAGATCAGATTGGACTAAATGGTTACAAAAAGTTTCTGATTTTTTTAAGTCTAATAAAACTTCTCCTTCTCAAGTTAAAACTCCTGCTTCTCCAAATGGTCACATGTCTCCTTTATTCGTGCATAAATATTCAGATAACAGACCGCATATCAAGATAAATCTATTAGGTGCCCATTTCTCGGCTTTATTTGACTCTGGTGCAAATGCCTCCGTTGTAGGTCAGAATGGTATTAAAATTTTAAGTCGTTTAAGTATAAAAATATGCCATGTCAAAAATAGAAGTGTTACCACTGCAGATGGCAGCCGTCTAAAAGTTTTAGGTACGGTTGAGTTGCCGCTAGTCTGCAATGGTCATTGTTTAGTAATCTCTGCTCTAGTAGTACCTTCTCTATCACATACTTTGGTTTTAGGATGTGATTTTGCACAAAAATTCGGAATTTTAGTAAATTTTAAAGATAATTCGTGGTATCCACAGTCCCTAGAAATCAATTCTCATACAAGTTTTAAAGATTGTTATTCAGAAAGTTCTTTAGAAAACCTTTTCTCGCGCCTATGTACCCTAGATGATCTCTCGCGGACGGAACGCTTAAAGGCAGAAAACGTAATAAGCTCTTTCAATGAAATAAGTAGTAAAGATAGGTTAGGCCGAACGAATAAAATCACCATGTCTATTGATACAGCTGATGCCAGTCCTGTAAAGACAAGGCCCTTCGCCATGTCTCCGTACATGTCAAAAGTATTAAATAAAGAGTTAGACGAAATGTTGAAACTCGGAGTGATTGAAGAATCAAACAGTCCTTGGTGTTCTCCAATCTTATTGGTGAAAAAGGCCGATGGACAGTATCGTCTATGCTTTGACGGAAGAAAGCTCAACGAGGTCAGCAAATTTGATAACTATCCATTACCGAACATCGATAGAATTTTGACATCACTCAGGAATGCTAAGTATGTATCCTCGATAGATCTTAGAAAGGCTTTCTGGCAAATTCCTTTGGACAAATCCTCTAAGGAAAAGACCGCTTTTGCAGTAGTAGGCCGAGGTCTATTTCAGTTCGTCACTATGCCGTTTGGTCTAAAGAACGCTGCTCAAACTCAGCAACGTTTAGTGGACGCTATATTTGGTCCGAAATATGAGCCGCATATTTTTACCTATCTCGATGATATTTTAGTAACATCGGAAGACTTCGATTCGCATATACGCTTACTTAAAGAAGTAAAAGATAAATTGAAAGAGGCCGGACTGACGATAAATTTGAGCAAATGTGATTTTTTCAAAACTTCTCTAAAGTTTTTAGGCTATATTGTAGGCTCAAATTCCTTACGTACCGACCCGGATAAAGTAGCAAGCATGGTTAATTATGCGAGACCTACTAATACTACGGAAGTTAAGCGCTTCGTAGGAATGTGTTCATGGTACAGACGTTTTATCGAGAATTTTTCTACCCTGTTGTCGCCTATTAATGATCTTTTGAAAGGACGAAAAAAAGGACAATCGATAGACTGGACAAAAGCAGCAGAAGAATCTTTTATCAAGATTAAAGAGCTATTGGTTTCAGCTCCAATTTTATCCCAACCAGATTTTTCCCAACAGTTTTATATTTCTAGTGATGCTTCTAATACCGGTTTAGGGGGCGTCCTAACACAGAAAATCAATGGTGAGGAAAGAGTGATAGCGTATGCCAGTAGAACTTTATCAAGGGCTGAACGTAACTATTCGGTTGTTGAAAAAGAATGTTTAGCAGTACTCTTTAACATCGAACAGTTTCGACCTTACATAGAAGGTGTTCCTTTCACGGTCATAACAGATCATTATAGTTTATTGTGGCTTAATTCTATTAAAAACCCTAGTGGCAAACTAGCGCGTTGGGCGATTAGGCTGAGACAACATACATTTAATTTAATTCATAGAAAAGGAGTCCACAATGTTATTCCTGACGCTTTGTCAAGAATCCCAGATCATACAGCGGACGAAAACAGTCTTAATGCACAGATTGGCGTAAGAATCGATACAGTTGATGTAGATCGCATTGATCGATGGTACGATAATTTGCGGCAGCAAATTAAAGAATTTCCTCAAAATTTTCCGCAGTGGAAGGTGGAAAATGATTTCGTGTACAAATTTATCCCAAACCAGTTGCCTTTAAAAGTTAATGTACCCGAGTGGAAAATACTAGTTCCTAAACCGCAGAGAGGGGAAATTATAGACATGTGTCACACTCCTCCTACTTCTGGTCATTTTGGTTTTTATAAAACTCTTCACAGGGTTCAGGAACAGTATTATTGGCCAAAAATGCGTTTTGATATCTTAAAGTTTGTGAGGACTTGTGAAGTATGTGGAGCGCAGAAATCTCCAAATGCACTACCTATGGGACTGATGGGAAAAGAGAAAACGGTTAATTACCCTTTTCAAGTCATAGCAGCTGATCTAGTAGGCCCATTCCCACTTTCGAAAAGGGGAAATAAATGGCTTCTCGTGGTTTCTTGCTGGTTTTACAAAGTATACCATGCTATTTCCTTTGAAAAGCTCTAAAGCTGGACATATAGAGAGAATTTTGGAAAATAATGTCTTTCTAATCCACGGTGTTCCATCGCTCTTAATATGCGATAACGGTACTCAGTTTACCTCTAAGAGTTTTAAGAGCTTAAGTAAAACTTATGGTTTTAACATCCGTTTTAATCCTGTGTACTCTCCACAATGTAATTTTGTTGAACGTAATAACCGAACAGTCGGGACCGCTTTAAGAAGTTACGTTGATTCACATGACACTTGGGATGGCAATATTTCCAAAATTCAACAAGCAATAAATACCGCAAGACACGAAGTAACAGGGTTCACACCGTCTTTCTTAGTTTACGGCAGACATATACCTCTATCTGAGTCGTATTATAAAAATTTAGATTTGGATGTCAATGTTGACAGCGAAATAATTCCGGGTAACAGGGGTGAGTATGCCGAAAATTTAAAGGGTTTAAAAGATATTTTCACTGACGTGCGTAGTAGGAAACATAAGGCTTATGAAAGGAACAGTAAGTCTTACAACCTTAGAAAAAGGGATTTTTCCTTTAATATAGGTGATCACGTTTGGCGAAAAAATAAAATTCTTTCCCGTGCAGCTGATAAATTCACATCTAAGTTAGTACCTAAGTATGTGCATTGCGTGATAAGAGAAAAGATTTCAGATTTAGTTTATAGCTTAGTTAATTTAGATGGGTCTAGAGTAGGACAATGGCATATTAAAGACTTAAAACCATTCAATGGACCTAACCCTAGTGAAAGTTTGTCAGAAGAAGAATAGTTTATATTTACATTATCTTAATTGCTTTACTTTACTTTTTTTTGATGTTGCTCTGTAGAGGTGACGACCTCGGTTTTTTTGATTGTTATAAAAGTTGAGCAGAGTATAGCTTACTTTTATTATTTTTGCTAAGGTTTTGGGTACTGATCATATCCAAACTTAGGTTGATTGTAGTTGATGTTTAGCATCGACTCAGCTGTTGCGAGCTTGCGAAAGAGTCACACTCAGGATTTATCATAAGACTGGTATGTCGGTGGTCGCGGGATTTGATTTGCTTATGACCCCAAATAATATCCAGTTCTTGACACTTGGAAGCGAAATTTTGATTAGAGGCAATCCAAAGTGATCTTGAGTTTGGACAAGCGCAAGATGGAGCTCGCGTGGTATGATGTAGAGTCAAAAATTTTTATGAGCAATTTCAAAGTTTGTTACCCGAGTGGGTGTATTTCTATTACCTTAGTGGTATATGTTGGGTGCAATTAAGAGTAAATTGATTTTGGTTTATCCAGTAAGTCTAAGACTTGGATTATTTTGATTTAGATCTTCTTCTGAATTGACAAACTGAGGGTATACTTTTTTCTTTTCAGAGCCGTTTAAACGTTACCTTTGAGTCACTAATTTTTTTAAAATTTTTTTTGCATGGACTCATAGGCGTATGTTGAGTTTTTTCGGTATACTATCAGATTGATAGGAAATTGAAGTCCTGCAGGAGAACTAAAGGCTGATCATTTACAAGAGATGAGAGCAGAGTAAGACAGTCGTTTCACAAAGAAATGATCAAAATCTGATACCGAGATGAGAACCTTGTCAAGAGAGGCTAAGCGCAGTGAAGGAAGATTCCTAACCGAATTTTTAGATTTCCAAGAGGTAATCTAGAAGTTTGGGCTGACAGAAAACGGTTATGCCTGATACCTGTAGCAGTTTCTTCTAGAGGCTATTGTCTAGGGAGACGATTAACACCATGAGCGAATATTTTAGCTGTCAATGATGTTTTCTTCTTGTTTCTGATTAAGCTGGAAAAGCTCTTGTCGTCTTCAAAAGTTTTGTTGCGTTGCCACCGAAAAATGGAGAAATTTTTACTTCAAGTAGCTTTTTAAGCTCATTTTCGTTTTTTTTTTGGAAATTTCCGTTAGAAGCTTGGTTAAGTCAACCTTGTAAACCTTTTAGGTTGTATCCCATGAGTTATCTGTTTTTACAGGCTGTGATGCACCGGGTGCTAACAGATGCCGTTACGACGTTTGGCAGGAAGTTAGTCTTCCTGAGGAACAGACTGATTGGAAGGGTAGTCTATGGGGGGTGAACGTTTGACCTTTGGGACCTTTAGGGGTTTTGTTACCCAATGGTTATTTCTATTTGAACCAAAGGAGAGCCTAGCTACTGTAGTCGACCTCAGCTCCAATTAGCCTATTAGTGGTGACAGGCTGTTGGCAGTAGTGTGTTTCGGAACACCCTATTGATTAAATTCCTTTTTGACTTATGGTGGTGTGGTAGACACCGTTTTAGTTTAGTGGATGCTATAATCTACTCCCTTTTGTTGGTGGACACCAGGGTCACCATTTCCGTATTTGATTGTCTCCACCTTTCAGTATATCGTAGTGAGGTGTTTGTCTCCTGTTATGTGGGATGGATTGAATGTTTTTCGTTGTTGTTCTAGGGCGAGACCAGTACACGAGGGTTCTTCATGCAACTTGGAGAAGCGCAATGCTGGTTAAATTTTATATCTCTGTGTAGCCACCCTGAAGGATGACGGAGGGCGTTTTTTTTTGGCTCATGTTTCTAGGCAGATTTGTCACTTTGGTGCGATGTGCCGAAGATTTGATTAGCTTTTGCTAAGAGCTTTCACCAAGCTCGATATGGAGTTATCATAACCAAGAGTTTGGGATTTGAACTCCTGTATATATTTCTGTATATATTTCTGTATATATTTCTGTATATATTTCAGTGTATGTTGGTTGCCTGAGGGCATGTGCTCAAAATGTGTGATTTTGAGTCGTTTTGTTTATGGACTCCTATATATAGGATTATGACTTAGGGAGGTCCTATTTAGAGACTAGCTGTCTCACATAGTTATGCTAGGAATGTTTCCTTGAATGTTAGTTGCGCGTGGACTAATCATTCTGTTCTTTGTGAACATTGCTTTTTGAAGCAGGATCATTCAGTTTGGTGAATTTTAGCTTTTATAGCTATTCACTGTGTTTAGAGTGAATTTTAGCTTTGGTAGCTATTCACTGTGCCTATAGTGATATTGTTAGCTTTTATAGCTGCTCACTATGTTAATGGCGAGTTTGTTCTTTTAGAACGCAGACTTTGTGTAGTCGAGGACTATTTACAGAGTGTTTTCTTGGCGAGGAGCCGAGGCTTTTTTCTGGCGATATACCAGAGTGTTTTCTTGGCGAGGAGCCGAGGTTTTTTCTGGCGATGTACCAGAATGTTTTCTTGGCGAGGAGCCGAGGTTTTTTTCTGGCGATATACCAGAGTGTTTTCTTGGCGAGGAGCCGAGGTTTTTTTCTGGCGATACCAGAGTGTTTTGTTGGCGATGAGCTGACGTGTTTTCTGGCGATCAACCAGAGCGTTTTCCCTGGCGATTTTTGCATGTCTGGATGTCTCAGGACGTCGACATTGCGCGATGTAGCGTTTTCCCTGGCGATTTTAGCATGTCTGGATGTCTTAGGACGTCGACATTGCGATGTAGAGTGCGATTATTTTCTGAGTGCGACTAGTAGTCATACTAGATTTGGAATGTTCTCTTAGCGATGAGCTAAAGCATTGATAGCGATTGTTCCCGAGCGTTTGTCTGGATATTTATCCAGATGTTTTTCTTAGCCTAGTGCTAAATGGTCTTACAAGACTTTTTCCTTTTAGTGTTAATGATTGCACTAGAATCATTTTTTTGTTTTTCTTTATTTAAGAATTTTTATAAATTTCTTTTGCTGAAATAGAAAATTTTCAGACAATCCTTAAAATATTTTAAGGGGGGTGTTCATACTTTGTTTCAGTTCATTTTTTTGATTTAGACAAGAGTCTAGACAAAAATTTTTTTTTTGTTTTGGTAACAATAACAGAGCTGATTCTTTTATATAAGAAGACCGCGATTGTTACTTTAGAAAGGTATTTCTTATGTTCATGCAAGGATTTTTATTTACTTTTTGATGTACTTAACCTTAGTGCTTAATTAAGTTAAGTCTAGTTATAAGATTCTTGTGTACATGCAAAGATTTTCATTTGGTTTTCATTGTACTTAATATTAGTGCTTAATTGAATTAAGTCTAGTAGTAAGGTCCGAAGTTTGTAATTTTGTTTTAAGTTCTGACCTTAGTAGTAAGTGATAGTGTACCACTTTGTACCTTTTCATAAGTAGCCTTAGTTTAATAGACTAGTGTAGTCTATTTCTTTTTGGAAGGGGGTAAATGTAACATTCATTTTTTCCTAGATTTTAAGACCATGTAATGTTACTGATTTTTCACTTTAAATTGTACTTCTTTTCATTTTTGTATCGAGCGGTATATTAATCAGAAATTCCAAGCCGTTCGGTATATAGTGTGCTGTGCGGGTTGCCGACCGAATCCATCGAATTTGTGGTACGCCGGGATTGGTGGAATATTTGTATCCGGTTTTTTGGTTCCGGCGTAGCCAGATTACCGAGAGAGTGCCCACGGTTTATTTAAGAGTCCGGTGGACAGGAAGAGGGGGCTAATTTCCACCGAGCCGCCAAGTAGGTTATTTCGACCGAGCTGCCAAGTAGGCTAATTTCCATCGAGCCGCAGCCAGGCTTACTTCGACCGAGCCGCAGTAGAGGCTCATAGCAACAATTATGAGAGCCAAGTAAAGCACGAGTTTTTTTTCAAACGTAAAGCCGTAGTGGGCTCTAAGTGTTTCCTACAAAGTGTAAAATCGGTTTTGTGTTCCATCGAAGGCCTAGAAGCCCAAATAAAAACCGTAAGTTACCAGAACATTCATCAATAGACCTATTCCCGAAGTAAGTGTCTTAATAGCAATTTGAACTGACAAAAAGTGAAGTGAAAATCACGATTCTTCGCTTTCGGGGGTAGTCAGGTTTTAGAATTTAAATGTCTGATTTAGAGACTCTAATAATAATAACTACCTGTTAGGCTAGAATTTTTTTTTTGATCCGTAAAACCACAAAGGTTAGAACTTTTATTTTAAAATCATGAATAAATTTTCTTTTTGTTGATTAAAGCTAGTGTCTCACTGAATACCTATCTTTCTTTTCAGGATAAGGACGGCTGTACCAAACTGATTTTTTATATAACAACTGTACACCCCTTTCAGTATTTTTTCATTTTTTTAGCTGAAGTTAGATCCTTTCTATTTTAAAATGAATGGTGCCCAAAATTCGTGCAGCTGAGGTTTTTTAAAAATAGAAAATAATTCCAAAAAGACGTACAAAAATTATCTCTTACCCATATCTCTCTACCAAGGAAAACTGAGCTAGTGTTTGTTTAATTTCTTTAGTTCTTTTAAAATCATTATTCACTCAATTCATTCTCAGAAATTAAAAAGAGGTTGCAAGAAAATTGCGCCCAAGCGTGGGAAAAACAATTTTCACAGGGTACAAAAAGACGCCGCAAAAAGCGGGCGAGTTAACACCGTACAAAAAGACGCAGTCTACGTGGGGCGCAATTAAACACCTTTTCATAGGCTACAAAATGACACCACAACGTGCAAGTAAAAAACACATTACAATATATATATATATATATATATATATATATATATATATATATATATATATATATATATGTATATATATATATATATATATATATATATATATATATATATATATATATGGGACGATCCGCGTCAAACAGGATCAGAGCTACGACCAAAATTAGAAGCAACCAAAAAACTTGACCAAGGGCTCATTTTAAAGCTTAGAGCGTCTACTTTCAAATGCCGAGTGCGCCTTTGAAAAATCCAATATGGCGGCGGTAGCCGGAGAAAAATCAAGTGTCTAGCAAAAAAAAAAAGCTTGTAAAAATAAAAATTCGCAACTGTTTGGGTCGTTTTTTGGCTCAAATTGTAGCTGATGGACGCCCTAAGAAATTGGGGTGGTAAGTTGACAAAATCCAACATGGCGGATCCAATATGGCGGTCAAAAATCCAATATGGTGGCCGAATTTTCGCGAATGAACCGATTTGCACTAAATTTGGTAGACGGGGGTTTTTAGGATCGCTGATCACGAATCCAAGGTCTGATTTGCCAAATTCAAGATGGCGGATCCAAGATGGCGGATGAAATTTTCGAAAATCTGTCGATTTGTACCAAATTGTTATACGGGGGTTTTTGGGGTCCCTGATAACGAATCTGAGATCAAATTTCTAAAATTCTTAAATTCAATATGGCGGATCTAAAATGGCTGATTCAATATGGCGGCGATATATTCGAAAGTCAACCAATTGACACCAAATTTTATGTAAAGGAGTTTTTGAGGTCGCTGATCATATATCTGTGATAAGAATTTAAAAAATTTTGACAGATTGAAGGTCGAAGCTCATTCGTGGCTCAAAATTCAATTAGTTATTGCTCAACAGTATTGACATTTTAGCAAATCACTGAAGTATATGTGTTGTAATGATTATTTTTTTGAGGAGTGTTTTTTTATTACCTATGAAGTAATTAATATAGCGTAAAACTAGCATCTTTTGCATTAGAGAACCTCTTAATTTTAAGTTTATTTCCAGCACAGGGAATAAATGCATGACTGCTTTGAATTTTAGGCACAGCAGGTGGGTCAGGAAATAGTCTATTAAGCTTTTGTAAAATTTTTTTCGATGATCTTCTTTGGTATAGTGAAATAAATGTATGTTTTGGAATCTTGACTTTGCCCAATTGAAGAGTGAAACTGAATTTAAAATGGCATCATTTGGATGAGCTTGTAAGCTATAACGAGTCGCTGCAGATTTCAGGCATGCTCCAGCTCCATCACATGAACATTTGCTATGTGCAGTAGCATTGAAGTGCCATTCAGCATCTATACCAAAATCTTGCTTATGATGCATCAAAAAGTTCATTTGAATCCTATTCTTGAAATGTTGTTTAGCGCCATCGGATGCGTAATAAATTTTCTTTACTTTTGAACATAATTTTTTTATAAACTGGTATGACCTTTTCTTGTATCGAATGAACTGCTGCTGCATCATGTTTGGTACAATCTGAGAGTAATATTATGGTGTTATGTTTTATTTCATTTTTAGAGCGATAGTAAAATACTACAGGAAATACTGTACACTGGTCGTTATTATAGTGGAATGCCTGTGCTGCATCCTGTATACCATAAGCAAACTTTTCTGAAAAGTCACTGAATACCAACCAACACTTCATCTTCACGTAAATTTTCTTTTTTATTGGTTAAAAATCCAGATTGAGCCTTTGCTATAAAATTATGAGGGATAAGTAATTTTAAACGATTGCACAATTCTTCAACAAAATCGTCGGTGGAAAGACATTGTTGTATAAGAGTGCATCGATCTGTAGATTGCCACGTACTGAATATTACCTGTTCTATTTTATTTTTTTCTAGTAATCCAGTAACAAGTTCAGAAAATTCTTCCATTTTAGGACATTTTTGACAGTTAAGTAAAAAACAATCAGTAGTACTCTTCCTACATAAAAATGTAATTTATGCAATCTTTATAGTCATTTAATTCAATTTCCCAACCTTTTGTTAGCGTCTTCAAGTTTATAGCATCGATCATTGTTTTTAAAGTCTGATGTATCGTGCAAACACAGACGCTATGCGTTCCTGAACTTCCAGCAATAACGCACCATTTAAGTCGCAGCTCAGCGAATTTAGTTGATCCAATTTTATGCTCTGGATACTTTTCCTTAAACATTTCGTGTAACACCTTAATTTCATAAAGAAACAAATGCTTTTCTTTAATAAATTTTTCACCTTCGATTTTGACTATAACAGTATCTTTTTTGTTAGGCATTATCCGACTATTTTCTTCAGACTCATAAAATTCAATTACTTTTGAGACCACTTCTGCGTCCAAATTCTTACCTTTCTTGAAAGTAGGAGTAGTTAATACACCACTAGATTTTCTCAAAGTCTTAGATTCAAGTGCCATTCTATAAGAACAACCAACTTCTTGTGCAATTTCACGAGTAGTCCAACACTCCGGTGCGATTCTAAGTATAGTTTTTTCGCATAGGACTATTCTCAGGTAAATTATTGAATTTTTCCTTTAATCCATTTAAAAGTTCTTCAAGAGCATCCTCTCTAGATATTCGAGCTTCCTTGGTGGGTAATTCATGTTCGAATTCAGAATCGTTTTCAGACACATCTTCCAAATAATTAGAATCAGTAGCATTACTACCACGAGATTCATTTTTCTGTGATTCGGAGGCTGATTTCCTACACTTTTGGCATATTTTAGATTTTTCATGTAAGTTTGGAAAAACTTCCAATAAACTTTTGGAAATATTCCTTAAGTCTTTGCCAACATGACTATCTACATTCAATGGATTCGCACACCTTTTTGAATGCAACTTTTGCGTTACTTCTTGATTGCAATTTTATTTTTATTTTCCATTTTTGAGAAAAGGGCCGTTGTTGACTATATGTCGATGTTATAAGACTATCGTAAAAGAAAAAAAAAATTCAAAAAAAAAAGTTGAAATAGAAAAAAAAATCTCAACAACTATCCTAGAAAGGACCGTTACCCAGTATTCGCCAATTCAATAAGAGCACTCAATATCCCAGAAAAACAACTATCCTGAAAAGGACTGTCGTCACTGAAAATAAAGAGCCCAGATACAGAAGATGAGAAATTCCCCAGCTATCCTGAAAAGGACTGTTGGAAATTTACAACCGATGTGTTATTTAGCAACCACCTGAAAAAAAGCTCAAAAACTATCCTAAAAAGGACCGTTATTGAGTATTCGCCCAATGTAATAAGAACTCCCTATATCCCAAAACAACAAATATTCTGAAAAGGACTTTCGTCACTGAAAACAAACGGCTCAGATAAAGAAAATAATGCCTCAGCAAAATAGAGAGAAAATCCAACAATGATATTTGGCATATATTAAAAAAAATCTATAAACTGTGATATTAAAACATCAATATTTTCCAACTATATTTATTACCTTCTATACCCAAACTTATTTGTGGTTGGCAAAGCGCCACCTGTTGAATAAAAAATGAAACATCTATATACCAGATTTACGGAAAAGCTGGAATCAGGGATTTTTGGGGTTGCTCGAGGGGTTGCTGATTACGAATCTGTGGTCGGATCTGCAAAATTCAAGAAGGCGGATCCAATATAGTGGACGTTTTTTTAAAAATTAACCTATTTGCACTAAATTTGGCATACGGGGATTTTTGAGGTCGCTAATTACGAATCTGAAGTCAAATTTATAAAACTCAAGGAGGTGGGCCCAATATGGTGGAAACTGAATAAGGCAATCTACTATATTGGGTCCGCCATCTTGGATTTTAAAAATCGGCGACCCCAAAAACCCCCATATAACAAATTTGGTACAAATCGATAGATTTTCGAAAATTTCATGTTATATATATATATATATATATATATATATATATATTTTTATATATACATATATATATATATATATATATATATATATATATATATATATATATATACATATATGTACATATATATATGTATATATATATATATATATATATATATATATATATATATATATATATATATATATATATATATATATATATATATATATATATATATATATATATATATATATATATATATATATATAAATATATATATATATATATATATATATATATATATACATATATATATATATATATATATATATATATATATATATATATATATATATATATATATATATATAATATATATATATATATATATATATATATATATATATATATATATATATATATATATATATATATATATATATATATATATATATATATATATATATATATATATATATATGTACATATATATATATATATATATATATATATATATATATATTATATATATGTATATATATATATATATATATATATATATATATATATATATATATATATATATATATATAATTTCCTCGTCCTAATTACAAACAAAATAAACGATTTTTAGTCTTTAAACTAGTTATAAATTGTAAATATAAAATAATTAAATTACCTTGTTTGTTTACACAATACACAACGTTTTCTTTTGCATAATATGTTTTCAAGATTCTTCTTAAAAATATTTTGGAATATAAGTATGTGGTTTTTTCTTCTTTTTTCAGGTGTTTAACAGGTAATAGTATAGTGGTGTCGAATAAATTAAATTTAATTAAATCCAATACTAAAAATTAACATTGTGGTTTAACACTGAGGGGGGAATGTAACGCAATATAAATAAATAAAACAATTATAATTTTTATCTACATATATATATATATATAAATATATATGTATATATACAGTGAAACCTCTCAGAACGGACACCTCCAATAAACGGACAACTCCATTAGGCGGACACTATTTGATAGTCCGGAATGAAGTATAGAGAATTCAATAAGACATAATCTCTCTTGAGCGGACTCTCTTTTGGGCGGACGCGGACACAATATTTAAATACAAAACTTGTAAAATTCTCTCTTAAACGGACACAAAATTAAAAATGTTGCAACGCTGCACTATTAGCTAGCGCGGCGACAATAATTCTGGGGACTTCCCCATTGTATGTATGTGATTCCCCGCGAGCATTAACGAATGCATAACACCTCGTTTTTATGGTCAGTTGAGTTAGTTCGTTGATTTGTCTTGTATGTATTGTTTTTTTTTTTAAATAAAGACAAACATGTCTGAAAAGCGTCGTGTATTAGGACTTAAAGAGAAAATTGATATTTTGAAAATCTATAATAGAGAGAAAACTTAGTGTTAGAGTTTTTGCCAAACGTTTTAAAATAGGAAAGACAGGCAGAGAGTTTTTGCCAAACGTTTTAAAATAGGAAAGACAGGCAGCTGGAATTATTACAAATAAATGCGAGTTATTAAAAAAATTTCACTCCAATGTTAATTCAAGTGTAAAACGAAGTTTTCTAAAGCCAGCGGGATTACAGATTGACGAAATTTGCTATGATTGGTTCACAAAGGCAAGAAATAAAGGAATTCCACTATCAGGCAAATAAAAAAAATTATAGAGGTATTGTAGTCATTCTAAATCGTATTTATTAAAATTCTAGGACCAATAATTCGAGCCAAAGCAAGCATAACATCGCTTTTAAAGCCATATCTGGAGAAGCTGGAAGTGTTATTGTGGAAGATGTGGACAACTTTAAACAAAAAATATCTTCATTTCTAAAAGGTTATTTGCCAAAAAATATTTTTAACGTGGACGAGACAGGTTTATTTTTTCGAGCTTTATCTGACAAGACGTTAGCACCTAAACGTGAGAAATATGTGGGCGGAAAATTATCCAAAGAAAGACTCACCATTATGCATTGCGTAAATCTGGCAGGAAATAAAGAAAAATTATTGGTTATTGGTAAGTCAAAAACATCCAAGGGCATTTATAAACATTAGTGTGAATCAGCTGCCTGTTATGTGGAAAAGTAAAAAGAAGGCTTGGATGACATCTGCTATAATGGAAGAATGGTTGCAAGATTTTGATTTAAGAATGGGTAAAGAAAACAGAAAAATTTTGCTATTTTTGGGTAATGCTGTCTCTCATCCTAAAGACATTCAGTTAAAAAACATTCAACTTATTTTTCTACCGCCCAGTTGCACATTAGTTATTCAACCGCTAGACCAAGGCATAATACAAAATTTTAAAACATTTTACGAATTTATCGAAAATAGATTCTGTTGATAACCTTCAAGGTCTTACTAAAGCAGTTAATGTTCTAGATGCTATTTATTTTATAAATGCTGCATGGAAGAAAGTTACGGAAACAGCAATAAAAAATTGCTTTCAAAAGGCAGGAATTACGTTAAATGATGGTGATAACCATAGTCTGGAAAATGATGACTTTTCAGGAGAAGATCATTACCTTTGTCAGTTTTATCTGAAATATGCCGAAATGCAGAAGCAATAGGCCTTAAAAAAATGATTTAAGTGAATTCATTACTATCGATAATAACTTATTAGTAGAAGATGATATAGACGACACTTCTTTTAACAAAATTGTAAAAAAAGACGACAACTTGACTTTGATTGAGTCTGACGAATCCGATGAAGAAATAACCATAACCGATCAATCCAATATTATTATAAGTTATCAGCAGGCTATTGATATGATGAAAACGATTCAAGAATTTGCCAAAATTAAAGGAGATTCAACAGCAATGCAGATGTTATCTGACGCGTCAAACTACTATAAGTTATATTTATTATGTTAAATTTTTTGATTTATAACTACTTACTTATGTACTAATGTGTATGAGAAAACAATAAAACCTACCCTATTATATATTATGTAAATAAAAAATATGTATCTATTTTTCATTTTTCCCGTACGCGGACACCTCCCTTAGGCGGGCATATTTTGATAGTCCCGAAGGTGTCCGCTTAAGAGAGCTTTCACTATATATATATATATATATATATATATATATATATATATATATATATATATATATATATATATATATATATATATATATATATATATATATATATATATATATATATATATATATATATATATATATGTATATATATATATATATATATATATATATATATATATATATATATATATATATATATATATATATATATATACAGTGAAGTCTGCTTATAACGAACTCGTTTATAGCGAATTTCCAGTTAAAGCGAGCTATTTTATAATGCAGGAAAAAACTTCCATGAGACCAATGCAAATTTTTATCAATTATAACGAACCCGGTTATAGCGAACTTCCGGATAAAGCGAACCAAATTTGGATGTTTTGTGTCCATTTATATATTTGCCACTCCCTGTACTCGATGTCGCGCGACTTGATCTAGGAAATTCACCGAAACTCGCTGGGAACCCCTAGTATCATTTTCAATTCACTTGTTGTGTTATGCGGTTCTAATGCATATTTGATCAAAGTAGCAAAGTGAATGTTTAAGTTTTTACTTTAAAATGAGTACACCAAAACGTAAAGGGTTTACTTTAAAAGACCAACACGATATTATAAGGAAAATAGAAAATGGAGTTAATCAAAGTAATGGTTGCAAACAGTGGAATTTAACTAAATCTACGGTTTCTATCACATGGAAGAAGAGGCAAGGAATCTAATCAATCTATGGTAAAAGAAACTTTAGTTGTAAAAAAGTAAGTAGTAAAATAAAATCTACACATGACCAATTCGGTAAAAGACTCCTTAAATGGTTTAGTCAAAAACGACATGAACATGTTCCTATTACCGGCTATTACTTTACAAGAGAAAGCTAGTGAATTGGGAAGGAAAATAGAGAACACCGTGTTTAACTGTTCTAGAAGTTGGATTGAACGATTTAAAAAGAGATATAATATTAGTGGCGGTAAGACAGTAGGAGAAATTGCAGGAGTGGACTCAGTGGATTGAAAAACATCGAAAAGATCCTACTGATTGTCTAGAATTTGTTTAACATGCTGACATTCAACAAAGTACAGTGGAAATCGGGTTTAAAAATATGTTTAATCACTTTGGTTTTGAAGAAAAACTCAATATATTCACTAAAGGAGTTTAAAACTTATACATAGACTAGGTTTTTGTTGTTGTTATATTCCAAATTGCCAAAACACGGCCAATTTAAGAATGCAGAAATAAAACCTAAGAACACGTAAGAAAGTCTGCACAATTTTACAAAATAGCATTTCATTTTTATAGGTCTAATTACAACAAAAAACGTATTTTTTGAGTTCGTACTACACATCATCATGATAAATTAAACCAGATTGTAAGTTAGATCTTACTGAACAAATAAGGCAGTTAAAATTTTTCTGAAAAAAATGAGGTAGAAATAACCTGAATACTCCTGTAAACCTGCAAAATTTTTAGTTATGATTTGTTACTATTATTACTATATGGGGTTTTAGAGCGGCTTCTTATGAATGAAAAATAAAAGATCTCATTAAACTGAACATTTAACAGATGAAAATCATACGTTCAATGAAAATTTCAGAATTTTTCATAATGGAAAGAAAGGGAAATTACTGAATTGTTTAGAAGAGGTAGAAATTAACCAGAAAAAATCCTCTGGTTTATTATACAACGATCAATTATATGGGGGAGGGTCTCCTTTATTGAACTAGTTCTAGGTATTAAGGTAAATATTGTTAATGAATTTAGTACTTGTAACTAGGTAAATTATATATTCTGTAACATACTTTGTAGTTAATTTATATCTTGCTCCAGAAGAAGACACAGTGTGTCGAAACAATTGTCAGCAATAATATAATAAACATAAGGGGTGATATTAAACAGTTGTTTAAATTTTAATTCCTAGTCAATAATTATAGCAACTTAGAGAATTTTATAAAAGGTGAACCCATTATTTGTACTAAATTAACGATTAAACATATTGATTAGTATACTAATTACACAGTGTGTATCCTATTATTCACATTTTGCCACAAATTATGTAAAAACTTAAGAAAAAAAAATGTAACCTAAAATATGCGTGTTTTTTTACTATTAATCAACTGTTTTGCGCCTTTCATAATCTGCATTTCTGGCACAAGTGATTTTATACAGGTAAAACGTCGAGGTTTATTTGGGTGAAATTTAACCCTACAACCTTGGCTGAAATTACCTTTAAAATATGTATTATACCGTTGTTAAGGTTGAGGTTATAATAGTCATGTCGTTTCTAGATTTCACAGTAATATTTGAATATTTTAGGGCAAAAACTTGCTAAAATGTACTTTCGTAATACTTTTTTACAAATAAAGGTTAGTTAAGTAAATACGTGTACCCAAAACATCACCTATTAATATATTTTTTGTTGTTTTTATTTATTGCTTAACTATAAAAATATAAAACAAATATATACAAGTTTAATACTTAGTGATATGGTATAATATAAAGTGACGTACTAATTGAAATACCTGTTTCTAATTAAATTTAAATATATTTTACAGGGTGATCATTTTTAGAGGCCCGTCCCCGATTTATGGAAAATTGTTTGATATTTATTTTTTCGTTTAATGTAGAATGGTACAGTGCATGTCAAAGAGTATACTGACGTATTTGACATTTGGCAGTGAAAACGACGCTGGGCACCACGACGCCAAATAACTTTTTTTCCATCGACATACCATTTGTAAAACGGCATTGGACAGCCCTAATTATTTTCAACATTTTCTCCTTAAACTGTTTTTTTTATTTGTTTTGTAAAAAAGTTATGCACCAAAAACCCTCCAAAATATTATTTTTTTGCTCATCGTGGTTGCCATGACACGTTTGGCGGTTTTCAAGGAATTTATGTAATTGGAGGCTGTCATACTTTAATTTGACACTAATTATAATAATATTAGTTACTATGCATTAAGGTTTTTCCTTTAATAAAATATTTTTGAACAATAAAAAACAAGAATACATTATTTTTATTAAAAACACAAAAAAAAACTACATATGTAACTTTTAACATTGCATAACTTATTACATTTGTAAAATTAAATATTTGGAACCTAAAAAATAAAAAAAAAAACATCAAAAGAAATTTTCTATATGTCTTCCTTGGTGTATCATTCCATCATCCATTCATTTCATTAACTCTTGGTGAGGGGCTTGGTAAATAATTTTTCCAGATATACTATTGCACGCATCTGATATTTTTGCCTTTAAGTGCTCAATATCATTTGTCGCAGTTTTGTATTTTTAAGAGTCTCCCACAAGAAAAAAATCTAACGGCGTGAGGTCTGGTGACTTAGGTGCTCACTGAATAACTGGGCCGCGAACCTCTATCCATCTTCGTTGAAACCTTTCATTCAAATACTCTCTAACAGCCGTAGTTCTATGAAGTGGTGCTCTGTCATGTTAGTAATACATATGCCTTCTTAAAATAAAGGGAACATTTTCTAATAAAACTCTTAGAGTATTATCCAAGAAATTAAGCTATTTATTTCCAGATAGTGTTTCCTCAAAAAGTATGGTTCAGCCGAATGTCTCCCAATTATCCCACACCATACATTAACGCCATAATGGACTTGATTCTGAATTTGATTAACGTTGTTTGGATTTTCGTCAGCCCAGTCAGGATAATTTTTCCAGTTGGGTTTGCCGTTACTGACAAAATGCCTTCTTCGTCATATTTAATCATCATTTCTGCTACAAAACTCAGTTATCGTTCAGAATCAAATTGGGTTAATAACTGAAGATTATGCGTTGATTGATTTGTCCGTTACTTTGTGACAGGATATTTTAACAATAAAATTATGTAATTACTTTGTTAACTGACACTAAGTATATTTTTTTATAAAGAATTTACAAATGTGTTATCTCGATTTCATAGTACAACTGCATTTCCAAACGCTTAACTAAGTATTTATTATTAACTAGTATTTATATTTATATAATGAAAAAATGTGGTTATATTAGATGCTATAAAAGTTGGTAAAGGGCGGAATTTCCGACGTCTACTTGACTATTTAGTAAATTTATATTATGGTTCTATAAACGTCTGAAAATTTCTATAGATTCTAGGAAATTAAGTTTTGACCCTTTAGGTGCCATATGGAGTATTGATAAACAATTAATATTGGAAAATAGATGGTTTGTTTGGAAAAAATGCTTAGCAAAGTGTGATTTTTCATTTTTTTAACGTATAAAATGCATTATGTTCTGCAAATTTTATTTTGAAATTCGGTCCCGTTTGACCTACGTAACAACTATTACATTCTTGATAATTAAGTTTATAAATTCCTGATTAATTATGTTTATTAGTTTTATCTTTGGCACTGAAAAATATATTGGATAATTTTTGAGCGAATTTTAAGGCTACACTTTTTTATTCGGCTGAGAGATATTTTATCCGAGATGTGACCAAAATATGTCAGAGGTATGAATGTTTTTCTTTCTTGGTATTCTTTTACGGGGTATATTAAGCTCAAAGTGATTTGCTCTTGTTTACGGCTTATTAGGGTATTAATTATTTTAGGTTGGAAGCCGTTATTGAGTGCTATATTTTTGATTGTATTCAGTTCTTTTTTTAAATTATTTTTACTAAGAGGGATATTAAAGGCTCTATGGATCGTAGATCTATAAACTGCCAGTTTATGGGAATTAGGGTGTATTGAGTCAGCTGGGATGAGGACATCTGAAAGGTCGAATTCTAATCTTCTTTGAAATTGAAACACGTAAGAAATTTACGTAGGTCAAACGGGACGGAATTTCAAAATAAAATTCGCAGAACATAATGCATTCTATAGATTAAAAAATGAAAAATCACATTTACCTAAGCATTTTTTAGAAACAGGCCATCCATTTTCCAATATTAATTATTTGTCAATACTCCATACGCACCTAAAGGGTCAACTTAATTTCTTAGAATCTATAGATATTTACAGACATTCAAAGAACCATAATAGAAATTTACTAAATAGTCAAGTATACGTCGGAAATTCCAACCAACTTTTATGGCATTTAATATATCCACATTTTTTCATTATATAAACATAAATACCAAAAATCGGTGTTAGTCTTAGTTAAGCGTTTGTACTACGAAAACGCGATAACGCATTTGTAAATTCTTTACAAAAAATATATTTAGTGTCAGTTAAAGTAATTTTAGTCGTGGTATTTGTTAACTTTAAGAGATTTCTGAATAGCCCCATAAGATATATTCACTTGCCTGCTTGCTTGTCTGATTGAATTATATGGATGGTTTTGAAAATATTACAAAATTTCGGCTACTTTTTCATCTGTTAAAACAGTTTTTCGCTTACTAATACCTTTGTGTTCAGAAAATGCATTCATGCTCCTCAAATTTCGTTCTAATCGACAAAACATGATGTGATCTGGAATATACCTGTCGGTATTCTTGATACAGCCTAACGGCATCCCGAGGATTTGTTCTTGCTTCTTCATAAATAAGAATCATATCTACTTTTCAGCTTGGGAAATCTCTTCCACCAGAAGCTGTTAACACTGTTAACTTAGTTTAACTCTATGGATTTAAATAGGTGTGCAAAGAGAGCTGTCAGATTAAAGTATGACGGCCGCCTACTAGATAAATTTTTGAAAACCGCTATACGTGACATACGATTTATGGCACCCGCAATGACCAAAAAATGATATTTTAGGTTTTTGCTGCATAATTTTTTTGCAAAACAAATTAGAAAAAAAACAGTTTCAGCAAAAAAATGTTGCAAAAAGTTATGGCTTTTCAAACACGAAAGATACTACTGGCCTTATAGGGTAACCCGTAAACAAACTTTTACAATTATAGATCGTTGATTTAATAATTTTCTGATAACTTTCAGTTGGGTTACATTTTAAAACTGGGTATTTATCTGGGTTTAAGAAATCTATTGTTAGTGTTCCGTACGGAACACTTATAAGATCACTTCGGTGTCTGTCCGTCTGTCTGTCCGTCTGTCCGTCTGTCCGTCTGTCCGTCTGTCCGTCTGTCACACCCGATTTTCTCCGAAACTATTTGTCATAGAAAGTTGAAATTTGATAGTAATATAGGAATTGATGGCCTCATCAGAGCCATGTAGTTTTGAAAGTTAAATTTTGTCTTAAGGGGTTAGTTTTGGGGGGTGAAATCGGAAGTGAAAAAAAAATTTTTTTACTAGGTAATCAAGTGTGGTGTAAAATGAAAGCTTGTGAAAACACGAGTAAAAAATATATATATAATGTAATACTTGCGCACACTTTTCTTTGTATTATTTTTAAAAAATCGCGAAAAATCGCTGTCTTATCTCGGAAAGTACTTATCAAAAAATTTTGAAAAAATTCTGGAATATTCTCCACGGGGTGTAGATTGAATGAAAATTATCACGAGTGCATTACCTGTAATAATTTATCTGGTATATAAAAAAACAGAAATTTCAAGGTCATCAATTTTTAGTAAAGATTGGAAATAAACTTTGTTGAAAACTTATTTGGGGTGTGTTTTGTGAAGTCACTGATCATTTTATATCACCGTAACATAAATTTTGACTTAAGGGATTCGTTTTGAGGGGTGAAATCGGAAGTGATAAAAAAATTTTTTTACTAGGTCATCGAGTGTGGTGTCAAATGAAAGCTTGTGAAAACACGAGTAAAAAATATATATATAATGTAATACTTGCGCACACTTTTCTTCGTATTACTTTTAAAAAATCGTGAAAAATCGCTGTCCCCTACCTTATCTCGAAAAGTACTGATCAAAAAATTTTGAAAAAATCCTAGAATATTCTCCACGGGGTATAGATTGAACGAAAATTATCATTACCTTTAATAATTTATCTGGTATAGAAAAAAAACAAAATTTCCAGGTCACCAGTTTTCAGTAAAGATTGGAAACAAACTTCGTTGAAAACTCATTTGGGGTGTGTTTTGTGAAGTCTCTGATCATTTTATACCACCCTAACAAAATTTTTTATTTTAAAAACAATCAACGTACGGAACACTAATTGTGCAAGTTCAACTTGCACTTGACCGGTTTTTTTTTAGATATAATCTACTTTGTCAATCGCTATTACTGAATTACCGTTGTCTGCTTTTGTAAATATTATATTTGCTGATTTATTTTTAATGTCTTTTATTAATTGAATATCTTGTCTTGGAGTATTTTGGCGTAAAAATGCTCTTTTGGCTGAAATATATGGTGTTTGAAATAAAAAATTTAGTGGAAATTTAAGTAGTGTTTTACTTCTTGCAAAACTTCTAGTTATGGATCCCCACCAAGTATCGGCTGAATCAATCCAATTGTTAAAAGAAGCTTCAATACGTTTCCTAGCCAATATGTATTTTAAATTGTTACTAAAATGTGCTTTGTGTTCTCAAAATTTATGGTTCTTCGATCGATCAGTGTACAAAACTTAAAGTGTTTTCACAGTATTATCAATTAAAAACCAACAATAAGTGCTTTGCTGCGAAACAAGGTTCCTCAGCTGGTCTAAAGAAATGGTTAATAGAAGATAAGAAGATTCAATTTCGAAAAAGAGATATTTTTAACGTTTATCTGAAGGTAGTCTACACAGAATTAGCTTATAGACTCCATTATATTGAATTTCTTACCTTAGATAATGATACAAGGCAAAAAGTAAATAATATCATACATAAAAAATATTTAGTTCAGAAGAAAAAACTCAATACTCTCGTAAGAAATAATAGCAAAATAATAAACCCTAATAAAAAGTTTCCGACCACAAATTCTTTGATAGATTTGTCAATTTAACACAGACAACATTTTCGATTAATGAAACCCAATTACTAAATAAAGGCTTTAAACACAATATCGAAGTCAATATCTCTCCAAATACATTAAATATATTAGCAATTGACACAGAAGTAGCTCTCAATCATTACCCAAATAATATTAGTAAAAAACACGAAGCAGCTACTATACTAAAAAAAGAACTAATTGAAAAACTTCTTTCTGAAATCAATGTTAACCCAATAATAAAACAAGACATCTTAAAGTGCTTAAAGGTTTGCCTAGAACAAAATTATTTTGAATTTAATAACGACCTATACAGCAGCCTAGACGGTCTCATAATGGGCAATCCACTTAGTCATCTTTTGGCCGAAATATATGCGGTTAAAAATAAAAAAATTAGTGGAAATTTAAGTAGTATTTTACTTCTTGCAAAACTTCTAGTTATGGATCTCCACCAAGTATCGGCTGAATTAATCCAAGTGTTAAAAAACTAAATATGATTATCAACACAACCAAGACAAAATGTATGGTCGCTTCAAAAGAATTATTAAGATGCAAGCTGGAAATCCAAGGAAGGATTACTGAACAGGTTAATAATTTTAAATACCTGGGAACAATGATAACAAGCTACGGAGACTTAAACAGGGAAGTAAAACAACAATCTATGAAGGCATCACTATTAGCAGGTTGTTTGACGTATATAGTATGGAAAAATAAATACCTCACTGTGGAAAGTAAAATAAGAATATACAAGACAGCAGTGAGACCGATCCTCACATATGCTGTAGAAACAAGAGCTGACACATGTAAAATAGCACAAATGATAAGGACAACAGAAATGAAGGCGATTAGGGACATACATGGAAAAACTATCCACGACAAGATCCACAACAAAGAGCTACAAGAACTAAGTAAGATCCAAGAAATATCCAAATGGACCAAAACTAGAAGAAAACAATGGAATAAACACGTAGATCGGATGGACGACAACAGATATGTAAAAAGGGTCAAACTCAATAAACCATACGGTAGAAGAACTAGAGGCAGACCTCCGAAAAGGTAGAAGAAATGCTGGCCGTCAACATCGGAAGAGACCTAATGGGGATAAAACAGGCAGTATGCTTACTTATATGACACACCATATAAGCAAGAAGAAGTTAAATATTTTCTAAATCCCTTCTTTAATAAATTGTATATAACTATATAGAACTAACTAGTAAAATTAATAAATATAAGTAATATGGTAAGACAGTAGTAAGATCGCTATAGCGGTTTGTATAACAAAACCGTAGTGCCTTATTCCGGTTTCTTGCAATTTTGCGATGGATGTATAATAAAGTAAGTTTTTCCATAACACCATGAATTTCGGGCAAGGTTACAATTCAATCCAATGTTTTATATCGGCTCTTATCACTGAAACTTTATATAGGTAATTGATTTGACGAGAAACGATTAGAGGAATGACATAATTTGTCTTAGGTATGGAAGTTAATTTTTAGTTGGAAATAATTGGAAGTTATAAATGTATATAAATTTCTTCCTTCGAAACGTAGATATTAATCTTTTCCGTTCATGTCACGTTCGAAAAGTCTATTATTCGTTTTACATTATACTGCTTTTACTTCTTTTGTTAAACTGTACTGAAAACAACATAGTAAGGGCCATTAGTCAATTTAAACCACCGAGCGAGTATTGTAAATTGTTCGATGCATTCCATAATTTATTTTCCTTGAGCACGTCTTGAAAAGTATTTATTTTCTATTATTTGATTCTTTATTTTCCATTAGCCAATGCCAGGAAATTTTAAATAACTTTTTCAATTTAAAATCGTTTAACTTTCACGAAAGAATGTGCACGCTAATGATAAGAAAATAATCACAATACCTTTTTAAAAAAATTTATATATAATCCGACTACTTCTTCAACATTCATTCATTCACGCCTGGGACTCTATTTTAAAATAACCGGAAGAACGGGAATATTATCGCGAGACAGTATGCAGACGACGGTTGCTCATTGGTCTAACTTAAAATCAAACGTCCATTCTCTTTTAGGAAAATCATGACTGTTCTCTAAAAAAGACATTAACGTAATAGAAAAAAGAAAACTAGAAAAATCTTATCAATTTCTTGTATTAAATAACATACTAACACTTAGAGGTTACGATCCTCTTAAGGATCATCTTCAGAGTTAATCGTCGGCATCAAAATAAAATCACCACATTAAGAACGTAGTGGGTTACTACCTGAGAATGTGCAAACATATTAAAACCATAATTAATATCACTTGTCTACAAAATGTAAATTATTCTTGTCGAACAGAAATTTGTGCCATATTTTGATAATGTTGTGCATTCCTAACAATAAAATAACTTTTTGTCACATGGCATTTTTTTCATTAAAACCATAAAAAAGTAAATTTAGGTGAACAATTGGTATATACAATGACAAATACATAATATTTTACGATAAATCTCTTTTGAGAGGCCAATAATGGTACGCCAACGATATAGAGCAATTGGTATAGAACATAGCGTACTTTCTTTGTACGAAAGCGCTTGTTTTAAACTAGCTTCAGATGAGTCAATTAACAAACGTCATTTACTTGGATTGTATTTAAAATTCAACAATCTTATTGGTCCATAAATGTCATTACAATAAGTCGTGTGGCTAAAAGAAATAAGATTTTAGTTCATCTCAATTTCGAAAATAGCAAAACTTTTATATCGTGAAAGTAAATTCCAGTCCTTCCACGCTCCGCCGTTTTCTGGAAAAATTTAAATCATGTACCAAGTCATTATTGATTACTGATAAATGAGGTCATTGGATCATAAGGATAGATTATATCCAATTATTAGACTTTTATAGATTTACAAGACGTTGATCTAAGTGGCATAGGTAATTCAGCATTATGAGACACTAACCTGTGTCGGTTTGAATATTTAATGGCGTACTTCGAGTTGTTAGTCATACCCTTCATGTTAATTGAACTAAAGTAACAATTATTTTACGTCAAATTCATTGGTACAACAAAGGACATATTTCGAGATCCCTTAGCGCATCGTTAAAAAACAACACACGTTTTACAGACATGTGAGATCCAAGAATCGTCCTGATACCGAATAAGAAAATCGAAATAGTTAAGATACCACTAAAATTATTCAGACTAATAGTAGTTGAGTCACAATATTTTAACTTCTTCAACGTAGACTCTCGCGCTTTTTGTCAAATTGACTACTGTCACAAAAAAACTAAGGGTAAATAAATAAAGACTTTTGCGATTTCGTAATAAGTATTTCTAAATAAATTTTATTATTGTCAATTCCATCGGACAAGAATATTATTGACCAGCGTAATTAATCTACATACAATATTTGTGCCATGTGAGAAATGATTCTATTTTTATTTCTACATTAATGCTGAAGATATTATTTTACAGTATGAAAACACATATGTATTTGTTTATACATATGTCTACAGTGTGAAATCGAGGCTGTTTGTTTAGATCCCTCAAAATTGATGTTGTGACCAGTATCATGATGGTGCTGAAAAAGAGCTGATGTTTGTTTGTTTTTGATACTTATTTTATGTTCTTGAGTACGGGTGGAGATTCTTCTGTTTATTTGTCCTGTGTACAATTTGTGGCAGTCTCCGCATGGGATGCTGTAAACTCCATGATTTTTCTGTTTGTCTTTGTCCTTGGGGTTACCCAGGATGTCTGCCAGAGTGTTTTGTGGTTTGTATGCTGTCCCTATGTTGTGTTTTCTTAGGACTCTTCCAAATTGGAAAATTCCAATTCCAAATTTCAAAATCTGCGTAGACGTTACATATATAAGTAGATTGCTAAGACTTCTTCAGGTGAAAGTACTTTTTTACTGGTGGCATAGTGTTTTATAAGAGAGTTTTTTTTTTTGTAAATTTCCTGGTCTCTCTTTATTCATCAATCAGAGGTTGGTAAAATTCTGGTATGAGAGAAAGTTTTTTTTTTCTTTTTAAGAGAGAATATCTTTTTTTATAGAAATCTCCACATCACTTTGAGAGACTGGCAAAATTTTAGAATAAGAAAAAGGTTTCTTTGGAAACTCCTCCCTCTTGGTCATCGTTTTTGAAGTTCAATTATAAGTGATACTTTTTTAAGGACGGGGTTCTTTTGGGACAGCTATTGGCTCGATCACCCTTTTCAAGTTCCACTATCGGAAAAACTTTCTTTTTTAGGGTCTACACGCATCAGTAGTCTCTGATATAGTAAACATACTCTGACAGAAAATAATTATCGCGACATTCAGTTATCTTACTTGCAGGTTTAACATGTGAGTTGTTGGTCACCAATTTAACTTATTTGATAAGCCAAACGTGCAATGTGTATACATTTGAATCTATTAGCATGCTGTTTTTTACGCATAATATAGTGCTTCTAGTACTGCTATTTATTGATCGTAACTATGTTGGGAATCTTTGGACCAATGACACTACTTGGTCTATAACACCACTGCACCAAACGCTGTATTTTTGCACTCGATGCACGTTTCGCTAACCATATTAGCTTCATCACGAGCGATGATTCACTAAAGCTAAACTACAAATCTACCTTATTTATAACTAGCCTAACATCTGAATTACACAAGCGGAACTAATGGTATAGGTGGAGCCATCAATCCTCGTTACGTAACCAGTGATTGATCGTAGTTCAATTAATTTTCATTGACAAATCCTATGCGTTAGAAGAAAAATATGTAGATTATCCTATTAAAAAAAGAAATGTAAATTTGCTGTGCTACTCATTTTGGAAGTCCATAGAACATTGACGAATCAAGGAAGCGGGACCGAAATAAATATTACAGGTAAATTGAGGCACCGGATTACAGAATTGCCTCTACGTGTGACCCCTATTTCCCTGGTAGGCAGGAGAGAGGATAATGCTGTAAACGCCTCGACCGACGGACAAACTCAATTTACAACGCAATAATCAACTTGTTTTTCTATTTATAATTAACGAATCAAGTTGATTTTTGCGTAGAACCACTTTTTGGATATAGTGATTGGATAAAAATTGTTTGTTTAATTTGTTATTAATAATGAATAAACTTTACGCTCAACATTTTCAATATTAAATAATTGGCCAAAATGACTAATGTCGACTTATTTTTCGTACGTTTGTAAGTATCATATTATAAAGTCAGGTCAGTATGGCAATTTTTGCAGCAATGATGTGGATAAATAAATAAGCGCGCGATGCGCTGCATAATCGCAGTGTAAATTTGTTTTTTGATTACTTTCAGCTGCCAAAAAAAACATATTGTTTTCTTCTGGTTATTCTATTTAAAAAATCTTTATTGTTTTTTTTTTCATAATATAACACTGAAGTTGATTTTTTTTTTGTAAGGAAAAAACACACAAATTGAGTGTACGAAAATACGTCCAATTAGTTAAGTGATTTTTTGAGTGTTTTTTTTTGAGCGTTTTTGTGTAAGGGTATGTAGATATAAAATTTTTCAGGTATAATCATAAAGAGATATATACACGCTTTAAATCGTTTTAACAATTTTTCATCCCAAAATTCAAAGACAATTTGGTTTTACAACTTGGTTTTCAGAAGAGTTGTAACAGATGAAATGAATATTAAAGAAAGTTTTATAGAAACAATTTGATACTTTCCAAAAGGAAAACCATTATTGTAAACGTTGTGAAAAGCCAGTGAAATAGCGCCTATTGGCTATTTGGTTCTCCAGTTTAGTTTCGTTAATAGTTTAACCAAACGGAAAAAGCCAAATTATAAAACAAAATGGTTTTTAATTTTGGCGTTAAAAATTGTAAAAAAAACGATTTTGAAGCGTGTATGTACCTTTTTATAATTTTTTACTTTGAAAATTTATATCTACACAGTTACATCATTTAGTTTTCTTATTTCAATTTGCTACAATTCGCTGCATGAAAACGCGCGCGTGCGCTAAGAGCTCGTACGCGTTTGTTTATTTATCCAAATCATTGCTGCAAAAATTAATATACTGACCTCAGTTTTTGATATAATACTCGCAAATGTATGAAAAATAAGTCGACATTGTTCATTTTGGCCAATTTTCTAAATTAATATTGAAATTTTTCAGCGTAAAGTTTATTCATTGTTAATAACAAATTAAACAAACGATTTTATCAAACAACTATATTCATAAGAAGCCCACAACCCTAAAGAGTGTTTCTACGCAAAAATCAACTTGATTCGTTAATGTGGTTTAACGTAAAACAACTTAAAATAGGCAAAAAGCCCATATTTAAGCAGTCTACCCACTGTTCTCTTATTCGTCCATCCATCCCGAGACGCGTTTCGCCGTATCACGGCTCATCAGTCGGGCTAGGATCGACGAAGAAGAGAACAGAATTTTAAGTACTTTATTCCGGCACTTACGGAACACAACGGTAAGATACAACGAATTGTACCAAATACGCACACCTAGTACTCAATCGGAGGGTGACACAGCAGCCACAAGCCGACAGAGTGGTTGGCACAGCCAACACTAAAGGCAGGCAGCGAGATTTGCGAGGAATCAACCTCAGACCTTATGTGGTTTAACGTAAAACAACTTAAAATAGGCAAAAAGCCCATATTTAAGCAGTCTACCCACTGTTCTCTTATTCGTCCATCCATCCCGAGACGCGTTTTGCCGTATCACGGCTCATCAGTCGGGCTAGGATCGACGAAGAAGAGAACAGAATTTTAAGTACTTTATTCCGGCACTTACGGAACACAACGGTAAGATACAACGAATTGTACCAAATACGCACACCTAGTACTCAATCGGAGGGTGACACAGCAGCCACAAGCCGACAGAGTGGTTGGCACAGCCAACACTAAAGGCAGGCAGCGAGATTTGCGAGGAATCAACCTCAGACCTTATGTGGTTTAACGTAAAACAACTTAAAATAGGCAAAAAGCCCATATTTAAGCAGTCTACCCACTGTTCTCTTATTCGTCCATCCATCCCGAGACGCGTTTCGCCGTATCACGGCTCATCAGTCGGGCTAGGATCGACGAAGAAGAGAACAGAATTTTAAGTACTTTATTCCGGCACTTACGGAACACAACGGTAAGATACAACGAATTGTACCAAATACGCACACCTAGTACTCAATCGGAGGGTGACACAGCAGCCACAAGCCGACAGAGTGGTTGGCACAGCCAACACTAAAGGCAGGCAGCGAGATTTGCGAGGAATCAACCTCAGACCTTATATGGTTTAACGTAAAACAACTTAAAATAGGCAAAAAGCCCATATTTAAGCAGTCTACCTGTTCTCTTCTTCGTCGATCCTAGCCCGACTGATGAGCCGTGATACGGCGAAACGCGTCTCGGGATGGATGGACGAATAAGAGAACAGTGGGTAGACTGCTTAAATATGGGCTTTTTGCCTATTTTAAGTTGTTTTACGTTAAACCACATAAGGTCTGAGGTTGATTCCTCGCAAATCTCGCTGCCTGCCTTTAGTGTTGGCTGTGCCAACCACTCTGTCGGCTTGTGGCTGCTGTGTCACCCTCCGATTGAGTACTAGGTGTGCGTATTTGGTACAATTCGTTGTATCTTACCGTTGTGTTCCGTAAGTGCCGGAATAAAGTACTTAAAATTCTGTTCTCTTCTTCGTCGATCCTAGCCCGACTGATGAGCCGTGATACGGCGAAACGCGTCTCGGGATGGATGGACGAATAAGAGAACAGTGGGTAGACTGCTTAAATATGGGCTTTTTGCCTATTTTAAGTTGTTTTACGTTAAACCACATAAGGTCTGAGGTTGATTCCTCGCAAATCTCGCTGCCTGCCTTTAGTGTTGGCTGTGCCAACCACTCTGTCGGCTTGTGGCTGGCTGTGTGTCACCCTCCGATTGAGTACGAGGTGTGCGTATTTGGTACAATTCGTTGTATCTTACCGTTGATTCGTTAATTATTAACAGAAAAACGACGAGTTGATTATTGCGTTGTAAATTGATTTTGTCCGTCGATCGACTCGTTCACAGCGTTATTCTCTCTTCTGCCTATTTTGGAAACAGGGGTCACGCGTAGAGGCAGTTTTGCATTCCGGTGTCTCAATTCTAACAAAATAATCTAATTTTAATTTTAGAAAATTAAGATTTTTGAAATTTTTTCTTGGAAGTTATGTCTTAATTTTTGAAAGTAAACCGTGTTATTATTACTGAACTGATTAAATATCGCGATTTGTCAAAAAACGACAACCTTGATCAGGTCCAGTTCTAAAAGCTATAGTTAAAACCATAGTAGATATACAAGAAATGGTAAAAGGTTGTTCTAGAATATGAAATTTAAAAAATTATGAAAACACTCACAGTTAGTCTTTCGTGAGCAGAATCCCAAATCCGCCCTTGCACTTACTTTTTACTTTTTCGAGTTCGAATCATATATTTTCAGCCCAGTATCGGGCTACGCCAAGTGCGTTGTTATTAACCAGCCATAAATCATCAATGGTACAAGTATTGGAGCAATTAGTACATGAAAAAAGGTGTGCCATATCCTGTAGCTTCCCATACACACATACTCAATCTTGAGGGTCCTAGAGTCACCATTTAACATTATTGGTTTTCACTTGTGCCAAGCCAGCTCGGATTCTATTGCACTGTAACAAAGCTACAACTGTTGTGTCAAAGCAGCAGAGTTCCGAGAAAAAAACACGGAGTATTAAGCAAACCTTTAGTCAAAATGAAGATCAGATGGATCAAAATCACTAATCATAGCAATAAAAATATAAAGACTATTTACGACGGACTAACATTGTACACATAATAATTTCTCTACGTTGAATTTAGCAAAAACCAATTAAAAACATAAGTTTTAATTGCTGACTAAATATAGAATTAGATATGATTTTTTTTTTCGTTTTATTTGGTTTTTCTAGTTTATTACTCCTCAATGTAAGTCTTTTCCATATGCTGCCTTCTATGTTATACTACGCTAGCGTTTTGGTGTCTTTCCATACTTCTTTTACTTGACGGTAGTCTTAACAACTTATCAGTACTGAAGAACTTACTCTCAGAGTTTTTTGACGTATGGAGCGTGCCGTAATAGCACTTTCTGGATTATAACTGCGCCTTGTCCACTTTTTTAACGGCGCAGCGTTTCGTCGTATTCAAATTTTAACTACGTATACGTCTGAGTAAAAGAGGAGTATTTATAACAGTTCTTTGTTTGGAACCCATTTTTCTACCATTTTTCCAACACTTTATCGTTTTTTTATGACTACAACTATGCATCTAATAAAGGTTTGCTGCTAAAACATACAACATATGGGAATACAACATTCAAGTGAAAAAAGGAAGGTGTTTTAAAAGTTAAGACCTTTTTTACCAGACTATACTCAAACCTACTAAAATAAGTCACTTATCAAATATAACAAATTGATAAAAACTGTTTTAGAAAACTCACCCTAAAATAGTACTGAGTCCGGAATATAAGAACGTTTTCAAAAATATAATCTCTTATTTTATCGAATTATCACCTAGGCGTCAGGAGATTAATGACTAACTACAATTGCATCTATTCAAATCACTTTACGACCATCCAGAATTATTTTGTATGTGTCAGTTACTTTCTGTTAGTCGGTGGTTTATGTATGCATCAATACGTTAAGTGAACCCGATTCATCTGAATGTGCACTGTCAAGAATTTTCATTAAAAAAAAAATGAAAATAAAACTTTAAAGAGAAAACATATGTTAATATTAGCAATGTGAACGATTGATTAAAGTAGTATATGAAACTTTACAGGTGCAATATTTAGAATTGAAAAAAGAAAATAAAACTTTAAAGAGAAAACATAATATTAGCAATGTGAACGATTGATTAAAGTAGTATATGAAACTTTACAGGTACAATATTTAGAATTTTAAAAAGACAAATGCTAAATAACGAATGAATTCATTCGTTATTTAGCATTTGTGTAGAAGATACTTGATGAAGTAATTCATTTTTAAAAACTATGGGATATTAAATTGCTCCTTGCATATAAAGATTAGGTTACATTTTGTGACAATGTCAATTTTAATATCTTCCAAAATTCAACCACAAGTTAATGAAAAAGAGTCAAATGTGTATATTTCGAATTTGGAAAGGTAAAACTTCGTTACGCGGGTTTTTTAGAAAAAGGTTTTTTTTGGAATAGGCTTAAAATGGTCTAATTTTGAAAGACTTACCAGAAAATATCGGGGGAAGTCGTTTTTTCACTTTTTTTTTGATAACCACTGTTCGAAACTGTCAGTTGTTTTCGGAAGAATAGGCTTCGTTCACACTATTGGGTGAAATGTAGAGGTCAGCCTAATCTTTTCAAAAAATTATTAAATTTTTTTCAGTTATAATCTAATCTTATCATAAAATTGTTTATTGTCATTTTTTTGGTAAAATTTCGGTACGTGGGCTTTTCAAAAAAGGAAAATTTTTTTTTAATAGGCTTAAAATAGCCTATTTTGAAAAATTTATGAGAAAAAATTTTTGTTAACCTGACCTAACTGAAACTAACCTGAATTAAATAATCAGGAATTAAAAAGAACATTAAATAATGAAAAAAAATTGTCCTGCGTTAATGTGAAAAGATGATATACGTGCTATATTAGTGACTGGAGAAGAAAGTTAGTTCAGGTTGTAAGATGTGAAAAAGTGTTCTCAGTTTGAGGCATCTTTTTTTGTACCCTGTGAGAAGTTGTTTGTCCCACGCTTGAGCGCAATTTTCTTGCAGCCCCCGCTTTAATTTCTGATAATAAATTGAGTGAAACCTGATTTTAAAAGAACTAAAGAAATTAAACACACACTAGCTCAGTTTTCTTTGGTAGAGAGATATGGGTAAGAGATATTTGTCTTACGTCTTGTTGGAATTATTTTCTATTTTTTTAAAAAGCTTCAGTTGTACAAGTCTTTTGGGCACCACTCATTTTAAAATAGAAAGGATTTAACTTCAGCTAAAAAAATGAGAAAAAAACTGAAGTGTTTTATGGATATTACTAAAAAGAATTAGTCTAGTACAACTTATCCCGAAAAGAAAAATAGGTATTCAGTGAGACACTAGCTTTAATCAACAAAAAGAAAATTTATTCATGTTTTTAAAATGAAAAGTTCTAACCTTTACAGTTTTACCTAACAAATTCTAGCCTAACTAGTAGTTGTTACATTAAAATTTTAGACTATTATAACCCCGAAGACGAGAAATCGTGCTTTACACTTCACTTTTTAGTCTGTTTTACATTGCAGTTAAGGCGCTACTCTCGAATAAGTCTATTGAAGGGAGTTTTGTTGACTTACTGTTTTTTATTCCTGCTGTGATCGACTACGCCCGATTTCACACTTTTTCTTAACAAACACTTAGAAAGCCCACTACGGCTTTTATTGAAGAAACTGGTGCTTTTATGTTGGTTGTTCTGAGCTTTATTTCTTTTTTTTTTAGCTCAGTTGAAGGAAGCCTACTTGGCGACTCTCATGACAATTAGCCTGACGGCTAGATGGTAAAATAACAACCTCGATTCAAGCTCTGCGGAGCCTTAAATAATCGTGCGACTTTTGCCTGTAATATCACGACGCTCCAATCAAAACTGCGGATCAAAACATTTCACCAATCGCGGCGTAGCGAGAGGTTCGGTCAGGAACCCGCGCAACACAGTATACCGGACGTCTTGGAATCTCTTATTAATATACCGTTCGATACAAAAATGAAAATAAGTACAATTTGAAATGGAAAAATCAGTAACATTACATGGTCTTAAAATCTAGGAAAAAATGAATGTTACATTTACCCCCTTCCAAAAAGAAATAGACTACACTAGTCTATTAAACTTAGGCTACTTATGAAAAGGTACAAAGTGGTACACTATCACTTAATACTAAGGTCAGAACTTAAAACAAAATTACAAACTCGGACCTTACTACTAGACTTAATTCAATTAAGCACTAATATTAAGTACAATGAAAACCAAATGAAAATCTTTGCATGTACACAAAAATCTTATAACTAGACTTAACTTAATTAAACACTAAGGTTAAGTACATCAAAAAGTAAATAAAAATCCTTGCATGAACATAAGAAATACCTGTTCAAAGTAACAATCGCGGTCTTCTTATATAAAAGAATCAGCTCTGTTATTGTTACCAAAACAAAAAATTAACTTTGTCTAGACTCTTGTCTAAATCAAAAAAAGTGAACTGAAATAAAATATGAACACCCCCCTTAAAATCTTTTAAGGATTGTCTGAAAATTTTCTATTTCAGCAAAAGAAATTTATAAAAATTCTTAAATAAAGAAAAAAATAAAAAAATGATTCTAGTGCAAACACTACATACACTAAAAAGAAAAAGTCTTGTCAGACCATTTAGCACTAGGCCAAAAAAAAAAATATCTGGATAAATATCCAGACAAACGCTCGAGAAAAATCGCCATCCATGCTCTAGCTCATCGCTAAGAGAACATTCTAAATCTAGTATCACTACTAGTCGCACTCGGAAAATAATCGCACTCTATCGCGCAATGTCGACGTCCTAAGACATCTAGACATGCTAAAATCGCCAGGGAAAACGCTACATCGCGCAATGTCGACGTCCTGAGACATCCAGACATGCAAAAATCGCCAGAAAACACGTCAGCTCATCGCCAACAAAACACTCTGGTATATCGCCAGAAAAAAAACCTCGGCTCCTCGCCAAGAAAACATTCTGTAAGTAGTCCTCGACTACACAAAGTCTGCGTTCTAAAAGAACAATCTCGCCATTAACATAGTGAGCGGCTATAAAAGCTAACAATACCACTATAGGCACAGTGAATAGCTATAAAAGCTAAAATTCACTCTAAACACAGTGAATAGCTATAAAAGCTAAAATTCACCAAACTGAATGATCCTGCTTCAAAAAGCAATGTTCACTAAGAACGGAATGATTAGTCTGCGCACAACTAACATTCAAGGAAACATTCCCAATATAACTATATGAGACAGCAAGTCTCGAAATAGGACCTCCCTAGAGTCATAATCCTATATATAGGAGTCCATAAGCAAAACGACTCAAAATCACACATTTTGAGCACATGCCCTCAGGCAACCAACATACACTGAAATATATACAGAAATATATACAGAAATATATACAGACATATATACAGGAGTTCAAATCCCAAACCTTTGGTTATGACAACTCCATACTGAGCTTGGTGAAAAGCTCTTAGCAAAAGCTAATCAAATCTTCGGCACATCGCACCAAAGTGACAAATCTGCCTAGAAACATGAGCCAGAAAAAAAACGCCCTCCATCATTCTTCAGGGTGGCTACACAGAGATATAAAATTTAACCAGCATTGCGCTTCTCCAAGTTGCATGAAGAACCCTCGTGTACTGGTCTCGCCCTAGAACAACAACGAAAAACATTCAATCCATCCCACATAACAGGAGACAAACACCTCACCACGATATACTGAATGGTGGAGACAATAAAATACAGAATTGGTGACCCTGGTGTCCACCAACAAAAGGGAGTAGATTATAGCATCCACTAAACTAAAACGGTGTCTACCACACCACCATAAGTCAAAAAAAAATTTAATCAATAGGGTGTTCCGAAACACACTACTGCCAACAGCCTGTCACCACTAATAGGCTAATTGGAGCTGAGGTCGACTACAGTAGCTAGGCTCTCCTTTGGCTCAAATAGAAATAACCATTGGGTAACAAAACCCCTAAAGGTCCCAAAGGTCAAACGTTCACCCCCCATAGACTACCCTTCCAATCAGTCTGTTCCTCAGGAAGACTAACTCCCTGCCAAACGTCGTAACGGCATCTGTTAGCACCCGTGCATCACAGCCTGTAAAAACAGATAACTCATGGGATACAACCTAAAAGGTTTACAAGGTTGACTTAACCAAGCTTCTAACGAAATTTTAAAAAAACGAAAATGAGCTTAAGAAGCTACATGAAGCAAAAATTTCTCAAATTTTTGGTGGCAACGCAACAAAACTTTTGAAGACGACAAGAGCTTTTCCAGCTTAATCAGAAACAAGAAGAAAACATCGTTGACAGCTAAAATATTCGATCATGGTGTTAATCGTCTCCCTAGACAATAGCCTCTAGAAGAAACTGCTACAGGTATCAGGCATAACCGTTTTCTGTCAGCCCAAACTTCTAGATTACCTCTTGGAAATCTAAAAATTCGGTTAGGAATCTTCCTTCACTGCGCTTAGCCTCTCTTGACAAGGTTCTCATATCGGTATCAGATTTTGATCATTTCTTTGTGAAACGACTGTCTTACTCTGCTCTCATCTCCTGTAAATGATCAGCCTTTAGTTCTCCTGCAGAACTTCAATTTTCTATCAATCTGATAGTAAACCGAAAAAAAACTCAACATACGCCTATGAGTCCATGCAAAAAAATTTTAAAAAAATTAGTGACTCAAAGGTAACGTTTAAAAAAAACGGCTCTGAAAAAAAACAGAAAATACCCTCAGTTTGTCAATTCAGAAGAAGATCTAAACCAAAATAACCCAAGTCTTAGACTTACAGGATAAACCAAAATCAATTTACTCTTAATTGCACCCAACATATACCATTAAGGTAATAAAAATACACCCACTCGGGTAACAAACTTTGAAATTGCTCATAAAAAAATTTTTGACTCAACATCACACTACATGAGCTACATCTTGCGCTTGTCCTAACTCAAGATCACCTTGGATTGCCTCTAATCAAAATTTCGCTTCCAAGTGTCAAGAACTGGATATTATTTGGGGTCATAAGCAAATCAAATCCCGCGACCACCGACATACCAGTCTTATGTTATATCCTGAGTGTGACTCTTTCGCAAGCTCGCAACAGCTGAGTCGATGCTAAACATCAACTACAATCAACCTAAGTTTGGATATGATCAGTACCCAAAACCTTAGCAAAAACTATAAAAGTAAGCTATCCTCAGCTCAACTTTTATAACAGTCAAAAAAAACGAGGTCGTCACCTCTACAGAGCAACATCAAAAAAATAAATTAAAGCAATTAAGATAATGTAAATATAAATTATTCTTCTTCTGACAAACTTTCACTAGGGCTAGGTCCGTTGAATGGTTTTAAGTCTTTAATATGCCATCGTCCTATTTTAGTCCCATCTAAATTAACTAAACCATAAACTAAATCTGAAATCTTTTCTCTTATCACGCAATGCACATACTTAGGTACCAACTTAGATGTGAATTTATCTGCTGCACTGGAAAAATTTTATTTTTTCGCCAAACGTGATCACCTATATTAAAGGCAAAAATCCCTTTTCCTAAGATTGTAAGACTTACTGTTCCGTTCATAAGCCTTATGTATCCTACTACGCACGTCGGTGAAAATATCTTTTAAACCCTTTAAATTTTCGGCGTACGCACCCCTGTTACCCGGAATTATTTCGCCGTCAACATTGACATCCAAATCTAAATTTTTATAATACGATCCAGATAGAGGTACCTGTCTGCCGTAAACTAAGAAAGACGGTGTAAACCCTGTTACTTCGTGTCTTGCGGTGTACACGGGATTAAAACGGATGTTAAAACTATATGTCTCACTTAAGCTCTTAAAACACTCAGAAGTAGACTGAGTACCGTTATCGCATATCGAAAACGATGAAACTCCGTGGATTAGAAAAATATCGTTTTCTAAAATTTTCAAAAAGCATTCGGCTTTAGAGCTTTTCAAAGGAAATAACACGGTAAACTTTGTTAACCAGCAAGAAATTACGAGAAGCCATTTATTTCCCTTTTTTGAACGTGGAAATGGACCTACTAGATCAGCTGCTATGACTTGAAAAGGGTAATTGACCGTTTTCTCTTTTCCCCCCATCAGTCCCATAGGTAGTGTATTTGGAGATTTCTGCGCTCCACATATTTCACAAGTCCTCACAAACTTTAAGATATCAAAACGCATTTTAAACGCATGTTGTCTCAGCCTAATCGCCCAACGTGCTAGTTTGCCACTAGGGTTTTTAATAGAATTAAGCCACAATAAACTATAATGATCTGTTATGACCGTGAGAGGAACACCTTCTATGTAAGGTCGAAACTTTTCGATGTTAAAGAGTACTGCTAAACATTCTTTTTCAACAACCGAATAGTTACGTTCAGCCTTTGACAAAGTTCTACTGGCATACGCTATCACTCTTTCCTCACCATTGATTTTCTGTGTTAGGACGCCCCCTAAACCGGTATTAGAAGCATCACTAGAAATATAAAACTGTTGGGAAAAATCTGGTTGGGATAAAATTGGAGCTGAAACCAATAGCTCTTTAATCTTTATAAAAAGATTCTTCGGCTGCCTTTGTCCAATCTATCGATTGTCCTTTTTTTCGTCCTTTCAAAAGATCATTAATAGGCGACAACAAGGTAGAAAAATTCTCGATAAAACGTCTGTACCATGAACACATTCCTACGAAGCGCTTAACTTCCGTAGTATTAGTAGGTCTCGCATAATTAACCATGCTTGCTACTTTATCCGGATCGGTACGCAAGGAATTTGAGCCTACAATATAGCCTAAAAACTTTAGAGAAGTTTTGAAAAAATCACATTTGCTCAAATTTATCGTCAGTCCGGCCTCTTTCAATTTATCTTTTACTTCCTTAAGTAAGCGAATATGCGATTCGAAGTCTTCCGATGTTACTAAAATATCATCGAGATAGGTAAAAATATGTGGCTCATATTTCGGACCAAATATAGCGTCTACTAAACGTTGCTGAGTTTGAGCAGCGTTCTTTAGACCAAACGGCATAGTGACGAACTGAAATAGACCTCGGCCTACTACTGCAAAAGCGGTCTTTTCCTTAGAGGATTTGTCTAAAGGAATTTGCCAGAAAGCCTTTCTAAGATCTATCGAAGATACCTACTTAGCATTCCTGAGTGATGTCAAAATTCTGTCGATGTTCGGTAATGGATAGTTATCAAATTTGCTGACCTCGTTGAGCTTTCTTCCGTCAAAGCATAGACGATTTCACTCCGAGTTTCAACATTTCGTCTAACTCCTTATTCAATACTTTTGACATGTTCGGAGACATGGCGATGGGCCTTGTCTTTACAGGATTGGCATCAGCCGTATCTATAGACATGGTGATTTTATTCGTTCGGCCTAACCTATCCTTACTACTTATTTCTTTGAAAGAGCTTATTACTTTTTCTGCTTTTAAGCGTTCCGTCCGCGAGAGATCATCATAGGGTACATAGACCGAGAAAAGGTTTTCTAAAGAACTTTCTGAATAACAATCTTTAAAACTTGTTTGAGAGTTGACTTCTAGGGACTGTGGATACCACGAATTATTTTTAAAATTTACTAGAGTTCCGAATTTTTGTGCAAAATCACATCCTAAAACCAAAGTATGTGATAGAGAAGGTACTACTAGTGCAGAAATTACTAAAACAATGACCATTGCAGACTAGCGGCAACTCAACCGAACCTAAAACTTTTAGACGGCTGCCATCTGCAGTGGTAACACTTCTATTTTTGACATGGCATATTTTTATACTTAAACGATTTAAAATTTTAATACCATTCTGACCTATATCGGAGGCATTTGCACGAGAGTCAAATAAAGCCGAGAAATGGGCACCTAATAGATCTATCTTTATATGCGGTCTGTTATCTAAATATTTATGCACGAATAAAGGAGACATGTGACCATTTGGAGAAGCAGGAGTTTTAACTTGAGAAGGAGAATTTTTTATTAGACTTAAAAAATCAGAAACTTTTTGTAACTATTTAGTCCAATCTGATCTATTGGAATATTTCTTTACTTAAGATCCTCGTTAGAATCTTTCTTTTATCCGCGACCGGACGTACTGAGAAAGTACGACGGATTTTCAGTTCATAGTCTAATTCATTTTCCACTAGGTGATTGACTTTAAAATTGAAGGCTTCCATGATAAATGAATACTATTTAAAAGAACTGTTTAAAAAGTCGTGAAAATATTTCTCCTGTGCTCCCAATAGTCAAAAAAAATAAAAAATATGTAAAGGCACTTAAAATATGTAAACTTCTTTACTAAACATTAAAAAAAATCTTCGACAATTTCAAAAAATTTCTAAGTATCGCCTTGTATTAAAATTCCTTTATTAAGATATCTTAAGAATTTTCAACAAAAAAATCTCCAAATACCGTTTCGTATATCAGCAAAGTATTTTTAATATTCATGCAAAACATCGGTGAAAAAAACGTACTGTTTTTTTTGTTCTCGGTTCACCGCAAAATAAATTTAACACTGTAAAATTAAAGTCGACCAACACATCCGCTAATCTGAACTATAAAAGTAGCTTTTAAGGAAAAAGCAGGGATCACTTATCTTAGAGTCAATTAACAATATTCAAATATCTATATCAGATAAATTGAAATAAAAAAATTCTACAAATTTCCTGCTTTTGTCTTACTGCTATAGTGTAGTTTCGTTTAATAAATATTATGAAATAAAAATATCTGCAAAGTTAGAGCTTTTATTTTGTTCGAAAGCTAGTACACTGAACCCTTTTTTAAAAAATAAAATTCCAAAAGCCCCGCGTTGACAGCGCTATTTTGTAGCCTATGAAAAGGTGTTTAATTGCGCCCCACGTTGGGCGCCATTTTGTAAGATGTGAAAAAGTGTTCTCAGTTTGAGGCATCTTTTTTTGTACCCTGTGAGAAGTTGTTTGTTCCACGCTTGAGCGCAATTTTCTTGCAGCCCCGCTTTAATTTCTGATAATAAATTGAGTGAAACCTGATTTTAAAAGAACTAAAGAAATTAAACACACACTAGCTCAGTTTTCTTTGGTAGAGAGATATGGGTAAGAGATATTTGTCTTACGTCTTGTTGGAATTATTTTCTATTTTTTAAAAAGCTTCAGTTGTACAAGTCTTTTGGGCACCACTCATTTTAAAATAGAAAGGATTTAACTTCAGCTAAAAAAATGAGAAAAAACTGAAGTGTTTTATGGATATTACTAAAAAGAATTAGTCTAGTACAACTTATCCCGAAAAGAAAAATAGGTATTCAGTGAGACACTAGCTTTAATCAACAAAAAGAAAATTTATTCATGTCTTTAAAATGAAAAGTTCTAACCTTTACAGTTTTACCTAACAAATTCTAGCCTAACTAGTAGTTGTTACATTAAAATTTTAGACTATTATAACCCCCGAAGACGAGAAATCGTGCTTTACACTTCACTTTTTAGTCTGTTTTACATTGCAGTTAAGGCGCTACTCTCGAATAAGTCTATTGAAGGGAGTTTTGTTGACTTACTGTTTTTTTTATTCCTGCTGTGATCGACTACGCCCGATTTCACACTTTTTCTTAACAAACACTTAGAAAGCCCACTACGGCTTTTATTGAAGAAACTGGTGCTTTTATGTTGGTTGTTCTGAGCTTTATTTCTTTTTTTTTTAGCTCAGTTGAAGGAAGCCTACTTGGCGACTCTCATGACAATTAGCCTGACGGCTAGATGGTAAAATAACAACCTCGATTCAAGCTCTGCGGAGCCTTAAATAATCGTGCGACTTTTGCCTGTAATATCACGACGCTCCAATCAAAACTGCGGATCAAACATTTCACCAATCGCGGCGTAGCGAGAGGTTCGGTCAGGAACCCGCACAACACAGTATACCGGACGTCTTGGAATCTCTTATTAATATACCGTTCGATACAAAAATGAAAATAAGTACAATTTGAAATGGAAAAATCAGTAACATTACATGGTCTTAAAATCTAGGAAAAAATGAATGTTACAAGGTTAGCAAAAACAGCCTTACCTCGATTTTTTCTCCTTAATCTTTCAAAATTAGACCATTTTAGGCCTTCCAAAAAAAAAACCTTGTGATTTGTTATTGGTTGGAATTTTACTATAACTGTATATGTAGCATAATCATCTCGGCGCATGCGCATAAACGAACTGAGTCCTCCGAGCAGTTTCGATCAGTGGTTGTCAATACCATAGTAGATTTTCGTACGTTTACGTACAATGTTTATATGCAAAAAAACGTGCAAAAACGGCCTCCCCCCAATATTTTCTCGTAAATCTTTCAAAATTAGACCATTTTAAGCCCATTTAAAAAAAAAACTTTTTTTGAAGAGCCCGCGTAACGAAGTTTTATCCCTTTTAAACGGGCAAGAATGCTATAATTGACGTATTATTGTAATTTTTTTACAAGCTCGCCTGACAGAGTATTTTCTTTATATTCGACTTTTTTATCTCTTATTAGCTGGTAACACTTTTAAAAAGGAAAAAATAAAATATCATTCAAAAAAAAATAATTTGGACGTATGGGCTGCGATGGGTAAGAATTTCAGGAGAGGGCAATGTTGTAGTCCAGTACCAGTGACGGCACATGAAAATAGTTACATAAATGATTTAAACATATTACAATAATTTAATTCAATTCAATAAACAAATCATTGTTGAGCACTACTTAATTTGATCAGAAACTCTATATATTTTAAATGTTAAACGTTTTATTAAGCAAAGTGTATTAGGACAGTGATGGCATTAGATCCCATTTTTTTCCTAGATTTCGATATATTATAATTTTTTTTTCGTAAAAAAAAATTGCGAAATTATATAATATAATTATGTCCCTATTATTCATTGACGGAATCTGATTAAATTTGAAAAGTGTAGGTCAAATTATTTTAAAAAATATGAAATCTTTTCTGTCAAGTTAAAATAACATTGAGGTTTTGATAGATTATTGTGACGGTGGATATCTTATCGAAGACGAATCCGCGGGTACTGACTAGTCTTTCTGTGGGTTTTGTCATTTTTATTATAAATTAATTCCATATTAATTATTATTCCTTTATAAGGAATTTTGCAGTAAAAATATTAAAACTTTTTGAACAATTTTTTCAAAAACGTAATAAGTAGCCCAAATTTTCAATAATTTGTAAAATATTAAAGCAGCTATTTTTTGTTTCAATTTTTTTATGCTTTTATTTTCCGTTTTTTATTTATTTATATTTATTGAACATTAGCCCTTAATAATTAAAATAACCGGTCAAGTGCAAGTTGAACTTGCGCAATTAGTGTTCCGTACGTTGATTGCTTTTCAAATGAAAAATTTTGTTACAGAGGTATAAAATGATCAGTGACTTCACAAAACACACCCCAAATGAGTTTTCAACAAAGTTTGTTTCTAATCTTTACTAAAATCTGATGACCTTGAATTTTTTTTTTATATACCAGATAAATTATTAAAGGTAATGCACTCGTGATAATTTTCGTTCAATCTACACCCCGTGGAGAAT
>CM032447.1:160277482-160304982 GCA_019049505.1 Pachyrhynchus sulphureomaculatus | reverse complement strand
GGGCGCGAATTTTTTCCGTCTTCATATAGTAATACAAGGAGAAGCATGAATAGAATTCTTCCGGCTGACAGCTAAACCAACTGGAATTTTTACCAACTTGAAGGACAGTAATACTAGCGTTGGAAATGTTATATTGGATAAAAGATAGGACCTCAGTAATAAAGATAATAGATCTGAGGTGCTGGAAAAATTTGGGACTTAAGACAAAAGCTCGTATGGTATACAAAGTCGTCAAAAACTGGGGAGGAACTCAGGTGGAAATGTACAATAGAATAAAAAGCAATAGCAACAATTCCATTAGGACAATAAAGTATTGTATTTCAGGTAGAAGTATATACAATAATTTAATGTGCAATAAGAAACAAAAGGAAAGCCTATTAAAATAGGAGAATCAATATTATGACGGATATCCCGGTATCACTGAAGATCTTACTAAGTTCAAAAGAGATTTTTAAACTGGTTTTAGAATGCCAGAATAAACTTAAAAACCTAGCTGACCGGGACTAGGTTACTCCGATATGAGTGCTTGTTCGCTCAGAAACTGAAGGTAACTAGAAGACTGATCATCTTCACGTATTGGTTTGGAACCTACCCTGAAAGTATAAAAAACAGTACGGAGAGAATTAAATGGATCAAAAAATAAATATTCATACTAAATACAAGCGTAAATTTCTCCCTAATTATTCATTTTTCCTACAAACAGTTAAATACTTTAATTAAGGTTTAATTTTAAAAAATATTACTTTAATCATGATTTAAAAGTGTTAGATAACGATCTTATTACTCAATACTTTCAACCCAGCCATTAAGATATAGCACTATAAACAAAGGGTTAGTTAAGAACTGCTCATGTACTAAGTTAATTTTAATCTTTAAGTTGTATTTTTCAAATCGTAAGTATATTTATTCAAAATAATATGCTACGCTGATGACGCCGTAATAATTTCGGTGGATGAGGATGATCTGCAAAGAATGCTCTTTCATTTCGAAACGATAGCAAAGAAGTTTAATATGACAATATCTATGGCAAAAAACGCAGTCACCCGCAACCTCTAGAGAACCAAAAAGTTCCAACCAACAAAAGTGTAGAACAGGTCATGTCTTGTAAATACCTGGGCATCAACATCACCGGTAGCAGAAACCTGAGGGAAGAAGTAAAAACCCAAACAACCAAAGCGGCAATGATATCAGGATGCCTACGAGATGTAATATGGAGAAGCAAACACATCAGCACCGAGAGCAAAGCGAGGATCTACAAGACTACAGCCACCAAACAACTTTTGAGATCAACGGAAGTGAAAGCATTAAGGTCGATTGTGGGACATAACCTGCACGATAGGGTCAGAAGTAATGATATAAGGGACAACTGCAACATCCAGGATGTAGTAAGATGGTCCAGAACCAGAAGGAGAACATGGAGAGACCACATGGATAGGATGTCCGATAGCCGACTCTCAGAGGCAGCAAAGCAAAGCAAGCCAGATACACACAGACCACGCGGAAGATCACTGAAGCGTTGGTATGAGAGCTGAACCTCTGAGTCTCAATTAGAGCAAGCAACTTGAAGAAGGAACAAAACGTCAGTCTTATCATAAGAAGAAAAAGAAGTATTTTTAAAAAGTAAATCCTCTAACTTCAAATCATCACTACTGAATTAAATTTTCAATATGTTGTGTAATAGTTTCACAACCATGTACAACAAAAAAACTGCCATCAATTCGCCTTTTAAAGCTGCTAATTGCTGACATTTTTTTGTCCGTTTCGGTTATTTAGTCAAATTATCTTGAATAGAACTAGAACAAGCATATGGTGAACCTAACTAAAGGACCATCTCTGAAGATATCTGGTGAATTACTGAAATTGACACTTATTAATCTAATCACAAGGCACTGTGCCCCAAAGCTACACCTACATAATTTAGCAGTAAAGAGATAGAAACAGCTTCTCATGTCCTATCCGACTGTAACTAAAGCCTTTCAACAGCAGAAGACAAGATCTTTTTGAATAATGAATTCAGAAGAATATATCCACCTACTGGACTTGTATAGGAACAAGTTTGCTGGAGTGGTTAGTGTAAAGAAAATGGGACAAAATTCAATAAGGCATGTGATACTGCAGTATTTCCGAAAAAAAGATATGAGCAGAACCTGGTATAATCTTCCTTTTAAACTAGTATTATTCGTATTACAGAATTTTTATTCTAAGGGGAATAAGTAATTTCTATTAGTGACAGTTGATATGGTAACGTAGTTTATAAAACCTGTTGTAAAAGATAAATAACACGGCATAGTTTATATTTATCATTCAAATTGATCATATTTACCTATTTTTAATATCAGCCAATCTTTACTAGTGGTATAAATTAGTATTGGTAGCATTTTAACCTCTCTTTTGGGCCATTTATCGTAGAGATAAAATTTTCACGGAAAGATAAAAATGTAATTTTTTAACACCGAGAATGATTATTTTTTGTTATTTTCCAAGTTGAAAACAATAATTATAATATATGCGTAGAGTTAGTTGTGATGCTATGTTTCCATTACGACATTCTCAGCCGGTGGTGAGAATCAATTATTCTAAAAGAAATTTTAGGCTTAAAATTTGCTCTTTAGAAAACAACATAATTTTAGTTTCTTTTTTTATTTGGTTTAGGGCTATATTTTTTTCTTTTGTAAAATGAAACAAAAAAGTTTTTGTAAACATCGTTATTACAGCTAGGATATAAAGAAAAATTTAAAGAAAAAATATCAATTGATTTTCAGTTTTTCGTCCTAAAGACACTTACGTGTTTTAAAGACTTGCTACATGACAAGGAATCATCAAAGGCCTAAGCATTTTTCATTTTTATCGATTTCTAAGTTTTTATTTAGACAATCCTAAGAATAAATTTTGATTCGCGTGCGTTGAAATGTGTAGAGATTCGCTGATGGAGAAATGTGTTTTCTGATGTATCCGGGTAGGCACCCGTTAATTACTGTTGTTTTAATTAGTGAGTCACAGATGTTTCGCTAAAATCTCATTGACTAGTCGCTGGTCGACAGTAAATTGGTCGGCATACCTGCAAACAAACAAAAGAGACCAACGGAAATGGAAAACAATGTTTTTCGAGATTTAAAGGTCCTAAAACTAAAAAGAAAAATATAAAAATCTCGAAAGATGATTTTTTTCACGACTACAGTACTTCCCTTCAGCAAAGAAAGTAAAAATATTACTAAATTACGCTTCAATTATCTCTTTTATATCCTATTTAAAACCAAATAATACTGTCTTGAAAAATTAAATCGGGGTTTTTACCGCCCTTACGCGGCCTGGTGCCTATGCCATTAAGTTAGCTACCTTCTGACACTCAAGACAATGTTGCCAGACGTACGTTCTGTTGCAAAATAGGTAACAGAATGTGCTCTGGATAATATGTTTCTGTGCCCACAACTGTATATGCGAGTAAAGGGGGTGGAGCATAGTTTTTGTTACGTTTTTAAACGTAATAACAGAGAATGTTTATAAATGTTTTCACATTTAACAGTCTATACAATGCAATACTTTTTAATATTTTTAAAAGTGATGTTCTGTTTCGGTTTGATACTTGGCCTCAACGGAAGGCGAAAAACTAATTATTCTAAAACAAGTCTTATGCTTAAAATTGCCGCAGTGAAGCTTCATTTTTTTTTTATGATATATATATATATATATATATATATATATATATATATATATATATATATATATTATTACTTTTTGTGGTAAGAAAGCCAAAAACTTTTTGCCGAACTGTTGTTGCAGTCAAACATTCTCCTTGTCGTCAGGTCTCATTTCAAGTTTTTTAACTTTTGAGCTTGCAGTCCTACAAATACATCGTTATCCGTGACTAACCTTTGAAAACCAGCTTCTTTATAAAATATTTCCAAGGACTTAAGCAATTTTTCTTTTTGTTGCTTAATAATTGTTATTTATACAGAAATAACGAGCCCGTTGTTCATACTTCTTTTAAAAAGAAATGCATATTGATAAAATTAACAATATCGAAAATTGCCTTTCTTTTGTCCTGAAATTGTCATGGCTGTAACTGTAACTTGAAGTTAATTGTTGGAAATTTTTTACTACTTTTCTTTTTTTCTTAGTTGTCATGGAGTCTGGCAGTAAAGTAGTTTATAGTTAGTTAGTAGGCCCAAAAAGCCTGAAAATTACTATATTTTCTTATGTGTTTTTTTTTGGGTTAAAGAAAAATAGGTATCTTTCTGTGTTTTACGAAGGAGATAGAGGTGAAAACATTTATGTTTGTTTTAAATCATTTAACATTAAATTCTATTGACAAAATTGTTTTGCGGTTTCCTAGCTTAAAAAGTAAAATCCTAATATTGACTGCAAGATTCGCTCTTTTATCCGTTGGTCCATCCATTGATTTCTTCAGGGATTTCTTAAGCTTGCCAACTGATATTTCGTTAACTCAAAATGGCATATGTAGAAATGACACATATTAATTTTAGTCGAAAACCATTAAATAATTATAAATAATTTTGCGGTTTTTGGTAGATTTCTTTTCATTAGACAAAAAAATCGGTAAAGTGATATACACAATACTGTTGAAAACAGAATTCTAAAACAAGCAATCAATTTGGCTTCCATAAGCTAAAGAATAACTTTATACAAGTATTACAGCACAATATTTTAAATGATATGTGCTCCACGGTAAAAAAATTAATTATATAAATGTTAAGAAGATAATAGACTTTCGAAATTTACAACTGAAATCCGAGATTGGTTGATACCGAATTGCGGTAAGGGTCGGTGAAAAGCAATAAAAAGTTCCGAGTTGCGGTACAGACCTTTTTCGAACCCAAAATTGACGGCCGAGTTGCGATCCGTCACAGGCAGGTATAGAGCTATAAGTATCCAAGTTATGTGTGAAAATTAAAGCAAAAGACATATTTCAGTAATTACTATATTCGTAAGACATGCATTTGACAAACGTTACAGCATCAATTTCTTTATGTACATATTGAATTATCTTATTTTCTAAAAATGCAAAATTGTACCTATTAGTCGAACACTTTGATGGACTGGTTTGTACAGCGTTGATTCGGATGAGGCGAACGACTATCCTTTACAAATTTTGAATGAAAAGCCTCAATCCCCTTATTAGTTCTCCAAACGCTGGCATTCAACGCGGCCTAAAGGGTTGTAAGGAAAGGGGCACTATCATCGATGTAGTTTTCAACTATGTAGTCAGCAAACAATGTTACTTGTGGGTGGACTGGCTGATTTTCTAATAATTGGACGAAAATATCTCTCACGTGATCGGCAGGGAGAAAAGTTAGCCTGAACATGTGGTGAAGCCATTTTCCAATGAGAGAATTTTTATCTTTATATTCTATAGTTAATCCTAGATTCTGAATTTTTCTCCACAAGGATTGTCCTAAATGGAATCTGCATCCCACACGCATTGTCATTGAAAATTCGGTAGAAACCGCACCGTGAATAGCGCGTTCAAAATCTGACACGACCTTTGTAGGCGAAAAGACACATCCTAATTGCTGGCATTTGAACTTTACCGCGAATATAGCGGCCATTACTATATGCCAGAATAGTAAACATTTACAGAAAAAACTTCGCACAAAATTCAAATGTACCGTTCACTTTCTGCCGCGCACAGGAATTCTAAATTACTTTTACAGGAAAATATCACATCAACCTGGACATCATTCAACATCAGGGAATCTTCATGCCTGGCGGTTTTGACTGTGATTGAACTGAGATATTTATGAACTTCCTCTCGCGACTTTGGATAGCACTGCAGTCTGGCTCGGTTCCCTATTCTTGTTATATCGGAATCGGTGAAAGTGTTCTTTCGTTGTAATGTTCCTCGTTGGCTCTCTTCTTCACTGGGTTGTTAATTTTTGGCGATACAGTACTTGTTCATTATCGAGTTGATGTTGATGGATGCCAGTTTGTCGTGAAAATATGTCGTCTAGTCCAATGGTATAAACTTTGGCAGTGCAGTTCTTGTTTGTACAGACCCTGCACATCTCTTCTGTCTATTTTAAACGGCGATATTGTCGAAATTTGTAATTTTCAAAGGATCAAAGTTTTGCCTTTCTCGCTCAACATCCTCTGTAACAAGACCATGTCGACTGTTTTTTTATGGATCTAGCACACGTGCTACAGAGAAGTCCCTAAAGCGCTTCAGGAGGGGCATATGTGCGAAAAAAGCAATTCACGTTGTTCTTAAATCGCTGTAAAACTTGAAAAAGTGTAAACGTAAACCAGTAAATTTCAAAAACGTCCTTACGTTTTATACTTTTATCTAATTTAGGTTAACCCTAATTTAATGTAATAATATTTAAGAATTAATAATATTTGATAATTTAACGCTACCTATCTGCTGATTTGTCAATTATAGCAACTCGGATGAAAGGCAGGTCAAAAGATTTACAACCTTGTAAATGCCATTAGGCGGACCGCATCTCTGTATCTACGCCGAGATTGCTCTACCATACTATTTCTATCAAAATAAGAGTTAACGAAAACCTAGTATAAATTTTTGACTCCTGAAATTCTAAAAATCAAATGTAACATGGTAACAACTCCTCTAACTACGCCCTTTTAAGTTTGACTGTAGATAATTAGGTAGAAAATTTGTTTAATATCTCAACTAAAAATTAGGAATAAAATCTCATAATATTATTGAAACTATACAAAATTAACGACCCCTAGACCATGCATCCTCTTCTTATGTAGAGATGTCGTTCAAAAACTATAATCTTTTCTTACTCCAGCGAGAAGTTGATCAAAAAGAAATTAATTTACGAAAGTAGGTAGGTATATTAATACCAAAGAACACCAGGCCTTTATATTACCCATTTGCTACCATCTCGAACCTAAATGACCTCACCTCAACCGATTTTATTGAATATCTCAGGCCTCACAAATTTGTCTTCTCTACGTAAGTGACACTGGTTACATTAAATTTTCAAAAATACTATAATAAAATAAAACAAATAAATGCCTTATATCGGGTGTTAGGGAATTCACCACATATACTGGAACTGGCGGCTTCTTGTAGCAGGAAATTCACCTTAAATAACGGATCTCAATAATAAAGGAAAAATTCGACCCTAAAGAAATGAATAGTTAAAGTTACAACACCTAAATATTTTTTTCACGCCTCTACTGATGAACCATTCAACTCCACAATATCGCCGATCGTTAACTCCAACTTGAGGGCTACAGTGTTTTTCATATTTGAATAAATTTTTCCTAAACAAATTTAATAAAAAGAAAAATAATAAAAATTTAACTTTTAAAATAATTACTTCATGATACCAACAAATTAATTATACAAGTTTAATATTGAAATATTTTATTATAATAAGTAAAAATTTTAGCACATGTAATTCACAGATATTTTATTTTCTTCATTAAAAAAACACCGTTTTACTTAAACTTAAAGAGTCGGCGGCTTTATAGCCAGCTTTTAGTGGCTTTCTGCTTGGCTATGTTCAAGTGACAACGCTCTCTAGTAAGCCGTCAAATTGACGTTCATTTTGTTGCAATATATCGTGGGTAAAGGCGGGCTTTTTAAATATATAAGTAAAGATAGTGAGTTAATTTAGAAATTTGTAGAAAATGTAGAATATAGCAGCAAATGTGATAAATTGTGTCGTTTGGTACAGTTGGTTTAGTGGTAAATGTATCACGTACAACTTAGGATATTTTATATGGGGATCGATTTGCACATTTAAGGTACATTTATTTACTTCGTATAGATGAACATTGCACATAACGCAATTGAAGTAAAATAAAATTATCTAAATGGATTATACAAAAATAATAGTAATGATGTAACACGTACGTATAATGTACCAATTTAGGGTACATGAAAATAATAAACAAATACGTTTTTTTACTTTAACACGAAAAAACCTTATATTTTTTACATTGAAGTCGTTTACCATTTCCTTATTAATCTTGGAAAACTTGAGGGAAAAACTCATTTGAAACTCATACATAAAAGTCAAAATTAGCTGTTAAGGGGCAATGATCCAATTGTTCTCGCGGGTTACTAAGGAGTTATTTCTTTTCAAATAATAGATGAAAAATGTTCTCAATTGTGGTTAAATATTATACTTACTAGGTGTTTTCTATCATTATTTTTATTTGTTATTAGAATCATTTTACTTGAAATTTCAAAATCTGTAATTGTTGAAGAAAATCGTATGTTTGGCAACACAGGCGTGCACTTGACCTAGTTCACCTCTCATGGTCGATTTTGTAAATAATTTGATAAAATGCAGTTTTGCCTCTTTCTTTTAATTTTTCAAAAATTTTCGAATTTGAAAAAAAAAATTGAATATGCTTCTACATGGTCCCCCCATTTCAATATATGCAGTGAATTTCATAACACCTTGTATATTTGAATACAGTTAATCTTGCTGAAAATTTATTTCTTATTGTAACTAAAACCACGAAAATTTTCGAAAGCATACGAAATCGATTCCTATCCCGTTCCCCTCAAACAGATAATACACTGCAAAATTTCAATATCTTATTTCATTTAAGAAGTATTGTTCCAACTGACTGAAAGACAGACCGGCGAAAATGGGAAACTTTGTTCTTCGTAGTCTAGAAACCTGAACTAACCTGAAACGTGAAAAGCAGAAAGGTATCTGAGGCTAATTTTTTCAGAAATACGATACTTCTCTTTAGCAATAGAAGTAACAAAAAAAACGTAAAATTACAAGCTGTACCATATAACAAAAATAGAAACAATAATTGCTGTTGTCACATCAGCAAATAACAACGAGAAGCGTCAAGGGGATAACCCCATATAATTTACTATTCTGATAAATTTGATTCGTAATTTTCTATTTATCTATCCTTTTTCAAAATTTTTATATTGCAAGCTATTTTGTAAGCATTATGACAAATATATTATTAAACGTTTTAAATTTCATATTCCAGACTGACTTTTTAACATTCATTAAACACTTACTAATCTTAATTTTCCTCAATTAACAGAACATCATTTTCGCATTTTAAATAATGATTCTGACCTTTTCTGTTATTGAATTGCCATTTCTCTTCGTTATTTACTGATATGTGATAATGACAATAAATATACTAATATATTAAAGAAAAACTGGTCAAGTGCTAGTCGGACTTACACAATTAGTGTTCCGAACCGTAATTGCTAAAGTGAATGTGTGAATTCTGTCACATATTCATCTTCAATATTACCAAGATTATATAAAAAAAGCGAGATAGCTTAAAAAGAAACACTTAAATATTTGTTTAATTTTATTTAAGTAAGTTAAATAAAATAAAATTATTTTGTCTGGGTATCTATCCGTTGGTCACCAATCATCATGGGCATTTATTTTATCTGTGATTGAACAAATGCTTGAAGCAGTAATGACTGAACAGTATATTACTGATTGTACTGAATATGTATTGATATTTCGTAGCTCTTAGTCCCGGTTAAAGTCACAATTTTCCACGAAAAAATCTCCACCATATTGTCAAGTCAAATAAATTTTTGATACCTGATAGATTATCAAATGTAATGCACTCGTGATAATATTCTCGCTCAACCTATACTTTATGGAGAATATCCCAGAATTTTTTCGAAATTTTTTGATTTAGGGTGGGGACAGCGATTTTTTGGCCATTTTTTAAAAATAATATACAGAAAAGTTTGCTCGAGTATAACGTCATATATATTTTTGAACCTGTGTTTTCACAAGCTTTCATTTGACATTTGACGACCTTGCAATTTTTTTGTCCGCTTCCAATTTAACACACAAAAACTAACATCTTTAGTCAAAATTTATCTTTCAAAACTACACAGCTCTGATTCGGCTATCAATTCCTATATTTATGCCAAATCTTAACTTTCTATGTCAAATAGTTTCTGGAAAAATCGAGTGTGACAGACAGACAGACACCGAAATGATCCCATAAGTGTTACGTACGGATTACTAAAAATAAAACAGGTTTACTGAAGAGGTAAGCACATATAATCATTTAATATACAGACTATTAAAAACACACAATTTATAAACATTGGGAGATTTCAAAATACTGAAACAAATAATTAAACACATATTTTAAAATGCAAATAAATAGTTATAAAGCATAACAAAGTATATAATTGGATATACTATTCTTACCTCGAATGAATTTGGGTTGGGGAGACGCGATTCCTCTTTCGCCCCCCTCTATAACCGGCTCTAATTGATTCTAGACATTAATTCTTCTTTTGTGATTTTTTAGTCAACTTGTCCAATTCAATCACCACGTGTTTCACCAACTTAACTATTTGATAATATCATAGTTAAATTACTTTAGGTAAACTTTTTAATGTCTTATAACTTTTTCTGAATTCTTTTATTTTTGTTTATTTTGAAATTCCTATGTATTTTTCAGATTATCGTAATAAACCATTTTTTACTTTTTATTTTCAAAAGCAGGAGTTTATAGCGGTATGGAAACAAAAAATAGGAACTTTTAAATATAAAAGAGCAGTTCTCCGGTAGGGGTGTTCCATATAGAAGAAGCACGAGACGGTCCTTATTAGATATATTTTTGTCACAGTGAAAAATATATTCCTAATATTGTTATGTTTCAGTGGCTAACATGCAGGATCTAATAGAAAAAGAAAAACCTGCCCCTAAATTGTGTTTAAGTATCTTGCAAGAATTTGGTAAAAGTAAATAACGCTAGATCCAGGGTTATCACTAACAAGGTGTGAGTAAGATATATGAACTGTGCAATTCATTTACCGGGCGAAATCCCCATGTGGTCCTTTTCCGGTTCTTGTCAGTATTTATATACATAGATACACTAACCCAGTATATAACAACGGATCTTTGGGACAATTTCTACATACAATACGATAATTTTACCTATTTCTTATCAATTTGCTACTCGTGTTTTTAGTCAATTTAGCGGCGTGTCAAAAGAAAATTATGATGTTTTTAGGTTAGCGAGAAGGAGAGCGTAGAAGCGATAGGGATTTTCGGCTGCTTTAAGCGGTATTTTCAGATCAAATTGGAATAAATGAAACAGAATATTCTTATCGTCATTTAAAGATCGTAACCGTAGAGTACTTCAATAAGTCTTATTTTCAAAAGGAATACCCAGAAAAAAATTAAAAACATGTGAATCAGTAAAAAGATTACTAACTTTATTGGTTAGTCAAAAATACTCATTATCAATTTCTCGCAAGAAAAATATTTTTCTCACTGTCTAACGCCTACAAAGAATAGAAGTTAAAAAAAATGGACAGAGTGATTTACCGAGTACAGGGTTATATTCACCGCTGTTAATAAATATTTCGTATATATTTCGTTTTTTGCTTCCTTAAAAAAATATTCTTTTAACACTTAGTTTTCACTTAACCCATGTCATTGTCAATTTGGGTTATTGTCAAATTTTGTTTGCACAATATACATATTTGTTTCTAGATTGAAGAGTTATATAAGCCTGAAAAATATTATGCAGGGTGTTCCATTTAAAAAATATATTGTTTATGTCACTACAACTTGTGTATTTAGTATTTTTGCTTAACTCCTTAAATAAACAAGTTAAATGTGGAGCCCGTTTGTAATCAGTAGCCCTGTATAGTTCGTAATTAAAACTAAAATAGGGTAAAAATAGTAAAAGTAATTTAGAATTGATTTAGGAGCAACTCATAAATCCTATCTTTATTCTTTCTTGATAACTATATATTAGTGTTCCGGACGAAACACTTATGAGATCACTTCAGTGTCTGTCTGTCTGTCTGTCACACCCGATTTTTTCTGAAACTATTTGACATAGAAAGTTGAGATTTTTCACAAATATACGAATTAATGGCTCAATCAGGGCTGTGTAGTTTTGAAAATAAAATTTTAACTAAGGGTTTGTTGTGAGGAATGCAATCAGAAGTGAAAAAAAAATACCAGGTCATCGAGTGGGGTGTCAAATAAAAGCTTGTGAAAACGCAAGTTCAAAAATATATATGATGTAATACTTGCGCACACTTTTCTTTGTATTATTTTTAAAAGATTAGCCAAAGACCCCTGTAGATCGACCCTATCTCAAAAATGCTGATCAAAAAATTTTGAAAAAATTCTGGAGTAGTCTCCATAAAGTGTAAGTTAAGCGAAAATTATCACGACTGCATTACGTTTGATAACTTATATGCTATAAAATAAAAATCGGTCAAGTTCATCTTACGCAATTAGTGTTCCGTGCGTTGATAGCTTCTGAAATAAAAAATTTTGTTACGGAGGTATAAAATGATCAGTGACTTTACAAAACACATCCCAAATGAGTTTTCAACAAACTTTGTTTCCGACCTTTACTGGAAACTGATGACCATGAAATTTTTGTTCTTTTCATATACCAGATAAATTATTAGAGGTAATGCACCCCGTGAGAGAATATAATTTTTTCAAAATTTTTAGATCAGTACTTTTCGAGATAGAGGAGGGATAGCGATTTTTCGCGATTTTTTCAAAATAATACAAAGAAAAGTGTGCGCATGTAAGACATTATATATATTTTTAAACTCGTGTTTTTACAAGCTTTATTTCCGATCTTTACTGAAAACTGATGACCTTGAAATTTTTGTTTTTTTTTATATACCAGATAAATTATTAAAGGTAATGCACTCGTGATAATTTTCGTTCAATCTACACCCTATGGAGAATATTCCAGAATTTTTTCAAAATTTTTGAGATAGAGAGGGGCAGCGATTTTTTCAAAATAATACAAAGAAAAGTGTGCGCATGTAAGACATTATATATATATTTAAATTCGTGTTTTTACAAGCTTTCATGAACTAACCTGAAATAACCTGAACCAAAATGGTGAAGGTTTATTTCGTCAAAAGTTGTAAATTGAATCGGAAGTGATAGCTACTAAGCATTAGGTACCGAATGAAAATAATTTTATTCTATTTGTTTACAATTAGTTGAGTTAGATTGAGTTACTAGCTATTAGATAGCTAAATGCTATAACTATTAACATTGTTGACTAAAAAAACACGTGAAAATACATATTGGATCTTAAGATATCAGGGACCTAATTAACCTAGGTAAGGATTTTATTTTATTTTAAAAGCAATCACGGTACGGAACATTAATTGGGCAACTTGGACATGACCGGTTTTTTTAAGTTAATACCGGCCGGATTGGATCATTCTTAGGGCTCAGTGTAAGTTTAAAAGGGCTCATGATAAAGCAATTTTAGGTTGTACACCAGGGGCAAAATAGGAGCAGAGAGAAGATAACTTTATATGTTGGTGTCTGTTTGATTATATTATTAGCCTAAGTTAAATTCTTTATACGTGATAACAACGTTAGCAAATATCTGAACCGGTACTCACGAACAAAACCAATAGGGTCTCCTTCTACACTGCCGAAAAAATGTACAAAAAGCTTAAAAATTATACTAACCTAATGAACATTTAAAAAAAAATAAAAGATTTTTAAGAAACAGAGTCAAATAATAAAGCAAAAGGGGGACAGTACACTACATATTAAAATATCCTAAATAAACTAAAACATAATTTAATATCATTAAAAAATATATTGTAGTGGAACCAGTTCATGCCAGCTCATTCAATAGAAATGGCGAGAATTTCAGCTTTTTAAATAAACGTTTTAGAAACATGGTGAAATGACTTTACAGATTCACAGAGACCCTCAGTAAAGAGCCCTGAGGATGGGCGTGTTCTAAAGGTTGAAAGCGCTAGACCACACACCAATGAACAACATTTTCGTCTGTCTTCTTCCATAAGTTATCATGTAATATGTATACATATTAAAATGATTATATTTAGACAGAAAAGTCCTCCACAAAAAAATATGACAAATAGACAAACATATCGATTTACCTAACATCAAGAATAAAATTATAATTTAAATATTTTAAAGCAGATTCTATTACCAGAGGTAATTACCAACGTTATAAATAAACTAGGACAATAAACATAGTAGGGAACGAGATATACAGATGTCAAATAAATAAAATCTCTAGACCAAGTGACGGTAAAAAAATTTTTTAAAGCTTTGTCCAAACAACGTTGAGATGATTGGAGCAAAGTACTTTTAAAGTCATTCATTCTATAAAGATATTTAAGACTTGAACATATCCGTGATAAAACAAACCGGACAGTTCATTAGGATTCTATAGGAAACGCGTCTGAAAAGGATAATTTTAAGATTTTCCAAGGCTTCAAGAATACAATAAAAAAAGTTTGCATTATAAGAAGCGAGATCTGACCAAAATTTGGCTAGTCTTCAAAGTTGCTTCGTAATTCTTGCAAATTAGCTTTAGACAACATAAAAATATTAGCTACTGGCCTCACTGTTTAGTTGATTGATATCGATATTTTCAATGGAAAATATTAACGTACCCTGGATCAAAAAAGGTTGGTATTCTCTAATCAATTCAATCCTCACACTTAATACTGCAATAACTCTAGAATTATTTACAACACTAAATATTATATTAGATAATAAAGAAGTGGACATTATTTTTGACCATATTATATTATATTAAATTATATTATATTATATTAAATTATATTATATTATATTAAATTATATTATATTATATTAAAACCATAACATATTATAACCTAGTCGCCAGTGGTTTTGAGCTCTCATTAAATGTTAGTAGGATGCATTTACTCAGGTAGTTTATTGGACGAAGAATACGATAAAAAAAAAGTTTACTAAAGTTTGATGTACCGGTTTTTCGGTAATATCTCAAAAAATAAAAAAGATATCGAAAAACTAGTAGCACCACGTCAAAGAACAGGAAAGCTTACAAAAAAATAGTTTATAGTTTTCTTTCCAGATTTTTTTATTAGCGTGAGAATTTTTTAAAAATTCGGATAGGTGATTCAAAAAGTGTAACGCCCCAAACAGGTTAATTTGAAAGTCCGCGCACCGCTCGAAGGTTAATCGATATTACCTGTTTTCAAAGTGTAAAAAAACATTAAAAGACATCTTTTTGAAGAGGAGACTTTCAGCTTTCTGCTAAATAGTTTTTATTTGAGTTGCATTATAATTCGTAAAACTTAAAACGAAGTTTTTGTTTTGCATGGTTTTAACGGGTATACAATAAGTTACAAATATTTAATAAAATATAGTGTTGAAAATAGAATCCTTGTGCATATATCATTATTATACCTTAGGTTTCAATATAACAATAATTAAAAATACCCACATTGTCTGTGTTATTTAAAAATTGAGTTTTTAAATATGAAAATTTGCCTGCTGTAGTGCGCCCCCGGCAGTATTACGTTCAAAGCAATACGAAATGGTCAAAAAAACTCGAACATTTTTTTTTTTTTTTTTTCTTCCCTTTTAGCTACAGTTAGAAGTATACTTCACATCAGAAAATCATTAAAAACTTAAAGAAACTTTAGCTTTTTTGTAATTTTACTCTTAAAAAAGTGTTCATGGTGAACGTATTTTTTGCTTGTTATTACTCATACAACTTAAACTTAAAATAAAAAAAAATATATTTTGAAGGGGAATGGAAGATAAAAGTCTAAACTTGAAGTATAAAGTATTTATATTTTATTTAAATGTCTAGGTACAAAGAAAACAGTTACTGAAAACACAAAAATTCTAAATTACTCGAAGAAATTAAATGAATTTACGTACTATATATTAGATCCGCCATATTCAATTTTTCAAATCTGCACCTCGAAAAACCCTTTATTTAATTTCAAAATATTTAACGGTATACAGAAACGTTAATTTAATCATAAATGAGGTCTAAAGCATGATTCCCACACAAATGAAGGGGTTAAACCAGATATTTTATTTTAAATATATTTTTTTTAATTACGGTAAAACTAAATAAATAATCTATATACTATTTTTTTGTAAAATTTTCCGTTCTTTTACGTGGTGTTATCGATTTTTCGATACCTTTTTTGTTTTTAGAAATATTTGTGAAAAAAACAATGTTTTCATTTTATTTTCGATTTTGTAGGTTCCGCGTATACTTTATGGTAGGTTTACACACTTGCCAATCTTGGCAAGCCTCGACAAACCCCAAGCCTTGTCACAAATGAGACTTGCATTTGGAAGTCGTTTACATGCTTGTGAATGCTCAGTGTGCTTCGAACAGTCAAGCATGGCGGACACCGAAGTCGTGGCTGCTATTGCGTTCGGTTTATCATTCTTTTATTTGAAATACAAGCAAAGTAAAACAAAAACAAAAGCCCGACGAAGAAGAAGATGGTGGATGATAAAAATACATAAACGAACTAACTAACGCGAAACTAAACGCGCACCAACGTGTAAATGCGTCGCAAGCGCAAGCCAAACAAGCCGTTCACGCGCTTGTGTTTGTGGACGCTTGTCAAGCCTTGGCAAGTGTGTAAAGGGACCATTAGAGCAGTAAACTTTTTTTAGCGTATTCTACGTCCAAAAAATTATCTGTACGCCAAAATGCAGCCTGTTAACATTTAATGGGAGCTTTTCGTCAAAGTTTGCCTCTAACGATTGGGCTATTACACATCTTGCCTGTTTCAGTCAGAAAATACCCTTCAAATATTATCCATGCTAAGGTTTTAGATAAATCTAAATAATTCTTTATCTTGCGAATATAATAAATTCAAAAGAAAACTTTGTACTGAAGGACTTTTAGATAAGAGGTTTATAAACTTTTAATGCTTTGGTCTGATCTTTTAAATAATATAGCCTAAAGACAAAGTTTCAAATTTGTTAAAGAACACAAAATTATTTGCTTTCTAAAGGTAATTTTTTTATTATATTACGAGTGTAGGTCACATTTTGTGGGAGACATATCCCTAGCTTATTAGTGCCCTGAAAACTCCGATATTGGTGCAAAATAATAACTGAAAACATGGAAGGAAGATTTTACGGTCTTGATAAGATGGATACGAGCTATCTTCAGACATCTGTATTCTTCCAGACTAAAACAAAGATTGAATCGGCGTTCTAATCTCGAAGGTCTCTAAAGATACAAACGTGGACTCGAAACAGAAACGTCGACAATTAACATGGTCTAATCCCTATAACCACGATTTCTCAATAAGATGTGATGCCATATATATATTTTAGACTTGCTATGTAATCAGTTGTGTTTTATATAATAAATGTAAATAATAATGTTATAGTTCGTTTTTTTTTTCTGAACAAATATTTAAAACGGCTCATTTGGTTCTAATAAAATAATAGAATTAGTCAAGTCTTTTGTATTGACACATCACATGTTCACCATCTTGAAAAAACACTCGTTGAATAAATTTCACTTTTTCGAAAAACTGCGAAAGTGAATGAAGAATTTATTTTATCTTCAGATGATGAATCACTGTAAAATTGTGGCTGAACCTCTTTTTTTCCGAAATGTAAAAAGTGCTGAAAAAAAGAACAGTGAAACTGTGTGTCAAAAAGTTTCTTAGGTTTTCAGTGGAATATTATTTTTATTAGTGTTTTTTGAACCGATTTATGGTACTGGGGAAAACTGCAAATATAGAAGGAGTTAGATAAAATTTCTCCACGTTTTGCAGTTCAATTCTACATTATAAATTTTGAAAAAGCCGAATTTAGCAATCATTTTACATTTAATTATTATAATATTTTATTAAACGTTTTTTTGAAAAGTATTTTTATCCTTGACAAACAAGAAACAATTTTTTTTTTTAATTCCTCGTTTAATGATTTCCTAAACAGTGTTTTACCTAGCTGATTATAGCGACAAGTAACACAGGCCAACGATGAAAAAACATTATTAATAATTTTACCTGATTCCGAAGATAATAATAAAAAAAGTTGTATCACCCACCAATTTTTTACATTTTAATATTCAAAATGTGAAAGTTTATTTTGTATTATTCGAATGTTATTAGGTTGGCAATAAAATCATAATTTTATAAAAAGTGGAAGTAAAATCAAATGTTATTAGGTTGGCAGTTCTGATAAATGTCACAGCTGTTTGTTTTCTTCCAGCTAATATAACCTCGTATTGCAGTGTTTAACTCATGTGCTTTAATTCACTCTCCCAACACTTTTTGTTATATATGTGGTGAGTTTGTAGTTAAAAAACGTGCAAGAAACATTACTGACTTTGTAAAAAAAGGATACTTTGCATATTTTGGTGTAGAAATCGGTAATCAAGAAAAAATGTTGGGCTCCTCACAAAGTATGTTATGTTTGTGTCGAGGATCTTAGGAAATGGTATAAGAAAGAAAAGAAAGCTTTTAGATTTGCAGTATCCACGGTATGGAGAGAGCAAGAAAATTATTCAAATGATTGTTATTTTTGCAGCGTGGATGTTTCAGGGTATAACTCTAAAAATAGGATAGTAATTATATATATATATATATATATATATATATATATATATATATATATATATATATATATATATATATATATATATATATCAATCGGTTTTATAATGTCTTCCGTCTTCCGATGCCTAATTTCGACTCCTCCCGGTTTCTCCATCCCTCCTCCTCCAGATCTCTCTCTAGTACTTCCTTGTTGATTCCTGCTCTCCAGCTTTGGCGTGGTCTTCCGCGCTTTCTTTTTCCATGAGGGTTCCAATTTAAAATCTTTTTAAGTAGTCGGTCTTGTGACATTCTCTGTACATGTCCGTACCATACCAACTGTTGGGTTCTGATTTCGCCCACTATATCGTGCTTTATTTCTAAAGCTCGTCTTATCGTGTCATTTGGTATGCGGTCTTTTCTGGATTTTCTGGCTGCTCGTCTCCAGAAATCAATTTCTGTAGCTTTTAGTATTTATTCTGTTCTTTCCTTTAATGGCCACACCTGGGAACTGTAAGTTATTATACTTTTCACTATTGAGTTGTAAATTCTCTTCTTATTTGCAATGGTTATGTTTTTGTCCCATATTATACTATTAAGCATTGCAATCGCTTTTCTTCCTTGGATATTCCTCTCGAATATTGCTTCTTCCAGTGTTCCGTCCCTAGATATTCTCGTTCCCAAATACTTATAACTGGCACAGTGTTTGATGGTGTGTCCTTTGGCCAGTTTCAAGTCCTGCTATTGTCCTCCGACGCACATGTACTCGGTCTTTTTAATATTGACTTCTAGGCCCCATTTTTCATATTCCTCCATAAGTTTTCGTGTCATGTATTCCATGTCATCGATGTCCTGAGCGACTACTACCTGGTCATCTGCGAATGATAGCGTGTACAATGTAGTATCGCCATCCAGTGGTAATCCCATACTGCTGCATTTCCTTTTCCAGTTCTTCAGTGCACTCTCCAAATAGATTTTAAATAGCGTTGGGGATATACAGCAACCCTGTTTGAGACCCTTTGTGACCGGGAACCCTGTTGTTATACCATATTTGGTTTTCACACTACTTCTTGCGTCTTGGTATAAGGATTTTACGGCTTTAATTATTTCGGTGCTTACATTACTCTGTTGTAGTGTTTCCCACAATCTCATTAGGGGCACGCTGTCGTAGGCCTTTTTTAAATCAACAAACAAGACATGGACTTCCTGATCAAATGCGGTTTCCTTTTCTAGGATTTGTGTCAGTGAGAAGAGATGGTCTATTGTGGATCTTCCTGCTCTAAAGCCTGCCTGTTCTTCAGCTTCTACGTCCGCGTATTCCGTTTCTATTCTATTTTTAAGTATTTTTCCGTATATTCTGCTAATAGATCCTGTAACCATTATTCCCCTATAGTTATCGCAATTATTTTTGTCTCTTTTCTTATGAATTGTTGATATGTATGATATTTTCCATTCCTCAGGTACTTCTGATGTGTTAATGCATCTTTGGAATAAGTTCCTCAAAGCGCTAAATAGCTTTTTAGTTCCGTATTTTACTATCTCTCCAGGGATGTTTCCTGGTCCTGGAGCTCTACCATTTTTTAGCGTTTTAAATACTTCTTTAACTTCTGATGTTGTTATCCTTATTGGGGATCCTCGTATAACTATATTTGGGTTTCCATGTTGGGTACTTTTGAACTCTGGTCTATCTTCTGTTAGCATATTTGTAAAATATTGGTTCCATTTTTCTGGTGTTATTGGTGAGAAGATTTCTCTTTTTCTGTTCTATTCTGTTCTCATATTTTTAAGAATGTCTTTTCCAGCTTTCTAGTGCTTTTTTACTTTTTCGTTTGTGTTCTTTGAACTTAAGTATTTGTGATAGCTTTTCCGTTTTCTTCAATTTCGTATTTAATTTCTTCATCCCACCAATATGGTTTTTGCTGTTTTTCCCTTTTCTCTTGTTACCCTAATACTTCCAGTGCGGCTGCGTGTAGGCATTCCTTTATATACTTATATTCTTCTTCTATATTAACAAATCCTGTCCGTTGTATCTTTTGGTCCAGTCTACTGTAATTGTCTATCCTAAATTTACTGCCATGATACTGGTAGTCTAATGGACGAATTTGGCATGGAGTACACGAAGGAAGATTAGAGGCTTTTTATAGACTCATCAAAAACTAGTTTAAAAGGAATTTACAAAGTTTCCATGTTTTATTTGTGAGTGGGACAGCAGAGCAAAAGATCGACATTTGTCCAAAAAACAATGGCCCGTAAGAAAAACTTTAACACCTGGCGAGAAGAATATTTTGCATGAAACTTTAATAGACCCAATTCTACCACCACTACACATCAAGTTAGGCCTAATGAAACAATTTCTGAAATCCTTGCCTAAAGATGGTGAATGTTTTAAATATTTGTGTAAAAGATTTCCTCATTTATCAGAAGCCAAACTGAAAGAAGGTGTTTTCGTTGGGCTTGATATTCGTAAAATGATGTTTGATTCCAACTTTGAAGCAAGGATGATTACAAAGGAAAAGGAGGCTTGGATAGCATTTAAAGAAGTTGTGAGTGTGTTTTTGGGTAATGTGAAAGACCCTAACTATGAACTTATCGTAGCTAATATGATAGAGGAGTTCAAAAATCTGGGTTATCTAATGAGCCTTAAAGCCCACTTCTTGCACAACCATCTTGACCTTTTTCCTAAAAACGTACGGGATGTGAGTGAAGAGCAGGGGGAACGGTTCTATCAGGACATAAAGGAGATGTAGAAACGGTACAGGGATGGTAGAATATTAACATGATGGGTGAATACTGTTGGTCACTTTATAGAGAACAACAAAATGCATCACATCGGAGAAAAACCTATACAAGAAACTTCACAGGGAAAATTTAATCGATGTCATATTGTGAGATAACTTTGGGTGATACAAAAAAACGGATACCAGATATGGTTTCAGCACCCAGAAAATACATAACACTTAGATGTATTGGTTTAAAAATTTTTTACACATATTTTTTTTGTTGTAATCATTCAAAAATATATTTTTGTAAAATTTATTCTAAGAATAAAATATGAATAAAGTTTAGCATTAATAAAATCCGTAGCTAACACCCTTAATAAACATTTAATACACTCAATTTCTTGTTGTGAATAATTTACGAATGCCCTTTCTGTTTTTTGTCTCTCTTTTTCTTACTACTCAAGGGTTTAGTGTAGGAGTGTCAAGAAACCTTTCCTTCAAAAAAAGCTCATTGTATAAAAACAAAAGAAAAGTTTCAGTGTGGTATAATATTATGGCTATAGCTGTTCAGGGTTCTAACTAAGCAGTATATTTTTAGCAATAAAATTTTCTTTTAAATTATATACATATACATATATATATATATATATATATATATATATATATATATATATATATATATATATATATATATATATATATATATATATATATATATATATATATATATATATATATATATATATATATATGTATATATATATATATATATATATATATATATATATATATATATATATATATATATATATATATATATATATATATATATATATATATATATATATATATATATATATATATATATATATATATATATATATATATATATATATATATATATATTATATATATATATATATATACATATATATATATATATATATATATTTATATATATATATATATATATATATATATATATATATATATATATTTATATATATATATATATATATATATATATATATATATATATATATATATATATATATATATATATATATATATATATATATATATATATATATATATATATATATATATATAAAGCAAAAGTTGCCGTATCAAACAAAATCCTAAGTTATGAAACTAGTTGGGGAACTCGGCAAAAAAGGGCATCAACAGATGTTCATACTATATTCATTTAGCCAATATTTCGGTCCTAGGTTGGGACCTTCATCAGGGCACAAACTGAAAAAAAGATAACGAAGCAACCAATAAAGAAAATTAGGCATGAAGAATTAGTATTGTTGAGTCTAATTTTTAATTATTAATTTTTTAATTTATAATTTTTAATTTCAATCTTATAATTATTGATAAAAAACCTATTGTAGTTTAAAAGTATTATTGTTCTGAAGAAACTTAACTTGTTGTTATTATTATTATTATTATTATGAAGAAATGTCGAAACAAAAATGCAAGCGACTCACATGCAGTATGCAAATTAATCTAACAAAAATGACCATAAATAACAATTGCCATAAAAAGGACCAACACTGAAATAAAACAGCCACTATTCACTAACATATTAATATAAAAATATGGCATTTACAGCAAGGATGCCATTAGAAACCTTGGATGCTGAAAAATCAAAATTAATTAACCACCTGCCATCTGAAAAGTGAAGTGACAAGTTTGACAAGGCGCTGACAAAGGACGACCACCTGACAGATGTAAGGGTTCACTCAAAATAAAAGGGAAAAAAGGTTAGACAACCAGGAAAGAACCGGTTAAGTACAAATTAGGTACTACGTCATATAAAGAAATTTTGGTATAAAAGGAAAAGTACCCAATGGGAAATAATAAAAAATTTGCGTTCCCAAAAATTGAATTGCCGAAAAAAAAACTCAAGGGTGTAAATTTTTTCGTTGGAACGTAAGCGTTCAAATGCAACTTGGCCCTCTTGAAAAAAACAAGATTGCGGCTCAATATGGCGGTTAGAAACAAACAGAAAAATCATGATTTCTAAGCGGAGGTAACTGAACTTCAAAACTGAGATAAAATGCAGTATTGATGTAATAGAGTAACCAACATAATTTTATGCAATAAAAACATGGCGGATCCAATATGACGCATAAAACCGAAAATGAGACAAAAAATTAGCAATTATGGAGATTTCGCAGTGAGATAGCAGTTTTTCTGACCGGAGTAATTTTCGGTTTTAGGCGCCATATTGGATCCGCCATGTTGGTATTACATACAATTATGTTGGTTACTCAGTTTTGATGTTCAGTTGATACCGCTTAGAAATCATGATTTTTTTGTTTCTAGCCACCATATTGAGCCTCCATCTTGTTTTTCTATAAAGGGCCAAGTTGCATTTAAAAGCTTACGTTTCAATGAAGAAATTGATACCCTTGAATTTTTTTTTCATTAATTCTATTTTTGGGTATTTGGGCGGCCCCGTTGACGCGAAACGTCCCATATATATATATATATATATATATATATATATATATATATATATATATATATATATATATATATATATATATATATATATATATATATATATATATATATATATATATATATATATATATATATATATATATATATATATATACATATATATATATATATATATATATATATATATATATATATATATATATATATATATATATATATATATATATATATATAAAATAGGTGTTTCAGTTAATAATGTCGATTCTGCTAAGAGATGGCGTTACTAATACACTTGTTGGTATAGACTAGTCTACGGCGTTTTGGAAGGTAAACATACGCCATCAAAAGCCAGTTCGTTATTAATTGTCATTGTGTGAAAAACATAGTTCTTCATAGCTCATATATCTTGTTTTGTATCAGAAAAAGACGTTTTGCGTGGAAGTTTAATAGCCTTCTCTCATTTGAAGAAAACGGTTGCTGAAAATTATTGATTGTTGTTTGAAACTTATGGTAAATATGCTCCAACCCAAAAAACTTGGGTAGACCCAGGCCAACCTTCAACATCACAACCAGTACGCAATATACAGGGAAAGAAAGCTTTGCTGTATATTTGGTGGGATAGTAAAGGAGCTGTGTATTACGAACTGCTGAAACCTGGTAAAACGATTTCTGGCGAAACCGACAACAATTGATAAAGTGGAACCAAGCATTGAAGGAAAAACGACCAGAATACGCCCCAAGACACGATAAAGTCATTTTTCAACATGACAATGCTCGTCCCCATGTTGCAAATTGTATTAAAAACTATTTGGAAAACTTCAAATGGGACGTTCTACCCCACCCACCGTATTCACCGGATTTAGCCCCTTCAGACCACCACTTATTTCGATCAATGCAGCACGGACTTTCAGAATAACACATTTTTATGAAGAAGTGAAAATTTGGCTTTATGAATGGTTGGCCTCAAAAGATGAAAAGTTCTTCTGGTGCAAAATTCATTCTTTGATAGAGAGATGGGAAAAAAGCCATAGCTAACGATGTCCAATACCTTGATTATTAAGGTAATTCATTTTGTGATGGAAATACACGCTTAAATGTTGCAAAAAAATCGACATTATTAACCGAAACACCTATTATATATATATATATATATATATATATATATATATATATATATATATATATATATATATATACATATATATACATATACATATATTATATTATATATATAATACATCTTCTTCTTCTTCTTTCATAGCATTCTACGTCCATTTTTGAACATACGCTTCTTCAATCTCTCTCCATCTTTTTCGGTCATTTGCTTGTCGTATCCAGTTAAAGTCTACTGTTAATTTGAGGTCGTCCGTCCAACCCTAGGTCTTTTAAAACTGCAAGGTCTCCATGTTAGTATGCTTTTATTCCATCTATCTGGGTCGCTTCTTGCCACGTGTCCCGCATATGCCCATTTCAATTTTGCGGCCTTCTCTACTACGTCCGTTTCTATCTTTTAATGTTATTCTCATAACTGTTCTTTCCACTGCGTGTTGTGTTGTTCTTAAGACGTTCTTATTTCTCTGTGTCATTGTCCAATTTTCTGCTCCATAACACATCACAGGTAATATGCATGTGTCGAATACCTTCGCCTTCATGTCTATGGAGTTCTCTTTATTTTTAATTATGTAGTTCAACTTTCCAACTGCTGCCCATGTCTGTTTCACTCTTCTCTTTATCTCTACCGTTTGGTTTTCTCTTCCTAACACGATGTTTTGTCCTAAATAGATGTATTCTTCCACTTTTTCCAGCTGTATACTACCCTCTTCTTTAAACATCAGTTTGGTCTTGTCCAGATTGACTTTTAATACTATCTTTCTTGATTCCTTGTTCAATTCTGTGATCATTTGCTGGAGTTCTTCTCTAGTTTTTGCTATCACTGCTATACCAGCTACATACCTAAGGTTATTAAGATATTTTCCACAGATTCTGATACCTCGCTCTGACCATACCAACTTCTTAAACACGTCCTCCAATGCCAGTGTGAACAATTTTGGTGACAGACTATCTCCCTGCCTAACGCCTCTTCTTAACATTATCTGGTTAATCTTTGTATGTGGATAATATGTTGCCGTTTCCGTTTCTGCTATTTGTTGAAGTAATTGATCTTCCATCTATTCTGCAACGTTTTAGTGCCCGTTATATTGCCCATGTTTCGACTGTTTTAAGGATGTTATATTCGTTACATTTTTCTATTAGTAATTTCATCGTTAGGAGATGGTCAGCTGTGGAATATCCTTTCCGAAACCTCGCTTGTTTGGTGGGCTGGTATGCGTCTAGTTTGGTAGTCAATTGGTTAGTTATTATTTTGCTTAGAAATTTGTACATATGTGACAAGAGACTTATAGGTCGATAACTCTTTAGCTTCTTGCTATCTCCTTTTTTAAACAGTACGACTACCTTTGCGTTGTTCCACGTTTTTGAGATCTTACCTTCTTGAAGACATTCAATTAATAGTTTGGTTATTATTGTTAATAAAGTATCACCTACTTCCACTATCATATCCGTGGTGATCTCATTTTCTCCTGGTGCTCCGTTTCTCCTCATATCCCTTAAAGACTTTTCTACTTCCTCTCTTGTAATTTCTGGCAGCTCTTCCGATCCCTCATTCCTTATTGTTTCTTTTGTTAGTTTTTCCTGTTGTTTTCTTTTAAACTCCCTTATGCTTCTTCTTACCAATTTATTCAACTTATGTTGTTTGTTTAGTTTTCTCCTTTTTTCTATTAACTTCTTAGTATCTCCATCCATTTGAGGTTTTTCAGGTTTACTCATCCCTTTAGTTAATTCTTTCACACTGTTCATTACTGTCGATGTTATTTCCTTATTAAGCTGATCAATATTTAGATTCTTCATTTATTTCTCGCATTTCAAGTCTGCTTGCTATGGTTGTTTTAAGATCGTTTCCTATTTATTTTAACGTCTCGTATGTTACTCGTATATTCTTTTTGGAATACATCTTCTGTCTCTGTAATTTTTTATTTACTAATATCTTTGATGTAACTATTCTATGATTACTTCCAGTGTCAAAAGAATTTAACACTGTAACATTTTGCACAATATTTTTGCAGTCCGATAGAATATAATCGATTTCATTTTTTGTAGTTCTGTTTGGAGCGATCCATGTCCATTTTCGATTTTTCATCATATGTAGTCCAAACGCATTCATAAAATTCATCAATACTTCTCCTCGTTCGTTTCGACTACCAAAGCCGTTGAATTAAAATAAGAACTAGTTAGGATTTAGGTTTGGGACCTGATTATCTCTCTGTTTTGGTGGTGAGAGAAGATTACGACTCGCGTGGGCAGGGTCATGTACCTGAAGTAGACCTATCTCTTTCCAGACCACAGGGAGTGTCTAAACGGATATAATATATATATATATATATATATATATATATATATATATATATATATATATATATGAGACGTTAAAAGAAATAGGAAACGATCTTAAAACAACCATAGCAAGAAGACTTGAAATGCGAGAAATAAATGAAGAATCTAAATATTGATCAGCTTAAAAAGGAAATAACATCGACAGTAATGAACAGTGTGAAAGAATTAACTAAAGGGATGAGTAAACCTGAAAAACCTCAAATGGATGGAGATACTAAGAAGTTAATAGAAAAAAAGGAGAAAACTAAACAAACAACATAAGTTGAATAAATTGGTAAAAAGAAGCATAAGGGGTTTAAAAGAAAACAACAGGAAAAAAAAAACTAACAAAAGAAACAATAAGGAATGAGGGATCGGAAGAGCTGCCAGAAATTACAAGAGAGGAAGTAGAAAAGTCTTTAAGGGATATGAGGAGAAACGGAGCACCAGGAGAAGATGAGATCACCACGGATATGATAATGGAAGTAGGTGATACTTTATTAACAATAATAACAAAACTATTAACTGAATGTCTTCAAGAAGGTAAGATCTCAAAAACGTGGAACAACGCA
>CM032447.1:160269982-160272482 GCA_019049505.1 Pachyrhynchus sulphureomaculatus | reverse complement strand
CAACTTAGATCCTAGATGCTCTGATCTCACCAGGCATCGCCGGTGTGATACCATCGCATCGGCTTATGCTGCGTGAAGTTGCTTAACGTTTCGTGGCTGTGCCGATGCCCCGGACTGTGGGACCAAATAGCATGATGAGGCACCTGGATACAAAAAATTCCGGAGGTAAAATAGCCACCCGTTCGGATGCAATCAAATAAACCTCATGTACTCGCTCTCTGTGAAACAAAGGTCAGTTCATCGACCAGCACAGTCAACTATCTTTATCCTGGATACGACTTCTATTCCCGATTTAGGTGTAACTTTGAAATCTGTTTTTTGTCAAAAGCGACCTCTCTTGTCAACGAGCTTTGATGTTATGTGGTTATAAATAACGACTCAACAAACCACAAGGCTCATCTGCATCCTCTATCGACCACCAAGTGATACCAACTTTAGAACACTTTTTACTTCTTTTGCAGGCACCATCGATTATTTAAAAATTAACTATCCAAATGCCGAAATCACTATCCTAGGCGACTTTAATGTCCACAACATCCCTTTTCTGGGCTATTACTAAAAACGAAGAGACCGAATCACGCACGAACCCCCAAACTACCAAGCCACAGCCTATCACTGACTCCACAAATGCTTTATATACATACAATAAATATTTCTTGGGTAACCACTGCCTAATCTGATAAAACCTAAAATACATTTTTCGAATTTTACTTGTTACATAATCTATGTGAGAATCCCATCTTAAATGCGAATCTAGGTATACACCCAAATATTTAATATTATCGGTGGAGCAGGTCTTCAGATTGCAATCACAAGCAGCAAAGTTATTACAGCCAGGTTCATGAATTTTTATAAAATTCTTGTCAGGATAATTCCTTTTATTAAACGTAAAGGCTATAAATTTTGATTTATCAATATTTAAGGTTAATAAGTTCAAATCCAACCACAACTTTATCTTACTTATAGCCAGTTCTGCCTTATCAAAATAATCAAATACTACCGACGAACAAGGTCGTGAAGCGGAATCATTCAATTCAATTCATTCATTTCATTGTGGCTTAACTCAGCTTATTGACGAACTCACACAGATCCCTGATCGAGACGGGAAGTTCGCCAGTCTTCTTGATCTGTTTTTAACCACCAATCCAGAGATTTACACGGTCACCGAAAATCCGATGTTAGGTTCTTCCGACCACAAACTGCTTTCGACATTGAGTATCCGACCAATCAGTGTCAGAGAGGCACCTAAACCGCACTACAAATCCGCTAAATGGGAAGATCTCATGGAACATTTTCGATCTTTCCCTTGGTTAGACATTTATTTTCGATCCGACGACCCATCTGACTGCTCCAAGGATGTTATTTTGGCTGGTATGGAAGCTTACATCTCTTTTTCGAAGAAATGCCCGTCCAACGCCAAGCCTTGGTTTGACCGAAAATGCAAAGAAGCTGTTGCTTCTAAACATCTTGCCTACCGAAAATGGCGTGAAGATCCTAAGCCATAAATCGTAACACATTCGTGCCCGGAACAGTTGCAAAAAAATTATCGGCTAAACCAAGGAGGCACACAATCAACGAATTAAAAACAAGCTTCTCGCTTGTACCAACAATTCCAGGTCCTTTTAGTCAGTCGCTAAGGCAGTTAGTCAAAATTTCACCAAATCCACCATACCACCACTCACACGGCCAGATAATTCTATTTCTATAACCCTTTGCTTCACATTCTACTGTCGATTTCCAAGAAAAAACACCACCTACTATTCTCATAGTGCCGGCAAGGATGCCTGATATTGTCGCATCCGCGTATCATAAACTGTGGTGTAATGAAGCTAGACAACAAAAGCTTTTGACGATATCAAGTATTACTGCTATAGGACTTAAAAATACGCAAGTGAGCTAACTCTAGTTTTCTGTAGATTTTTCAACCCATCCGTGATATCTCGTTTCATTTATGAGTTACTTACTCTAGAACCTAGAGAAATACAAAACTATAGGGGGCTTTTTTTATTCCTTTAGTGAGGGAAGTTACATTAAACTTTTCAGATTCGTCTATTCCAAGTACCTCTTAGAGAATATATAACCCGATTTATACAAAGCAGCACTTCATAAACCCGTTATATATTTGACCATCCATAATTGATAATAAAGAAAAAATAACACAATTTTTACATTCTTCGTCTCTCATAACTCTAACAAGGACGTACAACCTAAACTTCACCAAGTAACTCAAACCTCTTTCTGTGTCTCATTAACTCCTAATACGTTTAATCATAAATAATTGAAAAGAATGAAAAAATAACAGAATTTTCAGATTCCTCCACTCCATGAATCCTAAAAAGGACATATAATACGATATATGGGATGGAACCTCTCGGATATCATGGAGTATAAATAATAATTTTTCAAATCTGTTCATTATCACAGCCAAAAATCAAGAAAAATTCTCATAATGTTAAAGCAAATACATAAATTTTATGACCTTCCGCCATTTCTACTAATT
>CM032447.1:160232482-160264982 GCA_019049505.1 Pachyrhynchus sulphureomaculatus | reverse complement strand
CTGCCACTCGAAGCTGAGAAACTGACATGCGCTTGCCTGCTTTTATAGGTCGGCGTCTACGCAGATTGTACGTGGGGGGTCGGAAGTGTTCTAGGGCAGGAAGGAACACTTTTGACCCCCCCACCTATAATTTGCGTAGACGCTGACCTATAAAAGACGGCGACCGCACGTCGGTTTTTCAGTTAGCTTCGAGCGGCTGTTGCAACAAGACCACAGTATCATACTTTAATAGGACATTTGCTCATGCTGGATGAAGTTTATTTTGATGGTAATAAAAGTCTATTAAAATTCACATTGGTACAAAATTTATACCCTTTAACGTACGGACTCAAGAAACAAATATTTTTCTCCTTAATTCTTTGTACGCGGAAAACCGTAGACATAAATTACAACATACCCACTAGAAAGTAAAACAAAAATTAAATAAAGAAGCAATACTAGCTAAATATCATATAACGAGTGATGAAAATAAAGAATTAAAGTTAGAATAAATCGTTTCCAAAAAGAATCATAAAAGTGCGAATAAAAAAATTAGAACATTTTTAGGTCCTTTTAAAATAATCAAAATTTTGTAGTACTGGTGTTAGACTAATTAAAAAAATAATGGAACAAGAAAGAAATTATACATATAAAGGACCTTACAAAACTCCCTGTTTTTACAAATCAACCCTCTGCAACATCGCGGCAAGATTAAACCCTATTTGCCATAATCTAATTGATAATTGACTACTGGACATTATTATAAATTTAGGACATTAACAAAATTATTGACGAATTTACATCACTTTAAAAATCTTATATTTTTGTAAAAAAAATTATTTGAAATAACACTTGCAACCATTGCTTTGGCAAAGAATTTTATAACTCATGTCATATTGTCGATGTTAGTAAATACAAAAAAGATTAACACAAATTAATTAAATTCCATGTTAACAGCGCGCACCAAAAAAGTCTTAATCGATGGTGAATTATCAAATCAATCACACATAGTCTCGATCTCGATGCCGGAAAATACAAAAAAATAACTGAATCAAAATAAACTTAAAATAATTGTTAAATGCCAAATTATTGAACAAATACTGAAAAATCCATTAAAAATGTTTTATAACGTCACAATCCCTTTAAGTTAAAACCAATTACTTTTAAATAACTAAATAATAGAATGACCAAGATTTGTTAAGAAACTTATAACAAGATTACGGGAACGTGTTACTTTATCCGTTTTCGATCGATATATTTCATTTTACTTCAACTTTCCAAATTATCTATGATATCTCAGATAGAATAAAGTAATTCCAGAGTAGATCCATATAATCTGTCACCAGAAATATTTATTGTAAATTAATATCTTGAGAGAAATAAATTTTCTTTTATACCCATACTAACAAATATTCTATATTTTGAAAAGGTAATCGAAATTAAAACTTAATAACGTTTATATTGGAAATGACAATTGTTTAATCTGAAAATTATAACTATCACCACCTGTGTTCCTTACCAACCCAATCAACAAATACCTTAAACACCATACTCCCACATTAAAATTGCTTTATCCTCAAGGAGCGAAGTTACTTATTCTTGAATATGGCATGTGAAGAAATTACATATTCATTTTTATATTCTAATGCCTACATGACAAAGATCAATTAGCCCCAACACCCCGTGCACAATCCAGTTCTTGCAATACTCCAAGAATACTAGGTTTCAAAATTAATGCTAATATTTAAAAAATTGAAGTTCAAAAAATAGAATAAAGTCAATACATAGTGATTATCCCAAAACAGTTTGTTGAAGTTCAAGATTGTGTTAAAAATCAAGGCAATATCCCCCTAATCGAACTTAATACCGGTTGTAGAATTAAAATTAAAGATCGTTTTAAGGACTTTCCAAAAATTAAAAATTACTTTTTAAGAATATCACGTTACGTAGTATATCTCAAAATTAATTTTCTACCTGAAATACAACTAAATTTCAAAAATTTCTAGTTAAAAACTATAAGACCTAAAATGGTTCTTAGTACTCTTGCAATCCAAAATTGAAATTTGCCAATTTTTTGGATGTTCCAGTTCATTTTTCAATAATTAATGTAGATGCAATAATAATTTACATACTGATAACGTTTGCAGCCGTTTATGGTCTTTATCAGTGATACTTGAAGAAAAGGAACAACTGTCAGGCTACTTAGCTACAAGCTGTATGTAGCTTCAATATATCAAATTAATGTCGAACCTTGAAAATTCCTTATAGTTCTCCACTAGGGTCGGAGGAGTTATGGAAACAATTCCGATGACACCATAGAAGTATTTCTGCTGCGTTATCCCTAGATAATAAAACATTATAAATATCAGCACATCAGAATCATATTTGTCATTATTGTTTAAACTATTATCCAACATATGCCCCTGTGAAATCAAAGTTGTTTTCCAAAAAAGGTTTTTTACTATGACAGAAGAATGAAGTTTAAATATATTGTGTGACAAATGAACCATAAAATCTATCATAATTACTTAAGTAGACATGTATTGCAACGTATCTGGAAAAGTTTGTAAGACTAGATAACGACAACTTTTTCCAAAGTACTACTTGTATGCCCCTTGCAAGCTTTTTGATTGTAAAAAATTTGAACTTTATTAGAGTCCCACAGATACCAAAATAACATTTAAAATCTTCGTTACATTCCTTTCTATATTCTTTCCTTAAACATAGTTAACAACAATAAAAGCAAAAAATTTATAGGGTTTGTTTTAAAACTTGTTGACCATGACTCGATAGATCAGACAACATATTTTCTGTCGAGGCAACTTTATTTTTTATTTCTCCAGAGTTTTTGATCTTTCTCCATGCATATGTTGCTAAAATCGGGATAATGGGTCGTTAAGCTGTATTTGGAAAAATAATGTGGATATAATCTTGACAATTCATATGTAGGTTTTTGTTAATATATTCCTTCTAATGAAAATTGTGACAAAGCTTTATAGTTTCCTGTTACACTTAAATTAGAGGACGATGTGCTTATTTTCATGTAATTTACTTAAGTTTCCGTTGTTATAAACTTTATATCAATCTATTGGTCTGGGTGGGCATCCGGTAGACTGAGTATTGAAGTTGACCGTTGTTTTTCCGCGTTATGAGCACATCAAGGAAAGGGAGGCTTTTTCTTCTTCTACTTCCAAAGTGAACTGTATCCGCTGGATCCGCGTGGATTCTATTTAAATAGGTCAGGAAGTTGTCTTATTCATTTCGTCCGTGGGGCCAAATTATAATAATAATAATAAGCATTTATTGTCTAATAGAACTACATCTATTTACAAGGCAATTTGACAATAGGTGAAAAAAGTATCAGATCTAATTAAATCATAATAATAATTATAACAAAAATTAAACAACTACATACCACAAATACTGCTCAGCCCATCCATCGCACAACACAAAAAGCATGCTAAATAAAGGTTTTAGATCATCTCAATAACCTGTTCCTAAAGAGTCCAAGCAATTGACAAAGTGATAAATGGAAAATATCAATGTTCTGGAATGTCTCATTATAAAATGCCATTGCTCGGTAAAATGGTGATTTTAATAGAAAATTATTTTGTGGGGTACACACAATAAAAGTCGAAGGGGATCTCATTCTACGACCAGGCACGTGCAACATGATTTGGGACAGTAACTCAGGGCAATCAATAACAGACCTCATAAGTTTTGCCCGAAGTAAGTAGTTCCTGCATCACAGCAGTGATGGTATCTCAAATCTCTTCAGCAAGGGCTCATGGTCACAGCCTCTAGGAGAGAAAGAAAAAATTTAAGGAATTTTCTCGGTATGTCTTCTAATTTCTGGATATAACAATTGTATATTGGGTTCCAGACCACAGATCTATACTCAACTAAGTTGGGAATGTGGAGTCTTTGGCACAATGATACTACTCAGTATATATCACCACTTCACCAAACACTTTATTTTTGCACTCGACGCGCGTTTCGCTAACCATGTTAGCTTCATCAGGAGCGATTATTCACTAAAGCTAAACTACAAATCTACCCTATTTATACTTAGCCTAACCCTTAAATTATTCAAGCGGAACTAATGACACAGGCAAGGCCATCAGTTCCGGTCAAGTAACCAGTAGAGGGGACTATAAGGAATAGGCCCTCTGTCTTTATTTAAACTACTTTTACATTTTATGATTTCCATACTTTCGTATGTGTTCAACAATCTCCTATCAGATACATTTTTTATTAATTCACTGTAACATTAGATATCTAATAGATTAGATTAGCTTCAAGGGGATGTTCGGCAATTTGTCCCTTACTATATTTCGGATTATATGGTATGGAGACATACTTGGTGTTATTTTCTTCGCGTGTAAAAAAGGTGGAATTCTGAATATTAAACCTAAACTTCTGTCTGTTAATTAGCTTATTTACTAAGTCATCGTCATAACCATTAACTCTAGTTATATTTCTAATACGATTCCTTTCTTTATTAAAGTTTACTCTATTCAGAGGGAAAGTGACCAAACGATGAACTAAAAAATGTAATGAGGCTAATTTATGTTGTTTGCAATGAAATGAATCATTAGGAATATATCTATCTGTTACTGTGTCCTTCCTATAGATATCAAATTCTAATCTATTATTATTTTTAATAATTAAAATATCTAGAAAAGGCAATTGTCCTTTGTTCTCAACTTCGTAAGTGAATTTAATGGAATCATACCGGCTATTTAATTTAGAAACAAAATCATCAATATTTGCTTTCTTTGTATCAAAAATCGCGAAAATATCATCCACATACCTATACCATACCCTTGGGAAATATTCGAATTCCTGACTGGCTTCGATTTCAAACTTACTCATGAATAAATTGGCTATGAAAGGTTATAAGCAATTACCCATAGCTGTTCCTTCTTTCTGAACATAAAATTGGTTGTTATATTGGAAATAATTTTGTTCCATGCAAAGTTTAGATAATGTTAAGTATTCACGGTCAACGGTACCAATGATGCTACTATATTCTTTTTAAATTTTCAAAAATTTTCGAATTTAAAAAAGTATTCAGTGTGCTTCTATATGGCCTCACGAGTCACCCATTTCAATATTTGCAGTGAATTTCATAACACCCTATGTATATATATATATATATATATATATATATATATATATATATATATATATATATTATGGAATTAGAAAACTATATATATAAGCTGCCCCAAAAGTAAGTTTTGTGTTCTACAATCATCGAAAATGGTTAAAATATTCTTACAAGAAAACCAGGAAAAATCAGCTGTCGAACAGAACTCAACAGTGGAATCAATATAACATTGCTTTACTCAGGGATTAGGTAATTAAATAAAAATAGTGTACACTTACTAACCAAATACATTTGAATAAAATTGATGATCAGAGAACATATATATTAAAAAAATATTTTCACCAGCCAGTGAACAATACGGCGTTGTATTGTACACAGAGTCATCCACAACATGAACCTCTCATAACCTCTACATGTGGGACACGATGTTAGACTAAGAAGATCATTAGCCAGATTTATTATTAAAATAAGAATGTACTATTATGAAATAAAAGTCTCTACCTAGATGCTTTGTCCCCTTACCTGTTTAATTCGTTCTGCCGTTGCCCTAGTTGAAATACTGTGGCCAAAACTCCGTATCCCGCTGTCATACCCCTGCTAGTAGTCGCCCATGAAGGATACACCGTTAGCCAGTTATTTTTCAAGCCACTTTACAAATTTTATTTAAAGCAAAATATTAAGTATAAGTAGGCTAATAGTTTCGCCTTTCATGTCACTTTAAGATATAACAAGAAAAAAAACATACCTGTTTTCAGGTCAATATTTACTAATGTATGTTAATAATTTGCAACAATAATCGTAACAAGGTCACAATTTGGAAATTCGTTGGTAGAATTGTGCCTAACAATCTATTTTTGGGTCTTTTATTTTATATAATCTTTAGGTATAAATACTGTAAATATTTAATGCATAATTTTGTTTTTTATAAAAAGAACACTGCAAATTAATATAAATATATTTTTTCTTAGAAATCGTGGTTCTTTGGAATAGACCATATCAAACTGTAGTTTTCCTGATCTCGAAAGATGCCTAGTACAATCGTAGGTAAAACGTCAAAACACCTCTCTCATTCAAGGACCATGATTTTCATGTAACCAAAGCCGTGAACGCTTCCTCCTCATGATAATATTTTTTTTCTATAGAATGTAATAATATTACATACATTTTTTGAATTTTAATTAAAAATTGCAGTGATCTTCTATATATTGTACTGATATTGTTTCTAAGTCAAATAAATATAAGTTACAATATTCATAAATTTATGAATATAAAATGTCCAAAGTGATATTGCGTGCAAAAGTTTTTAATTGACTTGTCTGTTACCATGAAGTATATTTTTATTATGATATTATGTTATCAAAATGTTTTTCTGTTCTTTTCAATTTTGGTTTAAATAGTCCCGAAGGGGTTGAGACTTAATTCAAAATGATGCTAGATCAAGAAGACTGCTTCAGGCAAGAACTGAGGAAGCTATTAGGTTTGTTGAGAATTTGCTACTGTCAGATCACCGAATGCTGACAACGCTCACTAAAAAACCTAGAGTAGCCAAAACTACAATTTTTAAAATTTTAGTATGAAAAGGTTTCTGTAACATGGATCTGCAATTCTACTTCAGAGCAGAAACTGACGAGAAAAGAAATTTGAAAATTTGGTCGCGTTAGAGAACGTTGAGAGTTCTTTTTCACGAATTGTTTTAGACGGAAGTAAGAGTTACTGCATTGAGCTTATCAAAAGAAAACTTAGTTGCCCTCCAGAAAGTTGATGGCAGCCGTTTTTAGGGAGTATCAAGGAATTTTATTTATTACAGATATAGAAATAGAAACAATCCAAAACTCGAATCAGGCTATTGTAAGAAAACGTCAAAATCCATACATAATCAAAACATGCAGAATCCATAAGGCTCATACAATTCAAGCCATTACCGCAAGCTGTAGATTCACTGACATTAATTTAGTGTTCTGGAATTTTTTTTGGTCGTATATCTGAAGATAGACTTCAGAGGTTAAACATTTTCCTCACATGATTCGATTTTTTTTTTTGGTAAAATAAAAATAGTAGTTTGGAGAATTTATGGCTTTTAGCTCGACGAGTCTTCCTATATATATTAAATAATGTAGTTTTTCTAAGTTTTCTCATCTTTATTAAGAGATAAATATTCAGGCATCAAAATGCCCTCATATCAAAATCATGAAGTCGTAGCGATATCAGATGATCTCCCGCCTATCAACAGTTCAGCCTTGTTATGGCACACAAATCATTACTCTTTGTCTAGAAAGATTTTTTGGATTATTTTAAGCCCCTCCCCCCTCCTTGCCACTAGAATCTGGCTACGCCACTAACAACAATTTGGTAAATATATGGCATAGTACTAGGAAAAAACTGATAATTGTTTTAATATTTTGGGATAGACGATACACTTCTTCTAATGTTTGCCATGTTGACTGGGTTATATGTGTATTTAACTTGTTTAATCTTAAAATCACTCCAAGTTGGGTTCCAATATCTGTACCGTTAAATAATTGTTTTGATATGTTGGTGCAATATGAAATTTTCCCTCGAAAATGATAAAACAATAGACACCTTTGAATTCATGACAAACACAATTTAAAGTTAAAGATTTAACCAATTTAATTCCTCTTCAGTGTTCTTCTCATTTAAGCAAAAGATGTAAATGGAAAACGAGGTAAATAAAATTTAAAACTAAATAATCAACTTCAAAAGCTCAATCCACTCTGAACAAACTTTTAAATAAATGTTAATATCCTTTAAACGCTGGAAACGAATACATTTAAATCAGAACAAAGAAACTTGTGCTAAAAGTTGAGATTTCCTTGTTCCGAAAATTTATTCTAATGAGAGCAGGTACTAAAAAAAATTTGAGTTAAAATATTAATTTTATATTTGGAAAGTGGCAAAAACGTGAATATTTTTTAGAAGTTGTGCTAATTAGACTTTTATTTAAAAAACAGGACTTCACAGGTAGAGAATTCGAATTATATTATTTCAGTCTTGCAACAGTCGACAATTTGAAGTAAAATTTAAATGTTTAGGAATAAAAATTTTTTGCTGGCATAACAAATAACGTTTCGGCTCAATCAGTGGCGTAGTAAGGTTCAAGGGCATTTTTGACGATACAAAGAGAACATTGAATGCGAAACTGCTTTTACAAAGGGGGGCCCAAATCGATAAAAAGGGGAAGTCAAACGACAGCCGGGAGGTGAAACCCCTTAATGGAAAAAAAAACACCTTCTTGCACAGTATACAAAAAATAGATAACTATGATGAGGATATAAGAAGAGGCTTTTCACACAAAAGAAACTTTTCCTATAGTGGAACTCTAAAAACTGGCACCCACTTTAGAAATCGATGACCAAGTGGCGAATCGTCATAGTCGACGATACTTGGGTGGTCTATTGGGATCTTCATATGAAGCAGTGGACGGCTATCTGCCTTCAACAAAAGCCAAAACGTAGTCATCTTCTGGCAAGTCAATTGAGACCATTTGTTCGAATTGTGCAGGAATTTGGTTTATTAAATACATGGAAAAAAGGTCTAATTAATGGAGAAGTTGACAAACGAACCTGAAGTGGGGCGAATTCACGGAGAGTCAAGATCTTGCATGATAACCATAGCTAAACACTTGCCCGGTACGAGCCATTACCGAAGGATGTGGAATCACCAAATTACGACATCCAAAAGGCTCTCTAAATGATGAGTTGAAATTAGCTGTAGCTTCATTTTTTTGGGATCAGAAGAGAAGATTTTTTGTATGGAGTAAAGAACTCGATAAACGCTGGATTAAGTGTATTAGTGTAGACGGTAGTTATGTAGAAAAATATAGTTTTTAAACTCTACAGGTTTTCGTTCATAGCTATTTAGATAACTTTAAAAAATACATTTGTATCTACTGCATCGATAAATAGTTATTTAAGAAGTTCAATTATAAATAGAGCTTTTGACTTGTTATTTACATTAACTTATTTTTCTAAAATAACATGTGCTTTTACTATAGATGGCATATAGATATTTATCGACTATACTGTTTTTATATTGGAGTAAAAATTAAAGCTTTTTTGTAAAAGAAGAAATCCTGTAAGCGAACAAATAATAATACAGGGTTTTTATGATAGCTTCATCTAAACAGCCATACACTACCTTACACTCTGCAATCAGGAAACGGAGGCCACACTTCGATGATAAATTCCGTACTATCTTGATTCGAGAGTTATTCTAATCAAGGCATCATGCAACTTCTTATCCATATTAAAAAATAATAACTCTGTGATGATCTTATGACACCAAATGATGCAGAATTCTATCAAAAACTATTGAGAACAACATATCTGCTACATCCCTTAATCATCTCTATAAATTTGCAGAAGTCGGTTCTGATTTTACGAGCTCCCGGCGATACATTTGTCTGCCTCGCATTCGTGTGTGTATAAAAATTTAAATTAGAAAACTCAAATATATTTTTACAAATTTGAGACATTAATTCATAACTTAAAGTAATTTAACGAATTAGTTATACTAATTATGAAAAGAATAACCGGAAAATAATCTTTCCTTTCCAAGATATTAGCGTTTTTATGATGGAGGATAACCACTAATTTTTTGTTCATTACATCTTTTGCTAAATAATATCATTACTAAGTTCTAGTTGACTTTATGCTACGGAATTCCGGAGCTACAAATCGCCACTGAAAATTTTTATAATTCTTTTATATTTTTTTCATATCTCCACAGCTAGTATTTTTCCAATATTTTTCCAATTTCTAGTTTACTTTAGCTAAGTAATGCAAAAAGCAGTTCAAAGATCGGTTTGAAAATAAAAAATAAATAATGTACCCTCCCGTTATTGTAAAATCTAACTAAACATGATTAATAATACTAATAAAATCTGTTTTATTAATTTTTTTATTTTTGTTTTAAATAAGTACCTTACTGTTAAATTTCTTTGAAGTTACAACTTCAGAATTTCCAACTAATTGCGCAGAACTAACTTCGATGCTAATATTTTTGAGGAATTTACTGTTTGCAATTTTTAAAATTTCCATAATTTTTTTTAGTATTTGAAAAAAATTGTTAATAGTTGTTACAGTCATAGACCATAGACCCCATAACTGATAAATTTTGAATGTCTTTTTTCATTTAGAAGAAATTTTTAAAAATTCATTTTTGATGTTCACATATACGAGTAGGAAAGTCACCTGAGCATTTCCATTTGGAGCTATGGTCATTGTTTCCAAAAAATCACAGCTTTAATAAATATAGTTCAAAAATGGTTGAAAATTTTGTTTTCTCAGCTGTGCTATTGCTTTCTTAATTAGTTCCAAATTTTATGTACATTTTGACTCTGGCATTAACGCCATACCAACAATAAGATACCTTTCCTTGTCAACGTACACAACTAAATTTATAACTACATTCACCTAAAATCTCATTATAACCGTCAACATTACCTAAATTAGTTTAAATCTGTTTCAGTTGCCTGCTCGACCGTAACAGTAACGAAATGCCAAGCGGCTCTTCGTACCCTACAGGCGTTTCCCTTTTTCAAACCTACGTGTCTCTGCCGAGAGCCCCACATGGATCCAGAGTGTAACTCCTTCAGGGATTTCCTATTCGATCACCCTTGCGTGTTTGTCAAGGAAAAAGGTATGTAGACCTTGTCAATCTCAGAGTGAATTTTATGTTATTCTAATAAAAGAAATGTTTCAAGTAAATCGACATTCTACTTGTGCAACTCGAGTATTAGTCTAAGAGCTAGTGAAAATTTGTCTTTACATTTTTTTGTGACTGTTAAAATGACTTTACCACAAATGACTTACTGTAAAGCAGAGTGAATATGTATTGAGCACAACTGTAGCAGAATGCTAACATAGTAATTTCATTTTCAACACCTACAAAATCTGTGATTAACATAAAGGTGTATTGAAAGAAAATTGTAGTAAATCACACGAACAAAAATCATTCTCATTGGTTGTCTCGTCAGTTTTACTTTCATAAATACCTTGAGATCAAATAAAATAACATGTAGACTGAAAAAGTTTATGATCTAGCTACTTAAACCACATTTTTTTTGCAAAATTCGACTTTATTCGTTAATATAGTGTATTTTAAGAGCGATATAATCATTCGAATGCTTTTTTAACATTTCTTTACCTTTCTTGTAGAAGGATTTGTGTTTGCCTTCAAAATAGGCCTCAGTTTCGGCGATGATTTCTTCCTTGGAGCCAAATCTTTTTCCCGCGAGCATTTTTTTGAAGTCTGCGAATAGATAGTAGTCACTGAGGGCCAAATCTAAAGGATAAGGAAGCAATTCGAACTTCAATTCATGCAGTTTTGCCACCGTAACCATTGACTTGTGACTCGGTGCATTGTCTTGATGAAAGAGCACTTTTTTCTGTTCATTTGGGGCCGTTTCTTTGTGATTTCTGCCTTCAAAACGCACCAATAACTGTATATAATACTCGCTATTGATGGTTTTTTTCCTTCTCAGTATAGTCGATGAAAATTATTCTATGCGCATCCCAAAATACAGAGGCCAAAACCTTCCCAGCCGACTGTTGGGTTTCGGACGGCTTTCAGCGGCTGCTGTCCATTCAGCTGACTGCCGATTTTATTTCGATGTGTAGTGGTAGATCCATGTTTCATCCATTGTCACACATCACATGAAAAAATCCTTATAAAGGTCCGAACAGCGCTCACGATCATCAACACGTTGTTGTTTTTTGGTCTACTGTAAGCAAACGCGGTACCAATTTCGAACAGAGCTTCCTCATACCCAAATGTTCATGCAAAATATGACCAACACGTTCTTTTGATATCTTTAGGGTGTCAGATATCTCACGCAATTTCATTTTATGGTCATCCAAAGAAATTTTGTGGAACCACCTCATTTGGGCGTCCAGAGCGTTCAGCATCATTTTTATCTATACCACCGCTTTTAAGTTCAGCATACCAGTAAATTATGAGTGATTTTTTAGAGGCACAGTCCCCGTAACATTTATCAAGCCATTGCTTTGTTTGAACGGTATTTTTTCCTATCAAAAAACAGTGTTTATTCAACACACGAAATTCGATTTTTTTTATTGTTTTGAAAATATCAAAAGTAGCGTCACTAAAACCACGGTAACTTGTGAACTAGACATCGAAATGTGATGAAATTTTGACACGTATCTTTTGAAGGTTGGTTGCTGCCTAAAAATCATATGAATTTTTTGAAAAGGGCGACATCTATGTATCAGACCAAAAACTTTTCAGCCTACGAGTTATATAATACGAGTAAGTAGTAATGAAATAAATAAGTTTTCTTATCTCGCAAATTCTATGTTTAATCGTATTTAAAACATTTAAACAATAATTTCTTAAAAACTAGAAGCTTATGCACTTTTTAAGATTTATAATTTCTCCAAAAAATTGTGAGGTCAATTACTGGTTGAACACAACAAAAATTGTAAAAGACAAGAAGTTGCCGGTAAGAAAGCGGAATTTGAGAGACAGAAACCAAAAGAAAATATGTTTAATGCTCTTACTAGCTGGATATAATTTATTTTAGTTACGTTTAAAAGGATATACAAAATTTTCTCAGAGTAAATTAATAGACTTTTATACAAAAAAAGTTCGCAGATTCATATCTCCAATTTCTTAATTGCCTAATATCGTGTGTTATTTTAAAAATTAGAAAATGTTTGCAGTAGTTATAAAATGTGAAGTAATTTAGAAATATAAAAATATTAAAAAATGAAAATAATTTACATATTTACACTTATCAGATTTGTGAAAAATAACAACAAATCTGAAGCTTAATTTTTTTAATTAGTTAGAAATTAGGTAGCATTTTCAATACTCAAATTAGAATTTAAACGAATAAAGAGAGTGCAAACAGTGCATAACAGTTTAATATATAGATTCTTAGCCTTTCTGGTCTTTGTTCAAAATTACAATACGATATAATTTACGTAGCTCTCACGAGAAATATCAAAGAGGAAAAACTCTTCAAAGAAACGCTCAAACTAATACAAAAACGAAAATCTATGAAACAAGACACAGTAGCATGTGAAAATAAGTTAAAAATTTTGAATAACGATATAAGCAAATGTATTAGAAGAGATGTAAGAAACTATAACAATGAGAAAATTGAAGAAACTCTAGAGAACAAGTAGGGTATAAAACCTTTACAAAGATAATTAAATGAAGGACAACTACAAATAACAAAATTAGTAGATGAGAACTACCAAATAATAACCCAAACGAATGAACTACGAATGAATATAGAGAGATTCTACAAGAACCTTTATGAGAATAAAGTTGAACCACCACCAGACAAAAGCGAGTCAGTTCGAATACGAGTATAAAATGAAGGATTTGAAGATATTCCCAACATCACCAAATATGAAATACAAGATTTTTTAAATAAAGTGGCAAGGTGAAGAGTAGCAGGTGAAGACGGCGTACTTGTCGAAATATTGCAACAGGGCGGAGAGTCCATATTACGAATGCTAGCTATATATAATAAGTATCTCGATACGTGCGACGTACCTCGAGACTGGGATAATGCTGTGGTGGTCTTGCTCTTCAAAAAAGAAGATAAGTCTAAATTAATCAAATATAGACCAATCAGCCTACTATCCGTAATATACAAGTTATTTATGAAAATAATAACTGCGAGACTCACAAAGAAATTAGACTGTTATCAACCTAGAGAGCAAGCCGGATTTAGAAAAGGCTTCAGTACACTGGATCACCTTGAAATACTAAAAACCTTAATAGAAAAGTCAGACGAGTATAATTTTAAGATTTGTGTGGCCTTTGTGGATTACGAGAAAGCGTTTGACTCCTTTGAAATCTGGGCAACATTAAATAGTCTAAGCAACTGTAGAATTGACAGCAGATACTCACAGATTATTCAAAATATATATAAAAATTCAACATTTCAGATTGTATTGAGAAAAACACCAAAGGAAAAGAGGGGTACGTCAAGGGGTCACCATATCGCCGAAATTGTTTACGTTGGCGCTAGAGGATCTTTTCAAACAACTTTCACGGACAAGTAGGGTATAAATATAGGAAGAGAGCAACTCAATCATTTGCTATTCGCGGATGATATTGTGCTTATATCTAACAACAAATAAAAATTGGAAGAAATGCTGAACGAATTTAACAAGTCCAGAAAGATTGGTCTGAAGATAAAACATCGTCAAAACCATGTTCATGACAAATGACGACTGTGACAAAGAAGCAGAACTGAACATTGAAAACACGAAAATCACAAGAACGGATTCATACATATATCTTGGACAAAAAATAGTAATATCCAAATAAACCTTGAAAGAGGATCTATCAAGGAGAATATCATTGGCTTGGTCGGCATTTGGCAGATTCCAATATCCCAAATTCACTAAAAGCGAACACGATCAATGCGTGTTGCCAGTATTGAAATACGGAACGGAAACGTGGGCTTTGAATCAAGCCATTATAAATCGCCGACAAGTAGCTCAACGAGCGATGGGAAGAAGGATGTTGGAAATATCGTTGAGGGATAGGCTGACTAATGAGGAAATTCGAGGAAGATCTAAGATAACTGATGTACCTGAGAGAGTGAGCACGTTGAAGTGAAGATGGGCGGGTCATATCGCAAGACACTCTAATAATCGATGGACCCATAATGTAATCAACTCTAGGCCCTGGAATGAGAAAAGAAGAGCAGACGACATCAAAAGACTAGTGGGATACAACTGGATAAACAGGGCCCAAAACCGAAGAAGATGGACGTACTTAGGGGAGGCTTACATCCGATGATGGATGATGATGATAGTTTACGTGACTGCTATCATTATATCTATTTTTCAATATTCTTTAATAAATAATTTGTTTATGTGTTGTAATATACATATATTAGCTTATTTAATTATATTTATTATGAATATTGTGATCGTGTGTGTGTCGTCGTACTGTCCTCCCTCTTTCTTATTTACGTTAATGATCTGCTGGAAAGGACCAGGAATCCAATCTACCGCTTTGCAGATGATAGTACGCTTATTTTTTTATTCACTTTGAGCGCTTCAACATCGGCTACTCGTGCAAATATCCACAGACGGTAGATAGTCGTTCAACTTAACACAGACCTGGAAGAAATTCTATCTTGGTGTGACAGTAAGAATTCAACACTACAAAAACATAAGCGGCAGTTTTTTCTTAAAAAGTTAACGTTGCTGAATCAGACATAGTTATGTCGGGGCACATTATTCCTCTAGCAACGTCACTCCAATTTGCTGGTGCTCTGCTCCCAAACATACACTGCGTTTGTGGGATTCTATTCAGAAGAGAGCTGTTCAGCTAAGTGGAGACCCAGAACTGACCAGCAACTTTAATTCCTTTGAACTTCGAAAAACGGTTGGCAACTTGAGTCTATTCTACAAGTATTTCCATGGAAAGTGTTCCACAGGTGTAGCTCGCTTAATTCGCCCCAAAGAGATGCATGCTGGAATTACACGTCGCGCTAATACTTCACATCCGTTCAGCTTGTCACTCCTCGTATAACCCTTTTCAAGCAGTTTTGGAGTACCTCATCCCTTTGGAATGATTTACCTAGGACTACGTTTCCCACCGAGTACAATTTACAGCGATTCAAGACCAACGTGCCGCTCCTGTAGTGCTGCAGAAATTTCCCTGCAGCACGTGTGCTACGCCCATAAAAAAAATGTGGGATATGTGCATCAGGCCAGATCCTAGAAAAGAGATTGTCAACAGATTTTTGGATTTATTCTTCAACACGAATATTTTAACAAATTGGTCAACCCTTTTACAACCTTTCTGCTCGTCAAAGCTTACCAGGTGTACAAGTATGAAATGCGGATTTCAGACAACAGATGGTGCACCAACGCAGTTTGTGCTATAAAGATTTGACACTGCGCCATTTTGTTGTGTCATCAACAAGTGCGAGTGATAAATTGGAAAAGTGTGTGCATAGTGTTTTGTTCAATATGTCGAAATTTATACCGAACAAAAAGCATTCGCGGACAGCATTAATTGTTGGTTTTTATTTGAAGAAAACTGCTGTTGAATCCTACCGATTACTTCGAGAAGCTTATGGTGAACATGCTCCATCGCAAGATACGTGTGAACGATGGTTTCGGCGTTTCAAAAGTGGTGACTTCGATGTTGCAGACAAGGAACGTGGAAAACCGCCAAAAAAAATACGAAGATGTGGAAGTGCAAGCATTGTTGGACGAAGACGATTCTCAAACACAAAAACAGCTCGCCGAGCAATTGGGCGTTAGTCAACAAGCTGTTTCCAATTGGCTACGAGAGGTGGGAAAGATTCAGAAGACCGGTAGATGGGTACCGCCTGAGTTGAGCGACAGGTAAATGGAAAAGCGCAAAAACACGTGTGACATTTTGCTCGCCGGGAACAAAAGGAAGTCGTTTTTGCATCGTATAGTTACACGGGATGAAAAGTGGATTTATTTTGAGAATCTCAAGCGCAAAAAATCATGGGTAAACCCAGGCGCACCATCCACATCGACCGCAAGACCGAATCGCTTTGGCAGAAAGACGATGCTCTGTGTTTGGTGGAACGAGAGGAGCGTGGTCTATTATGAACTGTTAAAACCTGATGAAACGGTTAATACCAAACGTTACCAACAACAATTGGCCGATTTGAACCGTTCGCTGCTTAAAAAAAGACCAGAATACCGAAAGAGGTAACACAAAGTCATTTCTCTTCATGACGATGCTCCACCACATACGGCAAAACCAGTTCGCGACACGTTGGAAGCACTCAACTGGGAAGTTCTACCCCATGCGGCTTACTCACCAGACTTGGCTCCTTCCGAGTACCACTTGTTTGTATCGATGGGTCACGCACTTGCTGAGCCGCGCTTTGGTTCGTACGAAGATGTGAAAAAATGGCTCGATGAATGGTTCGCAGCAAAAGGGAAAGATTTTTACTGGCGTGGTATTCACAAATTGCCCGAAAGATGGGAAAAATGTATAACAAGCGATGGAGCATAATTTGAATAAAGCACTCTTTATCATTCTTCCGAATTTAACATGTTTTTTTAGAAAAAAATCCGCATTTCATACTTGTACTCCTGGTAAGATTTGGACAATTACTTGCATATATTATGTAGATTTGTTATAATTTTTGACAAATCCCATTGGTATTGGAATAAGTAAGTTATTGTTTTAATATTTCTTAAAATTTTTATATGTCTAATGTATTGCATCTTACAGATGTCTAATGTATTGCATCTTACAGATGTCTAATGTATTGCATCTTACAGAAAAAAAAATTATAATTTCCTGATTAGAAATTATAAATCTTTAAAAGTTTAATGATTTAATAAGTTTCATTTTTGGAAATTTTTGTTAAACAATTTTCCTTTTAATTATAAATAACCTTACACCACTTTATTTTTGCAACCGAAGTGCGTTTCACTGACCATTGTGTCATCAGGATTGTCAATCAGCGCTGCTAATAATGTTGACATAGGTAGCGAATCCAAAGGTTTATTTGCTGCCTCTATCGACCATCAAGTGATACTAACTATAGAACACTTTTCGCTTCTCTTGCGGACACCATCTATCATTTAGAGATTAATAATCCAAGGCCTAAAATAGCCACCTGGAGCGACTTTAATGTCCAAAACATCAATTGGCTTAAGTATTCAAATACGACCGACGAACAAGCTCGTGAAGCTGAATGATAATCAGTCAGTTGTGGTTTTACTCTGCTTATCGATGAACTAACACGGATCCCTGATCGAGACTTAGAGTTCGCCAGTCTTCTCGATCTATTTCTAACCACCAATCCAGAGATTTACACTGGCACTGTAAATTCACCGTTAGGTTCTTCCGACCATAAACTGTATATCCTACCGATTACTGGTGGAGAGACAACTAAACAGCGCAAGATTTGGCACTACAAAGGTACTAAATGGGAAGAATGAAATATTTTCAACATTTCTTTTGGTTAAACTTTTATTTCAGATACGACGAGCCATCAAACTGCGCCAGCCAACGATTTTATCTACATCAGCTTGTCGATAATACTGTTATTTGTTTTCTTATAACTTAGTTACTTACTATTAATGACCAATTCATTCGAAACACGTGTGTATGATTACTTTTCTCTTGACAGCCTCCCAAATAATTTTGATATTCTTGCAAAGTTGTCACCCTATTATAATTATAATTATAATAACCTTTTGAAGGCTTTGTGTTAATCAACCGTGATTAGATATTTTCTACATTGGTAGGAAGAAGTGTCATTTGTATTTTCTTGGAAACTTTTGAAGTTATCTTATTTTCGCATTTAAATTTTGTTCACTACATTTCCGATTAAGGAAATGTAAAGCTAACAAGTATATATATTTCGTTTCATATCCGTGTAAAAATTAATTAGATTTTCTACGTACATATAAGTCGATCAGACGTAACTTACCAATTTATTTAAATATATGACACCATACTTACAACTTTTTTATTGAGCTATGCAACAATTTTTTATTTTTAATGATTTTCTCAAATTTTATAACTTTGAAACTACAGATTCATTTCAAAAGCTACGGTAAATATGTAGTACGGACTCGCATCGGTAGTCTTAATACAATATATATGTATGTTTACTTACCTTATCATAAACTATATAAACTCTAGAACTATATATATATATATATATATATATATATATATATATATATATATATATATATATATATATATATATATATATATATATATATATATATATATATATATATATATATATATATATATATATATATATATATATATATATATATGTATATATATATATATATATATATATATATATATATATATATATATATGTATATATATATATATATATATATATATATATATATATATATATGTATATATATATATATATATATATATATATATATATATATATATATATATATATTCAGTAGAATCCCCATTACCCGAATCGCGATTATCTGAAATCAGGCTTATCCGAAACAAACTGTTAAAAAGCAAATTGTATTCCCATTAAACGAAAAAATCCCCATTATACGAAACAGACGATGAGTGGTATCTTTAACGCGTCGAGGACTCCCCGACGTCTCAAATTTCACCGCTGTCTATATTTTGGTTAGTCGACGAGTTACTCATTACGTCTATTATTATTGTAAAGGTAATAATAGTTTCGTTTTAATAGATATTCTACAAAATGAAGCATCATAATAATAAGCGTAAACGTGTTGTTATTACCTTAAAAGAGAAACTTGAAGCAATTCAACGTTTAGATAATGGTGAACTTCTTAAAAATATAGCGAAGGAAGTGGAGAAAAAATCGCGAAAAACTTGAAAAATGGTGTAGTGTTTTTTTTCATCGCTCACACAGGCACGAAAAAGTATGAAAAGCGGTGAATACCAAAAAAGTGGATGATTCTTTATTTTTATGGTTTACACAGAATCGAGAACGTGGAATACCAGTTTCAGGAACAATTTTAAAACTTAAGGTAGAGTTTAAGCGAAGAGTTGCCGGTTATTGAAGCGCCTGTAAATTTTTCTGCAAGTGATGGATGGCTAGACAGGTGGAAAAAAAGACATGGTGTACGTCAACGGAAAGTTTGTGGCGAAAAATTGTCAGCTGATGTATCTGCTGCAAAAAAATTTGCAGAGAATTTTGAGCAGCTTATGAAAGAACATGGTTTACAACCATACCAAATCTATAATTGTCATGAAACAGGCTTGAACTACAAAATGTTACCGCACATTATTATGTATTGGTAAGTCAGCAAATTCACGAACCTTTAAGAATATTCTTCGCAATGCTTTTCCTGTTTTGTATAAAAATCAAAACAATGCCTGGATAAACGCAACTCTATTTAAAGACTGATTTTTAGGAGATCTTGTTCCCAAAGTGGAACTTTTTTTAAAAGAACACGGATATCCTAGAAAATGTATTCTATTACTAGATAACGCCCCCACTCACCCAAATGCGGAGCAACTTGAAAGCGGGGAAATAAAAGCAATGTTTTTGCCTCCTGCTGTAACTTCTCTTATTCAGCCTATGGATCAGGGTGTACTGGAAAATTTAAAACGCAATTACAGGCGTTTGTTATTGGAGCATATTTTAGAAGAAATAGATGAAGGTGGCAATTTTACTGATTGTCTAAAAAAGATAAATTTGAAAATGTTATATATTGGATAGCTTCAGCCTGGAATTAAGTAAAGAGTAGTACTCTGGAAAAATCTTGGTGGAAATTGATTGCACAAGAGGAGAAACATTACTCAGAGGCAGAAACAGAAGATAATGAAAGTTTACATCAAATTATTACAACAATATCGAGATGTGAATGTGTTACGGAAACCGATGTTTGTAAATGGTTAAACAGTGATAGTGTGGAAGATGAAATGACTGACCAAGAATTAATTAAAAGTGTATGCAAAAATGCTAATAAAATAGATAGTGATGGTGATGATGATAACGAAGTAGAAGCCACTGACAATATTCCAGTAAAAATGTCATATTCCAGTAAAAATGTCACATTCAAAAGGACTAGAGGCCCTAGAAAAAGCGTTAACTTATCTAGAACAACAAGAAAATGCAAACCCCGCGGACGTTTTGCTTATCAAACGTTGGAGAGACGTTGCAACCAAAAACAAAACTAACGCAAAACGATTGCATTTAAAAATTACCTCATTTTTAAGACATTAAAGTTAAGAATGAAACTGTTTTATTTTCGATTTTCCGTACATATACTTAAATTGAGTAAAGTAATTGTTCTATTCTTTGTTTTAATAAATACCTATGTACGTAATAGCATATCGTATAAATGCTTTTAAGTCAATCTGCATTGTTGTATTCATTCTAAATTTTTATTTTTTTATTTTATAAAAAAATTCGGATTGACCGAAATTTCGATTATCTGAAGTCACTTTGGTCCATATTATTTGGGATAATCGAGATTATTATATATACATATATATATATATATATATATATATATATATATATATATATATATATATATACATAATATGTATATGTATATATATATATATATGGTTGCTTTGCTCCATTTTTAAGGTTAAGGTGAAATGAATACCTATGATGAATGGAATTTGGTTGATCTAGGATGTAATGGTCGTGGTCTACACCAAAGGGTCATCCGACGAACACGTCATCACCATTTGGAATTCGTAGCTTCGGTTTCATAGTTGCCATCTTCATTGCTTTTTTTTCGAAGTAGATCATGAAGATATTGGCCACTGTCAGTGTTAGAGACGACCCCATAGCTGCAGCTTCTCTTTATGGTATATATCTTTATCGTACATGAAATAGGCGTTTTTCAGGGAATGTCTAGACAGATCTGTTACATGAGCTGGAATCTTTTCGTTTTGTGCTATTTGTCGTAGCGCTTCATCAATTGATATATATTGGGATATAATAATTTGACGTCGAAACTAACGATGATGTCGTTTGAGCTTATGTTGAGAGTATCTAGAATATGCTTAAAGTGTTCTGAATTTCGTACGTATGATTCGGCTTGTTTTAATAGAGGTTGTAGTATGTTTCCTACGTATTTCTCCGGCTAGTGTAATGGGAAGTTAAGAGCGCTGACTACTAACAGTAAAGGAATACCGGTTGTGAGGATTTTAGGAAGTCTATAGAATTTTAAACATTTGCTTGACTTTTTTCTAGCGATGAGTTTCTTCTTGTCATCTTTATCGATGCGGGATTCGTTAATTTTGGATTTTATGTTTTTTCGAAGTATGTTCTAGAGTCTCTGGCGACTAGTTTGTAACTTGGGTCTTCAAGGATGGTTTTGATTTTCTTTGAGCATTCTTCAGTATCGATAACGATAATGGCATTTCCTTTGTCGAATGGTATAATGCTAATGTTTTCCATTTTTGTCAGTTTTTCAAGAGCTCGAGACTCTTCTGCAGTTAGATTGGACTTCGGTTGTTTGGAAGATTTACAACCTTCTGATGTATTTGTGCAGCTGATTTTTCATCCAAGAATATCAAGCTTGTCTCTACGCTGGCAATTATTTCTTCAACGGAGATACTTTTTTGGGATTGCTGCATAATCAAAATCAAAGTTGACATTTTACACTGTGTGGTAATTCGTTGATAACCTGCTGAATCCGGAAACATATTATTTATTTTTAGTCATTAAGAAAATTTAAGGTTCTAGTGAATAATAAATCAAAATTATATGATAAATTAGGTGTATATGAAATTAATCAAAAAAGAGTTGTGATTCAATATACATGAGACAAATTGGTGGACTAATAAATGAACGACTGAAAGGAATATTTAAATACAATTAGAGCTTTTGCCGAGCACGGCATAGACTTCAGACACTTTTTCAATAACAGTAATACAGAACTACTTCATACTGACAGAAAAATGTAAAATATTAAATCACCTGGAAATGAAGGGATTTGAAAAGACCCAAAAACACAATAAACAGGTTACAAACACTCAATTAGACTTCAGAATACCCTTATTCCCGACAAAGAAATAAATTATATAATTAGGTCGAAACACACTTTTGTTTTTGGATCAGGCAGAAAAAAGAAAAATAGATTGTGAAATAATATCAAGTAGCGGCTTAACTTACTAAGTAGAATACAGATAGAAGAAAGTTAAGAATATCAATTTTTTTTTACTTATTGGTCTCGATGTAACTGTAAAAATTGTTTACGTACCTCTTATTGTAAGTACGTTTGTAGTTAATCACTCGTAGTTTTTTGTTGGATTAGTTTTATGTAATAGAACGTATGAGACAGGTCCTTAATACTTAAATGATGCAAGTTGTATATCAACACTGGCGGAGCTGCTGCTAAAAGCTAATTTTTTAATAACAATTCAAGCGGTTAGAGCTATTTTGAATTAGCAGTTCATAAGCTCTTATACTATATGTTTTCGCTAACCACGGCTTTCAATCCGAGTTTTTATTTTTCGAAGGGAAGTATTGAGATATTTAGGATATTGGTTATTATTGATAAGACATAGACTTTCAGACTCGACAAACGACAATATATTTTTGTTATCTTGTTTCAAAGTTAAGAACTTTCGACGAAATAAAACAACACAGAAAACGACTGACTGAAATGATAAATTTTATATTTTTTCTTAAGAAAAAAAAAAGGAAAAAAAAATGTTGGATTATTTACTACTTTTGTATTTCTTTGTTTCGGAAACTTCTTGGTTTCCATTAAAAGCTGGAATAACCATATAATATATAAATGGTAGTGGCTAAAAAAACAATTTGCAACACCACTAGATAACTATATTCGTACATTAACAGAAAAACTAAAATTTTAAATATATCCTTTTAATTTTATTATTTTAATAAATCATTCCCCTCTAGGTCGTATCTACATGACTTTCCTCATAATTTGTTATTTTTAACAAAATATTCTATATACCTCAGCTCAGTGGTTCGCGAAATATGTGTCGCAACATTAGCATTAAACAACTGAGAGGGGGGGTCTCGGGAGGAATTTTAATATCTTATTAAGATGTTTATTTCCGCCTTTCGCAACATGAATAAAAATATATTAAATAAAAATAACTACAGAATATATTTGTCATAATAGAAACTTAAACGTGATTTCTCTTTCACCTGGCGGTATATATACGAAACTACATTATTAATAATTAATCCGATGCATATGCCGTTTGTAAGAAACAAGTGACCCAAATCTGGATTCTGTATTATATATGTATAGCCACACTATTATTATTTTGAAGGTTGAGACTTCTTTTCTTTTGCTTTAAGGACCTAAACTTGTTTGGTTCACCAACTCAGGTATTCTTGAATATTTTTGGACCAAGACATTTTTTTTTGAAAAAAAGTCAAATGTTAGCAATCACTTGTCATTTGAATAAGTTTTTCTTTCATGTTTATTGAAATCTCAGAACATTGAAAGAAATTGAATCAAAACGGATTCACGGTCCATCTATAATTGTCACAGGTATTTTGAAAATAGACACAAAGCTGTTGTTTTAAATTGTGCAAAACTGACTTTAGTGTTTACAAAATAAGGTCTTGAATGCACTGGTATGAGTTAAACGTCTTTTTCCAATTGAAGTCAATTTTAAATCAAGTTTTTTTTTATAAATCCGTTAATTTTATATATGCGCATCGCTTCTTATAAACGCTCTAGACTCTCCGTTTAATACTTTCTGGAGTAAAATGGAAGGTTTCAGAAATGTTACGAAATAATTTGTATTACTTGGTGATAGTGGTTGTAACAAAGCAACAAATTGAGATATTTTCTAACAGATAGAAACACTGATGTTAGGTCATCCTGTCCTTGTTTATTATGAATAAAGTTGAGTACTGGAAGAGGTGGAGGAAGAGGGTTTGGCAGCAAACTATTTTTAAAGGGGAGAAAAAATAGGATAAATATAGACAAATGACCGATGGTTTTGAGATGGAGAAACTGGTATTTTAGGTGTATTATTAGAGAATATTGCAGCTGTATTTTCGTATATTTTAGGACTATTTTATATGTATATAATTGCATGCATTTTTAGTACCAAGGCATCAGTCTTATGAGAAATTTTCTGTTTTATACCTGCAAAATAATCATGCCAAATATTTATTTTCAAGATTGGACGCTCAAAAACAGACTGGTTGATGAACATAGTAGAATAAACTGCCTTATCATAGTTATGTCGAGCTCTGTAACACAATCTTTTTGAGAAAAAAAAACCGGGTTTCGTAAAGAATTAAATTCTACTGATGAATGTAACACCAAGACAGAATTTCTTCCAGGTCTTTGTTAAGTTGTCAAAGATAGTGAACGTAGAAAATCATCAAATATTTTGTTTTACAATAAATTATTATTTCTTATCTCGCATCTATAATAAAATCAAATACATACTTAAATAATTAAATAATATCACAAAAAAAAAAAAAAGTTTTGTAGTTGAAAGGTGAAATACCATACAATATGTTTTTTAGTGTGCTGAAAACGAATCCGATGTCACAATTAGCTCATTACTCAAAGATTTCGACATAACCTGAAAAACACCTCGAATATGACCATAAATACTTTTACAAACAAACTAAAAATATAAACAATCAAACCACATGTATATTGGGGTGTCGAATTCGAATCCAAGGTTAGAGTTCATCCATCACGTCAGCATTTTGACGTTATCTCAAAAAACACTTCAAAATGGTCAAAAATATGTCTGTAAATAAATTAAAAAATTGAATGAATAGGCTATCATATCTATATGTGTTTTGGGGTGCTTAAACCGATTATGTCAAAAGAATTGGCCTATTAAGTCAAGATCTTAAAAAAACCTTCAAAAGTTCAGTCGTTTCATTCACAGGTTTCTGGATTAAGGTAAGTCCCCTCGCTTCTCTCCCAGTTGGATGCTTTATTAAAATGATTCCCCTCGCACTCATCCTTGCGATGCTGGATAACAGTGAGTCCCCCTACACGTCTCACCCAATGTAAGAACTTTACAACCAGAATTCTAAACCTAATATAACCTAATGCAACAACTGTACTCTACCTAACCTAACATAGCCTAATGCAAAAAACCTGCACCAAAAGTTTTACACTAAGAAATCTAAACCTAACAGAGTCTAATGCAGGAAAACTGACACCAAGAACTTTACCCCCAGGAACTCTAACCCTAGCACAGCCTAATGCAAGAAACTTACACCAAGAACACTAAACCTAACATAACCTAATGCAAGAAACTTACACACAAAACTTTACACCAAGAACTCTAAACCTAACATAAGCTAATGCGAGAATCTTACACTAAGAACTTGACATCAAGAATTCTAAACCTAACATAACCTAATAGAAGAAACCTACATCAAGAACGTTAAACTATAACCATAACGTAGCCCAAAGCAAAAAAAAAACTAGCAGACCATGTATAAGTATACCTATTTTGGGTCGCTGAAAGCAAATATGTCAACAGAATTGACCTATTACGTCAAGATCTTGAAATATCCTCAATTAGTCCAGTCCTTTCATTTACAGGATGCTGGATTATGGTGAGTTTCACCACTTTTCACCCCGGGGTGCTTTATTAAAGTGAGTCCCATCACCTCTCACCTACGATGTATCTTATTAAGGTAATTTCCCTCACCTCTCACCCTCGGGATGCTCTATTTAAGTGAGTACCCTCGCCTCTCGTCATCGGGGTGCGTTAGTTAAGTTTAGACAAGCGAGGAGGACCAGCAACCTGTGAATGAAAAAGATTGGACTTTTAGAGGTTATTTCAATTTCTTGAATTAACAGGTCAATTCTTTGATATATTCGCTTTAAGCACCCCAAAATACGTATAAATATAGCGGTCGGTTCAATTAATTTTTTAATTTACTTACAGACGAAATTCTTACCATTGTCGAGGTTATATCAAAATACTTACGTGATGGGTAAATTCTCACATTAGATTCGACTTCAGCACCCCAAATACGTATATATATAGTAGTTTACTCTGTTACAGTTTTTTAATTTATTTGTAAAAGTATTTTTTGGTCATTTTGGAGGTGTTTTTTGACGTTATGTCAAAATTTTTAGGTGGTGAGTCAATTCTGACCTCGGATTCGTTTTTAGTCCACCGAAAAACATATGGTATGGTATCTCACATTTCAACTACAAAACTTTTTCTTTGTGGTACTGTGTAATATATATAAATATTATAAACATGAAAATTAATTTAAATCCAAAATGAAAGCTATTGATATAATATTATAAACAAATAAATATATTATTTTATTTTTTTTTTATTCCTCAAACAATATCATATTTCATTTTACACAATAGAAAATAATGAGTTATATGCAGACTTCAAAAATAATACAGTTTAATTATCGGTAAATTGAAATAAAAAACTAAGATGCTTATATTTTAATATTTAAATAGAATACATCTAAAATTATTAAGTTATCTAGTATCCCACCTAACTATGAACGAAAACTCACAGAGTTTTAAAAAATATTTTTCCATGTAACTACCGTCTACATTAATATAATCTCAGTTAAGTATTTTGCGAGTTGTTTCACTCTATCTACAAAATGCTACAGCGGCTTTTACTTATCATTTTAGCAAAATTTCGTACCAGTGGGAAAATAGCAAAGCGGCAAATTGAGGCTACAAGGTGGAGGTTACAGTTTAATGCATTTGCAACTGTCGGCGATGGCTTGAACTGTGTGTGCATTTTGGAGCCTGTCTTTGTCGTATAACAGCAAAGTTTTGGTTCTCCATGAATTTAAACGTTTTCCTCCAAGCTGTAAGTTTAGGATTGTCCTTCTCTAAACCTCTTCATTAATCTTGGATCCTTTTTCAAAATGTTTAATAAGCAATATTTCTTCGCAATCTCAATAAACGGTTGCAAAATTTTCCAGAAGGCGACTGAATTTTCGTCTTCTTTGGAAGTGGAGAGTCCTTTTTTTATACCTAAAATTTTGACACTGTAGTATTGTATACTCGACCTTCTTTAGCATGCGCTGGTCATTTCATACAGCTGCAAATCCTCAACAAGCCATCCTTTAGTTCTTTGTTCAACCGGTCGTCCTGATCTAGGGTCATCCTGAACTGAGTCTCGGTCCCGCCGAAACTGTTTAGACCAAAATTTTACTTAAGAATAAAATGGGCTGACATCGCCGTACATCTGGAACATTCTTTCATGAATAACTCTTGGCCATTTCCACCTGTAATGACAACACTTCATTACTACACGATGCTCCAAATTATTTTACTAATTTTTTCTTGAAAAAGTTGTGGAAACTACAAAACACAACGAACCTGTCAAAATAGAACTAATTTAGAACCCAGCAAATTTTTGTATGACGTCACTGTCATGGTCGGATACTTTAAAAAGCACTCCTGTAAAAGTACTTAAAGTTTCTAGTTAGAGATATTTCCAAACTCGTTTATTTAAATCTACATAAATATAAATTCTAACCTGTACGAATGACCATTATTATCTTCAACTAATTGAACTCTCTTTGTAATTCCACTGTTTGACATGAGACCAAGAAGCACGCGAAATCGTCAACAACTAGTGAATACAGGCCCTTTATCATCATTCTCTGCTTCAATTTAATACTTTATGTTCTTTACCGTTTAATTGGAACACTTGAACGGGAATCTGATTTTCTCGTTAAATGCCGTGCTGCATTAAATTGTGGCATACTATTAATGGTTCAAAGAAATCATTAAAAATACGCAGTTATACTAGATTTTCATTTTAGTTAAAATTTTGTACAAACTGTGGAAAAAAATAGCAATCATTTATTTCATACATATAGTAAAAGCGTAACATATATACCAAAACTTTCATTGGTAGAATATTATCCATTTGTCTGTCAGTCTGCTTATTTTGGGATTACATAAAAATTGCTGAATAGCTATGAATGAAATTTTTTCATGAACATAGAGTAGATCCCATATCAGGTTATAGGGTACTTTTCATCCCGAAAAATTATTTTTAGGCTATGTTACAATAATTATTTTTATAGGACAGATTTGCATAATTTTACTTATATTGGTAATATAAAATAATATACGTTCTGAAACTCACCCATATATTTTATATGCAGAATATTGTCACAATAAAGGACCGCTATTGAAAATGTTTTTTAGAAATTTCCTTCGCCAACACAAAAAATTATTACTTATGTGAATGATTTTGGACCATACATGTGTTACAGCTACTAATTATAGTCATGTACAGGATATGTCATAGTACCACATCATTATTTTTATTGAATGGACATGAAGGGTTGATTATAACTTTAATTACTGGAATGCAAAAAAACGTTAGGTGACAATATTGAAAATAGGGCGAAACTTATAACTAAAAATACCTTAATAATAACTTTACTTCATTCCACTGTTTAGATGATAAAAAAAATACATGGTAAGCTAATGATTGTGCAAAAACAGATCATTTTGAGACAAACACCTACTTCAATACTATTTGTAAAGATGAAACTTTTATGTGATAGAAATCAGTTAATTACTATATTGGAAGAAAAGTAAAATGTGTCTAATTTTTAAAAATTTATTATCTGATAATGATAAATCTCTAAGTAAATTCAATAATAACCCAAATATTACCGAGTAAATCGCGTTTGCTACGTGTACAAATATAGTAAGTTTCTTGAAGCGGCAAACTTCAATTTAAATTTCCTATATTGGAAATGCAAAAGACACAATAAGATGTTTAGGATTTCTGTTATTATTGAACAAATCCACACTTTGAGGTCGATGAAAGAGCAATAGGTTTTCAGAGACAATAAACTTCGAAAATAGAAAATCACAAGGATTGGTTAAGCATATCTTTACAGGATGTCTAACTTGTAATTCGTTATAACTTTCTAAACTTATTTTAAATTTTAGTATAATTTTATTTAGATATGATGTGACTTTTGGGGAAGCCTATTATTTCAATCTCTACTTTATGGTCTTTTTCAACACTACTTATAAATGCCTCCGAGTCATTGCAACAAAGCATGTTTTGGTTGGTAACAGCCCCAATCTATCCAGTTCGATTTCAGATATAGATCTCCTTAGGAAAAGAGAAGGACATTGTCTCCATCATAATTTCAATTGGTCCTTCACCACAAGGAACTGTGTGTGGATGGTTTCTGTCGGGGTCGGCGAACAGTTCCTCCACGTCTGACATCACATAGACATTCCCTTGAGAGTGGTTAATATTTTAAAAACCCATTTTAATGATTGAGGTACATTATTAAAGTTTGGAAGTTGCAATTTACTCTTATTTGCCTACCTTGTTGGCTGGTTCTCCGCCTTGCTAAGTTCGATCTCAAATGTGCATTACACTCGACTGCGGAGCAGGAAAGTGGGAAGACGTTTTTTGTGTACCAATTTTTTACAATCATCTGCTTAAAAAATATAGAATGTATACATAAAACAAGATTTGATGAAATTTCGTACGAAAATTGTCTATTCTCCAGAATTTTTTTGAGGCGTACATAATTTTTCTTCACAATACCTACTATAATATATAAGGAATAAGGGATTAGGTGTCTTCCTTGATATAGAGGGAGCTTTTGATAGCACCTCATACTCAGTCATCAGAGACTCAATGACCAATCACGGTTCACCCAGTGCACTGGTAGATTGGGTAGGAAGGAACCTGAACTAACCAGCAGGATTCTGAGGGTTAGCTGGGCTGGAACAGATTTTAGGGGGTATCCCGCTAAGGGATGGCCGCACGGAGGGGTTTTGTCACCTCTACTGTGGAGCATAGTGGTGGATGACCTACTAAGAACCCTACCTAGGAAGAAGGCATCGCCGCTTATGGCTACGCTGATGATGTGGCAATAGTGTGTTAGAGGTCAACTTTCTTACAACCCCTCAAGGAGATCATGCAGAGAGCCTTGAGGATCACTCAAAGATGGTACAATGCAAAGGGACTAACGGTCAATCCATCAAAAACCAACGCCATGATCTTTACCAGGAAATACAAACCCCAAAAATTGCACCATTTAGTTTCTGGGGCAATGAACTGGTCTATTCGAGCTCGGTGAAATACCTCGAAGTTCGTCTGGATCCAAAACCTAAACTGGAAACAACCACACCCTCAACGAAAAGAGGAACAAATTCTACACATCCCTTTGGGCCTTAGGAAAAGCTCTGGGCAAAAACTTGGGGTATGCCTAGATTAACGTACGCGGCAGTGATTTGGTGGCCCAGAATGGGCACGGTTAGAGTCAAAGAACCTATTGCGTAGCCTACAGGGGAACTACCTTAGGGGCAGCAGTGGGGACTAAGAGAACGACACCATTGAATCATTCATCATCTACACGGCGAGGGGGGACCGCGGACACTCAGGTCTGAAATTCCTTCAGGAACCCCCATTCGTCTTAAAAAAAGATAGAATCACGAAAAACTAAAACAAGTGATTAAGTCTTTTTCTGTCCATATCCCTGAGAGGAAAACGCAAAAAGCTCCTGAACATGCCAAATACCGACATTTGGTATACTGACGGTTCGGAGGCTAATGGCCGCTTTGGGGCGGGAATCTTTACCATAAATTAAACCACAGGAAAAACGTATACCCATTGAGGGCAATATGGCTATGGTTTTCCAAGCTGAGGTGTTAGCCATCCTCAGATGTGCAAAAGTACAAATCTCGAAGGGAGAAATAATTTCGAAAATTTTAATCTGCTGCGACAGTAAAGCAGCTATACAAGCTCTTGCCAAATCCACCACGGACAGCTTGCTGATCAGGGAATGCGTGCAAAAACTAAACACGTTAGGAGGGTAACAACGAAGTTACCCTAATGTGGGTACAGGCCACCAAGGTATATCTGAAAATGAAATAGCGAACGAAAACTCGCCAAAAGAGGCACCTTAGAGGACCCACCTAAACAGGCTGTAGGAGTTCCATTCGCTTTCGGTAAAAACAAGATCAGGGAATGGTTGGACAAAGAAACACCAACTCTCTTGGACTTCAGGAGCGGGGTGGTCGTCAAGCCAAACTCCTTATGAAACAAACTACGACAGGCTCTAGTAAACAAAGGAACTCTTGTCGATGTCAAAACAAAAGGCTAATACGCCTGATATAGGACTCCTGACGGGACATTGGCACTACAAGCCCATTTATATAACCTCAAAACTGGCTGAGCCGAAAACATATCGGCTGTTCGAGGGAGAAAGCGAGGACAGTATTCACATTTTGTACGAATATCCTGCACTAATAGTTAAAAGATACAGATACTAGGGTCAACTATTCTGTGAACCCAAAGATCTACAAGAGGTCAGGGTGAGTAGCCTATGTCTCTTGGCACAAAAATGTCGGACACACAGAACACAGACAGGTACTTGCAACTAGAACCATAATCACATGATCTGTTAGATGGTCCTGTATTCTATTGATATTCTCTATTTTTTGGATCTATATGAATCATATATAGTCTAATCGCTCTAACGCATTAATTTCGATTAGAATCTATTAGTTTTTTCATGCGAATGTCCGTGCACGTTGTGGGATCACCAATTAAGTATTTTTTTCCTGCTGCATTGCACACCTTGCCCATAATCTCTATCAAGTTTCTAAAATATAATGGTTCTTTATGAGACGATGAATGGATATTAACTAATCATCTTTTGGCGTTTGTGCTATAAAATAGGTTATTGGGGGGTTTACTGTATTTGGTTTACCTGTTCGAGGAATCTTTAGGACTTCCACACTATCCTGGCCAAACTACGTCCGGATACTTTACTGAACAAATGATACCTGTTATACTTCATGTGATCTCGAAGTTTAAAATATTTTCAGTCCTACTGGTCTTTAGTAGCAAGTCTTTCGCGTAATTTCAGCGCAACCCACCAGAGCGAAAATTGAGTAAAACCGTTGCGCAAACACAAATGAACTAGTTATT
>CM032447.1:160217989-160232382 GCA_019049505.1 Pachyrhynchus sulphureomaculatus | reverse complement strand
GGAATCTCTGTTTAATATACCGTTCGATACAAAAATGAAAATAAGTACAATTTGAAGTGAAAAATCAGTAACATTACATGGTCTTAAAAATCTAGGAAAAATGAATGTTACATTAACCTCCTTCCAAAAAAGAAATAGACTACACTAGTCTATTAAACTAAGGCTACTTATGAAAAGGTACAAAGTGGTACACTATCACTTAATACTAAGGTCAGAACTTAAAACAAAATTACAAACTTCGGACCTTACTACTAGACTTAATTCAATTAAGCACTAATATTAAGTACAATGAAAACCAAATGAAAATCTTTGCATGATCAGAAGAATCTTATAACTAGACTTAACTTAATTAGACACTAAGGTTAAGTACATCAAAAAGCAAATAAAAATCCTTGCATGAACATAAGAAATACCTTTCCAAAATAACAATCGCGGTCTTCTTATATAAAAGAATCAGCTCTGTTATTGTTACCAAAACAAAAAATATAACTTTGTCTAGACTCTTGTCTAAAATCAAAAAAAGTGAACTGAAATAAAATATGAACACCCCCCTTAAAACATTTTAAGGATTGTCTGAAAATTTTCTATTTCAGCAAAAGAAATTTATAAAAAAATTCTTAAATAAAGAAAAAAAATAAAAAAATGATTCTAGTGCAAACACTTACACTAAAAAGAAAAAGTCTTGTCAGACCATTTAGCACTAGGCCAAAAAGGAATATCTGGATAAATATCCAGACAAACGCTCGGGAAAAATCGCCATCCATGCTCTAGCTCATCGCTAAGAGAACATTCTAAATCTAGTATCACTACTAGTCGCACTCGGAAAATAATCGCACTCTATCGCGCAATGTCGACGTCCTAAGACATCTAGACATGCTAAAATCGCTAGGGAAAACGCTCTGGTTGATCGCCAGAAAACACGTCAGCTTATCGCCAACAAACACTCTGGTATATCGCCAGAAAAAAACTCGGCTTCTCGCCAAGAAAACACTCTGGCATATCGCCAGAAAAAAGCCTCAGCTCCTCGCCAAGAAAACACTCTGTAAGTAGTCCTCGACTACACAAAAGTCTGTGTTCTAAAAGAACAATCTCGCCTTTAACATAGTGAGCAGCTATAAAAGCTAACAATATCACTATAGGCACAGTGAATAGCTATAAAAGCTAAAATTCACTCCAAACACAGTGAATAGCTATAAAAGCTAAAATTCACCAAACTGAATGATCCTGCTTCCAAAAGCAATGTTCACTAAGAACAGAATGATTAGTCCGCGCGCAACTAACATTCAAGGAAACATTCCTAACATAACTATATGAGACAGCAAGTCTCGAAATAGGACCTCCCTAAAGTCATAATCCTAAATATAGGAGTCCATAAGCAAAACGACTCAAATCACGCATTTTGAGCACATGCCCTCAGGCAACCAACATACACCGAAATATATACAGAAATATATACAGAAATATATACAGAAATATATACTGGAGTTCAAATCCCAAACTCTTGGTTATGATAACTCCATACTGAGCTTGGTGAAAGCTCTTAGCAAAAGCTAATCAAATCTTCGGCACATCGCACCAAAGTGACAAAATCTGCCTAGAAACATGAGCCGGAAAAAACGCCCTCCGTCATTCTTCAGGGTGGCTACACAGAGATATAAAACTTAACCAGCATTGCGCTTCTCCAAGTTGCATGAAGAACCCTCGTGTACTGGTCTCGCCCTAGAACAACAACGAAAAACATTCAATCCATCCCACATAACAGGAGACAAACACCTCACCACGATATACTGAATGGTGGAGACAATAAAATACAGAATTGGTGACCCTGGTGTCCACCAACAAAAGGGAGTAGATTATAGCATCCACTAAACTGAAACGGTGTCTACCACACCACCATAAGTCAAAAAAAATTAATCAATAGGGTGTTCCGAAACACACTACTGCCAACAGCCTGTCACCACTAATAGGCTAATTGGAGCTGAGGCCGACTACAGTAGCTAGGCTCTCCTTTGGTTCAAATAGAAATAACCATTGGGTAACAAAACCCCTAAAGGTCCCAAAGGTCAAACGTTCACCTCCCATAGACTACCCCTTCCAATCAGTCTGTTCCTCAGGAAGACTAACTCCCTGCCAAACGTCGTAACGGCATCTGTTAGCACCCGGTGCATCACAGCCTGTAAAACAAGATAACTCATGGGATACAACCAAAAAGGTTTACAAGGTTGACTTAACCAAGCTTCTAACGGAAATTTCCAAAAAACGAAAATGAGCTTAAAAAGCTACATGAAGCAAAAATTTCTCTATTTTTCGGTGGCAACGCAACAAAACTGTTGAAGACGACAAGAGCTTTTCCAGCTTAATCAGAAACAAGAAGAAAACATCGTTGACAGCTAAAATATTCGATCATGGTGTTAATCGTCTTCCTAGACAATAGCCTCTAGAAGAAACTGCTACAGGTATCAGGCATAACCGTTTTCTGTCAGCCCAAACTCCTAGATTACCTCTTGGAAATCTAAAAATTCGGTTAGGAATCTTCCTTCACTGCGCTTAGCCTCTCTTGACAAGGTTCTCATCTCGGTATCATATTTTGATCATTTCTTTGTGAAACGACTGTCTTAGTCTGCTCTCATCTCTTGTAAATGATCAGCCTTTAGTTCTCCTGCAGAACTTCAATTTTCTATCAATCTGATAGTAAACCGAAAAAACTCAACATACGCCTAATGAGTCCATGCAAAAAATTTTTTTTAAAAAATTAGTGACTCAAAGGTAACGTTTAAACGGCTCTGAAAAAAAAATAGAGTATACCCTCAGTTTGTCAATTCAGAAGAAGATCTAAATCAAAATAATCCAAGTCTTAGACTTACTGGATAAACCAAAAACAAGTTACTCTTAATTGCACCCAACATATACCACTAAGGTAATAGAAATACACCCACTCGGGTAACAAACTTTGAAATTGCTCATACAAATTTTGACTTTACATCACACTACACGAGCTACATCTTGCGCTTGTCCTAACTCAAGATCACCTTGGATTGCCTCTAATCAAAATTTCGCTTCCAAGTGTCAAGAACCGGATATTATTTGGGGTCATAAGCAAATCAAATCCCGCGACCACCGACATACCAGTCTTATGATATATCCTGAGTGTGACTCTTTCGCAAGCTCGCAACAGCTGAGTCGATGCTAAACATCAACTACAATCAACCTAAGTTTGGATATGATCAGTACCCAAAACCTTAGGATTAAACAATAAAAGTAAGCTATTCTCTGCTCAACTTTTATAACAGTCAAAAAAAACGAGGTCGTCACCTCTACAGAGCAACATCCAAAAAAATAAAGTTAAGCAATTAAGATAATGTAAATATAAATTATTCTTCTTCTGACAAACTTTCACTAGGGTTAGGTTCATTGAATGGTTTTAAGTCTTTAATATGCCATCGTCCTACTTTAGTCCCATCTAAATTAACCAAACCATAAACTAAATCTGAAATCTTTTCTCTAATCACGCAATGCACATACTTAGGTACCAACTTAGATGTGAATTTATCTGCTGCACTGGAAAGAATTTTATTTTTTTCGCCAAACGTGATCACCTATATTAAAGGCAAAATCCCTTTTCCTAAGGTTGTAAGACTTACTGTTCCGTTCATAAGCCTTATGTATCCTACTACGCACGTCGGTGAAAATATCTTTTAAACCCTTTAAATTTTCGGCGTACTCACCCCTGTTACCCGGAATTATTTCGCTGTCAACATTGACATCCAAATCTAAGTTTTTATAATATGATCCAGATAGAGGTATATGTCTGCCGTAAACTAAGAAAGACGGTGTGAACCCGGTTACTTCGTGTCTTGCGGTATTTATCGCTTGTTGGATTTTGGAAATATTGCCATCCCAAGTGTCATGTGAATCCACGTAACTTCTTAAAGCGGTCCCGACTGTTCGGTTATTACGTTCCACAAAATTACATTGGGGAGAGTACACGGTATTAAAACGGATGTTAAAACCATAAGTTTCACTTAAGCTCTTAAAGCTTTTAGAGGTAAACTGAGTACCGTTATCGCATATTAAGAGCGATGGGACCCCGTGGATTAGAAAGACATTATTTTCCAAAATTCTCTCTATATATCCAGCTTTAGAGCTTTTCAAAGGAAATAGCATGGTATACTTTGTAAACCAGCAGGAAACCACGAGAAGCCATTTATTTCCCTTTTTTGAACGGGGGAATGGGCCTACTAGATCAGCTGCTATGACTTGAAAAGGGTAATTAACCGTTTTCTCTTTTCCCATCAGTCCCATAGGTAGTGCATTTGGAGATTTCTGCGCTCCACATACTTCACAAGTCCTCACAAACTTTACGATGTCAAAACGCATTTTTGGCCAATAATACTGTTCCTGAACCCTGTGAAGAGTTTTATAAAAGCCAAAATGACCAGAAGTAGGAGGAGTGTGACACATGTCTATAATTTCCTCTCTCTGTGGTTTAGGAACTAGTATTTTCCACTCGGGTACATTAACTTTTAAAGGCAACTGGTTTGGGATAAACTTGTACACGAAATCATTTTCCACTTTCCACTGCGGAAAATTTTCAGGAAATTCTTTGATTTGCTGCCGTAAATTGTCGTACCATGGATCTATGCGATCTATGTCAACTATATCGATTCTTACGCCAATCTGTGCATTAAGACTGTTTTCGTCCACGGTATGATCTGGGATTCTTGACAAAGCGTCAGGAATAACATTGTGGACTCCTTTTCTATGAATTAAATTAAACGTATGTTGTCTCAGCCTAATCGCCCAACGCGCTAGTTTGCCACTAGGGTTTTTAATTGAATTAAGCCACAATAAACTATAATGATCTGTTATGACCGTGAAAGGAACACCTTCTATGTAAGGTCGAAACTTTTCGATGTTAAAGAGTACTGCTAAACATTCTTTTTCAACAACCGAATAGTTACGTTCAGCCTTTGATAAAGTTCTACTGGCATACGCTATCACTCTTTCCTCACCATTGATTTTCTGTGTTAGGACGCCCCCTAAACCGGTATTAGAAGCATCACTAGAAATATAAAACTGTTGGGAAAAATCTGGTTGGGATAAAATTGGAGCTGAAACCAATAGCTCTTTAATCTTTATAAAAGATCTTTCTGCTGCGTTTGTCCAATCTATCGATTGTCCTTTTTTTCGTCCTTTCAAAAGATCATTAATAGGCGACAACAAGGTAGAAAAAATTCTCGATAAAACGTCTGTACCATGAACACATTCCTACGAAGCGCTTAACTTCCGTAGTATTAGTAGGTCTCGCATAATTAACCATGCTTGCTACTTTATCCGGATCGGTACGCAAGGAATTTGAGCCTACAATATAGCCTAAAAACTTTAGAGAAGTTTTGAAAAAATCACATTTGCTCAAATTTATCGTCAGTCCGGCCTCTTTCAATTTATTTTTTACTTCTTTAAGTAAGCGTATATGCGATTCGAAGTCTTCCGATGTTACTAAAATATCATCGAGATAGGTAAAAATATGTGGCTCATATTTCGGACCAAATATAGCGTCCACTAAACGTTGCTGAGTTTGAGCAGCGTTCTTTAGACCAAACGGCATAGTGACGAACTGAAATAGACCTCGGCCTACTACTGCAAAAGCGGTCTTTTCCTTAGAGGATTTGTCTAAAGGAATTTGCCAGAAAGCCTTTCTAAGATCTATCGAGGATACATACTTAGCATTCCTGAGTGATGTCAAAATTCTGTCGATGTTCGGTAAGGGATAGTTATCAAATTTGCTGACCTCGTTGAGCTTTCTACCGTCAAAGCATAGACGATATCACTCCGAGTTTCAACATTTCGTCTAACTCCTTACAAAATTCTGTCGATGTTCGGTAATGGATAGTTTATCAAATTTGCTGACCTCGTTGAGCTTTCTTCCGTCAAAGCATAGACGATATCACTCCGAGTTTCAACATTTCGTCTAACTCCTTATTTAATACTTTTGACATGTACGGAGACATGGCGATGGGCCTTGTCTTTACAGGACTGGCATCAGCCGTATCTATAGACATGTTGATTTTATTCGTTCGGCCTAACCTATCTTTACTACTTATTTCTTTGATAGAGCTTATTACTTTTTCTGCCTTTAAGCGTTCCGTCCGCGAGAGATCATCTAGGGTACATAAACGCGAGAAAAGGTTTTCTAAAGAACTTGCTGAATAACAATCTTTAAAACTTGTATGAAAATTGACTTCTAGGGACTGTGGATACCACGAATTATCTTTAAAATTTACTAGAATTCCGAATTTTTGTGCAAAATCACATCCTAAAACCAAAGTATGTGATAGAGAAGGTACTACTAGAGCAGAGATTACTAAACAATGACCATTGCAGACTAGCGGCAACTCAACCGTACCTAAAACTTTTAGACGGCTGCCATCTGCAGTGGTAACACTTCTATTTTTGACATGGCATATTTTTATACTTAAAACGACTTAAAATTTGCACCAGAGTCAAATAAAGCCGAGAAATGGGCACCTAATAGATTTATCTTGATATGCGGTCTGTTATCCGAATATTTATGCACGAATAAAAGGAGACATGTGGCCATTTGGAGAAGCAGGAGTTTTAACTTGAGAGGGAGGATTTTTATTAGACTTAAAAAAAATCAGAAACTTTTGTAACTATTTAGTCCAATCTGATCTATTGGATTATTTCTTTACTTAAGATCCCCGTTGGAATCTTTCTTTTATCCGCGACCGGACGTTCTGAGAAACTACAACGGATTTTTCAGTTCATAGTCTAATTCATTTTCCAGTAGGTGATTGACTTTAAAATTGAAGGTTTCCATGATAAATGTATTTAGATTATAAAATTTAAAAGAATTGTTTAAAAAGTCGTAAAAATATTTTTCCTGTGCTCCCAATAGTCAAAATAAAATCATGTAAAGGCAACTTAAAATATGTAAACTTCTTTACTAAACATTTAAAAAAATCTTCAACAATTTCAAAAAAAATTTCTAAGTATCGCCTTGTATTAAAACTCTTTTATTAAATATGTTAAGAATTTCCTATAAAAAAATCTCTAAATACCGTTTCGTATCAGCTAAGTATTTTTAATATTCATGCAAAACATCGGTGAAAAGAAAGAACAGTTTTTTTGTTCGGTTAACCGCAAAATAAATCTAACACTGCAAAAAATTAAAGTAAACCAGCACATCTGCTAATCTGAACTATAAAAGCTAGCTTTTAAGAAAAAAACAGGATCACTTATCTTAGAGTCAATTGACAAAATTCAAATATCTATACCACCATCAGATAAATTGAAATAAATAATTCTACAAATTTCCTGCTTTTGTCTTACTGCTATAGTGTAGTTTCGTTTAATAAATATTATGAAATAAAAATATCTGCAAAGTTAGAGCTTTTACTTTGTTCGAAAGCTAGTACACTGAACCCTTTAAAAAATAAAATTCCAAAAGCCCCGCGTTGACAGCGCTATTTTGTAAGGTGTGAACTTACCCGCTTTTTGAGGCGTCATTTTGTAGCCTATGAAAAGGTGTTTAATTGCGCCCCACTTTAATTTCTGATAATGAATCGAGTGAACCCTGATTTTAAAAGAACTAAAGAAATTAAACACACACTAGCTCAGTTTTCTTTGGTAGAAAGATATGGGTAAGAGATAATTTTTGTACGTCTTTTTGGATTTATTTTCTATTTTTTAAAAAGCTTTAGCTGTACGATTTTTTTGGGCACCATTCATTTTAAAATAGAAAGGATCTAACTTCAGCTAAAAAAATGAAAAAATACTGAAGGGTTTTATGGTTATTAAATAAAAAGTTAGTTTGGTACAGCCGTCCTTATCCTGAAAAGAAAGATAGGTATTCAGTGAGACACTAGCTTTAATCAACAAAAAGAAAATTTATTCATGTTTTTAAAAATAAAAAGTTCTAACCTTTGCAGTTCTACAAAAAAATTCTAGCCTAACTAGTAGTTATTACATTTAAATTATGTACTATGACAACCCCCGAAGACGAAAAATAGTGCTTTTCACTTCACTTTTTAGTCAGTTTTAAATTGCTGTTAAGGCACTACTCAGGGATAGGTCTATTGAAGGATGCTTTGGTAACTTACTGTTCTTATTCCTGCTTTGATGGAATACGACCGATTTCACACTTTTCTAGCAAACACTTAGAGAGCCCACTACGGCTTTTCGTTAAGAAACTGGTGCTTTACTTAGCTCGCATGATGGTTGTTATGAGCTTTTTCTGTAGCTCAGTCGAAGGAAGCCGACTTGGCGGCTCCGATGCAATTAGCCTCGCCTACTCGGCGGCTGGATGGAAATTAGCCAAGACAGTCGTTTCTCGGGCCCTTAAATAAACCGTGCAAACTCTGCCGGTAATATGGCGACGCCGGAACCAAAACTGCGGATACACACATTTCACCAATCGCGGCGTAGCGGTAGATTCGGTCAGGAACCCGCACTGCACAGTATATACCGAACGTCTTGGAATCTCTGTTTAATATACCGTTCGATACAAAAATGAAAATAAGTACAATTTGAAGTGAAAAATCAGTAACATTACATGGTCTTAAAATCTAGGAAAAAAATGAATGTTACAATATATACATATATTATATCTGGGTAGACACTCCCTGTGGTCTTGACAGAGATAGGTCTACTTCAGGTACATGACCCTGCCCACGCGAGTCTTGATCTTCTCTCACCACCAAAACAGAGAGATAATCAGGTCCCAAATCTAAATCCTAACTATTCCTTATTTTAATTCAACAGCTTTGGGAGTCGAAACGAACGAGGCGAAGTACTGATGAATTTTATGAATGAGTTTGGACTACATACAATGAAAAATCGAAAATGGACATGGATCGCTCCAAACAGAACTACAAAAAATGAATAATATATATATATATATATATATATATATATATATATATATATATATATATATATATATATATATATATATGTATGTATGTATGTATATATATTAGCTTTAGACAATCTTTACAAAGAATATAAAAAATGCGCAAATCTTAATACGTAATCGCCCCTGAAAGAACAAAAATAAAATTTAGTTGATGAATAATATACATACAATAACGAAGGTAACACTTACCTACTCTCTTATACTCTCATACGCACAAGTAAGCACTTCAGAAAAAAGTGGAGTTTTAAAACAATTGCCTTCCCGACCCTTCAGAGCGTTGAACTTCCGGTTTTTGTATAGATAATCCACTTATAAAAATACTTTTTATCCTTTTATTTAAAGGCATGTTTTATGTATTATTTTATCGACTTAACGATTCAAACAGTCAATAGATGAAATTCAATCGAACGCTTTGCTTCATATTCTACTGTCGATTTCTAAGGAAAAAACACCACCTACTATTCCCATATTGCAGTCAAAGATGCCCGATGTTATCTTCAGACAGCGTATCATAAAGCGTATTTTAATGAAGCTAGACACCAAAAAGGGTTCTGGCGCTGACGCCGGTCATAGTTCTCAAAAATTGTGCAAGGGAACTAACACCAGTTTTCAACCTATCCTACAGAAAGGGAATATTTCCGTCCTGCTGGAAATGTGCCACAGTTCAGCCGATACCTAAAAAGGCAAGAAAACCTTGCCAAATAACTACCGACCAGTCGCACTGCTTTCAATAATATCCAATGTCATGGAAAAGGTTATCAATCAGCATCTTCTAAAATAGCTTGAACGATGCAATATTATTAGCGATCACCAATATGGCTTTCGTAAACATAGATCAACAGGAGATCTTCTGACTTATGTAACACATGTTTGGAACAACGCAATTGAACACTTTGGAGAATCTCGAGCGGTTGCTCTTGACATATCCAAGGCATTCGACCGTGTTTGGCACGATGGACTGTTGGCTAAGCTACGCTCTTGTGGTATGTCTGAAAAGTTCTGTTTGTGGTTCTCATGTTTCCTCAGAGAGCGTTCTTTACGAATGGCGGTCGGCGGATTTCTTTCTAACACCTTTAGCTTGTTACTCCGTGTACAATGCTTTTCAAGCAGTCTTTTATATGGAGAACATCATCCCTTTGGAATAATTTGCCCAGCGCTGTGTTTCCAACCGAGTACAATTTACTGCGATTCAAGAACAACGTGAATCGCTTTTTCCGCACACATGCCGCTCCTGGAACGCTTTAGAAACTTCCCTGCAGCACGTGTGCTAAACCCATAAAAAAAAAGCGGAAGATCCTGTAACGACGCCGTATTTGTAATCAGACAAATTACTGAAAAATCAGTTGAATATAACAGACCAGCGTTCTTATGCTTTATAGATTTGGTAAAAGCATTTGATAGAGTACAGCTGCATACTTTATAACAAGAATATTCCGTTGGATATAATAAAATAAAAGCGAAAGTAAATTCGCAGTCAACTAAACCCATAGAGGTGACAACTGATATTAAACAAGGAGACTCACTGAGTCTCCTACTGTTTAACATTATATTAGATGAAATAATTAAAAACAAAAAAAGGCTATAAAATGAGCAATAAAGAGATACAAATATTGTGTTACGCCGACGATACTGTCCTAATCGCTGAGAGATGAAGATGAAGATGACTTGCCGAGATTATTACATCAGTTTAATACAACAGCAAAGAAATTTAATATGAAAATATCGGCTGAAAAAACCAAAATAGTTATCTCCAAGGAACCAATTAGGTGCAAGCTGGAAATCGATAATCAGATTACAGAGAAGGTGATGACAAATAAATATTTAGGAATTAAATTATACATAGTGTATAGCTTTAATCAAGTCCTATTTGGGCCGTAGCAAAAAAGATAGATGTATCCGGATGCCAAAAATGTAGAACTGTGATCGATTACAGATTGCTCAATGAGAAATCGTTGTCGGACCACCATCCATTACCTAATATTATCAATATAATAGATAAACTCGGTTATTTTATAACACTTGTTTTTGTAAGCTGCTCTTGCCAAGTTGAATTAGGCCCTGAACACATGTCCATAACTGCTTTCAGCACAGAAGGAGATCACTACGAATTAAAAAAATGCCATTTGGACATAAAAATGAACCTTCAACCTTTCAACTGGTAATAGGCAATATATTATAACCAAAACAGGAAATATGCATTGTTTACCAAAATGACATAATTTTTTAAAACTCTATCTAAGAACACGTAAAAAGATTAAAAACTATTTACCATAGTTTAGAAAAAGCGATTTCAAATTACAATTTGACAAATCTGAATTTTTACAAAAAAAGTTCAATATTTATTTCATATTATAATAGCCGAAGGAGTAAAACCATAGCCTCCTGTAATTAATCAAAAATTTCCCAATACAACAGACATAAAAAATCATAATGATATTATAGTCAATTTATCAAAAATGTTATCCAAATTACAAAGCCTATGACACCATTTTTATACTATTTTCATACATGCAATAACTTACTAACAAATGACCGAATATTGCAATACCCACTAACACCTTCACTATCAACGCCGGTGTGCCCCAAGGCTCCATACTATCTTACTCTCTTTCTCATTTACATTAACGATCTGCTGGAACAGACCGGAATTCCAATCTACAGATTTGCAGATGACAGTACGCTTATCTCTTCATTCACTTTGAACGGACTTCGGCTGCTCAGGCGAGTGTCCGCAGATAGCGGGAAGTTGTTCAACTTAACAAAGACCTGAAAGAAATTCTATCTTGGGGTGACAGTAACCAAGTGGAATTTAACGCTACAAAAACCCAGGCGGCAGTTTTTTCTAAAAAAGTTAACGTTGCTGAACCCGACATAATTATGGCGCCTCTAACATCACTCAATTTGTTAGGCGTTAATTTGGGAGCAAATATGTCTTGGCATGAGCATGTTGCAGGCATAGCAAGGAAAGTTTCTCAAAAATTGGGAATATTATTTCGAACCAGAAAGGTCACACTCCACGACAACTGTTAATTCTTTACAAAACTCAAATTCGACCAACTATGGAATATTGCTCCCTGTATTTGTTGGATTCTATTCAGAGAAGAGCTGTTCGTCTGATTGGAGACCCTGAACTGACCGGCAACCTTGATTGGCTGGAACATCGAAAAACGGTTGGCGACTTGAGCCTATTCTACAAGTATTTTCATGGAAAGTGTTCGGAGGATGTGGCCCGTTTTATTCCTCCCAGAACGGTGCATATTACAAATACACGTCCCGCTGATACTTCACATCCATATGAGATTCAGCTTGTTACTCTTCGTACAATGCTTTTCAAGCAGTCTTTTATATGGAGAACATCATCCCTTCGGAATAATTTGCCCAGGACTGTGTTTCCCACCGAGTACAATTTTACAGCGATTCAAGAGCAACGTGAATCGCTTTTTCCGCACACGTGCCGCTACTGTGGCGCTTTAGGGACCTCCCTAGAGCACATGTGCTAGATCCACAAAAAAAACGCACACTTAACAAAACCGTTTATTTTAATTATGGACGCAAATAATTTTGGAACAGGCGTAATTTTGCCCCAAGGGCTATTCCTATCTCTCCCGGTACGTTCCGCCTGTCGTAAAAGGTGATTTAAAAAACAACTTAGATCCTAGATGCTCTGATGTCACCAGGCATCGCCGGTGTGATACCATCGCATCGGCTTATGCTGCGTGAAGTTGCTTAACGTTTCGTGGCTGTGCCGATGCCCCGGACTGTGGGACCAAATAGCATGATGAGGCACCTGGATACAAAAAATTCCGGAGGTAAAATAGCCACCCGTTCGGATGCAATCAAATAAACCTCATGTACTCGCTCTCTGTGAAACAAAGGTCAGTTCATCGACCAGCACAGTCAACTATCTTTATCCTGGATACGACTTCTATTCCCGATTTAGGTGTAACTTTGAAATCTGTTTTTTGTCAAAAGCGACCTCTCTTGTCAACGAGACGAGGCTCTGGAGCCCTGAAGCTTTGATGTTATGTGGTTATAAATAACGACTCAACAAACCACAAGGCTCATCTGCATCCTCTATCGACCACCAAGTGATACCAACTTTAGAACACTTTTTACTTCTTTTGCAGGCACCATCGATTATTTAAAAATTAACTATCCAAATGCCGAAATCACCATCCTAGGCGACTTTAATGTCCACAACATCCCTTTTCTGGGCTATTACTAAAGACGAAGAGACCGAATCACGCACGAACCCCCAAACTACCAAGCCACAGCCTATCACTGACTCCACAAATGCTTTATATACATACAATAAATATTTCTTGGGTAACCACTGCCTAATCTGATAAAACCTAACATACATTTTTCGAATTTTACTTGTTACATAATCTATGTGAGAATCCCGTCTTAAATGCGAATCTAGATATACACCCAAATATTTAATATTATCGGTGGAGCAGGTCTTCAGATTGCAATCACAAGCAGCAAAGTTATTACAGCCAGGTTCATGAATTTTTATAAAATTCTTGTCAGGATAATTCCTTTTATTAAACGTAAAGGCTATAAATTTTGATTTATCAATATTTAAGGTTAATAAGTTCAAATCCAACCACAACTTTATCTTACTTATAGCCAGTTCTGCCTTATCAAAATAATCAAATACTACCGACGAACAAGGTCGTGAAGCGGAATCATTCAATTCAATTCATTCATTTCATTGTGGCTTAACTCAGCTTATTGACGAACTCACACAGATCCCTGATCGAGACGGGAAGTTCGCCAGTCTTCTTGATCTGTTTTTAACCACCAATCCAGAGATTTACACGGTCACCGAAAATCCGATGTTAGGTTCTTCCGACCACAAACTGCTTTCGACATTGAGTATTCGACCAATCAGTGTCAAAGAGGCACCTAAACCGCACTACAAATCCGCTAAATGGGAAGATCTCATGGAACATTTTCGATCTTTCCCTTGGTTAGACATTTATTTTCGATCCGACGACCCATCTGACTGCTCCAAGGATGTTATTTTGGCTGGTATGGAAGCTTACATCTCTTTTTCGAAGAAATGCCCGTCCAACGGCAAGCCTTGGTTTGACCGAAAATGCAAAGAAGCTGTTGCTTCTAAACATCTTGCCTACCGAAAATGGCGTGAAGATCCTAAGCCATAAATCGTAACACATTCGTGCCCGGAACAGTTGCAAAAAAATTATCGGCGAAACCAAGGAGGCACACAATCAACGAATTAAAAACAAGCTTCTCGCTTGTACCAACAATTCCAGGTCCTTTTAGTCAGTCGCTAAGGCAGTTAGTCAAAATTTCACCAAATCCACTATACCACCACTCACACGGCCAGATAATTCTATTTCTATAACCCTTTGCTTCACATTCTACTGTCGATTTCCAAGAAAAAACACCACCTACTATTCTCATAGTGCCGTCAAGGATGCCTGAT
>CM032447.1:160077989-160210489 GCA_019049505.1 Pachyrhynchus sulphureomaculatus | reverse complement strand
ATGTAGATGCAATAATAATTTACATACTGATAACGTTTGCAGCCGTTTATGGTCTTTATCAGTGATACTTGAAGAAAAGGAACAACTGTCAGGCTACTTAGCTACAAGCTGTATGTAGCTTCAATATATCAAATTAATGTCGAACCTTGAAAATTCCTTATAGTTCTCCACTAGGGTCGGAGGAGTTATGGAAACAATTCCGATGACACCATAGAAGTATTTCTGCTGCGTTATCCCTAGATAATAAAACATTATAAATATCAGCCCATCAGAATCATATTTGTCATTATTGTTTAAACTATTATCCAACATATGCCCCTGTGAAATCAAAGTTGTTTTCCAAAAAAGGTTTTTTACTATTCATGACAGAAGAATGAAGTTTAAATATATTGTGTGACAAATGAACCATAAAATCTATCATAATTACTTAAGTAGACATGTATTGCAACGTATCTGGAAAAATTTGTAAGACTAGATAACGACAACTTTTTCCAAAGTACTACTTGTATGCCCCTTGCAAGCTTTTTGATTGTAAAAAAATTTTAACTTTATTGGAGTCCCACAGATACCAAAATAACATTTAAAAATCTTCATTACATTCCTTTCTATATTCTTTCCTTAAACATAGTTAACAACAATAAAAGCAAAAAATTTATAGGGTTTGTTTTAAAACTTGTTGACCATGACTCGAAAGATCAGACAACATATTTTCTGTCGAGGCAACTTTATTTTTTATTTCTCCACAGTTTTTGATCTTTCTCCATGCATATGTTGCTAAAATCGGGATAATGGGTCGTTAAGCTGTATTTGGAAAAATAATGTGGATATAATCTTGACAATTCATATGTAGGTTTTTGTTAATATATTCCTTCTAATGAAAATTGTGACAAAGCTTTATAGTTTCCGGTTACACTTAAATTAGAGGACGATGTGCTTATTTTCATGTAATTTACTAAAGTTTCCGTTGTTATAAACTTTATATCAATCTATTGGTCTGGGTGGGCATCCGGTAGACTGAGTATTGAAGTTGACCGTTGTTTTTCCGCGTTATGAGCACATCAAGGAAAGGGAGGCTTTTTCTTCTTCTACTTCCAAAGTGAACTGTATCCGCTGGTGGATTCTATTTAAATAAGTCAGGAAATTGTCTTATTCATTTCGTCCGTGGGGCCAAATTATAATAATAATAATAAGCATTTATTGTCTAATAGAACTACATCTATTTACAAGACGATTTGACAATAGGTGAAAAAAGTATCAGATCTAATTAAATCATAATAATAATTATTACAAAATTAAACAACTACATACCACAAATACTGCTCAGCCCATCCATCGCACAACACAAAAAGCATGCTAAATAAAGGTTTTAGATCATCTCAATAACCTGTTCCTAAAGAGTCCAAGCAATTGAGGAAGTGATAAATGGAAAATATCAATGTTCTGGAATGTCTCATTATAAAATGCCATTGCTCGGTAAAATGGTGATTTTAATAGAAAATTATTTTGTGGGGTACACACAATAAAAGTCGAAGGGGATCTCATTCTACGACCAGGCACGTGCAACATGATTTGGGACAGTAACTCAGGGCAATCAATAACAGACCTCATAAGTTTTGCCCGAAAACTCGTAAGTAAGTAGTTCCTGCATCACAGCAGTGATGGTATCTCAAATCTCTTCAGCAAGGCCTCATGGTCACAGCCTCTAGGAGAGAAAGAAAAAATTTAAGGAATTTTCTCGGTATGTCTTCTAATTTCTGGATATAACAATTGTATATTGGGTTCCAGACCACAGATCTATACTCAACTAAGTTGGGAATGTGGAGTCTTTGGCACAATGATACTACTCAGTATATATCACCACTTCACCAATTTCTTTATTTTTGCACTCGACGCGCGTTTCGCTAACCATGTTAGCTTCATCAGGAGCGATTATTCACTAAAGCTAAACTACAAATCTACCCTATTTATACTTAGCCTAACCTTTAAATTATTCAAGCGGAACTAATGACACAGGCAAGGCCATCAGTTCCGGTCAAGTAACCAGTAGAGGGGACTATAAGGAATAGGCCCTCTGTCTTTATTTAAACTACTTTTACATTTTATGATTTCCATACTTTCGTATGCGTTCAACAATCTCCTATCAGATACATTTTTTTATTAATTCACTGTAACATTAGATTATCTAATGTTACAGTATGATTAGCTTCAAGGGCATGTTCGGCAATGCTAGACTTTTCTGTTCTACTGTATTTTAAGTGTGCTAAATGTTCTTTAAATCGTGTTTTAATTGCCCTTTTAGTTTGCCCAACATACTTTTTGTCACAATCATTAGAAATTTCATAAATTCCACTTTTCTCACAATTAGGAATCTTATCTTGGGGATTTCCTAAAATATTCCTCAGATTGTCTGATGAGTTATAGACTAAGGTGAGGCCTACCTTATTAAATACCTTATTGAGTCCCTTACTATATTTCGGATTATATGGTATGGAGACATACTTGGTGTTATTTTCTTCGCGTGTAAAAAAGGTGGAATTCTGAATATTAAACCTAAACTTATGTCTGTTAATTAGCTTATTTACTAAGTCATCGTCATAACCATTAACTCTAGTTATATTTCTAATACGATTCCTTTCTTTATTAAAGTTTACTCTATTCAGAGGGAAAGTGACCAAACGATGAACTAAAAAATGTAATGAGGCTAATTTATGTTGTTTGCAATGAAATGAATCATTAGGAATATATCTATCTGTTACTGTGTCCTTCCTATAGATATCAAATTCTAATCTATTATTATTTTTAATGATTAAAATATCTAGAAAAGGCAATTGTCCTTTGTTCTCAACTTCGTAAGTGAATTTAATGGAATCATACCGGCTATTTAATTTAGAAACAAAATCATCAATATTTGCTTTCTTTGTATCAAAAATCGCGAAAATATCATCCACATACCTATACCATACCCTTGGGAAATATTCGAATTCCTGACTGGCTTCGATTTCAAACTTACTCATGAATAAATTGGCTATGAAAGGTTATAAGCAATTACCCATAGCTGTTCCTTCTTTCTGAACATAAAATTGGTTGTTATATTGGAAATAATTTTGTTCCATGCAAAGTTTAGATAATGTTAAGTATTCACGGTCAACGGTACCAATGACACAATCTTGCTACTATATTCTTTTTAAATTTTCAAAAATTTTCGAATTTAAAAAAGTATTCAGTGTGCTTCTATATGGCCTCACGAGTCACCCATTTCAATATTTGCAGTGAATTTCATAACACCCTATATATATATATATATGTACACGTATATATATATATATATATATATATATATATATATATATATATATATATATATATATATATATTTATATATATTATGGAATTAGAAAACTATATATATAAGCTGCCCCAAAAGTAAGTTTTGTGTTCTACAAACATCGAAAATGGTTAAAATATTCTTACAAGAAAACCAGGAAAAATCAGCTGTCGAACAGAACTCAACAGTGGAATCAATATAACATTGCTTTACTCAGGGATTAGGTAATTAAATAAAAATAGTGTACACTTACTAACCAAATACATTTGAATAAAATTGATGATCAGAGAACATATATATTAAAAAATTATTTTCACCAGCCAGTGAACAATACGGCGTTGTATTGTACACAGAGTCATCCACAACATGAACCTCTCATAACCTCTACATATGGGACACGATGTTAGACTAAGAAGATCATTAGCCAGATTTATTATTAAAATAAGAATGTACTATTATGAAATAAAAGTCTCTACCTAGATGCTTTGTCCCCTTACCTGTTTAATTCGTTCTGCCGTTGCCCTAGTTGAAATACTGTGGCCAAACTCCGTATCCCGCTGTCATACCCCTGCTAGTAGTCGCCCATGAAGGATACAACGTTAGCCAGTTATTTTTCAAGCTAGCGGTTCTACTTTACAAATTTTATTTAAAGCAAAATATTAAGTATAAGTAGGCTAATAGTTTCGCCTTTCATGTCACTTTAAGATATAACAAGAAAAAATATACCTGTTTTCAGGTCAATATTTACTAATGTATGTTAATAATTTGCAACAATAATCGTAACAAGGTCACAATTTGGAAATTCGTTGGTAGAATTGTGCCTAACAATCTATTTTTGGGTCTTTTATTTTATATAATCTTTAGGTATAAATACTGTAAATATTTAATGCATAATTTTGTTTTTTATAAAAAGAACACTGCAAATTAATATAAATATATTATTTCTTAGAAATCGTGGTTCTTTGGAATAGACCATATCAAACTGTAGTTTTCCTGATCTCGAAAGATGCCTAGTACAATCGTAGGTAAAACGTCAAAACACCTCTCTCATTCAAGGACCATGATTTTCATGTAACCAAAGCCAAAGCCGCTTCCTCCTCATGATAATATTTTTTTTCTATAGAATGTAATAATGTTACATAAATTTTTTGAATTTTAATTAAAAATTGCAGTGATCTTCTATATATTGTACTGATATTGTTTCTAAGTCAAATAAATATAAGTTACAATATTCATAAATTTATGAATATAAAATGTCCAAAGTGATATTGCGTGCAAAAGTTTTTAATTGACTTGTCTGTTACCATGAAGTATATTGCTATTATGATATTATGTTATCAAAATGTTTTTTTGTTCTTTTCAATTTTGGTTTAAATAGTCCCGAAGGGGTTGAGACTTAATTCAAAATGATGCTAGATCAAGAAGACTGCTTCAGGCAAGAACTGAGGAAGCTATTAGGTTTGTTGAGAATTTGCTACTGTCAGATCGCCGAATGCTGACAACGCTCACTAAAAACCTAGAGTAGCCAAAACTACAATTTTTAAAATTTTAGTATGAAAAGGTTTCTGTAACATGGATCTGCAATTCTACTTCAGAGCAGAAACTGACGAGAAAAGAAATTTGTCAAGGAAATTTGGTCGCGTTAGAGAACGTTGAGAGTTCTTTTTCACGAATTGTTTTAGAGGAAAAAACTTGGGTATTTTATTTAAATTGTTCCAGGAAGTAAGAGTCACTGCATTGAGCTTATCAGAAGAAAACTTAGTTGCCCTCCAGAAAGTTGATGGCAGCCGTTTTTAGGGAGTATCAAGGAATTTTATTTATTACAGATATAGAAATAGAAACAATCCAAAACCTGAATCAGGCTATTGTAAGAAAACGTCAAAATTCATACATAATCAAAACATTACCGCCAGCTGTAGATTCACTGACATTAATTTAGTGCTCTGGAATTTTTTTGGTCGTATATCTGAAGATAGACTTCAGAGGTTAAACATTGTCCTCACATGATTCGATTTTTTTTTGGTAGAATGAAAATAGTAGTTTGGAGAATTTATGGCTTTTAGCTCGACGAGTCTTCCTTTATAGCTGGGTAAATAACATCCCTATATATATTAAATAATGTAGTTTTTCTAAGTTTTCTCTTTCTTTATTAAGAGGTAAATATTCAGGCATCAAAATGCCCTCATATCAAAATCAGGAAGTCGTAGCGATATCGGATGATCTCCCGCCTATCAACAGTTCAGCCTTGTTATGGCACACAAATCTTTACTCTTTGTCTAGAAAGATTTTTTGGATTATTTTAAGCCCCTCCTCTCTCCTTGCCAATAGAATCTGGCTACGCCACTAACAACAATTTGGTAAATATATGGCATAGTACTAGGAAAAAACTGATAATTGTTTTAATATTTTGGGATAGACGATACACTTCTTCTAATGTTTGCCATGTTGACTGGGTTGTATGTGTATTTAACTTGTTGAATCTTAAAATAACTCCAAGTTGGGTTCCAATATCTGTATCGTTAAATAATTGTTTTGATATGTTGGTGCAATATGAAATTTTCCCTCGAAAATGATAAAACAATAGACACCTTTGAATTCATGACAAACACAATTTAAAGTTAAAGATTTAACCAATTTAATTCCTCTTCAGTGTTCTTCTCATTTAAGCAAAAGATGTAAATGGAAAACGAGGTAAATAAAATTTAAAACTAAATAATCAACTTCAAAAGCTCAATCCACTCTGAACAAACTTTTAAATAAATGTTAATATCCTTTAAACGCTGGAAAGGAATACATTTAAATCAGAACAAAGAAACTTGTGCTAAAAGTTGAGATTTCCTTGTTCCGAAAATTTATTCTAATGAGAGCAGGTACTAAAAAAAATTTGAGTTAAAATATTAATTTTATATTTGGAAAGTGGCAAAAACGTGAATATTTTTTAAAAGTTGTGCTAATTAGACTTTTATTTAAAAAAAACACACGACTTCACAGGTAGAGAATTCGAATTATATTATTTCAGTCTTGCAACAGTCGACAATTTGAAGTAAAATTTAAATGTTTGGGAATAAAAATTTTTTGCTGGCATAACAAATAACGTTTCGGCTCAATCAGTGGCGTAGTAAGGTTCAAGGGCATTTTTGACGAAAGATACAAAGAGAACATTGAACGCGAAACTGCTTTTACAAAGGGGGGCCCACCCCTTAATGGAAAAAACACCTTCTTGCACAGGGGCTTTAAAACTTAGACCCTTCCAAATACAGTGTACAAAAAATAGATAACTAAGATGAGGATATAAGAAGAGGCTTTTCACACAAAAGAAACTTTTCTTATAGTGGAACTCTAAAAACTAGCACCCACTTTAAAAATCGATGACCAAGTGGCGAATCGTCATAGTCGACGATACTTGGGTGGTCTATTGGGATCCGCATATGAAGCAGTGGACGGCTATCTACCTTCAACAAAAGCCAAAACGTAGTCGTCTGGTGGCAAGTCAATTGAGACCATTTGTTCGAATTGTGCAGGAATTTGATTTACTAAATACATGAAAAAAAGGTCTAATTAATGGAGAAGTTGACAAACGAACCTGAAGTGGGCCGAATTCACGGAGAGTCAAGATCTTGCATGATAACCATAGCTAAACACTTGCCCGGTTCGAGCCATTACCGAAAGATGTGGAATCACCAAATTACGACATCCAAAAGGCTCTCTAAATGATGAGTTGAAATTAGCTGTAGCTTCATTTTTTTGGGATGAAAAGAGAAGATTTTTTTGTATGGAGTAAAGAACTCGATAAACTGGATTAAGTGTATTAGTGTAGACGGTAGTTATGTAGAAAAATATAGTTTTTAAACTCTACAGGTTTTCGTTCATAGCTATTTAGATAACTTTAAAAAATACATTTGTATCTACTGCATCGATAAATAGTTATTTAAGAAGTTCAATTATAAATAGAGCTTCTGATTAGTTATTTACATTAACTTATTTTTCTAAAATAACATGTGCTTTTACTATAGATGGCATATAGATATTTATCGACTGTACTGTTTTTATATTGGAGTAAAAATTAGAGCTTTTTTGTAAAAGAAGAAATCCTGTAAGCGAACAAATAATAATACAGGGTTTTTTATGATAGCTTCATCTAAACAGCCATACACTACCTTACACTCTGCAATCAGGAAACGGAGGCCACACTTCGATGATAAATTCCGTACTATCTTGATTCGAGAGTTATTCTAATCAAGGCATCATGCAACTTCTTATCCATATTAAAAAATAATAACTCTGTGATGATCTTATGACACCAAATGATGCAGAATTCTATCAAAAACTATTGAGAACAACATATCTGCTACATCCCTTAATCATCTCTATAAATTTGCAGAAGTCGGTTCTGATTTTACGAGCTCCCGGCGATACATTTGTCTGCCTCGCATTCGTGTGTATATAAAAATTTGAATTAGAAAACTCAAATATATTTTTACAAATTTGAGACATTAATTCATAACTTAAAGTAATTTAACGAATTAGTTATACTAATTATGAAAAGAATAACCGGAAAATAATCTTTCCTTTCCAAGATATTAGCGTTTTTATGATGGAGGATAACCACTAATTTTTTGTTCATTACATCTTTTGCTAAATAATATCATTACTAAGTTCTAGTTGACTTTATGCTACGGAATTCCGGAGCTACAAATCGCCACTGAAAATTTTTATAATTCTTTTATATTTTTTTCATATCTCCACAGCTAGTATTTTTCCAATATTTTTCCAATTTCTAGTTTACTTTAGCTAAGTAATGCAAAAAGCAGTTCAAAGATCGGTTTGAAAATAAAAAATAAATAATGTACCCTCCCGTTATTGTAAAATCTAACTAAACATGATTAATAATACTAATAAAATCTGTTTTATTAATTTTTTTATTTTTGTTTTAAATAAGTACCTTACTGTTAAATTTCTTTGAAGTTACAACTTCAGAATTTCCAACTAATTGCGCAGAACTAACTTCGATGCTAATATTTTTGAGGAATTTACTGTTTGCAATTTTTAAAATTTCCATAATTTTTTTTTAGTATTTGAAAAAATTGTTAATGGTTGTTACAGTCATAGACCATAGACCCCATAACTGATAAATTTTGAATGTCTTTTTTCATTTAGAAGAAATTTTTAAAAATTCATTTTTGATGTTCACATATACGAGTAGGAAAGTCACCTGAGCATTTCCATTTGGAGCTATGGTCACTGTTTCCAAAAAATCACAGCTTTAATAAATATAGTTCAAAAATGGTTGAAAATTTTGTTTTCTCAGCTGTGCTATTGCTTTCTTAATTAGTTCCAAATTTTATGTACATTTTGACTCTGGCATTAACGCCATACCAACAATAAGATACCTTTCCTTGTCAACGTACACAACTAAATTTATAACTACATTCACCTAAAATCTCATTATAACCGTCAACATTACCTAAATTAGTTTAAATCTGTTTCAGTTGCCTGCTCGACCGTAACAGTAACGAAATGCCAAGCGGCTCTTCGTACCCTACAGGCGTTTCCCTTTTTCAAACCTACGTGTCTCTGCCGAGAGCCCCACATGGATCCAGAGTGTAACTCCTTCAGGGATTTCCTATTCGATCACCCTTGCGTGTTTGTCAAGGAAAAAGGTATGTAGACCTTGTCAATCTCAGAGTGAATTTTATGTTATTCTAATAAAAGAAATGTTTCAAGTAAATCGACATTCTACTTGTGCAACTCGAGTATTAGTCTAAGAGCTAGTGAAAATTTGTCTTTACATTTTTTTGTGACTGTTAAAATGACTTTGCCACAAATGACTTACTGTAAAGCAGAGTGAATATGTATTGAGCACAACTGTAGCAGAATGCTAACATAGTAATTTCATTTTCAACACCTACAAAATCTGTGATTAACATAAAGGTGTATTGAAAGAAAATTGTAGTAAATCACACGAACAAAAATCATTCTCATTGGTTGTCTCGTCAGTTTTACTTTCATAAATACCTTGAGATCAAATAAAATAACATGTAGACTGAAAAGTTTATGATCTAGCTACTTAAACCACATTTTTTTTTTGCAAAATTCGACTTTATTCGTTAATATAGTGTATTTTAAGAGCGATATAATCATTCGAATGCTTTTTTAACATTTCTTTACCTTTCTTGTAGAAGGATTTGTGTTTGCCTTCAAAATAGGCCTCAGTTTCGGCGATGATTTCTTCCTTGGAGCCAAATCTTTTTCCCGCGAGCATTTTTTTGAAGTCTGCGAATAGATAGTAGTCACTGAGGGCCAAATCTAAAGGATAAGGAAGCAATTCGAACTTCAATTCATGCAGTTTTGCCACCGTAACCATTGACTTGTGACTCGGTGCATTGTCTTGATGAAAGAGCACTTTTTTCTGTTCATTTGGGGCCGTTTCTTTGTGATTTCTGCCTTCAAACGCACCAATAACTGTATATAATACTCGCTATTGATGGTTTTTTTCCTTCTCAGTATAGTTGATGAAAATTATTCTATGCGCATCCCAAAATACAGAGGCCAAAACCTTCCCAGCCGACTGTTGGGTTTCGGACGGCTTTCAGCGGCTGCTGTCCATTCAGCTGACTGCCGATTTTATTTCGATGTGTAGTGGTAGATCCATGTTTCATCCATTGTCACACATCACATGAAAAAATCCTTATAAAGGTCCGAACAGCGCTCACGATCATCAACACGTTGTTGTTTTTTGGTCTACTGTAAGCAAACGCGGTACCAATTTCGAACAGAGCTTCCTCATACCCAAATGTTCATGCAAAATATGACCAACACGTTCTTTTGATATCTTTAGGGTGTCAGATATCTCACGCAATTTCATTTTATGGTCATCCAAAGCAATTTTGTGGAACCACCTCATTTGGGCGTCCAGAGCGTTCAGCATCATTTTTATCTGTACCACCGCTTTTAAGTTCAGCATACCAGTAAATTATGAGTGATTTTTTAGAGGCACAGTCCCCGTAACATTTATCAAGCCATTGCTTTGTTTGAACGGTATTTTTTCCTATCAAAAAACAGTGTTTATTCAACACACGAAATTCGATTTTTTTTATTGTTTTGAAAATATCAAAAGTAGCGTCACTAAAACCACGGTAACTTGTGAACTAGTCATCGAAATGTGATGAAATTTTGACACGTATCTTTTGAAGGTTGGTTGCTGCCTAAAAATCATATGAATTTTTTGAAAAGGGCGACATCTATGTATCAGACCAAAAACTTTTCAGCCTACGAGTTATATAATACGAGTAAGTAGTAATGAAATAAATAAGTTTTCTTATCTCGCAAATTCTATGTTTAATCGTATTTAAAACATTTAAACAATAATTTCTTAAAAACTAGAAGCTTATGCACTTTTTAAGATTTATAATTTCTCCAAAAAATTGTGAGGTCAATTACTGGTTGAACACAACAAAAATTGTAAAAGACAAGAAGTTGCCGGTAAGAAAGCGGAATTTGAGAGACAGAAACCAAAAGAAAATATGTTTAATGCTCTTACTAGCTGGATATAATTTATTTTAGTTACGTTTAAAAGGATATATAAAATTTTCTCAGAGTAAATTAATAGACTTTTATACAAAAAAAGTTCGCAGATTCATATCTCCAATTTCTGAATTGCCTAATATCGTGTGTTATTTTAAAAATTAGAAAATGTTTGCAGTAGTTATAAAATGTGAAGTAATTTAGAAATATAAAAATATTAAAAAATGAAAATAATTTTACATATTTACACTTATCAGATTTGTGAAAAATAACAACAAATCTGACGCTTAATTTTTTTAATTAGTTAGAAATTAGGTAGCATTTTCAATACTCAAATTAGAATTTAAACGAATAGAGTGCAAACAGTGCATAACAGTTTAATATATAGATTCTTAGACTTTCTGGTCTTTGTTCAAAATTACAATACGCTATAAATTACGTAGCTCTCACGAGAAATGTCAAAGAGGAAAAACTCTTCAAAGAAACGCTCAAACTAATACAAAAAACGAAAATCCATGAAACAAGACACAGTAGCATGTGAAAATAAGTTAAAAATTTTGAATAACGATATAAGCAAATGTATTAGAAGAGATGTAAGAAACTATAACAATGAGAAAATTGAAGAAACTCTAGAGAACAAGTAGGGTATAAAACCTTTACAAAGATAATTAAATGAAGGACAACTACAAATAACAAAATTAGTAGATGAGAACTACCAAATAATAACCCAAACGAATGAACTACGAATGAATATAGAGAGATTCTACAAGAACCTTTATGAGAATAAAGTTGAACCACCACCAGACAAAAGCGAGTCAGTTCGAATACGAGTATAAAATGAAGGATCTGAAGATATTCCCAACATCACCAAATATGAAATACAAGATTTTTTAAATAAAGTGGCAAGGGGAAGAGTAGCAGGTGAAGACGGCGTACTTGTCGAAATATTGCAACAGGGCGGAGAGTCCATATTACGAATGCTAGCTATATATAATAAATATCTCGATACGTGCGACGTACCTCGAGACTGGGATAATGCTGTGGTGGTCTTGCTCTTCAAAAAAGAAGATAAGTCTAAATTAATCAAATATAGACCAATCAGCCTACTATCCGTAATATACAAGTTATTTATGAAAATAATAACTGCGAGACTCACAAAGAAATTAGACTGTTATCAACCTAGAGAGCAAGCCGGATTTAGAAAAGGCTTCAGTACACTGGATCACCTTGAAGTACTAAGAACCTTAATAGAAAAGTCAGACGAGTATAATTTTAAGATTTGTGTGGCCTTTGTGGATTACGAGAAAGCGTTTGACTCCTTTGAAATCTGGGGGCAACATTAAATAGTCTAAGCAACTGTAGAATTGACAGCAGATACTCACAGATTATTCAAAATATATATAAAAATTCAACATTTCAGATTGTATTGAAAAAAACACCAAAGGAAAAGAGGGTACGTCAAGGGGTCACCATATCGCCGAAATTGTTTACGTTGGCGCTAGAGGATCTTTTCAAACAACTTTCACGGACAAGTAAGGGTATAAATATAGGAAGAGAGCAACTCAATCATTTGCTATTCGCGGATGATATTGTGCTTATATCTAACAACAAATAAAAATTGGAAGAAATGCTGAACGAATTTAACAAGTCCAGAAAGATTGGTCTGAAGATAAACATCGTCAAAACCATGTTCATGACAAATGACGACTGTGATAAAGAAGCAGAACTGAACATTGAAAACACGAAAATCACAAGAACGGATTCATACATATATCTTGGACAAAAAATAGTAATATCCAAAGAAACCTTGAAAGAGGATCTATCAAGGAGAATATCATTGGCTTGGTCGGCATTTGGCAGATTCCAATATCCCAAATTCACTAAAAGTGAACACGATCAATGCGTGTTGCCAGTATTGAGATACGGAACGGAAACGTGGGCTTTGAATCAAGCCATTATAAATCGCCGACAAGTAGCTCAACGAGCGATGGGAAGAAGGATGTTGGAAATATCGTTGAGGGATAGGCTGACTAATGAGGAAATTCGAGGAAGATCTAAGATAACTGATGTAGCTGAGAGAGTGAGCAGGTTGAAGTGAAGATGGGCGGGTCATATCGCAAGACACTCTAATAATCGATGGACCCATAATGTAATCAACTGTAGGCCCTGGAATGAGAAAAGAAGAGCAGACGACATCAAAAGACTAGTGGGATACAACTGGATAAACAGGGCCCAAAACCGAAGAAGATGGACGTACTTAGGGGAGGCTTACATCCGATGATGGATGATGATGATGATAGTTTACGTGACTGCTATCATTATATCTATTTTTCAATATTCTTTAATAAATAATTTTTTTATGTGTTGTAATATACATATATTAGCTTATTTAATTATATTTATTATGAATATTGTGATCGTGTCTGTCGTCGTACTGTCCTCCCTCTTCCTCATTTACGTTAATGATCTGCTGGAAAGGACCAGGAATCCAATCTACCGCTTTGCAGATGATAGTACGCTTATTTTTTTATTCACTTTGAGCGTTTGAACATCGGCTACTCGTGCAAATATCCACAGACGGTAGGTAGTCGTTCAACTTAACACAGACCTGGAAGAAATTCTATCTTGGTGTGACAGTAAGAATTTAACACTACAAAAACATAAGCGGCAGTTTTTTCTTAAAATGTTAACGTTGCTGAATCAGACATAGTTATGTCGGGGTACATTATTCCTCTAGCAACGTCACTCCAATTTGCTGGTGCTCTGCTCCCAAACATACACTGCGTTTGTGGGATTCTATTCAGAAGAGAGCTGTTCAGCTAAGTGGAGACCCAGAACTGACCAGCAACTTTAATTCCTTTAAACTTCGAAAAACGGTTGGCAACTTGAGTCTATTCTACAAGTATTTCCATGGAAAGTGTTCCACGGGTGTAGCTCGCTTAATTCGCCCCAAAGAGATGCATGCTGGAATTACACGTCGCGCTAATACTTCACATCCGTTCAGCTTGTCACTCCTCGTATAACCCTTTTCAAGCAGTTTTGGAGTACTTCATCCCTTTGGAATGATTTACCTAGGACTATGTTTCCCACCGAGTACAATTTACAGCGATTCAAGACCAACGTGCCGCTCCTGTAGTGCTGCAGAAATTTCCCTGCAGCACGTGTGCTACGCCCATAAAAAAAACGTGGAATATGTGCATCAGGCCAGATCCTAGAAAAGAGATTGTCAACAGATTTTTGGATTTATTCTTCATCACGAATATTTTAACAAATTGGTTAACCCTTTTACAACCTTTCTGCTCATCAAAGCTTACCAGGTGTACAAGTATGAAATGCGGATTTCAGACAACAGATGGTGCACCAACGCAGTTTGTGCTATAAAGATTTGACACTGCGCCATTTTGTTGTGTCATCAACAAGTGCGAGTGATAAATTGGAAAAGTGTGTGCATAGTGTTGTGTTGTTGTGTTCAATATGTCGAAATTTATACCGAACAAAAAGCATTCGCGGACAGCATTAATTGTTGGTTTTCATTTGAAGAAAACTGCTGTTGAATCCTACCGATTACTTCGAGAAGCTTATGGTGAACATGCTCCATCGCAAGATACGTGTGAACGATGGTTTCGGCGTTTCAAAAGTGGTGACTTCGATGTTGCAGACAAGGAACGTGGAAAACCGCCAAAAAAAATACGAAGATGTGGAATTGCAAGCATTGTTGGACGAAGATGATTCGCAAACACAAAAACAGCTCGCCGAGCAATTGGGCGTTAGTCAACAAGCTGTTTCCAATTGGCTACGAGAGGTGGGAAAGATTCAGAAGACCGGTAGATGGGTACCACATGAGTTGAACGACAGGCAAATGGAAAAGCGCAAAAACACGTGTGACATTTTGCTCGCCGGGTACAAAAGGAAGTCGTTTTTGCATCGCATAGTTACACGGGATGAAAAGTGGATTTATTTTGAGAATCCCAAGCGCAAAAAATCATGGGTAGACCCAGGCGCACCATCCACATCGACCGCAAGACCGAATCGCTTTGGCAGAAAGACGGTGCTCTGTGTTTGGTGGAACGAGAGGAGCGTGGTCTATTATGAACTGTTAAAACCTGGTGAAACGGTTAATACCAAACGTTACCAACAACAATTGACCGATTTGAACCGTTCGCTGCTTGAAAAAAGACCAGAATACCGAAAGAGGCAACACAAAGTCATTTCTCTTCATGACGATGCTCCACCACATACGGCAAAACCAGTTCGCGACACGTTGGAAGCACTCAACTGGGAAGTTCTACCCCATGCAGCTTACTCACCAGACTTGGCTCCTTCCGAGTACCACTTGTTTGTATCGATGGGTCACGCACTTGCTGAGCCGCGCTTTGGTTCGTACGAAGATGTGAAAAAATGGCTCGATGAATGGTTCGCAGCAAAAGGGAAAGATTTTTACTGGCGTGGTATTCACAAATAGCCCGAAAGATGGGAAAAATGTATAACAAGCGATGGAGCATAATTTGAATAAAGCACTCTTTATCATTCTTCCGAATGTAACATGTTTTTTTAGAAAAAAAAATCCGCATTTCATACTTGTACTCCTGGTAAGATTTGGACAATTACTTGCATATATTATGTAGATTTGTTATAATTTTTGACAAATCCCATTGGTATTGGAATAAGTAAGTTATTGTTTTAATATTTCTTAAAATTTTTATATGTCTAATGTATTGCATCTTACAGATGTCTAATGTATTGCATCTTACAGAAAAAAAAAATTATAATTTCCTGATTAGAAATTATAAATCTTTAAAAGTGTAATGATTTAATAAGTTTCACTTTTGGAAATTTTTGTTAAACAATTTTCCTTTTAATTATAAATAACCTTACACCACTTTATTTTTGCAACCGAAGTGCGTTTCACTGACCATTGTGTCATCAGGATTGTCAATCAGCGCTGCTAATAATGTTGACATAGGTAGCGAATCCAAAGGTTTATTTGCTGCCTCTATCGACCATCAAGTGATACTAACTATAGAACACTTTTCGCTTCTCTTGCGGACACCATCTATCATTTAGAGATTAATAATCCAAGGCCTAAAATAGCCACCTGGAGCGACTTTAATGTCCAAAACATCAATTGGCTTAAGTATTCAAATACGACCGACGAACAAGCTCGTGAAGCTGAATGATAATCAGTCAGTTGTGGTTTTACTCTGTTTATCGATGAACTAACACGGATCCCTGATCGAGACTGAGAGTTCGCCAGTCTTCTCGATCTATTTCTAACCACCAATCCAGAGATTTACACTGGCACTGTAAATTCACCGTTAGGTTCTTCCGACCATAAACTGTATATCCTACCGATTACTGGTGGAGAGACAACTAAACAGCGCAAGATTTGGCACTACAAAGCTACTAAATGGGAAGAATGAAATATTTTCAACATTTCTTTTGGTTAAACTTTTATTTCAGATACGACGAGCCATCAAACTGCGCCAGCCAACGATTTTATCTACATCAGCTTGTCGATAATACTGTTATTTGTTTTCTTATAACTTAGTTACTTACTATTAATGACCAATTCATTCGAAACACGTGTGTATGATTACTTTTCTCTTGACAGCCTCCCAAATAATTTTGATATTCTTGCAAAGTTGTCACCCTATTATAATTATAATTATAATAACCTTTTGAAGGCTTTGTGTTAATCAACCGTGATTAGATATTTTCTACATTGGTAGGAAGAAGTGTCATTTGTATTTTCTTGGAAACTTTTGAAGTTATCTTATTTTCGCATTTAAATTTTGTTCACTACATTTCCGATTAAGGAAATGTAAAGCTAACAAGTATATATATTTTCGTTTCATATCCGTGTAAAAATTAATTAGATTTTCTACGTACATATAAGTCGATCAGACGTAACTTACCAATTTATTTAAATATATGACACCATACTTACGACTTTTTTATTGAGCTATGCAACAATTTTTTTATTTTTAATGATTTTCTCAAATTTTATAACTTTGAAACTACAGATTCATTTCAAAAGCTACGGTAAATATGTAGTACGGACTCGCATCGGTAGTCTTAATACAATATATATGTATGTTTACTTACCTTATCATAAACTATATAAACTCTAGAACTATATATATATATATATATATATATATATATATATATATATATATATATATATATATATATATATATATATATATATATATATATATTTATTATATATATATATATATATATATATATATATATATATATATATGTATATATATATATATATATATATATATATATATATATATATATATATATATATATATTCAGTAGAATCCCCATTACCCGAATCGCGATTATCTGAAATCAGGCTTATCCGAAACAAACTGTTAAAAAGCAAATTGTATTCCCATTAAACGAAAAAATTCCCATTATACGAAACAGACGATGAGTGGTATCTTTAACGCGTCGAGGACTCCCCGACGTCTCAAATTTCACCGCTGTCTATATTTTGGTTAGTCGACGAGTTACTCATTACGTCTATTATTATTGTAAAGGTAATAATAGTTTCGTTTTAATAGATATTCTACAAAATGAAGCATCATAATAATAAGCGTAAACGTGTTGTTATTACCTTAAAAGAGAAACTTGAAGCAATTCAACGTTTAGATAATGGTGAACTTCTTAAAAATATAGCGAAGGAAGTGGAGAAAAAATCGCGAAAAACTTGAAAAATGGTGTAGTGTTTTTTCATCGCTCACACAGGCACGAAAAAGTATGAAAAGCGGTGAATACCAAAAAGTGGATGATTCTTTATTTTTATGGTTTACACAGAATCGAGAACGTGGAATACCAGTTTCAGGAACAATTTTAAAACTTAAGGTAGAGTTTAAGCGAAGAGTTGCCGGTTATTGAAGCGCCTGTAAATTTTTCTGCAAGTGATGGATGGCTAGACAGGTGGAAAAAAAGACATGGTGTACGTCAACTGAAAGTTTGTGGAGAAAAATTGTCAGCTGATGTATCTGCTGCAAAAAAATTTGCAGAGAATTTTGAGCAGCTTATGAAAGAACATGGTTTACAACCATACCAAATCTATAATTGTCATGAAACAGGCTTGAACTACAAAATGTTACCGCACATTATTATGTATTGGTAAGTCAGCAAATTCGCGAACCTTTAAGAATATTCTTCGCAATGCTTTTCCTGTTTTGTATAAAAATCAAAACAATGCCTGGATAAACGCAACTCTATTTAAAGACTGATTTTTTGGAGATCTTGTTCCCAAAGTGGAACTTTTTTTAAAAGAACACGGATATCCTAGAAAATATATTCTATTACTAGATAACGCCCCCACTCACCCAAATGCGGAGCAACTTGAAAGCGGGGAAATAAAAGCAATGTTTTTGCCTCCTGCTGTAACTTCTCTTATTCAGCCTATGGATCAGGGTGTACTGGAAAATTTAAAACGCAATTACAGGCGTTTGTTATTGGAGCATATTTTAGAAGAAGTAGATGAAGGTGGCAATTTTACTGATTGTCTAAAAAAGATAAATTTGAAAAATGTTATATATTGGATAGCTTCAGCCTGGAATCAAGTAAAGAGTAGTACTCTGGAAAAATCTTGGTGGAAATTGATTGCACAAGAGGAGAAACATTACTCAGAGGCAGAAACAGAAGATAATGAAAGTTTACATCAAATTATTACAACAATATCGAGATGTGAATGTGTTACGGAAACCGATGTTTGTAAATGGTTAAACAGTGATAGTGTGGAAGATGAAATGACTGACCAAGAATTAATTAAAAGTGTATACAAAAATGCTAATAAAATAGATAGTGATGGTGATGATGATAACGAAGTAGAAGCCACTGACAATATTCCAGTAAAAATGTCATATTCCAGTAAAAATGTCACATTCAAAAGGACTAGAGGCCCTAGAAAAAGCGTTAACTTATCTAGAACAACAAGAAAATGCAAACCCCGCGGACGTTTTGCTTATTAAACGTTGGAGAGACGTTGCAACCAAAAACAGAACTAACGCAAAACGATTGCATTTAAAAATTACCTCATTTTTAAGACATTAAAGTTAAGAATGAAACTGTTTTATTTTCGATTTTCCGTACATATACTTAAATTGAGTAAAGTGATTGTTCTATTCTTTGTTTTAATAAATACCTATGTACGTAATAGCATATCGTATAAATGCTTTTAAGTCAATCTGCATTGTTGTATTCATTCTAAATTTTTATTTTTTTTATTTTATAAAAAAATTCGGATTGACCGAAATTTCGATTATCTGAAGTCACTTTGGTCCATATTATTTGGGATAATCGAGATTATTATATATACATATATATATATATATATATATATATATATATATATATATATATATATATATATATATATATACTAGCCGGGCCCGCGGCTCCGCTCGCGTGGACTTGATTCACTACTATCGTCACTGCTTATTCCTTATGTTACCCAACGTAATCAAATATCCCCCATTATTTCTCCTTATTTCCCATTATCTCTACATAATTTCCATTATCTAGGCTTATCTCTGCTCATCTCCCATTATTTCTCCTTATCTCCCATTATTTCTCCTTATTTCCCATTATCTCACCCTATTTCCCATTATCTAGGCTTATCTTGACTTATCTCCCATTATTTCTCCTTATCTCCCATTATTTCTCCTTATCTCCCATTATCTCACCATAACTCCCATTATCTAGACTTATCTCTGCTTATCTCCCATTATCTCTCCTTATCTCCCATTATTTATACTTATCTCCCATTATCTCACCTTATCTCCCATTATCGAGGCTTATCTCGATTTATCTCCCATTATTTCTCCTTATCTCCCATTATCTCACCTTATCTCCCATTATCTCACCTTATCTCCCATTATCTAGGCTTATATCGAATGATATAGAACATATGTACAAATTTATAAAAACACGTAAATCGGATAAGTGGTTCTCGAGTGATAAGCACACTAACGGACAGACAGACAGACAGAGAGACGTTGCATTTTATATATATTGTATTCTTTGCTACATGATATTGTTCCATATTTAATGCTTTAGGGAGTGTATTGCAAGAGAACGCGCTAGCGGCAAACTTTTCTCCGACTTGATTCACTATTATCGTCACTGCTTATTCCTTATGTCACCTAATAAAATATATCCTCTAACCTGGCCAGAGAACATACGTATGTTTAAAAAAAAAAAAAGCACGTAAATCGGATAAGTGGTTCTCCAGTGATAAGCACACTAACGGACGGACAGACAGACAGACGGACAGAAAAACATTGCATTTTATATATAATATAGATATTCTCTGCTACATAATATTGTTCCATATTTAATGGTTTGGACTGTGTATTGCAAGAGAACGCGCTAGCGGCAAACTTTGTCCGACTTAATTTACTATTATTGTCACTGTTCATTCCTTATACTACCTATCGTAATAAAATATAGCCTATAACCTGGCCGGAGAACATATGTATGTTTTTAAAAAAAAAAGTACGAAAATCGGATAAATGGTCCTCCAGTGATAAGCGCACTAACGGACAGACAGACAGACAGAGATAGGTTGCATTTTATATATATTATAGATGTAATAAAATATATACCTATAACCTGGTCAGAGAACATATGTATGAATTTAAAAAATCACGTAAATCGGATAAGTGGTTCTCGAGGGATAAGCGCATTAACGGACAGACAGACAGACAGACAAACATTGCATTTTATATATATTATAGATACAGATTATTATTATTATTATATAACCTGGCCAAAGAATACATTTATGAATTTAAAAAAAGACAGGTAAATCGGATAAGTGGTTCCCGCGTGATAAACGCACTAATGGACAGACAGACAGACAGAGAGATATTGCATTTTATATATATTATAGATTATACATTACAGATATTCTTTGCTACATAATATTGTTCCATATTTAATGGTTTAGGCTGTGTATTGCAAAGGCACGCGCTAGCGGCAAACTTATTTCCGACATCATTCACTATTTTACGTCACTGCTCATTCCTTATGCTACCTATCGTAATAAAATATAGCCTATAACCTGGCCAGAGAACATATGTGTGTTTTAAAAAAAAAAAGTACGTAAATCGGATAAGTGGTTCTCCAGTGATAAGGTAACTAACGGACAGACAGACAGACAGACAGACAGACAGACAGACAGACAGAGAGACGTTGCATTTTATATATATTATAGATATATATAATATGTATATGTATATGTATATGTATATGTATATGTATATGTATATGTATATGTATATGTATATGTATATGTATATGTATATGTATATGTATATGTATATGTATATGTATATGTATATGTATATGTATATGTATATGTATATGTATATGTATATGTATATGTATATGTATATGTATATGTATATGTATATGTATATGTATATGTATATGTATATGTATATGTATATGTATATGTATATGTATATGTATATGTATATGTATATGTATATGTATATGTATATGTATATGTATATGTATATGTATATGTATATGTATATGTATATGTATATGTATATGTATATGTATATGTATATGTATATGTATATGTATATGTATATGTATATGTATATGTATATGTATATGTATATGTATATGTATATGTATATGTATATGTATGTATATGTATATGTATATGTATATGTATATGTATATGTATATGTATATGTATATGTATATGTATGTATGTATATGTATATGTATATGTATATGTATATGTATATGTATATGTATATGTATATGTATATGTATATGTATATGTATATGTATATGTATATGTATATGTATATGTATATGTATATATATATGGTTGCTTTGCTCCATTTTTAAGGTTAAGGTGAAATGAATACCTATGATGAATGGAATTTGGTTGATCTAGGATGTAATGGTCGTGGTCTACACCAAAGGGTCATCCGACGAACACGTCATCACCATTTGGAATTCGTAGCTTCGGTTTCATAGTTGCCATCTTCATTGCTTTTTTTTCGAAGTAGATCATGAAGATATTGGCCACTGTCAGTGTTAGAGACGACCCCATAGCTGCAGCTTCTCTTTATGGTATATATCTTTATCGTACATGAAATAGGCGTTTTTCAGGGAATGTCTAGACAGATCTGTTACATGAGCTGGAATCTTTTCGTTTTGTGCTATTTGTCGTAGCGCTTCATCAATTGATATATTGGGATATAATAATTTGACGTCGAAACTAACGATGATGTCGTTTGAGCTTATGTTGAGAGTATCTAGAATATGCTTAAAGTGTTCTGAATTTCGTACGTATGATTCGGCTTGTTTTAATAGAGGTTGTAGTATGTTTCCTACGTATTTCTCCGGCTAGTGTAATGGGAAGTTAAGAGCGCTGACTACTAACAGTAAAGGAATACCGGTTGTGAGGATTTTAGGAAGTCTATAGAATTTTAAACATTTGCTTGACTTTTTTCTAGCGATGAGTTTCTTCTTGTCATCTTTATCGATGCGGGATTCGTTAATTTTGGATTTTATGTTTTTTCGAAGTATGTTCTAGAGTCTCTGGCGACTAGTTTGTAACTTGGGTCTTCAAGGATGGTTTTGATTTTCTTTGAGCATTCTTCAGTATCGATAACGATAATGGCATTTCCTTTGTCGAATGGTATAATGCTAATGTTTTCCATTTTTGTCAGTTTTTCAAGAGCTCGAGACTCTTCTGCAGTTAGATTGGACTTCGGTTGTTTGGAAGATTACAACCTTCTGATGTATTTGTGCAGCTGATTTTTCGTCCAAGAATATCAAGCTTGTCTCTACGCTGGCAATTATTTCTTCAACGGAGATACTTTTTTGGGATTGCTGCATAATCAAAATCAAAGTTGACATTTTACACTGTGTGGTAATTCGTTGATAACCTGCTGAATCCGGAAACATATTATTTATTTTTAGTCATTAAGAAAATTTAAGGTTCTAGTGAATAATAAATCAAAATTATATGATAAATTAGGTGTATATGAAATTAATCAAAAAAGAGTTGTGATTCAATATACATGAGACAAATTGGTGGACTAATAAATGAACGACTGAAAGGAATATTTAAATACAATTAGAGCTTTTGCCGAGCACGGCATAGACTTCAGACACTTTTTCAATAACAGTAATACAGAACTACTTCATACTGACAGAAAAATGTAAAATATTAAATCACCTGGAAATGAAGGGATTTGAAAAGACCCAAAAACACAATAAAAAGGTTACAAACACTCAATTAGACTTCAGAAATACCCTTATTCCCGACAAAGAAATAAATTATATAATTAGGTCGAAACACACTTTTGTTTTTGGATCAGGCAGAAAAAGAAAAATAGATTGTGAAATAATATCAAGTAGCGGCTTAACTTACTAAGTAGAATACAGATAGAAGAAAGTTAAGAATATCAATTTTTTTACTTATTGGTCTCGATGTAACTGTAAAAATTGTTTACGTACCTCTTATTGTAAGTACGTTTGTAGTTAATCACTCGTAGTTTTTTGTTGGATTAGTTTTATGTAATAGAACGTATGAGACAGGTCCTTAATACTTAAATGATGCAAGTTGTATATCAACACTGGCGGAGCTGCTGCTAAAAGCTAATTTTTTAATAACAATTCAAGCGGTTAGAGCTATTTTGAATTAGCAGTTCATAAGCTCTTATACTATATGTTTTCGCTAACCACGGCTTTCAATCCGAGTTTTTATTTTCGAAGGGAAGTATTGAGATATTTAGGATATTGGTTATTATTGATAAGACATAGACTTTCAGACTCGACAAACGACAATATATTTTTGTTATCTTGTTTCAAAGTTAAGAACTTTCGACGAAATAAAACAACACAGAAAACGACTGACTGAAATGATAAATTTTATATTTTTTCTTAAGAAAAAAAAAAGGAAAAAAAATGTTGGATTATTTACTACTTTTGTATTTCTTTGTTTCGGAAACTTCTTGGTTTCCATTAAAAGCTGGAATAACCATATAATATATAAATGGTAGTGGCTAAAAAACAATTTGCAACACCACTAGATAACTATATTCGTACATTAACAGAAAAACTAAAATTTTAAATATATCCTTTTAATTTTATTATTTTAATAAATCATTCCCCTCTAGGTCGTATCTACATGACTTTCCTCATAATTTGTTATTTTTAACAAAATATTCTATATACTTCAGCTCAGTGGTTCGCGAAATATGTGTCGCAACATTAGCATTAAACAACTGAGAGGGGGTCTCGGGAGGAATTTTAATATCTTATTAAGATGTTTATTTCCGCCTTTCGCAACATGAATAAAAATATATTAAATAAAAATAACTACAGAATATATTTGTCATAATAGAAACTTAAACGTGACTTCTCTTTCACCTGGCGGTATATATACGAAACTACATTATTAATAATTAATCCGATGCATATGCCGTTTGTAAGAAACAAGTGACCCAAATCTGGATTCTGTATTATATATGTATAGCCACACTATTATTATTTTGAAGGTTGAGACTTCTTTTCTTTTGCTTTAAGGACCTAAACTTGTTTGGTTCACCAACTCAGGTATTCTTGAATCTTTTTGTACCAAGACTTTTTTTTTTGAAAAAAAGTCAAATGTTAGCAATCACTTGTCATTTGAATAAGTTTTTCTTTCATGTTTATTGAAATCTCAGAACATTGAAAGAAATTGAATCAAAACGGATTCACGGTCCATCTATAATTGTCATAGGTATTTTGAAAATAGACACAAAGTTTTAAATTGTGCAAACTGACTTTAGTGTTTACAAAATAAGATCTTGAATGCACTGGTATGAGTTAAACCTCTTTTTCCAATTGAAGTCAATTTTAAATCAAGTTTTTTTTTATAAATCCGTTAATTTTATATATGCGCATCGCTCCTTATAAACGCTCTAGACTCTCCGTTTAATACTTTCTGGAGTAAAATGGAAGGTTTCAGAAATGTTACGAAATAATTTGTATTACTTGGTGATAGTGGTTGTAACAAAGCAACAAATTGAGATATTTTCTAGCAGATAGAAACACTGATGTTAGGTCATCCTGTCCTTGTTTATTATGAATAAAGTTGAGTACTGGAAGAGGTGGAGGAAGAGGGTTGGCAGCAAACTATTTTTAAAGGGGAGAAAAAATAGGATAAATATAGACAATTGACCGATGGTTTTGAGATGGAGAAACTGGTATTTTAGGTGTATTATTAGAGAATATTGCAGCTGTATTTTCGTATATTTTAGGACTATTTTATATGTATATAATTGCATGCATTTTTAGTACCAAGGCATCAGTCTTATAAGAAATTTTCTGTTTTATACCTGCAAAATAATCATCATAATTTATTTTCAAGATTTGACGCTCAACAGACTGGTTGATGAACATAGTAAAATAAAGTGCCTTATCATAGTTACGAGGCTGATTTGAAAAGTCCGTGCAAAAATAAAAACTATTTATGTGTTTGGGGTAAACCTTTTTTAACCTTTTTTATTTTTCGACATAGTCTCCTTTTAGGCTTATACACTTCGTCCAACGATGTTCTAGTTTGTTGATCCCTTCCAGATAATAGGATTTGTCCAAGTCTGCAAAATATCCATAAAGGTCTGCAATCACCTCCTCGTTTGAATAAGATCTTTGTCCCGCCAGCCATTTCTTCAAATTGGGGAACAAATAGTAGTCCGAGGGAGCCAAGTCTGGAGAATAGGGGGGATGCGAAACGAGTTGGAATCCTATTTCCATTAATTTTGCGACCAGAACTGCTGAGGTGTGTGCTGGTGCGTTGTCGTGATGGAAAAGGACTTTCTCGTGGGCCAATCGCGGGTGGTTTTCTTGCAGCTCGGCTTTCAAACGGTCCAATAACGATGAATAATATTCACCTGTAATAGTTTTACCCCTTTTCCAGATAGTCGATGAGGATTATCCCTTGCGAAACCTAAAAGACAGTCACCATAACCTTTCCGGCCGAAGGAACGGTCTTCGCCTTTTTTGGTGCAGATTCCCCCTTGGTAACCCATTGTTTAGATTGTTGTTTATGTATCTATGTTTCATCCACAGTGACGAAACGACGCTTAAAGTCCTCCGGATTCTTCTGGAATAGCTGCAAACCATCCTTGCAACACTTCTGGTCAAGCGTGAGCAATCGCGGCACCCATCTTGCGGATAGCTTTCTCATGTCCAAATGTTTATGCAAAATATAATGTACCCGTTCAATCGAGATGTCCACAGCACTAGCAATCTCACGCACCTTAACTCTTCTGTCATCCATCACCATATCATGGATTTGATCAATGATTTTTGGAATCGTAACCTCCACAGGCCGTCCAGAACGTTCAGCGTCACTTGTGCCCACATGGCCAGTCCGAAAATTTTGAAACCACTTATAAACCTAATCGAAGGTGCAGAGTCACCATAATGTTTATCAAGCTTCTCTTTAGTCTCCTGAGGCGTTTTGCCTTTCATGAAGTAATGTTTAATCACCACACGAAATTCTTTTTCGTCCATTTCTTGAAAATCACTCGACTTCCTTGATTCACACGAATGCCAAACACAAAGAAATAGACCAATATGGCTGAAACTTGGTGTGCGTTCATTCAAGAGATGCTACTAACTAAACATGACCTCGATACGCGCCGGTGGTGGCATCTCTCGGACTTTGCACGGACTTCTCAAACCAGCCTCGTATGTCGAGCTCTGTAACACAATCTTTTTGAGAAAAAAAATCCGGGTTTCGTAACGAATTAAATTCTACTGATGAATGTAACACCAAGACAGAATTTGTTCCAGGTCTTTGTTAAGTTGTCAAAGGTAGTGAACGTAGAAAATCATCAAATATTTTGTTTTACAATAAATGTTGCATCTATAATAAAATCAAATACATACTTAAATAATTAAATAATAACACAGGATCACAAAAAAAAAAGTTTTGTAGTTGAAAGGTGAAATACCATACAATATGTTTTTTAGTGTGCTGAAAACGAATCCGATGTCACAATTGGCTCATTATTGAAAGATTTCGACATAACCTCAAAAACACCTCGAAAATGACCATAAATACTTTTACAAACAAACTAAAAATATAAACAATCAAACCACATGTATATTGGGGTGTCGAATTCGAATCCAAGGTTAGAATTCATCCATCACGTCAGCATTTTGACGTTATCTCAAAAAACACGTCAAAAATGGTCAAAAATATGTCTGTAAATAAATTAAAAAATTGAATGAACAGACTATCATATCTATATGTGTTTTGGGGTGCTTAAACCGATTATGTCAAAAGAATTGGCCTATTAAGTCAAGATCTTAAAAAAACCTTCAAAAGTTCAGTCGTTTCATTCACAGGTTTCTGGATTAAGGTAAGTCCCCTCGCTTCTCTCCCAGTTGGATGCTTTATTAAAATGATTCCCCTCGCACTCATCCTTGCGATGCTGGATAACAGTGAGTCCCTACACGTCTCACCCAATGTAAGAACTTTACAACCAGAATTCTAAACCTAATATAACCTAATGCAACAACTGTATTCTACCTAACCTAACATAGCGTAATGCAAAAAACCTGCACCAAAAGTTTTACACTAAGAAATCTAAACCTAACAGAGTCTAATGCAAGAAACTGACACCAAGAACTATACCCCAGGAACTCTAACCCTAGCACAGCCTAATGCAAGAAACTTACACCAAGAACACTAAACCTAACATAACCTAATGCAAGAAACTTACACACAAAACTTTACACCAAGAACTCTAAACCTAACATAAGCTAATGCAAGAATCTTACACTAAGAACTTGACATCAAGAATTCTAAACCTAACATAACCTAATAGAAGAAACCTACATCAAGAACGTTAAACTATAACCATAACGTAGCCCAAAGCAAAATAAAAACTAGCAGACCATGTATAAGTATACCTATTTTGGGTCGCTGAAAGCAAATATGTCAACAGAATTGACCTATTACGTCAAGATCTTGAAATATCCTCAATTAGTCCAGTCCTTTCATTTACAGGATGCTGGATTATGGTGAGTTTCACCACTTTTCACCCTCGGGGTGCTTTATTAAAGTGAGTCCCATCACCTCTCACCTACGATGTATCTTATTAAGGTAATTTCCCTCACCTCTCACCCTCGGGATGCTCTATTTAAGTGAGTCCCCTCGCCTCTCGTCATCGGGGTGCTTTAGTTAAGTTTAGACAAGCGAGGAGGACCAGCAACCTGTGAATGAAAAGATTGGACTTTTAGAGGTTATTTCAATTTCTTGAATTAATAGGTCAATTCTTTTGATATATTCGCTTTAAGCACTCCAAAATACGTATAAATATAGCGGTCGGTTCAATTAATTTTTTAATTTACTTACAGACGAAATTCTTACCATTTTCGAGGTTATATCAAAATACTTACGTGATGGGTAAATTCTCACATTAGATTCGACTTTAGTACCCCAAAATACGTATATATATAGTAGTTTACTCCGTTACAGTTTTAATTTATTTGTAAAAGTATTTTTGGTCATTTTGGAGGTGTTTTTTGACGTTATGTCAAAATTTTTAGGTGGTGAGTCAATTCTGACCTCGGATTCGTTTTTAGTACACCGAAAAACATATGGTATGGTATCTCACATTTCAACTACAAAACTTTTTCTTTGTGGTACTGTGTAATATATATAAATATTATAAAACATGAAAATTAATTTAAACTCAAAATGAAAGCTATTGATATAATATTATAACAAATAAATATATTATTTTTTTTTTTTTTTATTCCTCAAACAATATCATATTTCATTTTACACAATAGAAAATAATGAGTTATATGCAGACTTCAAAAATAATACAGTTTAATTATCGGTAAATTGAAATAAAAAACTAAGATGCTTATATTTTAATATTTTAAATAGAATACATCTAAAATTATTAAGTTATCTAGTATCCACCTAACTATGAACGAAAACTCACAGAGTTTAAAAAATATTTTTCCATGTAACTACCGTCTACATTAATATAATCTCAGTTAAGTATTTTGCGAGTTGTTTCACTCTATCTACAAAATGCTACAACGGCTTTTACTTATCATTTTAGCAAAATTTCGTACCAGTGGGAAAATAGCAAAGCGGCAAATTGAGGCTACAAGGTGGAGGTTACAGTTTAATGCATTTGCAACTGTCGGCGATGGCTTGAACTGTGCGTGCATTTTGGAGCCTATCTTTGTCGTATAACAGCAAAGTTTTGGTTCTTCATGAATTTAAACGTTTTCCTCCAAGCTATAAGTTTGGGATTATCCTTCTCTAAACCTCTTCATCAATCTTGGATCCTTTTTCAAAATGTTTAATAAGCAATATTTCTTCGCAATCTCAATAAACGGTTGCAAAATTTTCCAGAAGGCGACTGAATTTTCGTCTTCTTTGGAAGTGGAGAGTCCTTTTTTTATACCTAAAATTTTGACACTGTAGTATTGTATACTCGACCTTCTTTAGCATGCGCTGGTCATTTCATACAGCTGCAAATCCTCAACAAGCCATCCTTTAGTTCTTTTTTCAACCGGTCGTCCTGATCTGGGGTCATCCTGAACTGAGTCTCGGTCCCGCCGAAACTGTTTAGACCAAAATTTTACTTAAGAATAAAATGGGCTGACATCGCCGTACATCTGGAACATTCTTTCATGAATAACTCTTGGCCCATTTCCACCTGTAATGAAACACTTCATTAATGCACGATGCTCCAAATTACTTTTACTAATTTTTCTTGAAAAAAGTTGTGGAAACTACAAAACACAACGAACCTGTCAAAATAGAACTAATTTAGAACCCAGCAAATTTTTGTATGACATCATTGTCATGGTCGTATACTTTAAAAAACACTCCTGTAAAAGTACTTAAAGTTTCTAGTTAGAGATATTTCCAAATCTACATAAATATAAGTTCTAACCTGTACGAATGACCATTATTATCTTCAACTAATTGAACTCTCTTTGTAATTCCACTGTTTGACATGAGACCAAGAAGCACGCGAAATCGTCAACAACTAGTGAATACAGGCCCTTTATCATCATTCTCTGCTTCAATTTAATACTTTATGTTCTTTATCGTTTAATTGGAACACTTGAACGGGAATCTGATTTTGTCGTTAAATGCCGTGCTGCATTAAATTGTGGCATACTATTAATGGTTCAAAGAAATCATTAAAAATACGCAGTTATACTAGATTTTCATTTTAGTTAAAATTTTGTACAAACTGTGGAAAAAATAGCAATCATTTATATTCATACATATAGTAAAAGCGTAACATATAGACCAAAACTTTCATTGGTAGAATATTATCCATTTGTCTGTCGGTCTGCTTATTTTGGGATTACATAAAAATTGCTGAATGGCTATGGATGAAATTTTTGATGAACATAGAGTAGATCCCATATCAGGTTATAGGGTACTTTTCATCCCGAAAAATTATTTATAGGCTATGTTACAATAATTATTTTTATAGGACAGATTTGCATAATTTTACTTATATTGGTAATATAAAATAATATACGTTCTGAAACTCACCCATATATCTTATATGCAGAATATGTCACAATAAAGGACCGCTATTGAAAATATTTTTAGAAATTCCTTCGCCAACAGAAAATTATTACTTATGTGAATGATTTGGGACCATACATGTGTTACAGCTACTAATTATAGTCATGTACAGGATATGTCATAGTACCACATCATTATTTTTATTAAATGGACATGAAGGGTTGATTATAACTTTAATTACTGGAATGCAAAAAACGTTAGGTGACAATATTGAAAATAGGGGCGAAACTTATAACTAAAAATACCTTAATAATAACTTTACTTCATTCCACTGTTTAGATGATAAAAAAAAATATATGGTAAGCTAATGATTGTGCAAAAACAGATCATTTTGAGACAAACACCTACTTCAATACTATTTGTAAAGATGAAACTTTTATGTGATAGAAATCAGTTAATTACTATATTGGACGAAAAGTAAAATGTGTCTAATTTTTAAAAATTTATTATCTAATAATGATAAATCTCGAAGTCAAATTCAATAATAACCCAAATGTTACCGAGTAAATCGCGTTGCTACGTGTAAAAATATAGTAAGTTTCTTGAAGCGGCAAACTTCAATTTAAATTTCCTATATTGGAAATGCAAAAGACACAATAAGATGTTTAGGATTTCTGTTATTATTGAACAAATCCACACTTTGAGGGTCGATGAAAGAGCAATAGGTTTTCAGAGACAATAAACTTCGAAAACAGAAAATCACAAGGATTGGTTAAGCATATCTTTATAGGATGTCTAACTTGTAATTCGCTTTCTAAACTTATTTTAAATTTTAGCATAATTTTATTTAGATATGATGTGACTTTTGGGGAAGCCTGTTATTTCAATCCCTACTTTATGGTCTTTTTCAACACTACTTATAAATATATCTGAATCATTGCAACAAAGCATGTTTTGGTTGGTAACAGCCCCCGATCTATCCAGTTCGACTTCAGATATAGATCTCATTAGAAAAGGAGAAGGACATTGTCTCCATCATAATTTTAATTGGTCCTTCACCACAAGGAACTGTGGATGGTTTCCGTCGGGGTCGGCGAACAGTCCCTCCACGTCTGACATCACATAGACATTCCCTTGAGAGTGGTTAATATTTTAAAACCCATTTTAATGTTAAGGTACATTAATTAAAGTTGGAAGTTGCAATTTACTCTTATTTGCCTACCTTGTTGGATGGTTCTCCGCCTTACTAAGTTCGGCCTCAGATGTGCATTACACTCGACTGCGGAGCAAGAGAGTGGGAAGACGTTTTTTTTTTGTGTACCAATTTTTTACAATCATCTGCTTAAAAATATAGAATGTATACATAAAACAAGATTTGTTGAAATTTCCTACGAAAATTGTCTATTCTCCACAATTTTTTTGAGGCTTACATGATTTTTCTTCACAATACCTAGTATAATATAGAAGGAATAAAGGATATGCTTTAGGCGTCTTCCTTAATATAGAGGCAGCTTTTGATAGTACCTCATACTCAGTCATCAGAGACTCAATGACCAATCACGGTTCACCCAGTGCACTGGTAGATTGGGTAGGAAGGAACCTGAACTAACCAGCAGGATTCTGAGGGTTAGCTGGGCTGGAACAGATTTTAGGGGGTATCCCGCTATGGGATGCCCGCACGGAGGGGTTTTGTCACCTCTACTGTGGAGCATAGTGGTGGATGACCTACTAAGAACCCTACAGGAAGAAGGCATCGCCGCTTATGGCTACGCTGATGATGTGGCAATAGTGGTTAGAGGCAACTTTCTACAACCCCTCAAGGAGATCATGCAGAGAGCCTTGAGGATCACTCAAAGATGGTACAATGCAAAGGGACTAACGGCTAATCCATCGAAAACCAACGCCATGATCTTTACCAGGAAATACAAACCCCAAGAAATTGCACCACTTAGTTTCTGGGGCAATGAACTGGTCTATTCGAGCTCGGTGAAATACCTCGAAGTTCGTCTGGATCCAAAACTAAACTGGAAACAACACCTCAACGAAAAGAGGAGCAAATTCTACACATCCCTTTGGGCCTGTAGGAAAGCTCTGGGCAAAACTTGGGGTATGCCTAGATTAACGTACGCGGCAGTGATTTGGTGGCCCAGAATGGGCACGGTAGAGTCAAAGAACCTATTGCGTAGCCTACAGGGGAACTACCTTAGGGCGGCAGTGGGGACTAAGAGAACGACACCATTGAATCAGTTCATCATCTACACGGCGAGGGGGGACCGAGGACACTCAGGTCTGAAATTCCTTCAGGAACGCCCATTCGTCTTAAAAAAAGATAGAATCACGAAAACAAAACAAGTGATTAAGTCTTTTTCTGTCCATATCCCTGAGAGGAAGAAAATGCAAAAGCTCCTGAACATGCCAAATACCGACATTTGGTATACTGACGGTTCGGAGGCTAATGGCCGCTTTGGGGCGGGAATCTTTTACCATAAATTAAACCACAGGGAAAGTATACCCGTGGACAATATGGCTATAGTTTTCCAAGCTGAGGTGTTAGCCATCCTCAGATGTGCGAAAGTGCAAATCTCGAAAGGGAGAAATAATACGAAAATTTTAATCTGCTGCGACAGTAAAGCAGCTATACAAGCTCTTGCCAAATCCACCACGGAGAGCTTGCTGATCAGGGAATGCGTGTAAAAACTAAACACGTTAGGAGTTAACAACGAGGTTACCCTAATGTGGGTACCAGGCCACCAAGGTATATCTGAAAATGAAATAGCGGACGAACTCGCCAAGAGAGGCACCTTAGACGACCCACTTAAACAGGTTGGAGGAGTTCCATTCGCGTAAAAAACAAGATCAGGGAATGGTTGGAAAAAGAACACCAACTCTCTTGGACTGTAGGAGCGGGGTGTCGTCAAGCCAAACTCCTTATGAAACAAACTACGACAGGCAGAACAAAGGAACTCTTGTCGATGTCAAAACAAAGGCGCGCCTGAGTATAGGACTCCTTACGGGACATGTGGCACTACAAGCCCATTTATATAACCTCAAACTGGCTGAGCGGAAAAAATGTCGGCTGTGCGAGGGAGAAAGCGACGACAGTATTCACATTTTGTGCGAATGTCCTGCACTAATTGTTATAAGATACAGATACTAGGGTCAGCTATTCTGTGAACCTAAAGATCTACAAGAGGTCAGGGTGAGTAGCCTATGTCTCTTGGCAGAAAATGTCGGACACACAACACAGAAGAGTGTACTTGCAACTATAGGACATAACAAGATCTGTTAGACGGTCCTGTAATCTATTGATATTCTCTATGTTTTGGATCTATATGAATCATATATTCTGTTCGCATTAATTTAGATTAATCTATTAGTCCATTCGAATGTCCGTGCACGTTGTTGGGATCACCAATTAAGGGTATTTTTTCCTGCTGCATGCCACCTTGCCCATAATCTCTATCAAGTTTTAATTATAATGGTTCTTTATGAGATGATGAATGGATATTAACTAATCATCGTTTGACGTTTGTGCTATAAAGTAGGTTATTGGTTTACTGTATATTTACATTCGAGGAATCTTTAGAGGGACTTCCACACTATCCTGGCCAAACTACGTCGATACTTTACAGAACAAATGATACCTGTTACTTCATGTGATCTCGAAGTTTAAAATATTTTCAATCTACTGGTCTTTAGTAGCAAGTCTTTCGCGTAATTTCAGCGGCAACCCACCAGCGGAAATTGAGTAACCGTTGTTCAAACACAAATGGACTAGTTATTTTTGAACCATACAATCACCTTTATTAATGATAGTACAAGAATGTGTTATATTAAAGCAAACACCTATTGTCAATCCTATTTAAAACTGATAACTGTCGACATATAATGATGAAAGATAAGATGAAAACAATGAGATACTTTTTTTACGGGTCTAGCACACGTGCCGCAGGGAAATCCCTAAAACGCTACAGGGACGACACGTGTGCGGAAAAAGTGAATCCCGTTAGCCTTGAACCACTGTAAATTGTACTCGGTGGAAAACACAGTCCTGGGGAAATTATTCTAAAAGGATGAGGTTCTCCATACAAACGACTGCTTGAAAAAGCTAGGAGTAATAAGCTGAACCTCACACGGATGTGAAATATTAACGCGACACTTCCCATGAAAATACTTGTACAATAGATTCAAGTCGCCAACCGTTATTCGATGTTCCAATGAATCAAGGTTGCTGGCCAGTTCCGGGTCTCCAGTCAGGCGAACAGCTCTCTTCTGAATAGAATCCAACAAATGCAGTGTATGTTTGGAAGCAGAACCCCAAACATGGGAGCAGTATTCCATAGTTGGTCGAATTTGAGCTTTGTACAGAATTAACAGTTGTTGTGGATGGTAAAGCTCTCTATTTCGAAATACTATTCCCAGCTTTTGAGAAGCTCTCTTTGCTATGCTTGCAACATGTTCATGCCAAAACATATTTGCTCCCAAATTAACGCCCGGCAAATTGAGTCATGCTAGAGGAATGGAGTGCCCTGACATAATCATATCGGGTTCAGCACCGTTAACTTTTTTAGAAAAAACTGCTGCCTGGGTTTTTGAAGCGTTAAATTCTACTTACTTAGTGTCACCCCAAGATAGAATTTCATCCTGGTCTTTATTAAGTTGAACGACTTCCTGCTATCTGCGGATATTTGCCTGAGTAGCCGATGTTCGAGCTTTCAAAGTGACTAAAGCGACCAGCAGATCGTTAGTGTAAGTGAAAAAGAGAGTAGGAGACTGTATGGAGCCCTGGGATACACCGGCGTTGTTAGTGAAGGTGTTAGAAAGAAATTCATCGACTACCACTCGTAAAGAACGTTCTTTGAGAAAATATGGGAGCAATAAACAGAACTTTCCAGACATACTAGAAGAGCTTAGCACACACAAAGCAGTGCACTCTATCGGTAGTTGTTTGGCAAGATCTTCTTGCCTTTTTTGGATACCGGCTGAACTGTAGCGCATTTTCAGGAAGAAAAAAATATTCCTTTCTTAGGATGGGTTAAGAAGTCTAAAAAACTTATGTTAGTTCTCTCGCGCATTTTTTAAGTACTATGGCAGGTATCCTATCAGGGCCAGAAGCTTTTGGTATCTAGCTGCATTAAAATACGTTTTATGATACACTATCTCAAAACAATATCGAGCAGCCTTGACTACACTGTGAGATAGTTGGTGGTATGTTTCCTTCGAAATCGACAGTAGAATGTGAAGAAAAAAGTTCAGCTAACAAGTTGGTTTTCTCAACTGGTGTTGTTACAATAGTATTATATTTTGACTAATGACTTAGCGACTGAATAAAAGGACCTGGCATTATTAGGGCAGGCAAGAAGTTCATTCTTAATAATTTGATTGTGTGACTCTTTGGTTTCGTTGATAATGTTGTTCCATCTATTCCGAGTACGAATAAAGAAGTTTCGATTTATGACATTAGCATGGCATTAACTTTCTGACAAAGGAGTTAACAGATTTGGTAACTATGGTAACTTGTACTCTAGAGCCAAGACTTTCATATACAGTGCACCTCTGGCCTCTATTCACCACTAACCAAAATTCAAATAACTGTCATCATATTTTGAATACTTACGCTTCTTCACACTCGTCCTAATATCGATGTACCCTTTTTATTTTTGTTCTGACAAGATTTATTAGTATTTAACAAAAACTAATCTATTTTTTAAAATAAGTTTACGACTAAAATCGTCAAAACTTTATTTGACTTAACAATATTCAGTTGATATACTTTTCGAAAATTATTTCAGCATTAAGACCGGCAAAACCGACAGCTGTTTATATACGAATATAAAGAGAAAATTCAATAAACTACTAAAACAGTCGAGAAAGTTAATTATTTTAGAGGACGATTTAATAACCATCTATAGAGGCTTTTACAAGCAGTTAATACTAAGCGAGTTGCTAGTTTGCACTAAGTTAGCTAGATGTCGCGCCGTGTCACAGTAAATTGAAAAAGAAAATAAAATTATAAAAAGGTGTATCTCGCGGCACATCTGTGAAGAAGTTCCAGCTCTCCAGGGCGCCACGGTGCACACTGTGGGGACCACAGACCTAAGGGATTAGCTTTTTCAAGTTGCTGTACTTGTAATTACTGAATGTAATCAGATCTGCCAGATAATCTTGTAGTATCGGTCTAAAGATGTTTTGATAGTGTGTACGTTTCTGAATGCATATTAGTCAAATATTTTCTTCGTATTGATTTGGGCTCAGCATATTCACGCAAGTCATCCCTATATGTATCAGTCTATACGAATCCTAGTGTCCATTACCTAGTTTGTTAGCTAAGCCTATGGGTTCTCCACCTTGCCTATCTTCCCTATCCAAATCCTCGTAAGAATGGCTTTTTACGTCACTTAGCGTATTAAACGATTTACCAGAACGATTTATCGTCTATTGGCATGGATAAAATCTTCACGGAACACAAGGTTTGGCGACTCCGACACTATCCTGTAGAAATCGTGCAAACACTGTACACAACGTAAAATTCCAGTTAGTGAATGCATTGGTCAACGTGAAATTCAAGGTATGATATATAGTATCTGTTCCCTCTCCCAGATTAAAGGCATTTCTTTAGGAGCGCTTCGGAAGATGTGCGCATATCTTGCAGCTTCCGTTTCGTTGTTAGTTTTTAGCTAGTTATGGAGCCTAGAAGTTTACTGGTAGTACTATTTTACTTCATGTTAGTTTAATAGTACTCTTTCGTTATTATATTTGAACCATTGACTCATTCTAGATATGCTAAGATATCATAGGGGATGAGCCAGATAGAAATCCTTCCATATTATTGCGCCCTGGATGACGTTGTGGGTTGGTTATAAAATTTCGGACAGTCCCTGCTGTTGCAAATAGTACTGCTTTTTATATGACCATTAATGTATTACATGAGATTCTGTGTTGATAAGATTATGGAAATCAGTTGACAGCTGCTGATTTCTAATTGTCTTCCTATTTAGGTTTCCAAATACCAACAATTGAAAGTCTTTTTATTGTATTTCTTCCATAGGATGTAATTATTGGTAATAAGGATATGAACCAGCATTGTGTACCTACTAATATAATGTCTGGTTTGCTATGAGCTAGTCTTTGATCTGTTAACACGTTTCAATCCCAGTGTAGCTTCTTGTTATTTCTTATTTACAAGAAATAATTTCAGTTTTTCTGCTAACTCTTAGTGAAGTATTTGAGCATATAAGTGCTGAAATGGTAGATGTCTTTGCTTTTATACCAACGTAGGGAAATGCCTGACGACCCTTCATCAGGTTCAGGTTAGCATTCTGTGTAAAAGAGATGTGTACGATGTACGACATGTTTCAATTAGTTTTTAGTAGAAATGACCTAGTCCTATATACGTACAGCTTGTAGGAAGCATTTGTCTCTAATAAAGAGGTTATTCAGAAAAAAATAGCCAAAAGTTCGATGGAACTTTTGGCTATTTTTTTCTGAATAACCTCATTTCAATGTCATAAGTGAAGAAACTTTGCTAGCCAGGCTTGTAGGTTTTACTGGTCATAACAATATATTTAATATTCTCTTAACCGTAATGGTGTTAAATATTTGGCTTCGCAATTTGTCCGGGTAGTATAGGATAAATGAAATATTTTTGTACGTTTATCTGTTGGTTGCTTACTTACATCCACCAAACACATTTTTACTTCATACTCAGGATTGTTGTTCTTTTAGGGGCTCGCTAATGATGTTTTTGTGCCTTAATGAGGAGCGTTCTAATTTTTCTCTGCGAATTTTCGAAGTCTATTCTTATCTTCTATATCTTCAATTGAAAAAATTAAAAGACTGGCCTAGTTTGAAGCTCTCCTATTTAATGTTATTAATATGACAAAAAAGTTCTACTTCTCACATTCGGCCAATGTGGTTCCATGTTCGGCTGACGGGCCCAAGCCAAGTCAGCGCAAATGTTATCACCATTGTTAATTAAGGAATGACCTGATAATGTTACACGTTTTCAAAATCACTGACTTCTGAATGTTTCTGTGTATCTTTGTGTTGAGTCTTAATTGTACCAAGTGTGGTGTGAATGTTATTGGTGTAAGGCCTGTGACTGAGAAGATGAGGGGGACAATGATGTCCTTTTCTTGTTTCCATAGCCTTCTTATTTCTGTTGCAGGGACTGTGTATTTGGAGATTTTTTCTGTGTATTTCGTTTGGATGTTTATGTCGTTGGGGACAGCTATGTCAATTAAATAGGTGACTCTGCCTTTTTTGCACTGAAAACTAATATCGGGTCTATTGGCGGAGATTGTTTTATCTGTATGGATGCTAATGTATCCATGTATGTAGTGGAGCTTGTAATCTTTATTTTCGAGTATGGATGTTGGTGTGTATTTGTAGTAGGGATCTGTATTTTCTGAGTTTGTGTGTTGTGGCTAATACTTGGTGAACTACTTTTGCAGCTGAGTCATGTCTGGCTGTGTATTCCGTTCCGGCTAATATTTTTTTATTGGCTTGTTATGTGTTCGATCGTTTCTTTCTGCTGGTGGCATTTCCTGCATCTGTCTTCTGCTTTTCTTCTTTATTAATATTATTGTATTAATTTTATTATCGTCATTATTTAACATACTTAGATGATATTTATTAATTGACTATATTATTCGTAACGAAATAATATAGTTTAAAGATTAAAGCTGTCTATTAGCTTCTGGGTAAAATATATAACGGTAAGTCCAATACTACAAAAGCCATTCTTAATAACTAGAAAATGTGTTATATGTATGTAATATAAAAAATAGTTTATTCGATGAGATTATTAAAACGGCTTATATATATATATATATATATATATATATATATATATATATATATATATATATATATATATATATATATATATATATATATATATATATATATATATATATATATATATATATATATATATATATATATATATATATATATATATATATATATATAGTATATATATATATATATATATATATATATATATATATATATATATATATATATATATATATATATATATAAAGGCTCCGTGAATTACAAAAATGTATATTTCGGCACTTGGACAACGTTGACGGGTATTATGACATCCTCGCCGATATCCTTGGGATATGGAAAAAGGGTAAAATTCCTACTGAGGCGGGGAGGTGAGCGATAAAAAAAAAATACTTGGCATGAGTATGGCCAACGTATTAAAACAACAGAAATATATGCGTCTGCGGGGTAAATGAAGTTTTTTATTATTTTCAGTCCGTTTATACTGGCATAAAAAGTTATGACCTAGAGGAAGATTTTGACAAATTCCTTGATAGGTTCTGTTGGAGCTTCAAGATAATCGTTTCATTGAAATAAAATATATAATTGCAACAAAAAAATTGTTTATTCTCTCATTGATAAGGCGAAGAGCTGGATGCCTTAGAAGAGTTAAATTATTTAGAAAACCATGCAAATAATGCTTCAACTTGGGAAGGATATTTATCTTCTTCTTCTTCTACTTCTTCATACGTTAGGACCATGTCCTGTGTTCACTTCAAAGGTTTCCCAGAAACAATTGCGATGATGAAGACCAGCTCTCATACCATCTTATTGGTGGTCTTCCAAGCGGTCGAGGTGTGTTTGGTCGCTTCTCTTTTGCAACCTTAGTTAACCGGTCATCTGGCATTCTGTCCACATGATCTCTCCTATGGGTGCTGGGTCGGATAAATGAGAAGGGTTCCAAGTGAGGCTAGCGACCTGCAACAAAGTGCTCCAAGAACCAAAGGTATAGCCTCGGAACGGACTGGATTAAATAATGACAACCTGGGAGGGATATTTATCTTTTAAGAAAAGTCCCAACAAAAAAAAAAACAAGAAAAGTAAACTTACTACGATAGTGTAAATATGAATTGCACAAATAAAAATAAAAGTACATGAAATATGGTTAATAAATTTCAAAGTAAAAAATATAGCAAAAAACAAAATGAAAGACGCCACATTGATCATACTTTTGGCAACTGAATTTCTTCTTCCGTGGAAAATAAACTTATCTCCATCATTTATCGTAAAGGGAGCAGGTGTCCAATATTTTTAATTAAGTTATTAAAAGTTGTTACATCTGAAATTCCTTGACAAAAAATGTACAGCGTAATACACTATTAAATATATACTATGCTTTTAATGTTCTCTTGGGGTCAGGCTGGTAATATCAAGAGAATTTTTGTTTCTGGAGGTACAATAGCCCCCCGTTCAGATCTTCGGGGGGCGTCAACATGCAGAGAACACAATTTTAAAATAGATTTTTGTGACATACGAGGTTTAAACTAGAATATAAATTCAGTGCACCAACACTTGCAATCAATTAAACCTCATGTACTCACTCTCTGTGAAACCAAGTCAACTTTCTTTATCCTGGGTAGGACTACCATTTCCGGTTTAGGCATACCTTTGGAATCTGTCTTTTTGTCAAAAGCGATCTCTCTTGCGAATAAGAGGAGGCTCTGGAGCCCCGAAAGATTGATGTTATTTGGTTAAAAGTAATGACTCGACAAACCAGAAGGTGTTTCCATTCTATATCAGTTTTGACTCAGCTAATCGATAAACCAACACGATCCCTGATCGAGACGGAGAGTTCGCCAGTCTTCTTGACCTGTTTTTAACTACCAACCTAGATTTACCCTTTCATCGTAAATCCACCGTTAGGTTTTTTAGATCATAAATTGCTTTCGATATCGAGTATTCCACCGATCAGTGACAGAGAGGCGTCTAAATCAAGCAAGATTTAGCACCATAAATCTGCTAAATGGTTAGAACTCATGGAATATTTTCGAACTTTCGCTTGTCTGGACGTTTGTTTTAGATCCGACGACCCATCTGACTGCGCTAAGCAGGTATCTGTTACCATTTCGGCTGGTATGCAAGCTTTTTCGAAGAAATGCCCTTCAGCGGCAAACCTTGGTTCGACTAAAAATTCAACGAAGCTGTTGCTTCTAAACATCTTGCCCACCGACAATGGCGTGAAAATCCTAACGTCATAAATCATAGCGTCTTTGTTTGTACAAGAAACAGATAAAAATAAATTATCGACGAACCCAAGGAGTCACACAGATAATTAAAAACAAATTTCTTGCCTGTCCCAACAATTCCAAGTCAGAGTGTTTTTTTTTGAGCAGTTTAATCTCAGTGATGTAGTAGTGCAGTAACGGTTTCTATCTCTCGAGTTTAAGGCCTTCTTCTTGCTTGAAATATCGTGCTCATCCTCAGGCATTTGGGGTCAAAAAGTGTTTAGCAACCCAAATGAAACCAGGATGGAAATGGCTGAGACAATATTTTTATGAGAATCTCACAAGGAGAGGCCAAGTAATTTATGGAAAACCCACGAGGAGAAACCAATCCGTAAGTCATAAGCACACCAGTCTAAAAATCTCACTTCCTGTCTACAAGTGCGCTTCCAACGACTACTCAACACGCAGAGTTAATTTCACAAACTTTTAACATCGTGTTTTAGCAAGCCTTTTATTAAAAACTTAATAATCCTAATTTAAAGACTCTATGCCATAGTGTACACTTTTCTAGCTTAAGGGGTTTTTATTTAGTAGAAGTAATTTTTAAGAGGGTTTTTATATTGTTAATAAATATATACCCTTCTTTATTTAAATGTGTAGCGTTTCACTAAACTCCTGCTTTTTCTTTCAGAATGCAACGATAGTGGGTAAATTGATCTTATTTCAACAACTAAATAACTCTTCAGTATTTTTTCATTTTTTTAGCTGAACTTAGATTCTTTTGATCCTAAAATGAATGGTGCCCAAATCTGTACAGCCAAATTTTAAACAACTATAGAGACTATTTTCAAAAGACATACAAAAATTATCTCTTATCCATATTCTCTACCAGAAAAAAAGATGAGCTGATTTATATCTAATTTCTTTAGTTCTTTCAGTATTAATATCTACTCAATCCATTCTCAGAAATTAAGATATGCATAAAGGGCAAATAACGGCTTCTATGTAATAAATAAGATATAAAGAAAGTTGGGGCGATACAAGATAGAGCCGCAACCGTAGGAAAAACTATCAAATATTACTAAAATATCTTGAAGGATGGAATATTATTAACCACCATCAATATGGCTTTCGTAAGCAAAGATCATCGGAAGATTTTCTAACTTATGTAACCCATATTTGGAACAACGCAATTGAACACTTCGAAGAATCTCGAGCGGTTACACTTGATATATCTAAGGCATTGAACCGTGTCTGGCTGAGCTACGCTCTTATGGTATGTCTGAAAAGTTCTGTTTATGGCTCTCGTGTTTCCTCAAAGAGCGTACTTTATGAGTGGCAGTCGACGGATTTCTTTCACACATCTTCACTATCAACGCCGGCGTGCCCCAAGGCTTCATACTCTCTCCTACTCTCTTCCTTATTTACATTAACGATCTGCTGGAAAGGGCCAGAAGTTCATTTTACAGCTTTTCAGATGACAGTATTTCTTCATTCACTTGGAACGTACGAAAATGGGCTACTCATGCGAATATCCGCAGATAGAACTTAGCAAAGACCTGGAAGAAACTCTATCTTGTGATGACAGTAGCCAAGTAAAATTTAACGCTGCATAGACCCAGGCGCCACTTTTTTCTTAAAAAATTAATGTTGTTGAACCCGACATAGTTATATCCATGCACTCCATTTCTCTTAATTTGGAAGCAAATATATCTTGGCATGAACATGTTGCAAGCAAAAAGAGTTTCTCAATAGTTTGGAATAATATTTCAAGCTACAAAGCGTTACACTCCACAACTGTTAAAGCTCCTTTGAACAAGTAATTCATTTTATTCCGTTCAGAAATTTCTTATATATTCAAAATATTTAAATATTTTAAAAAGAATATTTTTTTTTATGATTTTCAAAACCAATCATATAAATAAGGAACCTAAATTATTTTGAACTTTTACCACTGAGTATACTATTATTGGATAGACTTTTTCCAATCATCTGTTTATTATAACTCTATAACTATATTTGTTTTTATTAATTTGTTATGCAATATTGTTTCTATCTACTGAAATTATAATTCTCAAAGCGTAATATGATTTTTCTTTTATTTTTTATTTATTTATTCAACCACATCGAAGTTGTTCTTTTTTCATTCTTCAAATTTTTTAACCGATGGTATTACATTATGCCTTACTGGAAAATTTTATGAAGCTAACTTTTGTAAAGGAGAATCCTAATGTACTCAAGTCCGTTCTTATTATTTATGTCATGTGCACAAAAGCCCTGAGGTCTACACAATAGCCACTTAGCTTGAAAAATTCCTTAAGACATACTTATAAAAAGACAAAAATAGATACTTAAAAGTTAAAAATAAAAATTGCTATTGAAAATATCTCTCGTAACGATGCGTAGTATTCTCCGTTATATTTGATTTTATTTAAGTTCGTGCGCTGTCAGTTCTCCAGTCAATTTTATTTTCTTACAATAAAAATAAACACTTGAAAATAAAGCGATTTGCTACGTGTTTCCACTAAAAGTAAGGCTACCCAAGGTAGGAATTTCTCATGGTGCAAAGAGAAGCCGTAAAAGACTTGAAATATTTGTTTTTATTTTTTTGCTTTAAGAGTAGGGTAAAGGAGGGTAAGATGACGAGTAGGGTAAAGGAGGGTAAGATGACGAGTAGGGTAAGAGGAAAATTAGTTACAAAAGTTGGAAAGTATAGATTTATGAGGTGAAATTGGTAAAAGATTCTGCCTGTGCTATACCCTTATCTCTGAATGGCTATTTTTGGAATTAATTATTTAAATCGGTTATTTTGAAAAGGGGTCATCTCCACTTTTTTTTTTTCGCAAAACCACATTTCGCCAGATTCTGTCCCTTAATCCACTATTCATTTATTTCCTATTAAAAAGGAGTCATCACCAGCTAAAGCAGCTTAACAAGACTTGGCTTTCGGCAATCAGTTGGAAAGGAGTCATCTCCGAGAGATAGCATGTTTTCAAAATGAAGAGGTGAAGCACATGCGCAGAATCTACCTTCCTTCCTATCTATCATCATTAACTACTATCAGTTGATACTTCTTTTTGTCTGACGCAACCACAGAACCTCTTTTTTTGTCTGTGTTTATTGAAACAAATATGGTTTGATTACATTGTTATTTTATTGAAGTTATTTTATTGAAATTGAAGATGTCAGACGCTAAAAGTGCCAGTTGTTTACCAGTTAAAAAAAAGGAGGGAGTAATCTCGATGTAGTAAACTACCCAAACAAATCCGTAGGACCTCGAAAAACAGAAAATAAATGCAAGTAGGTTCATAGTCAATTGTTCCATCCTGTTATTTTGGATGTTCTGGCAAGTGCATTACTACAATACCGGTACTTGTAATTGAAGAAATGATTGCTAAAATAAATTAATTTAACTCCAAAGATAAGCAAAATATTTTTCTTCAACACAAAAAAATTTCAGAATCGTAAGAAACGAATGACTCAACTAGATCTACAGCGTAAGAGTAAGTCAAAAGAACAAAGTTAAGGTAAACACATTGAATATAATAACGGACAAATAGTTTGCCGCGCCGCGCCGCTTTCTTATCCTTTTTTTGGGTATCCAAGAAAAGAGTCGAACAACTTTGCCAACTGGAAACTCAGTGCAAAAGCCCTTATGATATGAGGGGAAGAAGTGAAGGCTCACGTTCTGCCCAGGCTGTTTCCGGTGAAGTTTGTCAAAAGATTCACATATTATAGAAAGCATTCCTTTCAAGGAATACCACTAAGCAGGCGATAAAACAAAAAAAATACCTCTCACTCCAGCTTAATGTTAAAATCATGTACCACAAGTTCATCCAAAATGTAAAAAGGACGTAAAATACAAGTTTCTTTTGAAATATTTTCAACAGAATTTCGAGTTATTGTTTGGTCGTCTCCAAATATATATATATATATATATATATATATATATATATATATATATATATATATATATATATATATATATATATCTGTTCTAGGTGTAAAGAACTTACCACAAAAATAAAAGATTTACATCTAAACGAAACCACAAAACGGGTAGCAGTTGCTGAGCAGATTATAGACAGGCGCAAAGCCTACAAATTTTATAAAAATGTAATATCTAAATGCAAGAAAAATTCTAAAGTAGCAGGAATATGTATTGATTATATGCAAAAACTTCCTCTACCGTTTCTATCTGTGCAAGAAGTATTCTATTATAGACAACTGCGGTTCTTCGAGTTTGGTATCCACAATCTTAAAACCGAAAACTTTTACTCATACCATAAAGGGCAGGCTCACCAGACGAAGTTTACAGTTTTTTGAACCGTTACATGAACCGTAACATTAAAAACGAGGATGAAGAGCTCCACTTCTTTTGTGACGACTACTCGGGACAAAACAGGAACAATACCATAATAAGGTTTTTTTTTTTAGCTCTTGTTCTGGTGAAAAAATTTTCTAAGATTTCTATTTACTTTCCTCAACGTGGGCATTCTTTCAATCATTATGACCATGATTTTGCAACAGTAAAGAGAAAAATACGTCGTTATCATCGTGTATATGGGCCTAGTGAATATGAACAGTTCCTTTACAAACACACAGCAATTCCAGTGAATTTGTGTATCAAGACGTAGCTACCTTTGAAAATTGGTGGTTACATTTTTTTACAAAGAAAGTTCTGTCACAAGAAAGTTACGGAAAGCAAATGCGTGTTTATGAGTGAAGAGTCAGAAGTAGTTGTTGCCAAGTCTTATATCGATAGCATTGTGCAACACCGTTTTCTTCTACAGAAAGCATGCATCAAGAGCTCCATTTTCGAAGAAATGTCCTTCTAACGGCAAGCCTTGGTTTGACCGAAAATGCAAAGAAGCTGTTGCTTCTAAACATCTTGCCTACCGACAATGGCGTGAAAATCCTAACACAATAAATCGTAACACCTTTGTTCGTGCCCGGAACAGATGTAAACTTCTCGCTTGTCCCAACAATTCCAGATCCTTTTGGCCAGTCGCTAAGGCAGTTGGTCAAAATTTCACCACGTCCACCATACCACCACTCACACGGCTAGATAGTTCTATTGCAACGACACCTGTTGAGAAAGCAAACTTGTTGGCCGAACTGTTTGCTTCACATTCTACTGCCGATTTCCGAGGAAAAACACTACCTACTCTTCCCATAGAGCAGTCAAGGATGCTCAATGTTGTCTTCAGACAGCGTGTCATAAAGCGTATTTTAATGAAGCTAGACACCAAAAAAGCTTCTGGCGCTGACGGAATACCTGCCATAGTTCTCAAAAACTGTGCAAGGGAACTAACACCAGTTTTCTGTAGACTTTTCAACCTATCCTACAGAAAGGGAATATTTCCTTCCTGCTGAAAATGTGCCACACTTCAGTCGATACCTAAAAAAGGCAAGAAGACCTTGCCAAATAACTACCGACTAGTCGCGCTGCTTTCAATAATATCGAAAGTCATGGAAAAGGCTATCAATCAGCTTCTTCTAAAATACCTTGACGGATTCAACATTATTAGCGATCACCAATATGGCTTTCGTAAACATAGATCAACAGGAGATTTTCTGACTTATGTAACACATGTTTGGAACAACGCAATTGGACACTTCGGAGAATCTCGAGCGGTTGCTCTTGACATATCCAAGGCATTCGACCGTGTTTGGCACGATGGGCTGTTGGCTAAGCTACGCTCTTATGGTATGTCTGAAAAGTTCTCTTTGTGGCTCTCATGTTTCGCGTTCTTTAAGAGTCGCAGTCGGCGGATTCCTTTCTAACACCTTTACTGTTAACACCGGTGTGCCCCATGGCTCCATACTGTCTCCTACTCTCTTTCTCATTTACATTAACGATCTGCTGGAAAAGACCGGGAATCCAATCTATAGCTTTGCAGATGATATTACGCTTATCTCTTCATTCACTTTGAACGCTCGGACATCGGCTGCTCAGGCGAATATCCACAGACAGCAGGAAGTCATTCAACTTAACAAAGACCTGGAAGAAATTCTATCATGGGGTGAGAGTAACCAAGTGGAATTTAACGCTACAAAAAACCCAGGCGGCAGTTTTTTTCTAAAAAAGTTAACGTTGCTGAACCCGATATAGTTATGTTGGGGCACTCCATTCCCCTAGCATCGTCACTCAATTTGTTGGGCCTTAATTTGGGAGCAAATATGTCCTGGCAAGAACATGTTGCAGGTATAGCAAGGAGAGCTTCTCAAAAGTTGGGGAAATTTCGTACTTTTACACTCCACAACAACTGTTAATTCTTTACAAAGCTCAAATTCGACCAACTATGGAATACTGCTCCCATGTTTGGGGCTCTGCTCCCAGACATACACTGCATTTGTTGGATTCTGTTCAGAGAAGGGCTGTTCGTCTGATTGGAGACCCAGAACTGACCGGCGGCCTTGATTCGCTGGAACATCGAAGAACGGTTGGCGACTTGAGTCTATTCTACAAGTATTTTCATGAAGAGTGTTCGAAGGATGTAGCCCGCTTAATTCCTCCCAGAGCGGTGCATCGCTTTTTTCCGCACACGTGTCGCTCCTGTAGTGTTTTAGGGATTTCCCTACAGTACGTGTGCTAGACCCATAAAAAAAAAGAATTGATTCCTGACAAACATAAAAAAATACTACATAACCCTAACTAATGCATGGAAGTTTAAGAGTTTTTTCTTTCTCCAAACAAATTTAAAAAAAAATTGAGATGACCCCTTTTCAAAATGACCGATTCGTTGAATATCGCTGTTGTAATTTTTCGAGTAACGGTTGAGGAGCAATTGTAAAACAATTACTTCTTATATCGTATGATATTGAATGTTCATACCCAGATACATAGACAACTACGACCCACAATGTAGACAATGTAGAAAACCTACCAAAATTGCAGTAGCAGATAAATAAAAAATAAGTGACAAATAACAAAATAATTCGTTTCATTTCAACTAGAAATTTAAAACGTACTGTCACAAAGTAACGGACACCTCAATTATACAACTAAGACCCATTTCCATACCTTATTTAACCTCTCGGTAATAACCGTCGGCGGGCACCAATATTTTAATATTGGATTGGATTCGAGCCACATGATGGCTCAAACCGCTGTTTGGTGGTCTTGTTGTGGAATTAGAGCAATGTATCTTTTTATTAGTGGCTACCTTCGATCTATCCAATCCAACTTTATTTATTTTATTTATGCTTCCCACTCAAGAACGCTATTTCTATCGTCAACCCCTTCTGATCCAAATAATTTTCCACACATATGTAAATAATATTTTTTTGATGGCAATGAAATATACGAATGAAAATGTCTTTCTATGTAATCTTGTTTGGCGATGCTGAGTTTGCACAGTAGTAAATACATATGTATATATATATATATATATATATATATATATATATATATATATATATGTATATATACATATATATATATATATATATATATATATATATATATATATATATATATATATATATATATATATATATATATATATATATATATATATATATATATATATATATATATATATATATCTATCTAATACCATGACTGTTTCAAAGCTTGAACAGTCCAATTATACAGTTATGTTCATAGATCTTTTATATTGTAATTTTTGACTTAAAAATAATTCATATTTATTATTTAACTATTATTATAATTAAATTACTTTAACATATTGATAAATAAATAAATATGTCTTTATTTGCTCTCATTCATATATAAATACAAAAAATATGTTAAAATGATGGCGCGGTCCGACATGGCTATTCTATCTTACCACACTTATTTGTTTTATAAAGATACTTACATCCAGAATAAAATTATTTATCAATTAATAGTTAAGAACTAAGTAAATAAATACTTAATTAAATGTAATAAAAACACAAAAATATTCAATAAAGTAGCAAATTAATAATATCAACGTTAATAACTAAAAACACGATTGTCCAATTTATATATTTATTAACCTCTTCCACTCTTAATATATTTCTTTACCTGTATTTTAAACTTGACTTAGTGTCATCTTTAAGCCTATTAAAATTTTCTTCTTCTCTTAGTCCATTTATCGTATGTAGATTGTACCTCAAATAGTTATTTTGACTACCAAAGGTTCTAGATGCAATTTAAATTTCTCTTCAAGGTATAACCAAGAGTTTAGTTTAGAAAATCTGGAGTAATCCAGTTCAATTTACACAGTCCATAGCTGTATCTGCTGTAGGCCTCTTGCCATTTTCTAATTTTCTAATCAAAGTCGACCAAAAGAAATTATTTCCATATGGCACATTAAAGGGAATAAGTATCAGTCAATCCAAGCTTAGTATCAAATCTGAGTATATTTCTATATCTACATACAAATTTAAGCTTAGCATATAATTTTTGTGGTTTAGGTTAGCATATGATTTTTGTCCAACCACAGTAAAAATGATATATGGCAGAAGACAACTGCAGTGTAATATTATTATCATTGGCAATAATACCGTTTGAGTTTTGGTGCCTTAAGGATTAGCCAATGTGCTTTTGACATTTGGTATGTAGTTTCAAGATCCCCGTTAAATAATTATAGATCCATAAACCGTCAATATATTGATGAAAATGGCAATATTAAAGATGAAGAGAAAAATCAGACGTATTTAAGGAGAATAGAAGGGGTTTCAACTAGCTAGCCCCGCTCCTTTATAAGTCGATACAATTCTGCATGGATTCTTAGAAGAAATAATTATTCTTTGCACCCTGTCGGTAAGATAGCTTTCGATGAATGCATTTACATTTGTACCAATTTGATTTTAAAAAAAATTAAATGATTGTGAATGTCAAATAATTTACAAGAGTCAAGTAATATGACAGTAATATTTGGCTTCATCAAATGCTTTAAATAAATCGTCGGTGACGCGAAGCAATGCGGTAGTAGTGCTATGGGCAGTACAACATCCAGATTGTGTTGATGGTAAAATGTGACTTTTGTAAATGTGTGCACTGAGCTGCTCAAAAGCAAACCTTTCCAAGATTCAAAACATTAAGCAATGAATGTTTATTGGTCGAAAATGGGGCTCCTCAAAAGGATTACTTATATTTGGAACCGGAATGTTATTAAATGTTTTTCCTAATGTAGGAAATTGACATTAGATTTTGGTTCACCCTTCCGCTCACTACCCGGGATAAAATTAAGTTGGCCATTAACGCCTGAATAGAGGTTAGAGATTAAAAGATTATTGGAAATATTAAAAGTAGGGATACTATTAACGAAGAAATTATTTATAGAACCAGGATCAGTAAGTTTCTCCGACATCCAGGGTGCAAGTGCCTTAGTACACTTAGATGTCTTAACAGGAGCACGAATATCTAATAAAAACTCCATATGATTAAAATTATTTAACATATCATCCACGCCCTATAAAGCAAAAATACTCCCACAGCGGATACTATAGAGATCACTAATAAATAAATTGTGTTCCCATCTCATGACGGTTAAATAAAATTATGAAAAATAACATATACATTTGTATTTTTATTAATGAAATGGATATTAAAGCTACCTCCTAAGAACATATAGTCAAATTGAGGCACTCCAAATTGATTCGAGATCGTCCAAACACAAAATGAGATTTGCGCTATCTATCTATCTATATATATATATATATATATATATATATATATATATATATATATATATATATATATATATATATATACATATATATATATATATATATATATATATATATATATATATATATATATATATATATATATATATTTATAAATATATATATGTATATATATATATATATATATATATATATATATATATATATATATATATATATATATTTACATATATATATATATATATATATATATATATATATATATATATATATATATATTTATATATATATATATATATATATATATATATATATATATTATAATATATATATATATATATATATATATATATATATATATATATATATATATATATATATATATATATATATATATATATATATATATATATATATATATATATATATATATATATATATATATATATATATATATATATATATATATATATATATATATATATATATACATATATATATATATATATATATATATATATATATATATATATATATATATATATATATATATATATACACGGTAGGATGGTAGGAATATTTGTTTGTACACGTGGTATAGACCTCTGGGGAGATGATTAAATTCTCAAAAAATTGTCAGAGCGCAAAACCTATATGCGCTAATCTCACCAAAATCACATAAAACTTAGAAATAAACTGTTAATCTACAAATAAATCATAAAATCAACAGTGACATATGCCGTCCATAACAGAGAAGCCGACTGCCAGACTACAAAGAATGCCGAACAAAATATCGCGATATGCTGTATCCACAGACAGATACATTAGAATCGACGATTTACACAATATAACAAATGCACAAACCAAAAGAAAACACATAGATGAAATAGCAGACAAATTTTCCAGACATAAAATGCACATATCAACTATGACACAAAATCTAACACAAATAAGAGAACAAGAAAACCCGACACAAACAACTGTACTACACACTACCGAGGCTCTATAGCTGCGTTGCGACGGATGTAAATTGGATGAGTCGAGTGAACCGGAAAACAAATAAAACAAGACCATAAAAATATATAGAGAAAGAACAAAATTTTAAGTTGAACATTTCAATCAAGAAAAAAATAACCAAATCGTAAGCACCACAAATAACCTGAATTGTTAAGTGTAAACAAAAACAAATTAAATTAATGAAGTTAATGTGAACCTGTACTAAATACAGAACTGCAAAATATACCCAATTTATGTGTATATCAATAAACAAAATATTGCAGAGTAAATGAATGTACATAAGAGGGAATGAGAAGGATACAAGAAAGAGAGAGTTTTATGTGATAATAACATTAGTAAATAAGGAAATTCTTGGTAATAACTACATGTACCTGTAAATATCTAACCTGATTTTTTCATTTAACATTTTTCCAGTAAACTCACACAAAAAACAATCTTCTCAAATGTAAACAAAATTCTTAAAAAATCCTTCAAAACAAACACAGATTGACTAGAAGTCATGAAAGATCATCTTAAAAAACTATAAATGGATATACTTAACGGTTTATTGTATTTATAGAAGAAAGCATGTAAGGAAAAACTTGTAAAATTGTATGTAAAATAAAAAAAAAACTTGAATTTGAATTGGACAGGTAGCTTAAGCGCCTGTTACACTTAGACTTCTTAAAGATACATTGCGTGTAATGAGAGGCCAATAGTGTTTAAGAATAACAACAGCCTTCTAGATTGAACCCCTTTAATATACTCCTGGGCAGAAATTATTAGAAATCTCTACTAAATTTGCTTTGTTCATGTGATTGCCGGGCAGTACTATTTCTTCCTCTTCTAAGTGACATCTGTAATTTTGACTATCATTGATCTCGATGGGAGTTAGGTGCAGTGTTGTGTACGGATTACTGAAATTATCTTTAGATTTTCCCGGTTTATTTTCAGCAGAGGCCTGGAATGCCCAGGTTTAGGTCTATTATTGATTATCTTGAATTGTCCCATACCTGGTATCGCTTTCTAGTATCTCGTGGACTTATTCAACAGATCTGCGATTCCTGTACTGCCTATGTTATAATATATTCCTATGCAATTACAAACTAAAAATTGATTTTGACCAAGGTTGTTCCTACAGTAGTTTCAAATCAGTCAAAATTATAAGGAATTTAATTAATTAAACGATCATCTTTAATCTCTGATTCTTTTGAAGTCGTCTGTACGATCACGCTTATAAACTAATAACTAACAAAATATTAAAAAACATATCTGTACGTAGTATGTTTTAATCATGTATATCGAAGTAGGAAAATATATATCAGAAGCTCATGAATAAAAAAAACTTTAATCACGTTGCTAGTAGATTGATAGTATAGTTGACATTTTGTATATTTATTAGAATATAACGTGCACCAGTATTAATGAGATTAGGATAAAAAGTATATAGGTATATATTTTGTTTCTTTACTGTCAAGATAAATGCATTTTCTCAGGTTATTTCTTGACACAAAAAGCAGTGTAATAATTGCTAATTTGATCTATATAAAAATTTATGCTAGTACAATGCTGTAAGCATACTAATTTTTTGCTATCCACTTTAAAGCGAGTTATTATTGCAATTATTATTTTAAAACTGTGATTGGATAAACCGATAGAAATGTTTATTTTTTAGTGTTTTGGTTTAATAAATTGTTTTATTTTGTGTAATTCATATAATTATTAAAATATTTTAATTACACTTATCTAGAAATACGATCGTAACTCATAGAGTCGATCGCAGATATTACTAAAACATTTAATTTTAAAATAACATTGGAGCACAGAACGATTGCAATCATATAGAGTTTTACTGTAGGAGTTATATTTCACTATATTGTGAAAAATAACAGTTAATCCTGAGTCTATTTATAATCATGAATTATTAATGTAATTTTACACAAATTCTGTAACCTGCCATCCTTATCCAAATTTTCATAAAAAAAAGTATGTAAATAAGTTTATATAAATATATAGAATGTATTTTTTATTTTATAATATTTTATTTATTATTTTATATATATTTTGACATAATTAAATAAAGGAATGCGAAAATTAAAGTAAATTGGAAATAATAGTGAAGTTCCTGATTAACATAAAATGATACTGAAAACTAAAAGACACATATTTGCAAAACTCACCTATTACCTGTACATTACAAAAATAAATAACAACATTAATAAGATATAAATGGAGATAACTAGTTTTAATCTGACAAATAATTTTGAAAACATTTTCTTTAAAGCGTAATCCCACCATTTATATATATGGACATAACAACATAAAGCAAATCTAATTTTTTAAATCAAATAATAATTAATAACGGATACAAAAAACCTTACCTTTTTAAGAACTGTATGAACGTGTGTAATCATTTCTAACTCTTTCATCCATCAATCAAGTGCTAAAGGCACCAGAAATACTAGAATACGTACACTTAAATTAAAAAAAAAATGGCGTCGGCGTTTGAATACGAAGTACAATGGGTTAAAATTCTCAGTCGTTTGCATTTACACGAACTATTGATTGATGTACATACATTTTTAATGTAAATATTACATACCATTGTGGAGAATTGCTCAGAAAAAACTTAAAACGTTAGAACTTTATGTAATTTTAATTGATTTTTACCTCTTAAAATTAAGGAAGACAACTTTTAATCTATCTCGATAAGAACCCATGCGTACATATTAACGTAAAATTACATAGAAAATTAAGTTTTACTTCCTACAGTTTTCTATGTGGGTTTACATATATTTTTTAAATTGTGGTATTGTTCATGTGTAGTTAGTGTTACCAGTTGACTGTGGAAGCCGAAACAATTTCCTCTTGTAATACATTCCACATCTATAAAATCCTAACATACAAAAAGTTTTTATTTTTCTTCTTCTACTGTGCTTCATTAACATTTTTACTGAAAATTTACAAAATTACTCAACAGGGTAGTAGTTTTTTACAGTTTCATAAGTTTGTATGTTGTTGTTCTCTTAGTAATATTGTAATATTTATAACTGTTCTCTATATGGTAGTCCCCACAATTTAAGAGGAACTCGTATTATCCTATTAAAACTAAAAACTGTCTAGAAATTCTCCATCTTTCCTATAGTATTTAGGTAGTAGTAGTTTAAAGTGTCCGTGCATCCTCAGAGTGGACCTAATGAAAGTGGACCTGTAAAATTAGTTGGCTTGACTTGCTTTTAAATACCGACGTGTGTGAAACATTACATTTTGCTCTAAAAGTGCTTAAAAAAATAAACAAATGAAGACGCACATAGATGAACAACCTTTTATCCTTGGGCGATTCAGGCTTAGTCTCTCGCGAGTGAAAGGAAAGTTAATATTTGATTTATAGGTATTATAAAAAATATATTTCCCTTCTGTACTCCTGCATTAATTATTAATATTTATACTTACAAATATAAAACACAAACATTTCTTTTTTATTCCAAAAAAATGCTAAATATGGGATTCCTTGGGCTTAGGCACACCAGCTGATATTCTTGCCAACCTGTAGCACTATAAGATTGCCGATAAAGTGAAAAGTGTTATATTAGATATAAGATTCGACTCCATAAGTATGCTTGTTTAACAAAAACTACAAGATAAATAGATCAGAGACACTGAAAATCCAGACTTTAGACAAAAGTTCGCATTTAATCTCTGGTATACACATGGATATAAATCCGGTAAAGAACTCGAGCAAGAATTGACAATAAAATTTAAAAAATGTTTAATATTCTACAAGGACAATATGCCACCATATTTCGTGCAATAATCCGATATGCAACAGAAAACAAAAAGAGAGCCTATAGAAATAATAGGATGAGTATTGAAACCGACAGCCAAGAGTTTCATCAGACTCAAAAATGATATTTAAATTTGGTTTAAGAATGACAAAATGAACTAAAATATCGGATTAATTACAATTGAGTTACACTGATGTGGGTTTCAGACCACTTAGGAATTGAGGGTAACGAAAAGGTTTGCAATATGCCAAGGAAACACTCGTCATTCTCATATAGTGGTCCAGAACCTGCCTTGGGAGTATCAAGAAACACAGTACAGAGAAAATGAACACGTTACAATGACTCCAAGAACAGGCAGGTGCAAACTTAAAATAAAAGACCATTTCTGGTCTCCGGGGAATTACTATGAAGACCTAAACTATAAGTAATGCAATAGGAAGGCAGAAACAGCTCATCATATCCTACTCGACTCTAGTAGAAAGTTCATCGTAAAAAACTAGGCTTTCTTTGAAAACCAAGTAGTGATACAAGCTTGAATAAGGGACAAAAGGGCCCAGTGCAGCTGCGGTATTTCTGGAGATATAATTCAAATTTAAAAGGAAAAGAAATCATCCATCATTCTCGCCACTGATTTCAATTAAAAACCAAGAACATGTTAGATTTAAGTTAATGTTATTTTGGGACATGTTAAGCTATAATGACAAAAAAGGTAAATTTTATTAGTATGTATAAAACATTATAATCAACGATACACATTTCACAAATAAATTGGACAATTTACCGATATTGTTAAATATAATCTATAAGCTGCTTAGAACGCAGGAGCAAGATTTACGTTTTATTTTCCACTAGTCGTTATGTGGATTACAAGCTGCGAGATATGTATTTTAAATTGAATTAGTTTTTTACGTGCGATGGAAATATCAATACATTTTGCGGATGGCATCCCTGTTTTTTGTTTACTCAGGAGATGGACGTTTAAAGTAACTTATTCAATAAACATTTTGCACCATGTGGATGCACGTAACGATTAGTGGGAAGTAAGATGAGAATCTCGTTCCTTTGCTCCAAATATTTTTAAAAAGACATCTGATAAGAATATTGCTAGGTATAATAAGCTGATTACACAAGACTTAGAGTCCTATTTTTTACTTACTTAGTTTGCTTTATTTACTATGTTTGTTTTTGATCACGTTTGCTTTATCACGTTATAAATTTTTCCAAGATAACAAAAAATTAAAAAATACACCCTTATTTAGAAACACGTAATAAATACACTGGACAGATATTCGTTACAAAAAAAAGATTGAAACTGATATTGCTGAATGTATTAGTAAGATAATTTTTTGAAAAAAAAAATAGGATCCTGGAATAAACTGAAGGCATTTTAACACCTTAATATATGATGTACCCATTGAAAGACGTCTAGCAACCTGGCAAGGTATCAATATTTTTTGTAAAAAAGCATTTGTTAACAGCTTGGAAATTTATTTGTTAATTGGTGTGTCTTCTGTACATATTTTTTTAATTTTCAAACAACCATGTTGGAACATAATAAAGCGGACTAAAAACTTTATAATCAAAAATCTTGAACAAAAAATTCCTGCAGTTTTTTCGTTATCTATAGTTTCACGTTATAGTTCCGGCACATATTTCGCGTAGTGTCGGGAGCGCTCCACGGCAAATTCGTATGCTTATTTGTTTAAGCATATTTGGCCAGACCTCATTGCACGTTATGTTGTCATATGCTCTTTAAAGTAATTTTCGCTCTGTATTCGACTCGGGTAGATCGCATATCAGGATTCTTTGGACCACCAGAGACTGAGAAGTATCGTTCTTTCTCAAGCTAGCGAAAGCTATCGTCAGGATATCAAGTTGGGACACATTAAAACGTGATAACAAGCAGACATAAGTTATGTATGAAATATCATAATGTACTTTTTTATTGAAGCGTCCGTTATTTTGTAACTGTACAGCGTGGTCCAAATTGGACACTTTTAAAGGTAAACCCCTTTATCTAAAAGGGATAGACCACTGATGTCGGTATCTGAGGCTCAATTTTTATGATAAACTCAATTGTGAAAACCGCATATCGATATATAGTACCGTTTCAGATATACAAGGTATTTTCAAAAATCTGCATTTTGGAAAAATGTTTGTAATTCTTTTCCTATTGAAAATTTTTGATTTCTGTAAAAACATTCTCAAAGTACTTTTGCACGTGAATTTCAACAGTGTAAGTTACATATTTTTACTACTAATATTTTAATAGTTATTAACGCAAAAATATATTTTTTAAATGGGATACCCTGTATATTTTTCCTTATCCGAATAGAGCTTTAAATTACCATTCTAAGAATATAATATACTTTATATTTTGCTTAAATCTACTTCAAAATATAAAGGTTTTCTGTGTTACGCGAGTTTTAAGTGCATATTTTGTGAAGTAGGCTATGGACGGAGCGGCAATATCAATTGTTTACCGGTAGCAGTCAAATCGTAAAAAAAATCCCAGAAGTAACTCTAAGAGTTATAACTACAATGAAATTTACTAAATGCTATAGTACTTTAAAACTATGTAGAAAATAAAATAAAACAACAATAAAACAATTTATTCCAAGAAGAGCAAACTAAAACAAAACAATTTTCTATAAGAGATGTTCGAAATGTCGACCAGTTTTATTTACACGTAGGCGGCACCTTTTCTGGACACTTCTTACCGAGTTGATTAGTTCAAGAGGAGTGAGAGCTGCAAAACTTTTTATCACTGCGACTTCTAGCTCTTGCCTGGTGTTTGTCGGCAATTTAAAAATTAGGTCTTTCAATCTTCCCCAGAGATTGAAGTCCATGGGTGTTAAATCCGATGACCTTGCCGACTACCGGTTCGAACCTAGGTTGGCTATCCAATTAGTCGTTAAAAAATTACTGATAACTGCAGCGTTATGAGAGGGTGCCTCGTCGTGTTGAAAAAATATATTTCTAAGGTCCATTACCGCCAGTTCATCACCAAGAGGTTCTATTTGCTGCCTTAAAATTTCTAAATATCTCTGAGAGGTGAGTGTTTTTTCGTAAATAAATGGACCCCCACATAAATTGAAATCTGCCCTGATTTCTTTGCTCCGTAACTAAATGAGGATTTTCTTGTGCCCACGTATAAGAATTGTAACGGTTAAAAATACCTGCATTGCTTACATAAGCTTCGTCTGTCCAAATGCAATTTAATGAAAAATTCGGAACATGGTTACAATTCTCCAGAAACCATTGGCAATTATCCATACGCCGTTAAAAATCTCCGTCTCTAAGGTGATGAACTTTTCTTGTTTTATATGGCTGAATTTGTGCTTCTTCAAAGTACGACTTACGTTAGTTCTTGGTAGTCCAGTGGATTCTTTTAACTGTTGGGTTGAAGTGTTGGGATTATTTCCGATAGTTCCTAAAACTACTATTTCTTCTAACTTCTTATCTCTGTTTGATGCATAATTTTTGGGTCGTTCCTATTAAGTAGGTTATGTCGCAGTGGAGCGAATATATCCTTAAAGGGTTGACGTCCCTCTGGATACCGTTCGTGGTACAAATTACTTGCCGCTTCCGAATTTTCTCCGGTTTGTGGGAAACATACTATCATATCCCATCCAAAGCCTACTTCCCAAAATGTGCATTTAAAACTCGCATAAAAACCGAAAACCTTTATATTTTAAAGTAGATTTAAGCAAAATATAAAGTGTGCTATATTTTTAGAATGGTAATTTAAAGCACTATTCGGATAAGGAAAAATAGACAGGGTATCCCATTTAAAAAATATATTTCTGCGTTAATAACTATTAAAATATTAGTTGTAAAAAAAGTAACTTACACTGTTGAAATCCACGTGAAAAAGTGCTTTGAGAATGTTTTTAAAGAAATCAAAAATTTTCAACAGGAAAAGAATTACAAACATTTTTCCAAAATGTAGATTTTTGAAAAACATCCTGTATATCTGGAACGGTACTAGATATCGATATGCGGTTTTCACCATTGAATTTATCATAAAAGTTGAGCCTCAGACACCGACATCAGTTTTCGTCTATCTCCTTTAGATAAAGGGGTTTACCTTTAAAAGTGTCCAGTCTGGACCACCCTGTACATACATTATCATTATAAATGAAATTTGGATTTACTGTGTTAAACAAGTCCCTATATTAAAAACCTTCTTTCAGCGGGATCACGGTTTCGTAGTCGTTGCTATATTATCAAATGCAATAAATATAATACGGAATAATCCAGGTCTAATTGGTCATTAACTAACGCTGAAGGAAAGGTTTTAATATAGTGACTTATTTAGTAAGATAAATACGTTTTTCATTTATAATTATAATGTACTAGAGAATGTTTCAAATAGAAACCTCAATTTAAATACGTTAATTACGATCCATAAACAGCTTGGAGAACAGTAGCGAGATTCTCATCTTGCTTTCGCCTACTCGTTACGTGCAACCGCACATTGCAAGGTGTATATTTTAAATGGGTCTAGTTACTATTTTATCAGTCGATTCTTATAATTAGTTTTGGATTTGTTAATAAAATCCTGTTAAATTTTATATATGACAGCCCTACTCAGTATATATCACCACTACACTAAACACTTTATTTTTGCACTCGACGCGCTTTTTGATAATCATGTCAGCTTCATCAGGAGCGATGACTGATTAAAGCTAAACTACAAAACCACCCTATTTATACTTAGCCTAACACCTGTATTGCTCAGGAGGGGCATAGTCGAGGATATCAGTTCCGGTCAAGTAACCAGTAAAGGTGACTATAAGGAATGGGCCCCCTGCCGTTATTTAAACTAATTTTACATTTTATAATTTCCATACGTATGCGTTCAAGTATCTCCTATAAGATACATTTACTTAGAATACTTAATTACAGTATGATCAGCTTCAAGGGCATGTTCGGCAATGCTAGACTTTTCTGTTCTACTATATTTTAAATGTGCTAATTGTTCTTTAAATCATGTTTTAATTGACCTTTTAGTTTGTCCAACATACTTTTTGTCGTAATCATTACAACTAATTTCATAAATTCCACTTTTCTCACAATTAGGAATCTTATCTTTGAGATTTCCTAAGATATTCCTCAGATTGTCTGATGACTTATAGACTAAGGTGAAGCCTACCTTATTAAATATATTTTTGAGTCGCCTGCTATATTTCGGATTATATGGTATGAAGACACACTTGGTCTTATTTTCTTCGCGTGTATAAAAGGTGGAATTCTGAATATTTAACTTGAACTTATGTCTATTTATTAACTTATTTACTAAGTCATCATCATAACCATTAACTCTAGTTATATTTCTAATACGATTCCTTTCATTATTGAAGCTTACTCTATTTAGAGGAAAAGTGAGCAAACGATGAATTAAAAAATGCAATGCGTCTAATTTGTGTTGTTTGCAATGAAATGAATATATCTATCTATTACTGTGTCTTTTCTGTAGATATCAAGTTCTAACCTATTAATATTTTTAATAATTAAATCTATCACATTCCCAACATAGATGGCAACCCTGTTTATAATTAATTCAGAATGTAGATCGAAAGTAGTGAGTTATTAGCCTTCTAATTAACTGTTCATTATACATTTTGTAGCTTGCAACACCAGGTAATGATTAGTGAAAAATAAGATGAGTCTTCCGTCTCGGCTCAAGCGTCTTTGAAAAAATATCTGATAAGCATATTGGAAAGCACATCGCAAAGAATTAAGGTTGCCGATTACTAAAGACAAATCTTATATTCCTTTTTTATCCTCATAAAATTGTATTTCAATTAACCAAAAATGCCAGTATTTAGATCCCTGAATCTGAATTCACTTCATCACATCATGATTTTTTGAAGGTTAACTAAACTAAGCACTAATGATTAAATATTGTTCACATATTAATAAAATAACTTCTTTTTATGATTAATATCCTAGAATAAACTAAAGGTACGTTAATATTTCAACATTCGATACACATATTAACAGTCGTCTGGAAATATGGCAAAGTGTTACGTTTTTTTATTTGAGCCTCGCCTCATCATGGGTGTATTTATTAAAAAATGTTTTATTCCTATACTTGCATATTATCTAAAAAAATACTTAAACAAATGTTAGTACTAAAACATCTTTTTTCATTTTAGTAAACGTTAAAACCTTTTTTCTAGAAATTTTATCAAGTAAAACCCAAAATAGCATTACTTTCTTGACATTGATTTCAAATAAAAACCGACGAACTTTTAGAATTAAGTTTAACGGTATCTCGGCCTCTAAAACGTTAGCCGATTGGTGTTAGGAAATCAGATTACAAGTATTGCTTTTTTACCTTGGGACACATTAAGCCATAAAGAGAAAAAGAGGTCAATCTTTTTCTCCGTGCTTTACGATTTTTATAAAAATCCTATCGGCTGTAGATATCCTATAAAATTTTATGTTTGATTAAGAATTTATAAAATTAATGGGCCATACAATTTAGATTTAGAACTTCGATTAAGGTGCAATATTGTTATCCTCTTAACTGTGTTAAATAAATTTTATGTTGCATTCTTTTTTTATTTCCCAAACCGATTGCTTACAAAAAAATTGTGGATATATGTGCATATGTTGTTATAGATGTCGTGGTACGCAATATTTAAATGGCCGGTCGAAAACTCGTGGCGTACAGTCGACGCCCTTGGGATGTTCAAGACAAGATGCAGGCATAGAAAATGTTAATAGAGCTCGGAATTTCGTCAATTCTGCGAGAGCTGCGTGTTTTGTAAGCAGATGACGACTGCTCTACGTCCGGTATTTTCTTTTTTTTTCCAATAGTCGACAATCATAAAATTATTTATTTCCAGGTATTCCATGTTGATTCCAGATATTTGATCGGCTAGAAAATATGGGAAAAATCCACCATAAACTCATTGAGATTTTATGTATGTGAAATTTATTGCTTTATGGTCGCTGACCATAAAGCAATAAATGGGTTTTTCAGTTTTTTCCCACTAATCCCAAGTGCGTGAGCTGCAGGCTACTTAGGACGCTAGATCTGCTGAGCGTCCCATCTACATTTTTTACCTAAAAAAGGAGATCATAAAAAATAGGAAAAAGATAGGGAAAACAGTTCTCCGCTGTTGCTTCTTATTTAACCCTCTACGACTAATGTGCAGTAATTCAATTGACGTAGTAGACTAGTAAAGGCCTTTTTGATGTTGAATAGTTTTGGGAATTGTTTACTAAATACCTATTGTGTTTATTTGATATACAGCAATACATAATAGACAACGTATTTAAAGAGGTTTATTTGAAATAAAAGTCAGTTATACAAAATTATACTCTTTATTAAACTTGGTACCTTTTGAACATCAAAAATTAAAGTATTTTCTTAAGTATGGAAAAAAACGTAACATAACCTTTAAGAACTTTGGTTTTAAATTAAATTAACACTTATTACTTCACACATATTTTAAATTTAAGCAATATCCTATGATAAGATCAAAAGTTACAGAGCCTCAAAATATTACAAAGGGGCTTGGAACATTGCCACCAAATTGGTTTTGAGCAATCACAGCGCATATATTTTGTTTGTGGCTTTAGTTTAGTAAGACAAATATGACCCAGTATTCTTCCACTTGTAGCCACAGAGCGGGTTTTCGGACGGGGGCAGATCTTTTCCCAAAACTCTTCTGACGGCGTAATTCTCTTAGCAACCTCTCGTTATATGCGCGTGTCTGCATATGGTCTAACACCAATTTTTTGCGATATTTAGTAAAAATACAAAAGGTGAAAATTAACTTTTTTTTTAATGGCATGGTAAAAAGTTTATTCAATAACAAAATTCATGCTGAGAAAAGTAACATGCTTTTCTTATTCTCTGGAAAACTTGAAAAAACACCCCACTACCTCATTTAGAGCTGTAGATTTCAATTATTCAGCAAGTGATCGACTAACGGGGCGTAGACATGTCGATCACTGGGATACAGTGGTGGAAAACTGGTGCTGTTACGTCCGTAGATTATTTGTTTATTTATTCAACAGAAAAACAATTATATAATTTTTCAAAATGCACTAATGTAAAAGGAAGGGTTGAAATTCGATATATTGCTACCTAAAGGGTCCAAATATTCTAACGGCTACTATTAACGTAACCTCAACGTTATTCAGTCCAGTACTGGTGCACCTACTCTATATAAAGTTACATAAACTAATTTCATATACAGCATACTAATATACAGGAAATATTAAAAAACACAAGTAAATATTTAAATAAAATTTCGGACTACCGAATCAGGAATAGAACAAATAAACCTACTTTATTGAGGAAAATATATGGTGACTTATCGGACGAAGACCACCAGGAAGTTGTCTTAACGCGTTAACGGTACATGGTATCTAAGAATAATAGAAAATCGTAGCGCGCCGTCTATCATTTGCCAAACTAGGACATGTTATATTTCGCTGCATTTCAAAGCAAGCTAGCTAGCCTAGCTGAAAATGACAATGTTTGATATCTCGCAACACAATCATGACTTTGAAGAGATATTTATTTATTTAATAGTTTTAATTTTTTTTTTGAATCATAAAGAAAAACGAATTTTCTGTTCTTTTATTAAACCGCATCACAAATTTTGTTGACTTATTGGAGTCCTTGGTACCTATTAGACCAAATAGACCAGTTTTAAAGTTAAATTTTTTAGTGAACGAATTATATTTATGATTCAATCGATAAAAATAGAAAATTATTTTATATTTTAAAACTTAGCCTTCCTGTTTCAACGTCTAATGTTATTTTTATTCTACATTTTCTTCTATACTCGCTGTTAGGAAAATCATTTAATATATTTAAACTGGTAACTGTTACATTAAGACTCACTGTGGGAAAATGGTATAAAATAATATAATATCTACCCTGAATTTATGGTTTTTCAGTATGTACACCTGCGATTGTATCAAATAGACATATCACAAGCAGTTGACTCCAGTTAAAATGCTAACTTGGTTGTTAAATTATTGTCATGCCCAGAGTTAACTTTATTGTTTCAAGTTTTAAAAAGGTAATTGACAAAGAGCTACATACGAATTACATTTTTTCAACGAAATTATCCAATAACGGAAATAATATACACCAACAATTTTCTATCTGAAACCGAAATTTCTCATTAATAACACAGGTTATTCTTAGACAAAGACTATATAAAAGACATGTATTTCAATGTTCTGAAACCGATCTTATCACCAGAATGCTCAAATATCCACAATTTTTTTCGTGAGACTTAAATGTCTGTACGTTAAAAAAATAAAGCATACAAATAATTTATTTCTATTTACAAAAATCGAGAAAGAGTAATTATTTCCTGATCATATTAACATATCCCTATAAGTTATGATGTTTTTTGAAACCGAATTTAAAGTTTGCTTTGACCTACGACATCGGTGTTTTACTATAACCCCAAAAAAACTCAAAAGTCCCACGAAAAAAAAATTGAAGGAATTTGAGCATTCTGGTTTCAGAAAATCAGAATACATATGATCTTTGTCCAAGAACAACACCTTTTTTGTATATCTGTGTAATCTAACATTTCTGTTAAAATATTATTTAATTCTTAATATTGTTTAATTAACTTCTTTTCTCTCTCTTCTAATTAAAGAATAATAATAAAAAAAGGAAATAAGGAAAAAACATACCACAATAAGGACAAAACATTACACTGATATTTCGCTAACTCTAAAATAAGATGCAATTTAAATAACCTGCAGTTTAATTTTGATTTTTTTCTCGTCACACACCCGTAATTACACTGAATCTCAGGTATATATAGGTTTTCTTTTTGATATGGTTGAAATATTAAATTGTTGAAACATGTGTTTTCCCTTTCTAAATATGTAGATATATCTATTTTGATTTTAAAAGAAGAAACCCCATATAAAAATACAAGGCAAGTTACAACACATTAAAAATAATATCTTAATTTTTTTAAAGTGTTATGAAGAGCAATATGAAGTTTTCGACTATTAGTTATTTTATTTATGCTATTTTTATTTCTTTGATTATATAGATTATTTCTTAGATTGATCTTTGTTTATAATAGAACATTATATTGAGTACCCAAATTTATAATGTTTTTAAAGTCAAATTTTTATATACTTCTTGTTTTATGTTCTAGTGGTGGTTAAATTTATTTTTGAAAGAAAATTATTTTCATAATTTTTGTGCCTTTTGAATTTTTGTTTCAGGTATCTATATGCGATTATTATAATATGAACGGTAACATTATATATTACATTAGACTATATTTCTTTTCCAGTTCTAATCTAAAGTTTGAAGAAAAATTTAGTTTGTGTCGTATCGTATTCTCAACAACAGACCTGCAAGAGGATCCAACATAAAAATTTAACTTTAATATCTTTATGCATTTTTAAATTTTATGTGTTAAAAACTACGTAAATGATTTTCATTTCGGTTTCAATATTTATAATTTCATTATATGATGAAATAAGCTACATTCATACTCAGGTATTATGCTTTATTATGTACTTCCGAGTACCATAAAAGATATTTGCTCACAAAAAAACTTTGAATATAAATACAAAAAGCATATTTATTATCTTATTTTTTGCAAGATAGGTATCATCGTTAGCTTATTCCATCCATTGTCGGATGTAAGCCTCCCTAAGTTGACTCCAATGAGCTCTTTTGTTTGCTTTTTGCATCTAATCGTGTCGCGCTAATCTTTTTATGTCGTCCGTCCATGATATATATATATATATATATATATATATATATATATATATATATATATATATATATATATATATATATATATATATGATTTGACGAATGTTCTCACGGGTGTGAAACGTAGTAGTGGTTTTTCGGGTATCCCGTGTTAGCTTGAAGTCCCTTGATGGACGGTTTCGCTGACATTTCGATGGAATCTCATCCATCTTTTTTAAAGCGTTGATCACTGGTCGGTATCTTGGCGTTGAATTCAACGACACCGCTTTGAAAAAGATGGATGAGATTCCATCGAAACGCCAGCGAAACCGTCCATCAAGGGACTTCAAGCTAACACGGGATACCCGAAAAAACACTACTATATTTATATATATATATATATATATATATATATATATATATATATATATATATATATATATATATATATATATATTATATATATATATATATATATATATATATATATATTTTGTATTAAAGTCCCACGTCAATTTTAGCCGGAATAACACATATCGATTTAGCTTGACCATACAAGAAAATGGTTTTATTAGTAATTAATGATAAATTTTTTCGTGTCTGATAAGGCATAAGATAGGTGGCAAGATATATGAGTTATAAAATGATTATAAACAGGAATAACAGAGACAATACTCAATGCATAATTTGGCTTTGTTTCAGAGAAAGACCCTTATCCGGTTGACGCCTTGCCAACCTGTACCCACGCCCATTTTGTATGTCAACAAGAGCCAAAGTGCATAAAATTATATGAGGATTTTAAATTACACTGTAAAGTTCGAGACAATAAATGTAGAATGGAAGATAGGTAAGTTTTAAAGTTATTGTACTTCTCTTGACATTTCAAATGATCCCACAAAACAATGTAGGGTTTGCATTTTTCGTTATTTTTTTATCTAACCGCTGTTACACTGAGTGAGTGTACATACTTATGACGTTATTAATATAAACTCTGAAATAGCGTTGCTTCATGGGATCCTTGCATTAGTTCAAGAGACTAAAAATCGTTCTTTTTGGGTGAACTTAAGGATGTGACTTTTAAAAGTTACATAAAACTATAAGATTCTATTTGTATTGATTGTAATGTGACTTTACTATGAAACTGCAATGGTAACTTAGTAAGTTGTCGTCATATTTGTTTAAAAATGCCAAGATAATGCATGCATTAATATATTACTGATTTTTGAAAATGCCATTTTATATATACACCAATATTTATTTACATAACTAGTTAGAACGATGCCAAAAGCGTCGTAAACCCAAACAACCACTTTCTGTATATAAAGTGTATAAATAATTTTGTATATTTATAAATTAATGCATATTTATTTGTAAAAATTTAGATAAGAGACAAGATATATTAACAAAGTACCTCGTTGATAACATTGAACAAGGATTTTTAAGGATTTTGTTATCTCATACATATACGGTAAAATTTTTTCTCTGCCCTAGATATTATTTTCAGTTTAAAAAGTTGATTAGAAAGTGATAATTTACCGAACATATGTACAAAAAAATATATTTATCAATAAAATTTCTAAAACAGTCGGTTCTATCAACGGATCTGAGCTTTTTCATTTTTTTTTCTGTTGTCAGTCAAGTACGGACATAATTCGGTTAAATTGAGTATATAAGACACTTTTGGAATGAGAATGGAACACCGTATTAGGACAGCAATATAGCAAACGATATCTTTTTCGAGGCTTGTCTCTTTTTGCTCATCAAAGTTTTTTCTAGTACGCAAATGACATTTTTTTGTAAACATGCAGCTTCTATGCTTTATTTTATCCTTTTTGATGTAGCCTAAGAAAAAAAAATTTTAGCCTTACTTTTTGATTTATACCCCTAATTAATTCCGCAGTAATCTATTTTCGATAGAAGTTTTTTTCTTCTAGAGTATGTTATTGTAAAATGCGTAATAAATGTATATATATATATATATATATATATATATATATATATATATATATATATATATATATATATATATATATATAGACAGACTATAATTCGAAAATGAACAACCTATTAACAGACACCAACACCTACAGCAAAAAAAAAAATAGTGATCTCATCAACTTCGATGAGATAAAAAATAATGCCCTTATATAAAAAATTTTAAACAAAAAAGAAATAGACGAAAAACAAGACATTCCGCTTAGACCTATTGTCTCTTGTATTCAATTCCCGTTCTACAACCTATCAAAATATCTGTCAACCTGTACCTCCACTACAACAGGGAAAAACAATTTTTTTGTCAAAGACTCTTTCACATTTAAAAAATTCATTGACAGCTTAAGCCTACCACAGAACTATATCCTTCTATCCCTCGACGTTGTGTCACTTTATACAAATATCCCCAACGATCTCGTAATTAAAATTTTAAACAAAAAATGGAACCTTATCAAAGAGCAAACTACTTTATCAAAAGAAAATTTCATAGAAGAAGTTAATACAACTCTAACAACAAATTATTTTCAATTCTATGACTCTTTCTACAAACAACTGGATGGTTGTGCTATGGGATCACCCATATCCGCTACCATTGCACAACTCACCATGGAATACTTAGAAGAAAGAGTAATAAAGGAAATAAATTTCAAAATAGTATTCTTCAAACGCTTTGTCGACGACTGCATTGTGACAGACATGACACTTGTTCATGAAATGAAGAATGACAAAATCCAAACAAAAACCAATCAAATTCCCAAAAAATGAGTGTAATCAGAGGTTTGTCCGCTCGTGCCATCACATTAACACCTCCACAATTTAAACCCATTGTCCTCAAAAAAGCAAAAGAAATTCTCTCACCAAACGCCTTAAAATGAATGACATAAACTAAATAATAAAAAAAAAACGCACGTATCGATTCTACAACAATACAAAAGACAATAATACAAAACCTAGCTCAAATAACCAAAAACAAAAAAAAAATGTATAGCATTACCATATATAAAGGAACTGTAATACCCCCATAACAAAAAACTCTAGCGTAATATACTCTATTCTATATGAAAATTGTCGAAAAAAAATACATAGGCATGACTAGCCAACTATTAAAAAATAGATTTAACAGTCACAAGTACACAAAGAATGCCACAACTGCACTTAACAAACACGAAAACTAAACAAATCACACATTTAATTACAAAGAAACTAAAATCTTAAACAAAGTCTACAACTGCCATAAATTAGTAATTAAAGAAATAAAAAAAGAAAAAAATGCAGTGAACGACAGAACAGAAGGACCTAAGTTTCATATATAACAACATCTTCCCTAACTAGCTATCCAGTACTTAAAACTAACATTAAAAAAATAATAATAAGAAAAATTTTAATTAGAATTAATAAAAACATATTTTTCAAGGTTTAGCATAAAAACCAACTAAAAATAAAACTATACAAAAAATATGTGCATTCCGCTGCCATACAAAAGTGTTTCCGCCAGTTGCTCATCGTTGGCCGTAGACCGAGATATATTGGTTTGGTTTACTTATTTTCGAGGTACGAACAATATAAAATATGTTTGATCAGTGAGTTTAATTTTTAACTAATTGCGATTGTTCATGAGACCAATTGTTTATATATATAAAAGACAAAATTTTAAGTCTACATGTTTTTATACTTTGTGATTTGAATTGTTGTTTGTATCCGTAAGTTGACTGTGTTTATACTTTTTAATTTACTTTTAGAAATGAAAAACAATACCAAAAAAAAATTGGGAATGCCCATAGCTATAGGGTGAAACGTCAATTAAAAATAACTTCTTAAACAAACAAAAACTCAAGTGTTTTACTCAAAAAAAACCTCATGCTCGAAATTTAAATAAAAGATTTATGTATATATATATATATATATATATATATATATATATATATATATATATATATATAAATAAATTGGAAGTAGCATATCTCTGTAACAAAAACAATTGTAGAACCAAAATCAACGCCCTAAATGCTAAAATTACATATAAAAATAATGTATTAATTATGTACCCACATCTGTGTTACAAATGCAGTTATTTGTGTAGTTCAAAATAGAAAAACAAGGTATTTGTCGTCAGCAATAACAAATTTTCTAGTTTATGCAACATTAGATACAGATTATGAACATACAACAGTAATTGTGTTTAATTAAGTAAACTGTCATACAAACCAATAAATTTTGCCAACATTAACACTTAGAGCACTTTCAATTAACAATTTGCAATATTTCACAAAAAAAAAAACATTTTCGTCGTAATACGTTTCACTATGTCAAAAAAAAAGTTATGTCTTCAAAGAGATTTAAATGTTAGATTGTCGTTAACAGAGGTGTGTTATTTTCCTTCAACGCTCTCTCTAAGCCATGATCACCTTAGTTGTTAAAAGGGCCGCGCAATGATTTTTTAATCACACATAATCCATATCTATATATATATATATATATATATATATATATATATATATATATATATATATTATATATATATATATATATATATATATATATATATATATATATATATATATATATATATATATATATATGTTACTAAATTGGTGTTTTCGTATTCTTTTACCAAATGTGTAACTGTTTCCACATTAATATTAAGGAATAGAATAAAACCGATATGTCTTTTTGATCAGCTTTATTAAGAGGACTTTTTAAAATCTTCTTATTTTTGCATTTTTTTCAAATATTTGGCAATTGTAAGATAATACCTTCGATAACTGGAATTTCTAGAGTTCTAATTTTAAGTAATTCGTTGATTAAATTCAAAAATGAAGAAATTATCGTACACTTATGGCAATGTTAAATTATTAATCATGTGCCACATGTACTAGGGATGAAATGGTATGTCTTTATTCGGGAGAAAAATGTTTTGTTGTTTTACAGTTCAAACGAAAACTATTTAAACATCTTAATTTTAGATAATACAAAGTTATTTACTAAATCAACACAAACAAAAAGCACTCATATACTTACCCATTGTGTCACTACATCACTAACGTCTCTCATATAGTCATAAATTGCAATGTTATGTTTAGATCGTCGTCCACAGTTATGGATATTGGATATTATATATTTTTTTATTTCTATAGTCACAAACTGATTTAATAACTGGCAAGATGCTCATATTTCTTAAGTAAGGTTTTATAAAAGACAGAAAGTTCTCGGTACTCTGCTATGCCAGCGGTGAAATTATTCATTATTTTTTTGAACTTTCGTACCCATTTTCTAATCAATTAAACACTCAGTACTTCATTTTCGTGACATTTTCGCTCCACGATTGTTGCAGAATTATTATCGTCAAACTCTCATACCCAACTTAATTTGTTTAGCGCAATAAGCTAAGTAAAATGGAACCTTATTATCGGGCATTTATCAAGATCAAGGAATGAATTCTCAATTAACATAATTAAATGTCTTGTGCAAATATAGAGAAAATATTTTAACAAGACCAGCGAAGACTAGAAGGTTATTTGAAAATGGATTTCCTAGTTCCCATATTTATGAAATTTAACAATTCAACGCGATTATTTGCGGCAACTTATTGCAGCTTCTTATCACCTCCACATATATGCAAAAAGTCCGTGAAACAAAAAAATATCCTTCTAAACATGGCTTTACACTTTATATTTATGCTTACAAGTTAGTTATAATTAGTTAAATGTTTGCTTTCTTAGCAGCTACAAGTTAGTAGTTAATAGGGAATGGTTTCTTCAAGCAAAAATAATTAATGATGCTGTGATTTCATCTGACATTTAGCATGCGGCATGCAAAGTTACTAATGTATGTTGGTGATATATGCTGTTTATTGGATAAAATTACAAGGAAATAAATTAAATATTAGAACTTAAAAAAACATTTCAACATATATACAACACTGAGCTACAAAGAAAATAATTAATTGGTTTTAACCATCGCTGCCAAAACTCATCAAAGATCATTCTAGAGTTAGAAATAGGAATGTCTTTCCATATTTTCACCTACAGGCAATAGAAGAAGCTAGGAATATATTTATTCAGTGTGTTAATCTCGATAAGTAAAAATCTGTGAAAACGGCTTACAGGCAAAAGTAGGGAATCACTCCAATATCGCTATACTGTTCTATCCCAAAAACTATTATTTGTGAAGTTGCCAAAGAAGTTTCTCTTCCATACAATATAAGAGCACAACTAGAGTATGCAATAATTATTTAACCTGAACCTATATTGTTGTAATATTAGAAGAAGAATAAAATTGATTATTAAGAAAGTGGCAATGTCATAAATAAGACTAACATACCGTAATCATTTAATCCATAGCCACAAAATTTGTAGACCATTATGAAGATTATGAAGGCTGTATTTAACGCAATTTTTTTGTAAAACCTGTGTGCAATACGTGAACATATTAGAAAAATTTAGACAATTATAGGCCTTAGACAAAGTCGTGCCTTGTTCCCGATATTATTTAATATATATGTATCTGAAATGGGTTTTAAAGAAATTGAAATGTAGCTGCAGTGTATTTCCGAATCTAAATTTTTATTTATTTACCTTTCGCTTTGATATGGTCAAGTTATTCTAGCCCAGGACTTTGCTGACTTAGGTTTTAAGTTAACAAAGTTGTACACAAAATGAGGTTTTCTAATTAGCATGCAAGAAATCGATTATCTCACTATCAATTCAGAAACTAGATTTTATGCAGAATGTTAGGTAAAACTTATTACTATTATTATTATAAGTATTTAGAAAGCCTTGTTGACAGAAAAGGTATTGAAGGACAAAATATAAGGCAATGAATTCAATATGCATAAAAAAGATTTGGAATAGTAAACTTAGTTTGGTAATACCGATATATAACAGAAAAATCAAGAGAAGATTGGAAAAGCTTTGGTGCAAACACCAAACAGACAGAATGAATATGACAGACACAGTCACAGAACAAATAAAATACAAATGGCTCAACGAGTTGGGCCACCTATTTAGGATATTTGATTTAAATGGATTTCATCACATAGACATAAAGGAGGACGACCACGCAAATCCCGACATGAAAGAATGAAGGTATTCAAAAATCACTAGCAAGAAACTTAAGAAAAGAAACTGCTTATAATCGAGAGGAGTTGGTCAATTATAATATATCTTCCTTAAATTGCCGATGTCTTGATTGTCATTGACAATGTTCTTTTTTAAACAAATCATTTTTTTTACTAGAAATTTGCGGTAATCTCTTTTTTTGGTGACAATTTTAGGGTATGGAAAGTCGAATTTATGATTTTTATTTTCCTCGTATTTGTGATGCATTTTTTGGATATTTGTGTTCATTTAATCTGTTGCCTAATTGTTGCTATTTCAATATATTTTTAAGATAATTTAGACAGGGTATAGAATATACTAAGTTTGACTTTTTTTTGGTTTTTTCCATTTTAGAGGAGTGTATATTGAAGAAAAAATATTTTGTGCTTTGTGGTAGACAATGATATTTTTTAGATAGATCTTGGTTATATGGCACTTGTATGTAACTTTTTGAATTTGAATTATTAGAGTTATGTTTTGTTTACTTGCTTTTATGGGAAATTCGCTGTTATCTTAGTGTAATATTGTTAATTGCAGAAAATAAGTATACGGTAAATTAAGCACTTGTTTATTAAATTTCACTTTAATAAATTAATCAAAAACTTAACGGATGTTCGACATCAATCTGACAAATTCATTCTTGAAAAAGCTGCAGTGATAACGAAACATGCTAAAAATGTTTTGAATAATTCATTAAAATGAAATTTAATAAACAAGTGTTTAATTTACCGTATACTTACTAGTTATGGAGCTCCACCAAGTAAAGACAAAATTAATTTACTTCAACAAAGTTTATATTGTTTTGGTTTTCTATTTCAGATGTGAATTTTAGTTTGGTTGAAAACTGTTAAATGTTTTAGAATTATGTTTATCTTGTTTTGCGTTACAGTGGCATAGCAACCATCGATATACCCTTTTAAAAAATAATACTGGAATGTAAGTGTTTAGGATTTTTTCTTCTAAATATTTCGTGACTAGGTGTGCAACTGTTGAATATTTGACGAAAGCCGTGGCGCAACTATTTAATTGTTGATAAAAAGCATTTTATATTGAAAATAGCTGTAAGGTCAGGTTCAGTTTTTAGGTTTTATGAACATACCTGAACTTAAGGTTGTATGTATTTTTTCTATTCTAGTTAGTTAAATGCTCATTTGGTATATGTGCATAAAGAGATAGGACGTCAGGTGATATGAGTTTCTAGTTTTTATAGTATTATAATTTTACAAATGAATTCTTTAAAACTAAAGGAATGTTTTGTAATAATCATTTTTACAGAATATTTTGGAGAGACAGCTACTTAAATATTTCGATAATTTATAATGCGAGATATATGCAGTTTGGGTAAACTGTATATCTTTGGTATTACAGTATTATTCATCATTAGATCTTGGGCTTAACATTCGATTCCAGACTTCTTTCCCTCTCCCACATATATAAGTCCCTCATCCTCTCCTGAATCAATTATGGAGATTTCATCTACGACTCTGCCAGCTCCTATGTTAAAAAACCTCTCGATACTATCCAAAATTGCTTCCTTCGACTTGCTACAGGAGCATTTCGTACTACTCCAATCTCCAGCTTGCAGTGCATCTCAGCTACACTGCCACTTCAGCTATCACGTCAACTCTCCTTACTAAAATTCTACTGATCTTCACTTCATCGACCCCACACCAGGAACTCCCTCAACCTAGCTAATGTTCACAAATCCCACTTAACATTTCCCCCTGACTCCATACCTCACAGAATAAACATTCTGATCACCCAGTATAACATTTCTCCTCCCTTTTACAACTTCCCTCTTCAAACCACTTTTCCTCCCTGGCTTTCTCCTCTCCCCAACATTGATCTAACTCTACATTCATACAAAAAATCTGAGCACTCCAATTCCTTTTTCAACAAGCACTTTCTTGAAAAGTTATCCAGCATTTATCCAACCATTCCTTATTTTTCACTGATGGATCCAAGACAGATAGGGGAGTCGGAGCAGCCTTCTTCGTTGACAATGTCATTAAATTGGTTAAACTGCCCAAACACTCTTCCATCTTTCCTGCAGAACTATTGGCCATCAAGGAGGCAGATACTCTCTTCAAGTAAACTCTCATCCTTCGACCCTTATAATCTCCGATTCTCTAAGTGCACTCAATGCCATCAAAACCAGAAAACTGGAATTTAATTACATAATACAGATCTCGGACCCTTTCCTCAAAAAACGTACGATATCCCTTTTTTGGTTACCCAGCCACATTGGTAACCCTCACAACGGTAGAGCGGACGGCAAAACTTGCCATCGAAAGAGGCTGCCATAACGTGGGAGAAAACCACTTTTCCGACTTCAACATATTTCTAAAACATCTACACTGTTCTGTTTTCCAACTCAAATGGGACTTGGAGGACCCAAACAATAAACTGTGGCCCAATAAACCAAATGTCTTTCCCTCCCCTAAACATCATGGCAATTGATTGTAGACATAACATACTAATGAGAAGATTGGCAACAGGACACACTTACTCGACCCACGTTTACTTGCTAAAGAGAGAATTCCCTCCGACCTGTCCCATTTGTGACTCCCCTCTATCTGTAGTTCACTTATTTGAATCCAATCTACACCATAACTTGAGAGGTAAACACAACATTCCGTCTAAAGTTACCACAAATATAATCTCCTTTACTACTCTGAAAGACAACATAATAGAATTTCTAAAAGAATTTAACTTCAGAGTTTAACCTATTAATGGTAAATTATCAAATTCTTGGGCCCTAAATGATCATAGCCGTCGATGCGCCCTGACCATCGAAAAACATCATCATTAGTTGCTTTGATTGGATTTGGGATATGAGGTTTTTTAATAAGATTTTTTAACTTAGGAAAATAATTTTCGTTTGACAGTTGTTAGTTGAGTTGCTGTGAAGTTTTTTATATGTTTATCAGGAAGTCCATTTGGTATTGTATTCGTTGATATTCGTGACAACAAAAAAGTCTTATTACTTTTATCTGGCTTTAATTTTTTTATAAATTATCCTTCAAAAAATGTTTAGTTTTTCTAAATTATTTATCAATACATTCTTTTAATTGTGCCTAGTTTAATTTTGTAGTTGGTAATAATATTTACAATACTCGCACGAATATTGTCTGCTACCTCATTTGGTTTATTGTTAATGGGTGATTCTATATATATATATATATATATATATATAATATATAATATATATATATATATATATATATATATATTCAGTAACTGGTAAATTGTTTTTGTATGAACTAGCATGACAAATTAATCACCCAAGCCTAAAATTTCTGTAATAGCTACTATAGACTAGAAGTGTTGGCCTTGGGTGATAATTTGCCATGCCTATTCTTAACTTGTCGTTACCAAGCACAGGATTTTCAATATTCACTCCACTAAAACGTTTAACAGGATACTCTATACTCTGTTTAATTTGTTCTAAAAATGTACTGAAATGAGAACACAATACTTAGATTATAGATTAAATGGATCTAAATATTCAAAAAATGCATTTATGGGCTTACATAAGCAAATGAAAATCACGAATTTGACTTCCCAAATACTGAAGTTCTTTCCCAAGAAAAAAATTACCGCAAAATTCTGTATGTTATATTTATATATTATATATATATATATATATATATATATATATATATATATATATATATATATATATATATATATATATCCTGGTAGTAAGACCAATTGCAGAAAATTCACCTTAAATAGCGGATTTTAGTAATAGTAAAGAAATGATGAAATAAATGAAATGAAGAGAGTGTTTTCGCTCTGCCACTGGTAAACAGAACAACTAAACAATATAGTCAAGTTAATAAGAACCGATTTAAATAGGCTTTTCACAACAAATATAATAAAAGAAATAAATGAAAATTGTTACCTTTTAAAATAATTAATTACTGACATCCAACAATTCAAGTTTTCTATTTCTTTATTTTAGTTATTGAAAAAGCAGTGTAAATTTTTTTGTAATTTTCAATCCAAAGATGAGTTTTTGTTGAATAAGATCACTTACTAAAAATTTTAACTCATTTATTCTGGAATGATAACATAATAATCCGTCTAAGACAAATCATGAAAGAATATAATGCACTAAAAATGTAATTTCATGCTACATAACCTCACTTATTCAAAAAACTTTAACCCGTTTATTTTTGATTTGGCAAGTTTCCCCTTAGTTAATTTGAGCTAGTATCTTTTTTAATGATACTAGCTTTTTAATAAAACACTTTTTAGTCACTTTATGATGCCCAATTTATTAGAAAACGGTAAAAAATGCCGACAAACACAACAAACAATTTATTAAATAAGAGTCAATTATGAAGTTATGAGGCAGTGCAATACAAGAACACGAAAATTCCTTTTTTATTATGACTAAATTTGATATAAATTGATCTAGTGTTAAAATTCTAAAACTGATATATTATCTACCTGTCCCTGCGTCTTACTATTAAATTTTCTTATAACAACATTCAATTATTATAAATGATAACGGGACAGCTAAAGATTTTAGCTAAACCGGGTATAACTTTTAGAGGATTTTTGTAAATCTGATTAAAAACTAAATATCCTTTTGATAACATAACTAATTAATATTTAGATAAATAATATATAAAATCAGCAATTCCTAATACAAATTGATGTCCTAGAAAAAGTATACGAAAGAAAGTTGTAACTCTTGTAAGTTGCAATTAATTTGAAAGACAAATATAACATCGTATAAAGCTAAAAAAACTACCTAATTGGTGTTATACACGAATAAAAGTTATACTTTATAACACATAAAAATAAATAGATTTACAAAAGTCATCAGCAGCTTTAAATATATTGTAACGACAGTTAAGATAAATACAATTATTACATCTTGAAATTTCAAATTTTTTCATTTGTGTTATTCGTTTCTTAATTTTTTTTATTACATGTTTGGATAATAAGTAAAAATAACAAATTTTATTAACAGCAATTTTAACCATATTGTGAAACTTACAAGAAAAAATTATCTATATTTTGTGTAATAATTAACTGATTTTATATTACTTATGTGACAAAATTTATATAAAACAAATGTTAAAATATTTTCCTGAAATGGCCGATGAAAATTTTCATCGAATATGACAAAAAAGATCTAATTTTTAAACTGACCTAATTTGCAGAAGACCCAGTAACTCAAGTTCTGAAGCTGTAAACTAAGTCCAGGAAAGTTCGTTTTTATCATGACTCACTGAAATAAATGAAGTGTAGTATTAAAATTCTAAAAACTGTTATATTCGTTAACTCCCCTAGGTCCTAATATTAAACATTATAAATTGGGAAGCTAAAGGTTTTAATTTCTACGGCAACTAAACAGGATATAACTTTTGGGCCATTTTTGTATAAATCTGACTATTAAAAACTAAACCTACCTTCGATCAAGTGAATAACTGGGTTTTAAATAAATACTATACAAACTTACTAATTCCTAATTCTAATGCGTATTCTAGTAGAGGTTTACGAAAGAAAGTTGTATTTCTTGTAAATTGCAATTAATTTTGTCAAAAGAAATAAACAACATTGTTTAAATGTCACTAACTTCGTAATTGTTTTTTTACATGAGTAAAAAATTATACTTTATAACACACAGGAATAAATAGGTTTACAAAACTCTTCAGTAACTGTAACTATAGAGTAATTGCAATGACAATTCAGATAAATATAGTTATTACACGGAAATACGAGTAAGAACTCATGTGGAGATTTCGTTTCTTAACTCTACTATTCTGACAAACATTTAACTCTTGAAATTTAACTTGATCTTGTGTGACTGCATACAGATCCTTGCCTTTTAAAATTTTATTTACATTTTCTGGACCAAGTTAATAAATGAAAATAATAAATTTCATTAACACCATTAATAAACATATTGTGTATATTAGAAGAAAAATGACTATTTATATTTAGTGTAATAATTAATTTTAAAGTCGACCTTAAATTACTTTTGTGACAAAACTAAAATGAAACAAATGTAGGGCCTTATTATGGAAGAACAAAGAGCGAATGGTTTGGTTATTATCAAAGGTAAAGTACTCTTAATAATTTTCATGCAGTTTACACTTTATGGAGAATATTCCAGAATTTTTTCAAAATTTTTTGATCAGTACTTCTCGAGATAAGGGGGGAGGACAGCGATTTTTGGCAGTTTTTTAAAAATATTACTAAGAAAAATTTGCGCGAATATTACATTATATATATTTTTGACCTCATATTTTCACAAGCTTTTATGTGACATCCCACTCGATGAATTGGTAAATTTTTATGAAATGCGGATTTTTTTTCTAAAAAACATATTAAATTCAGAAGAATGATAAAAAGTGCTTTTTTCAAAGTATGCTCCATCGCTTGTTATACATTTTTCCCATCTTTCGGGCAATTTGTGAATACCACGCCAATAAAAATTTTCCCCTTTTGCTGCGAACCATTCATCGAGCCATTTTTTCACGTTTTCGTACGAACCAAAGCACTGCTCAGCTAGTGCGTGACCCATCGATGCAAACAAGCGGTAATCGGAAGGAGCCAAGTCTGGTGAGTAAGCCGCATGGGGTAGAACTTCCCAGCTGAGGATTTCCAACGTGTCGCGAACTGGTTTTCCCGTATGTGAAGAAAAATGACTTTGTGTTGTCTCTTTCGGTATTCTGGCCTTTTTTCAAGCAGCGAACGATTCAAATCGGTCAATTGTTGTTGGTAACGTTCAATATTAACCGTTTCCTCAGGTTTTAACAGCTCACAATATACCACGCTCCTCTGGTCCCACCAAACACAGAGCATCGTCTTTCTGCCAAAGCAATTCGGTCTTGTGGTCGATGTGGATGATGCCCCTGGGTCTACCCATGATTTTTTGCGCTTGGGATTCTCAAAATAAATCCACTTTTCATTTCCTGTAACTATACGATGCAAAAACGAATTCCTTTTGTACCGAGCGAGCAAAATGTCATACGTGTTCTTGCGCTTTTCCATTTGCCTGTCGTTTAACTCACGTGGTATCCATCTACCGGCTTCTGAATCTTTCCAATCTCTCGTAGCCGATTGGAAACAGCTTGCTGACTAACGCCCAATTGCTCGGCGATTTGTTTTTGTGTGTTTGCGAATCATCTTCGTCCAACAATGTTTGCAATTCCACATCTTCATATTTTTTTTGGCGGTTTTCCACGTCCCTTGTCTGCAACATCGAAGTCACCACTTTTGAAACTCCGAAACCATCGTTCGCACGTATCTTGCGTTGGAGCATGTTGACCATAATACTGTCCGCGAATGCTCTTTGTGCGGTATAAATTTCGACATATTGAACACAACAACACAACACTATGCACATACTTTTTCAATTTATCACTCGTGCGCGTCTGACACTTGTTGATGATACAAGAAAATGGCGCAGTGTCAAATCTTTATAGCACAAACTGCATTGATGCACCATCTGTTGTCTGAAATCCGCATTACATACTTGTACACCGGTATAATTCATTTGAAATTTTTTGTGATAAATTTGTATGACGATATAAAAACACAGAGAGGTAACTATTAATAAAGTCGAAATATTATTTTTTGTATAGGGAAATTTTTCTTGAAAATGGAAAAAATTGGGAATTCTGATTCGCCACTTACAGATTTCTTTTCTACTTTTAATTTATTTCTAAATGTTTTTATTCTTTTTGAGAAAAAATTTACCTGCCATAATATTTTCCTTTCTTGTGGTTAAAGATGAGTCGAAAAAAAAGAAGGTAAGTGTTGCATATACTAGTGTAAAATAATTATTGACCAAATAACGACTTTCTAATTTTCCCGAAAAAATGCTCGGGTAAGTTACTATAACATATGTCCATTTTTATCATATATTGACCTCTATATTTTCATAGTCAAGTTAATAAAGTATAATAAGCCTAAATCTTTTTTTGTTTCACGTTTTTCAACACGCTTATCTTTCTGAAAGTTCAAATTTACCAGGCTCACCATTTATCGGTAACCGGTAGTTGTTTTACTGTATGTGGAAATTAAAATTTTTTAATATCAGTTTTATCAATACTTTGTTAATACCAACAAAAACGAAATGAAATAGTTCTTTTTATTTAAAATAGAATCGGTATTTTTTAAACGCTAACTATTTCTAACTTTAGTTCAGCTGTTAAGTAAACTGCACTTTTAACGTTTCTTCTTAAAATTTAACACAAAAAAGATGAAAACTTTTCTACACACGTATAAATATTTTCTCGTTTTGTTTATGCCTTAACTATCTGGACCTTAAGCTAGATCGATCCTATATAGGAGACTGTTTCGTCGTAATGTGCAGTTTCTTACGAGCGACAGCCCATTTCCAATAGCTTAGCTTTTGTTGTGTATATATAAAGTCCTCTTAGAGCTCCGATGTCTGACTTTTTATCGTTGCGATTGTAGTCAGGTAAACTATTTAAAGTTCGACACAGAATTTAAGGTATATATAAATAATGAAATACATAAATTTTTATTGTTGTTACATGGAAATTTTGTGTATCATATTTAGGTTAATAACTATGTTACTGATTACATAACTAAGATCTCTCTTCTGTTGATTATTTTGTACTGTTTTTTTTTTTATCCTTCACTACCTTAGCTCGTTAAAGATGTACCATTTTTACTATATTATTATATATTACTATAATGGTGGGGATGTTATAATATCAATAATCGTTGTCTAGGTACAGAAATATACATTTATATGCTGGTCGGAATCGAGCCGGTAACCATCCGGTTACTATGCAAGCCACTGACCTCCTCAACCACTGCGGCCAGCACTATCTACTCAGTTAACACCTAGCTTTAAAGAAAAGATATTCCGTACAAACTAACTTTGTAGTTTCTTACTTTAGAGGCTATTTTTGGTATATTAAATATTGCGATTGTTTAGCTATGATTGATGCTTTGATGTTGATAGAAGCTATCTAGATTATATTTTTTCTTCTATTTGTGATACATTTGGCATAGACAAGTTTGTAAAGCACTATTTTTATCAACATAAGCAAACACTAAATTTATTTTTTTTTAGTTGTTAGAATTAGTAATCAAATTAAATTTTTAGCGTAAAGATCAGAGAGTTTTCCTTATTCAGCTGTTTGCTTATATGTTGTTTTTTTATATGGGTATAGCACACGCGCTGCAGGGAATTCCCTAATGCGCTACAGGAGCGACACGTGTGCAGAAAAAGCGATTCACGTTGTGCTTGAACCGCTGTAAATTGTACTCGGTGGGAAACACAGTCCTGGGCAAATTATTCCAAAGAGATGATGTTCTCCATATAAAAGACTGCTTGAAAAGCGTTGTACTAGGAGTAACAAGCTAAACCTCATACGGATGTGAAGTATTAGCTATTTCTACAGGCATCGCTCTGGGAGGAATTAAGCGGGCTACATCCTTCGAAGACTTTCCATGAAAATACTTGTAGAATAGGCTCAAGTCGCCAACCGTTCTTCGATGTTCCAGCGAAACAAGGCCGCCGCCGTCAGTTCCGGGTTTCCAGTCGGACGAACAGTGATGTATGACATAAAATATGCGGCTTTATATTACATTACATAATATAGTAAATATTAAATTTGCTTTAATATTGTTATGATAATACTAAACAGTTGAGACAATTACATAATTTAACTAATTTATTTTGTATGAATAGTAGAGTTAGGCAACCAATGTCAAGGATTAACGTAGGTCTGGTATATAAGAAGAAAATGAGGAGCAGGTTTTCTTTTCCTTCTGAAGCTTGTTAGCGACAAAATCATGCAGTAGGATGTTTGGTAGTTCTTGTAAGTTGAAAAATAAAACACATCATGTGAAGGATCAGAAACTACGTATTGTATATTGATTTTTGAAGTTAACGCAAACTTTCCTGTTTCAAAACTCTACACTTTAGGTAACAATGTGTGGTGTATCTATTGTGTAAAAATAGGAAAAATGGAATCCTATAGTATGTGTGCATTTTCACTTTATTCATTTCTACGGTATATTACTATCGTTTCAAATTTGCAATTTTGAAATTTAATCGCAGATAAGAAGTCTCTTACTAAAACATTCTCATGGTATTTCTTCATTTTAATAGAAATATTTTTTTTGTTAAAGTGAGAGATATGTTCGTTTGCTAAGGATTTTTTTTTGTCTCTCTTACGGTTTCTCGCATTGGTTCTAGGTTTTAGCATATATTTTAGTTTTTTGGCTTGGTGTAGCTATAGTTCTTGCCTGGGCCACAAGGGATAGTGGAACAGTTATTCGTTAGATGAGCTTATTTTAAGCTTTACCTGTTCTTTGGTGTTTTTCTTTTTTAAATAAATATAATTTTTCAGAATGCTAAAATTTAATTTACTATTCAAATACATAAGAGCAGGAACTGTTTCGGTAAATTGTGTATGGACACATTTTTAACACACGATTAATTTTACATATAACTTATAAAATCATTTTTATAGCAGATATTGTGCCTGAATATAATAATAAGGTGCATACTCTTTGAGTTGGTGAACGGTAACCGATCCAGCTTTTAAACTCACCTTCATATGGTAAATGATAGCTTTTCATATTGTTGTATGTTACTATAAAGTTAATGGCAATAGAAAGTATAACTAGCGCATTCATCTATTACCTTTTTATTACAGTTCGTTGGAGTGCTGTCCAAGAACGGTCATTTAGGTTTTTTGATACCTGTAGATATTGATAAATTTATAATTAGTTTTATTATTTTATTTAATTCCTCTTCTTTATATCGATACTAGAGAGATAACACTCTGATATCTCACAATGTCTATACGCTAACAGCATGCACTATCACATGCAGTATTTGCGTAATAGAGAACTAAATACAATGTTTGGAATACTATTTGCATACCTTTGTGTTTTCGTTTAATTTATATAATTCCAGTCAACCTTTCTTTTATTAAAATAATAATAATAATAATTTATTCAGTTATATATCAACACTACACTAAACACTTTATTTTTACACTCGATGGGCATTTCTCTAACCATGTTGGTTTCATTAGGAGCGATGATTGACTGTCAATCATTGCTCCTGATAAAGCTAACGTGGTTAACGAAACACGCGTCGAGTGCAAAACTAAAGTGTTAGGTGTAGTGGTGATATGTACTGAGTAGTGTTATTGTGCTAAAGATTCCAAATTCCCAACATAAGAATTTGTTATATAAATATTTTGTAATTATTATTTTAAAATTTTCGTACATTAGGCTATTATTTGGCAGTGTAGTCTAGCCGGTCGTACCCACTGCTAATTTTATTAGTGTTCCGTACGGAACACTTATAAGATCACTTCGGTGTCTGTCTATCTGTCTGTCTGTCTGTCACACACGATTTTCTCCGAAAACGTATTTGACATAGAAAAGGTGAAATTTGGTAATAACTATAGGAATTGATAGCCTCATCAGAGCCATGTAGTTTTGAGAATTAAATTTTTGACTTAAGGGTTAGTTTTGGGGGGTGAAGTCGGAAGTGAAAAAAAAAAAATTTTTACTAGGTCATCGAGTGTGGTGTCAAATGAAAGCTTGTGAAAACACGAGTAAAAAATTATATATATAATATTATACTTGCGCGCACTTTTCTTTGTATTATTTTTAAAAATTCGCGAAAAATCGCTGTCCCGGGGCCTTATCTCGAAAAGTACTTATCAAAAAAATTTCAAAAAAATTTCTGGAATATTCTCCACGGGGTGTAGATTGAACGAAAATTATCACAAGTGCTTTACCTTTAAAAATTTATATGGTATATAAAAAAAAAAAATTTCAAGGTCATCAGATTTCATTAAAGATTGGAAACAAAACTTTGTTGAAAAACTCATTTGGGGTGTGTTTTGTAAAGTCAGTGAGCATTTTATACCTCTATAACATTTTTTTTTTATTTTAAAAGCAATCAACGTACGGAACACTAATTGCGCAAGTCCAACTTGCACTTGACCGGTTTTTTTTTACTTAGAACCGATAAAACTTGTCGAGCATGTCATTGCAACTTCCTCGAGGTCCAGTATATTTTAAGAATCAGCTTTAGCGGCCTAGTTTTCTGTTCCATAAACTAACGGAATTTTCAGCTATTTTTACACATTTGCAATACTTATTTTTTCTGTTCAATCAATAATATTCTGCATATACAAAAATAAAAATTATTGTCGTATTAATTCCAAATATCTACAAAAAAAACAACTTCAACTACATTGCACAATTAATCAGTTTCATGTTAAATGTAAATAAACTAAAGGTCAAATTAACAATTTAATTAAAGGCAACTGTCAGGCTTTTCAACAGGAGAATGTATTATATATTTTTTAGGCATACATAAATATAAGGTCTCTCATGCAAAAGTTTAAATTTAAAACATCTACAGTAAAAAAAATACCTGATAATCGCATATTAAATTGCAATATTTGGAAAATTATTTCTTAAATAATCTTAGGTGAACCGTTACCATTCCGACAACATTTTAAGCCTAATCACTGCTCGGTACTTCTTTTTCATGGTCATTGCCCTGATTTACCGGATACTTTATTTTATTTGCTCTAATAAGCTAAAGTTGATACTACAAAATTTAGTGTTAGTTATCCCACCATGGTCAAAATTTAAATTTCGTTATGTCCTTTATATCTGTAATTATAGATACAGATAGTTTTTCTGACGTATGTGGGGAACTAACTATACTGGATAGATATCACTCCGATCATTCATAATGTGTGTATGTTAACAGCATACACTATCAGGAACTGTATTTAGATGATAGAAAAGTAAGTATACTTTTTGGATTGCTATTTCACGTTGCACACTTTCGTTGTTAATTTTAAACAGTATTTTCGTTTGAATTGTATAATTCCTTTCTTTTATTAGAATAAATAATAATTTGTTTAAATTTAAATTATTTTTTTCCTATGTTATCATGCTTTTTATCATTTTAAAAAAATTGCTAACATTCGGCTATTATTTGACAGGGAGTTGTAACCAGTCGGGCCCATTGCTAATTTTATTTTACTTAGAACCCGCTTTACACCGAGAAATCTGGTCTAACATATCATTGCGCGTCCTTGAGATCCAACATATTTTAAGGAATTTCTTACGAGTAACTGTTAAAAGTAGTTTTGCTTGAAATTTTGAGAAATAATAGATTTTAGCATCATGCATTCACTGCTTCAATATAAAGATGGTTTACCACGCCGTTTTGCCATAATTAATTGCAAAAGTTTCATTTGTTTAACATGTATAAGATAGGAATCCATACCTTTTCTTCGATCACAAGCATGCGTTTTTTATAATTTCTGTTATCTTATGTGCATTAAAAAGTAAAAGGTCACAAAAAATTATATATACATAAAAAAATTACTCTGCTATCGTTTGTTAAAATATGAAGGCAGTTTACCACCTAGTTGATGCAAAAATATTAGATAAATATTACTTTTTATGGAATTTTATGGAGTGAATTTTCGCCGTGGCAACGTAGCTTGAAAAAGACAGCTCGTACGGATGCGGGCGTTCTTTCAAATTTTAAATCATACATAGTCCGGGGGCTCATAACCAAGATTTTGGACTTATCGAAGAGCGGCAGATAAATATATCACTTATTAAATGTGACAAACTGAATCAAAAAACACAACTTATAAATCCAAATTCCGGTTCCTGCCGTGGTTATGGAGGGAGAAAGTTGCGAAAAACTGAGGGTAAGTGAACCCATCGCAGAGCAGCAGTTTTATATGTTATGAGGATACTATAGCTTTAATATCTGCCATGGAGACCAGTTCCTGGGGGAGTAAACTTTTTTTTTCTGAAAAAAATGGGCTCAAAAAATGAACTCATCGCTGAGAAGCAGATATTCGAGATATAGTTAGTTTGGGACTCAAAAATAAGTGAAAAAATATTATGTGCTATAGATCCTAGTTCTTTGAATTTCTATAAATTTTTGAAGCTGTGGAGTTTTTGGACCTACCTGAACTCATTCGAGAGCGGCAGATAAATGAACCAGTGTTCGAATACTACAATACGAGATGAAATCCCGAATATGTGCCATGAAGTCCAGTCCGTGCTTTTATCAGCATAATTTTTAATGCAAAGCTTAAGTTATAAACAAATTGATTTTCTCTAGTCGCATTATTACTTAGCAGAAATCCTGGATACCAAAAATTATCCAATTTACAGCGATTCAAGAACAACGTGAATCGCTTTTTTCCGCACTCGTGCCGCTCCTGGAGCGCTTTAGGGACTTCCCTGCAGCACGTGTGCTAGACCCATAAAAAAAAAAAAAAAAAAAGCTGTGATGCATGAGTTTATATGTTTTTTAACAGCTTAAAGTCGAATTTCTAATCCGTTCTTGCTAAAATTTTATTAATTTTTGTTACAAATAAAATAATTTTTTTTATAATAACTTAATATAATATTGTTTAACTCGGTAAATTTAAATTCTCTTTTCATTTTTTTATTATTACTGACACTATTAGAATTATATTATTTTTTTTTTTTGGGGAATTTAACACGAATATTTTTATTTAATTGCATATAAATAAACTTATTAGCTCTTAATTTTTAATTAATTAAATTGGAGAAATGGACTAGAAATTCACACAGCAGGATAAAATTCATCTAAAAAACTTGGGTAGAGCTCGTAAAAAGCTTAGATTTTGCTGTTATGGGGATAAATTCTATTAAATTCTATTTATTAGCATAATTGTTTATAATAAATTATTTATAACAATAAAAAGGTTAAGTTTTTGCAAAAATAGATTCAGTGGGTGGAAATACATCTAAAAAAATTGGGTGGAGCGCTTATTAAACTTAGATTTCGTTATTATGAAAATAAATTATATCAAATTACTTTTTTTAGATAATTACTTAAAAAATTGTTAATAACAATTAATAGGTAATTTTTTTCAAAAAACTAATTGCAGATCGGATTCTGCCAACCAAAAACACATAACGTACACTAGAGTGGAGCCGCAACACTCAAAGTTTAAAAAGAACACAGTGAAACCCCGGGTGGCTGATGAAGTACTCGGCCATTGCTGTATTGGCATTAACTGAATGCGGCAAAAATTATTGTACGTTTTAAATGTTTAAAATTTTAATTCTTGAGGTTTTTTGGATCACTCTTATTGTCTGTAATGTTAGAAATCAAAAATTTCATATGTACTATCCAATATAGCTACCAAATTTCTTTTTTTTTTCATTTTCGCAATTACATATTAAAGGGGGTTTTGGGGCTTTTGAATATAAATTTTAAACAATAGATATAAACAAAATTTAAAGGTTAAATATAAAAAAATATAAAGCTAAATTGCACTGCAAATTAAATAGATATATTAATCTGCTTGTAACTGTTTCAATAGTGATTTCAGCGTCTTTCGACACTGGCGCATGTGTATAGTATTTGAGAGAAAAACAAATTACAGGACGGGCGCGCGCGTTGTAGGACAGGCTCACGCATTTTAATAAAGAATCAGACTCTATGGCAGATATTTTTATTTTTAGTATCTACAAACCTCAACGAACATATTAAAACAAATTACATTCGCTCCTCTATGGGCTTTGGTGGGTCTATTTTTCTGCAACTTTGGACCGTTATAAATTTGGATTGTCCCAATATCCATGACAGATATTCATTTTTCAGTCATATTTTGCAAAAATGAAACTATACCCAAAATATCTGCCACTCAGCGTTTGGTTCATCCACCAACTTTTTCTTGCAGCTTTAAAGCGTATTTCCAGAAACAGGAACCAGAGCTGAGCCTTTAAACTACCTGAAGAGACTAAGGAGGGCATAATTAACAAAGTGATTCTATTATCCGCCACTCTTCGATGAGGCATTTTGGTACTGAGCTTCTAGACTAATATATCCAATGCAATAACACACAATGATTGCGTGCGACGGGAAACAAGCAAGAAGCTACGTTACCACACTCATTATACTTTAAAAACCAAATTATTTCTCGTCTTTCTCCAATATAATGCTCTTTCTATCTTCTCGTAAGAAATACCTTAAGCAGCCTAGTTTTTTGTTTCAAAAAGTAATGGGGTTTTTAGGTAAATTCTTTTTGGATTGCCAATTAGATTTTTTACACAATTACATTATTTATTTTTTCTGTACAATCAACAACATTCTGCATATACAAAAATAAAAATTATTGTCCTCATATCCATTCGAAATATCTACGAAAAAAACAACTCCAACTACATTGCCCAATTGACCAGTTTTATGTTTAATGTAAATAAACCAATGGCCAAACTAACAATTTAATTAAAAGCAAATGTCAGGCCTTTCAACAGCAGAATAATATGATTTTTTACGCATACATAAATATAAGGTCGCTCATGTACAACCTCAATTTTAAAACATTTACAGTAAAAAATACCCTGATAAACGAAAAAATTTATATTGTATATCAAATTTCAATATTTCGAAAATTATTTTTTAAATAATCCCATGTGAACCGTTATGTTTCCGACATTTTCGAAGCTTGATCACTACTCGGTACACTGCCATGATTTACTGGATACTTTATTTTATTTGCTGCAAATTGGTACTCTGAACTCTCGTGTTTAGATATTCCGACAACAAAAAGTCTGTCGGTGCACCATGGTCAACATTTAAATTTCATTTATACAACTTCTTAACGTTATAACGTGCGTACATTATAGGGGAAGAGTGGCATGAAAGAGCCATGTATTGAAGAGCCACTTCCATTTCTGCGGTAGTTTTCGAACGAGTGTTGTACGAATCACTGTTTTAAAATAGCAACATTGGACGGCTTTCGCCCAGAAAGATTTGACAGTTCACCGAAAACAAATGACGCCGGTGCAACAAGTTGAAGATTTTGTCATCATAAAGTAAGTTTTTGAACTCATTTTATTTGTTTTCTGACGTTTAGACGTAAACAGACAATAAGCCTTCCAATAACGTAAACATTTTGAAGCAATGCATAAATTTCGTTGCTGATTTTCGATGTTATAATTCCTGATAGAGTATGTTTTGAAAGAGCCGGGATATGGTGTTATGGAAAAGCCGGGATATGGTTTTATTTTTAATAGAAAGCATCTTTTTTATTACAGGAAACAAATATGTCGTTTGAAATAGCAAAGCCCTGTCCAAAGAAGCGTAAAAGACCAACTACAATAGAGGATGCTGGTAATCGATGAGTGCCAGTCCATAAACAAAACGGCTATTTCCCTTAAAATTTCAACAAGGTAAAAGTTTCAGGCAAATCATCCTACAAACATAATCTTAATATAGGTAATAAGCGTATTTTCAATGTGGAACAAGAGGATATTTAAAAACTGCATCTAAAATGTGCTATGGACTTACAAGGCAACAAACCAAAAAACTGGCATTTGATTTTGCAGAAGCTCATTCTATTTGTCCAAATAAATGGAAGGACTCTCAAAGTGCAAGCGATGATTGGCTGAAAGGGTTTATGAGCAAACACAAAGGATTAGCAGCAAGAAAACCTGAAAGTGCTTCTCTCTCCAGAGCTACTAGTTTTAACAAAACGAATGTAAACACATTTTTTGAAGAACTTACCAATGTTTACTCAAGATATAATTTTGCAATACCTATGATTTTTAACGCAGATGAAACAGACTGTAGTACTGTAACCAATCTTCCCAAAGTGATTGCTGAAAAAGGATCGAAACAAATCGGACAAGTGACCAGGCGAACGAGGGACTTTGGTGACAACTTTGTTTTTCAGTAATGCTATTGATGGTTATTTACCACCAATTTTTGTATTCCTACGAGTGAATTACAAAGACATAATGCTAACCAATGGTCCACCAAGTGCTCTCGGATTGACAAATATTTCAGGATGGATGATTGAAGAATGTTTCATTAAAGCCTTGCAACATTTTGTGGCGCATGTAAAGTCCTCTATGGAAAGCCCGGCATTGATCTTAATGAACAATCACAGTTTACATGTTAATCTCAGAGTAGTTCAATTTGTAGAGAAAATTCTATTGTAATAGTCACATTCCCGCTACACTGCAGCTACAAGCTACAGCCATTGAAGTCACGGTATATGGCCCCTTTAAAACCAGGTATCGGATTGCTATGAATGAGTGGATGTTGTCAAATCCTGGTAAAACAGTGACCATTTATCAAGTTAGACAATTTGTGGAAGATGTATATCTGTCAGCTTTCAGTCATCACAATGTTACACAAGGTTTTCTCAGAACGGAGATTTACCCTTTGAACTCGAACATATTTGGCGACGAAAAATTTCTGTTATCATTTGTCACTGATAGATCTGAACCATCTGCAGGGGTAGTTTCGGATAAGGAAAACGATAATGAAGTGACAGAAATTGAAGAGAATTTGGAACCTTCTTCGCATTCACCTGATTCTGCATCTTCACTTTTCGTTCTAAGAACTTCAGAGCAACAAATTATATCACAAACAATTTGAGACCGCTTCAACCTCCGCCTGCTTCTGCCCTAGTACTTTCAGTTCCGAGCACTTCAGAACAACAAATTATCTCAGCGCAAATGATTAGACGATTTTAAAAGGCAGGCCCTAGAAAAAAAAAACTGTTCTTAATAACCGGAAAAAATCATCAGCCATTGTAACGGATACTCCAGAAAAAGACAAGATAGAAGAGAAGGAGGCCAATGCAAGCCAAAAAAGAAAAAATGTTAAGAAAATGACGATAAAAAAAATCTATAAAAGCGCTTACTAAAGAATCAAAAACAAATAATAACACAGATTCTGATTCAGCAGATTTTGACAATAGTATTGTCATAAGCTAAGAAGAAAGTCTCAGTCAACGGTTATAATAAAAGGGGAAAAAAAAAGGTTAATTGTGTAGTGTACAAGGAAAATTAGAGCAATAGCAATCAGGAGTGGTTCCAGTGCAAAATTTGTTCTGGTGTGGCACATAAATCCTGTGGTGTAAAAGAGACATTGCATTATTTTTACCAAAAATGTTTTTGGATTTTTTGAATTGTTTATTTTTGATAACATTTTTAATTTTACTAACTTTATAAGTTCCTAAAAAGACTGTATCTAGATAGTTTTGCAATTATTAATCTCAAAGGGCTGATTTAGTAAAAGATGCTTAGATTTTAAGTAAAAACTTTATAATGAATTTGCGAAACTTAATATTTTCTGTATAATAATAACTGTTTTTAAGAATATTTTTGTTAATTTCCGGTTAAAGTCTCTATAATAGGGATTTAGCTCTTTCTTAACTTATGTTGGCTCTTTCAAGGCCTATGTGTTATGAAAGAGCCAAATTCAATTTTTTTTTTGTAAATAATTAAAAGTTGTTGCTTTTGGGTTTTTGTTTATAACGTTACGTACATCAAGAAATAAATAATAATTTATAATACAAATCTTATTATTTAATTATTTCCTTTTGTATTTTTTGACCTCTTTTCAAATGAGTCTTTCGTTCCACTCTTCTCCTACTATTAAATATAGATCTCACTTTGTAGCAGAGAAAGTTTTGCTTGTCAAAATTGCTTTCAGTATATAAGTTTTTCCATCGCAAAATTAACATTTTAAATACAGAACGTTGCCCGAGAGATATAGGTGTTGGTAGTAAGCTTCTACAGTTTACATAGCATATGGCAGGGGTGCTCCAACTTGAACTGCTGGCGATCTACCTCAATATTGTTAGACTACGATCGATCGACTCTGAGAGGCTGCAAGTAATTGTGATGCAGGATTGTCGTCTAGGTAGGGTGTATCGTGGCATAGATATTAGTGTTCCGCACAATATGCATTTTTTTTAGTCAAGGTAAGTGTAGGTCTGCTCTAAAATGTCAATGAAAAAACTCATAATTATTCAAAATTGTGAGTTTATTGGTTCTTACAAACAAACGAGTTCTAGTGTCTAAACTTAACTGAAGAGTGACTTTGGATGTTGAAGCGTGCCACTGCATGTCCTCAGCATACTTTTCATAAGATGGTACGTAATTACCGAGTGCTAGTCGCAAGCATAATGACATATGATTGTCAGTTAGTCGATTGCGATATTTTGACTTAATTATCTTCATTTCAGAAAATGCAGACTCGCACAAGTAAGTTGACCCAAACATTGCCGTCAGTTGAAGGGCGATTTGCCTTAGATTCGGATATTTATCTTCAGATATAAAACACCAGAACTTTGTATCAGATGTTGTGGCTTTGAGATGTATATCTGATATAAGCTGCATTAACTCATTTTCAACAGGACATGAGTCCATGTTAAACTGACTTGCTATTTCAGTAGCTAATTCCTCAAAGTTTTTACACGAAAAAGGATAACTCATAAATGATGCGATATTTGCCAATTTACTGAAATCATAAAAACGTATTTCGAATTGGCCCAAACTATTTGATAATTCTGCCTCATAAATATCATAATTCAACTGAGGAATTCTTGCTTTCAAAGACGGAAAATTTCTCAGATCCTTTCTTTTCAGTTGATCTATCATAAGTTGCAATTTACTTTTGAATGCGTTTATTGCGCTAATCATCTCAATAATAGTTTTTCCTTTACCTTGAAGCTTCAAATTAATGGTGTTTAAATGCATTGTGATGTCTGTCAAAAATATTAGATAAATATTATTTTTTATTGAATTTTATGAAGTGAATTTTCGCTGTGGCAACGTAGCTTGAAAAAGACAGCTCGTGCGTACCTTCTTTCAAATTCTGAACATATATAGTCCGGGAGCTTATAACCAAGATTTTGGACTTATCGAAGAGCGGGAGATAAATATATCACTTATTAAATGTGACAAACTGAATCGAAAAATACAACTTATAGATCCAAATTCCGGTTCCTCGTGGTTATGGAGGCAAAAAAATGCGGGTAAGTGAACCCATCGCAGAGTGGCAGTTTTATATGTTATGAGGATACTAGGTATAGCCTCAATATCTGCCACGGAGACCGGTTCCTATGGGAGTAAACTTATTTTTTCTTGAAAAAAATGGGCTCAAAAAATTGCTGAGTGGCAGATATTCGAGATATAGTTAGTTTGGAACCCAAAAAGAATTTAAAAAATATTATTTGACATAGATCCTGGTTATTTGAATTTCTACGAATTTTTGAGCCTGTAAAGTTTTTGGACCCCCCTGAACTCGTTCGAGAGAGGCAGATAAATGAATCAGTGTTCTAATACTATAATATGAGGTGAAATCCGGAATATGTGCCATGAAGTCCGTCCGTGCTTTTAGTGTATTTTTAATGCAAAGGTTAAGTTATAAACAAATTGATTTTCTCTGTTCGCATTATTACCTAGCTGTGATGCACCAGTTTATATGTTTTTTGACACATAAGAGTCGAATTTTTAATCTATTTTTTCTAAAAATTGATTAACTTTTGTTACAAATAAAAAAAAATTGTCTATAATAACTTAATGCAATATTATTTAACTCCCTAAATTTAAAATATCTGTTCATTTCTTCAAAACCTAAATTATTTTATTATTACTGACAATTTATTATAATTATATTAATTTTTCTTTAGGAATTTAATACAAATATTTTTATTTAATTGCATATAAATAAACTGGTTAGCTCTAAATTTTTACTTAATTAAATTGGAAAAATGGATTAGAAATTCAGACAGCAGGACAAAATTCATCTAAAAAACTTGAGTAGAGCTTAGATTTTGCTGTTATGGAGATAAATTCTATTAAAATCTGTTTATTAACATAATTGTTTATAATAAATAATTTATAACAATAAAAAGGTTAAGTTTTTGCAAAAATAGACTTTGAATTCGTGTTCAGTGGGTCAAAATATGTCTAAAAAAAATTTGGGTGGAGCGCTTAATAAACTTAGATTTTGTTATTATAAAAATAAATTATATCAAATTACTTTTTTTAGATAATTTCTTAAGGTCATTTTATCAAAATACTAATTGCAGATCAGATTCTGAGATCCAAAAAAACATAACGTACACTAGAGCCGCAACGCTCAAAGTTTAAAAAGAACACAGTGAAACCCGGGGTGGCTGACGGAGTATTCGGTCATTGTTGTATTGGTATTAGCCGAATGCGGCAAAAATTATTGTACGTTTTAAATGTTTAAAATTTTAACTTTTGAGTTTTTTTCGATCAGTCTTATTGTCTGTCATGTTAAAAATCAAAAATTTCAAATGTACTATCCAATATAGCTATCAAAAAGTTTTTTTTTAAATTTTCGTAATTACATACTAAAAGAGGTTTTGGGGCTTTTGAATATAAATTTTAAATAACAACCAAACTTAAAGGTTAAATATAAAAAAATATATAGAGCGAAATTGCACTGCGAATTAAATATATTAATCTGCTTATAACTGTTTCAATGGTGATTTGTAGGACAGGCGCGCGCATTTTAATAGAGCACCAGATTCTATGGCAGATAATATTATTTCTAATATCTACAAATCTCAATGAACATAATAAAACAAATTACATTCGCTCCTCTATGGGTTTAGGTGGGTCCATTGTTCTACAACTTTGGACAGTTATAACTTTGGATTGACCCAATATCCATGGCAGATATTCATCCCTACCCATTCGTTCTTGTGGATAACGATCGTTTAAAAATTCCCGAACTTCCCGGTGGTAATGAGCAGGAGCTCCGTCTGGTTGAATCCACATTTGTTCCCTTTCAAAGTTATCAACTTCTTCAAGAAGCTGGGGTAATTCGTTTTGCAAAAAATTTAGATGTCTAGGCCCGTTAAGCGGTTCGCAGAAAAAATATGGATCAATAATATTATTTACATATACTTATTTACATATGCTTATTTACTTAAACCTAGCAGTTTTTCTAATATTTTAATTTTTTTAAAAAAAATAGTAGTTTTCAGTTTTGTAAAAAATTGCCAGTAGCGTTATTGTTTTTGAAGGTGGAATACTCATAATTGGTACGAGTGTTCTCTAGAGATGAGAAAAAGATATATTTAAAGAAATTTGAGTTAGATGCTACAGGGTGTTCAAAATAAATTTAACATTTCGACTATTTTAAATGGAAAATCCTCCAACTTTCATTAAGTAAGTCATATACCCATTTCTAATAGTTTTCGATTTATTTTGGATTTTTCAATCTTTACCCTTGTTTTTAATACACTTACGCTATAACATCATAGTTTCCAAGACAAAACAAAAATGTAGGCATTGTCAAATTTTAACATGTCTATTAAGCAAGTAAAAATACGCAGAATTTAAAAATAAATTAGAAAATAGGATGTTCTATTTAAAATAACCGGTCAAGTGCAAGTTGAACTTGCGCAATTAGTGTTCCGTACGTTGATTGGGTTTAGGTGGGTCCATTGTTCTTCAACTTTGGACCGTTATAACTTTGGATTGACCCAATATCCATGGCAGATATTCATTTTTCAGTTATATTTCACAGAAATGAAGCTATACCCAAAATATCTGCCACTCAGCGTACTATTTTCTGCTACTTTGCGATGAGGCCTTTTGGTACTGAGCCCTCGGACTAATATATGCAATGCAATATCACGTAATTGCGTGCGGCGGGAAGCTACGTTTCCACACTCATTATACTTTAAAAGTCAAATTATTTCGGGTCTTACTCTAACATAATGCTCTCTGCGTCTTCTCGTAAGAAATACCTTAAAGAAAATATCCCTTACATATGTAGATAAAATTTATTCTTTCTTTCGTGATGATTTCTTTGCTATCATATATTTTCTCGTCTGTTTATTGCTCTAAGTTTTAATATCCAATACCTTTACCCATATCCTATCAGACTAGTAAACGGAAAAGTAAAATTTACGACCTGCATTTAAAAATGAATGGATATTGATTCCCTCCGATAATTCATGCCAAGGTTTATTTTTTTGCTGTTTAATAATTCAAAAGGCATGCTGGAGGTTGGCCCTAAAAATATTCCATGGCAAATTGATCGATCAAATATTCAGATTTTAAAAAATAAATCAATAAATCTATTAGAGAAAGATGAATATATTTTTTAAAAACAAAGACGGGAAATTCCATGAAAAAATAACGACTCAACATATAACAACAGGTGAATCAAAATTGATCACTATATCGATCACTGTTGATATATCTATAACTATTGATATATCGATAGTTATAATTATTGATAGTTGCGTTGCCATCGACTATGGATAGTTAAAATTGATTATCACTAATCTCTTGACATGCATAGCCTGTGTAGTTGCGAAGATTACAGAATTGAGCATTGTTGAATAAAAATGGTATTATTAAAAAAAGGCTTTTTTTAAGATCAACAGGATTCCTGTTGCTTTGTTAACCTTTACTATTCGGTGCAAATTTACATTAAGAAAAATATAAAAAAAAAGTCAACACGTCTTATAGTTTTAATAATTTAATTTTTTTTATTCGAGCACATAGTAAAATAAAAATAGTTATTTTATTCTAACGTATTAAAGTGTAATTTAGTCAAAAATATACACATGTAAAAAATTTCCTTTTAATGAATAAATACTGCTTCGAAGAGAAGAAGAGAATGATTTTTTGAACGGAATTTTTCAATTCTTATTTAAATTATAATCATTTAAATAAAAAGATATACTCTTGAGTAAAGATGGTAAATTTTCTCAAAGGTACACCGTTTAGGTACTATATTTATTCCAAGTATAAATATTTGCCATTTTGTCATTTTCTTTATTGATTTATAAGTAAGACATAGTCTCTTACTTCTATTTATAAAAGACGTTAGTACATGTAGTGAGTGTCTACTTATGCTAGCTTAACCAAGGATTTAATGTTAACTTAACCTAAGACTTATGTTAACTTAACCTAGTTTAACAGTCGTCTGTCATGGTGGGTGGGGAGGGCCATCGTCTTCATCCGAGAGAGTGTCTGAGGGTCCCGGAAATTGGTGGTGGGCATACGGGGGGATTCGGAAGCGTCCCTGATAGTTGGGTTAGGGTGCTGGAACGCCTTGTCTATAAACTTCAGTTGGGCTTTCCTCATGTGTGCTTTTATAGTTGGCACAACGAAGTCTCTATGAATCTGGTTATTCCTCATGAACCATGGGGCTCCGCTGATCATCCTCAGAGCCTTGTTCTGCAGTGCCTGAAGTTGGGCTCTCTTTGTCTTGGAGAGCTGGCACCATATAGGGCCAGCGTACATAAGACCTGCCTTTATAATGCTATTATCGATTAAGAGCTTGGTCCTTGTTAGCACTTACTGGAGCGAACCAAGTATAAATATTTTACTTCCTGTCAATATCTTGATTTTTTCTTAATATCTAAATTTTAGAATTAGGATAGGATATTTTGGCTAACCCCGTAATGAAAAAAATCAAGAATCTATCCATTTTAATTCTCCAATTACTGCTAGCCAAGCTGCTATATATGCATAGAGAAAAATCAAAAACTCGGTGAAAATAAAAAAATACATACAAAGATATACAATATATATATATATATATATATATATATATACATATATATATATATATATATATATATATATATATATATATATATATATATATATATATATATATATATATATATACATATATGTATATATATATATATATATATATATATATATATATATATATATATATATATATATAGGGTAACATTAATTTGGATTTTTTTTTTAATAATTTAAAATCTTACTTGTTTCTCCAAAATCTTTCGAAATATAAGTTTACACTCGGGACTGTGATAGGAGTTGTAACTCACATTTTACAAAATTCTATGATCGTCTAATGAACTATTTAATTTTTCTGTATAATTTCCCTCTATTTCTTTTTAAATCCAACTAGCAGCTGATATCGCATGATAAACATAACAGGATTGGGTTGCTGTGAACCCTTCAAAAATCATCCGCAACTTGCTAAACGCGTGTCCTTTTTACATAGGATACCTCCATATAAATATATTATTCTGATTTTAGTACTCGTGCTAGCGCCAACCGCGTAACTAGCCTTACGACGCTCGCTTAAGATACAGCGTAATTTTCGAATGAATCACTCTATTGACACTCATGCACGCTCTGTCCAAAAAGAAATTTAAACGATATACTCCTTCTACGCTTTGTTATAATGTGAATTAATTCGCAAAAAAGTTTTTATACAGGTTTTTAGAATACTATTGAGGGTTATTGTCACTATCGCTTGAACATTTTAATGATATCGTATCGCATTTTTTTATTGAGAAAATTGATTTGGGGGAGATAGTGCTAAATCAGTACACTTACTTTTTTTACTCTAAAACTGACTCACAATGGACAAACGATGAGATGGTAGGTCAACTTGAGGGGACTAAATTGCAAATTTAATTTATGAATGTCCAAACTTTTTACAAAAACACTATATACAGGAAATTTTGGAGTCCCAATCTGGCCAACGGTTTCATCGTCTTTTAGGGGTCATAGTTTGAAGCATTTGGTGAATTTCAGTAATTAAGTTTCGCAATCCTTTGTTCGAAATTGACTTTCCGACCGTTCATCAAACCATACTTATTTGTAGACGATACATCTGTAGTAAATAAAAACACATTAAAAAAAATAAGTTAAATGCAAATATACCTATAACTATGTTAAAGACGCCATTGGTTTTAATTAAATAAACTTTCACTAAACGAAAGGAAAATAACTTCTCTAATATTTTCTGAAAGCCATCATGATAATATTCAACATGAAAGTGTAAAATATTTTGGCATGTATTTTGATCCAACATTGCCAAATGCTATGTTGAAATTTGAACAAGAAATTATTCAACATATTTTCGTGATTCCTAACATTGTTACTCACTAGTAATTTTGCTCTATTTAATGCTCACATTACCTGTGTTGTATTAATTTGGATCATGTCAGTGCTTTGTTTCCTTTTATTGGTTTACAACGTAAAGTATTTCGTGTTACGACGAGCTTAGGTGACAGGTACGACGGACGAGATACTATTATTCAATTAAAAATTAAAACTCTGCCTTATTTAAATATTTTAACTTACCTGCAATATTCTTACGGCAACAAACATAATTTTGAACATTCAAATTAACATACACAACTAGAATACACGAAAACGAACGGACATAACCAGTAACTTCCCAAGACTAAAGTAAGTAGAAATGGTTTAAATCATTAATTAAAAATATTTTTTAATAAATTACCTAACCAAGAAAAATTGTTACCGAGATCAATTAAAATTATTTTATGTCTATTTATATTTAAATATTTTAATGATTACGCACTCTTTGTTATACTTTGTTTTGTATTTTATTTTATATATACTTTATTTATTTTATGAATACTATTTTAATATATTATGTTTTATATATATTCTTTTTTGGGTCTATGTTAGCAATCTGTGTAAACAACAACTAATATATCTTTCGTATTGTCACTAGCGCCTCTATATCCAGGTATCTTATGGACTATACCTCATGAAACACATAACACAACAACAGTTACAGTTTTCACTAATAAAACGGTACAAAGACTGGTGCAATTATTTTAGAAAAATCCTGTTTCTTTTTGGACAAAGGGTATAAATTAATTTAATTAGTTTAGGTTAGTTTAAGAGTGTTCTTTTCAAGAATGTGATCTTTTCATTTTTTGGTCGAAGACAAATTTTTACTCTCATATTTTAGAGTCACAAGGCAAAAGGACAGAAGCATCATTTAAAATGTTGAGAATTCGAGGAAAACTGAATTTGCATCTGTATTTAAAAAAGACTACTTACTCAGTTTGTATGTTAAATTAGATTTATGAGTCATATTATTACAGGATTTGTTAAAGGATGTATTGTAAAAAATTTGGTTAAGTCATTTAAGTTTGTGAAGAGGCATTTGGGTCGGAACTTAGGTCGGTTCATTTCATTGAATCATTAAAAATTGGTGCTTATGACCATTCACGTCAATTTTAGTTCCATTTTATATTTTTGCAGAAATTAACATATTAACAATCAAACGTATTGGTCTCACACTAGAATCGACTACGTACAACTTTTAGTCGTACATATTCGTACGACTACGAATCAAGTTCTTGACTTTTGGAATGTAATCAAGTACAAAGAGTTATACTACGAACTTCGCGCTTTGTTTCCTCGACATTCAGTACTAATGGTCGTGTTAGTCATCGAAGTTTTAGGACCACACCACCGTGACAGTCTGTGTGGATCGGAGTCACAGGATTTGTCACGTGGGATTCTTTCTTCTCTTTCAGATAATATATAAAATAATAATAATAGTGTCTTATCTGACAATTTGTACCATATTGAAATATACATAGAAATAATAACTTACTATCTTGCCCGTTTCCATTACACCCGCTATATCCTAAAAGTAAAAACAGATATATTTTTTTGCCTCATAAAATTACATGAATTTGAGGTCACCACATATGTTCCATAAAAGTTAGAAAGAATTTTTTAAATTGATATTTAAAATTTGTCACTGAGGAGGTTTTAAAATATTCAGGTTATTGATTTTAAAACATTCAGGATTATTGTTGTCACAAAGAAAAATTTACACCTTTTATGGTATAGTTATTTGTGTCAAAATCTAGAAAATAGCTAAATAAATTACTAGTAATCGCAGAGCGATGGTAAATTCATAAACCAAATATTTTTTACAAAACCTTATTAACATGCTGTCTGAATTAAAAGTGTTTAAAACTTTCAGGTCGAAGCTAGCGTATAACTGTTTCAGAATGTGTTTCAGTTTCTTTGCAATTATTTGGAAAGAAAATTTCTTTAATTCTTTCTTTTTAAGTAACTTGAACATTATAATCAACTATTAAAATTTCTGGTTTTAACTCAGTGTTTTTATAGAATTTAGTTTTACTAGAAACATGATTCTTATATTGTAAATTTCTTTAAATTTTTTAAAAACAATTGTTTTTCTTTGTGTACATGATGTGGTTTTCCTCCTACTGTATGCAAATATATTTTGTATAAATTGTTGTATGAATCAACATCCTATGAAAAATATGTCTGAAATCACTAAAATTTATTTAATACATTCCTATTCGTTCTTCTATTTTTATATTTTTAGGAAGATGTTCCATCCCTCCTATTAAGATCATCTGGGAAGGCTTCATGAATTTCATTGTCTACAATAATTCCCCACCTCTTTAAAATAAAATTGCTGAGGTTTTAATTCAGTTCTTCGTCGCTCAAGAAGATACTTATGGCTGCAGATTAGTAAACAACTTTTTTTTTCCTCGGAAAATTTCTGGCATTGATTGTTATGTCTTTTACTGATACATGGTTCATAACTCTGATATTCTTGTCTCGAATTTTTTCTTTATTTATCTTTTAAGTTTTGGTCTATTATTTTAATTTTTTTACTAATAATTTCTTCTAAACTTCAGTTCCCTTCAGAATTATTTTAAGCACTGTCTATTGGAGGTGAGGATTAAGCTGCAATAGGTTAAAATTTATAAAATTTGCTCATTAAAATTTTGTTCAAAAATATTTGAGTAGGGTACTTAAGAGATTTTCTAAATTATTGTCAGAATTAGATGAGGTAGCTGAGATGCAGTTTGCGAAATTTGTTTATTACAGTTTTGTTCGAAACCATTCTCACGCTATATTGGACTGCCTACATTCTTTATTTTTGTGACATTCTTGATATTATCTACAAAAAGAATATGATAATTTAGCGACTCTAGGACAGTAACAGCTCTGTGTTCTTCCGATCCTTTTATTGGCATTAAAATGTTTTTGCTCTGATCATAGTGCTCATTTGCATAAACGCCAAATGCTAAATATCGAATTAAACATAATAATATTATGGTAAAAAAATAAGATAAATATATTTAAGTAATAAATATATATTAACCATATCTTTTATTACGGTAGAGCAGGATAACATGGGATATTATCGCTTACACTGCAACAAAATAAAAAGCTTTTGATTTGTCAACACTGTCAAAATTCTACTTAGTAATTTATCTGGCATTATTATAAAATAGTATAAAAACTACCAAGTTTACATTTAAATAATTTGGAATATATTTCCTTATCTCATATATCATGTAATCGAAAATATGTATGAATCGCTGACACAAAATTTGAGATTTTTATAAAAATGTTGCTTATGTCGTTGTGCTTTGAAGGCTTCGATAATATTTAGCCAATTTTCTATATTTTCTTAAGATTAAGAGCTTTAGTACACTTAAAGGGTTAAAGGTACAAGAAAAGTTAAACTCAGGCACAATTGCGTAGTAAAAGAAAATTTTTATTTAAATGAATTTTACATTATTACAAACACAAATACGTTTGTAAAAACTTAGTTTACATATAATGTAGCAGTTCTGGCTGGAATAGTTCTGGCTTCCCATGCTCATCAAGTTTGTTCTCCGACAAGTAAATACACTTAATTATTTAGCTGTATTTAGCTTAACTACATACCACATCATGTTTCATAGCAGATATAGGCAACCTTTCAAAAAACAAATATTTCCATAGAAACATGTTATTAGTGGAAGGTTGAGACGTCTTGACATTCTTTACTTTTAATAAATATTTTATTTATTAAATAGAAGCCGTTATTTGCCCCTTATTTATATCTTAATTTTGAGAATGGATTGAATGGATATTAATACTGATAGAGGACAGAATTAAGACATCAGTTAGCTCGTTTTTTACTGGTAGAGTACATGGAGATCGGGGTAATTTTTGTACGCCTTTTGAAAATAGTCTCTATAGTTGTTTAAAATTTGGTTGTACTCTTTTTGGGCACCATTCATTTTAGCATAAAAAGAATCAAATTTCAGCTCAAAAAATGAAAAAATACTGAAGAGTTATTTAGTTGTTGAAATAAGATCAATGTACGTACAACCGTTGCGTCCTGAAAGAGAGAGCAGAAGTTTAGTGAGACACTACACATTTAAATAAAAAGGGTATGTTTATTAACAGAATAAAAATTCTTAACTTTGTTACACTCCTAAAAATTACTTCTACTAAATAACAACCCCTTAAGCTAGAAGAATGTACACCATGGCATAGAGTCTTTAATAAGGATTATTAAGTTTTTAATAAAAGGCTTGATAAAACTCGATTTCAAAAGCTTTTGAAAGTAACTAAACGAATTACACGTGTAGAATAGTCGATGGAAATGCACTTGTAGACAGGAAGTGAGATTTTTAGACTGGTGTGCTTATGACTTACGACTGGCTTCTCCTCGTGTGTTTTCCGGCCTCTCCTGGTGAGATCCTCATAAAATATTGTCTCAGCCATCACCATTCTAGTTTCATTTGGGCTGCTATTTCAAGAAAGGAAAAAGCCTTAAACTTGAGAGCTAGAAACCGTTACTGCACTACTACATCACTAAAAAAACACTCGAAATGCCTGCTTAAATATCTTCGTCCCTTCTCCAAAGTGACTTCTTTAGGTAAAATGGCTTACTTCCGGGCGAAAAATTAATGCAAACTAAATAAGTCAAGTCGGCAACACGTTACACACTCTGCCGGTTTAAATTAAATTGTTAAAAAATTTAAAACACTGTTTTAAGCTACACTGCTCAAAAATTAAAATCACTGCAATAAATATAAAAATGTAATAAAATATAAATTATAGGGAGCAAAACAGTGTCCTAACATGATCTTAAAATCTAGGAAAAAATGAATATTACAAGGTCTCTCAGACATCGTTTTCTCGTATTAGAATGGGACGTCTGGAAAGAGCCTAAAATTATTTTCTTTGAAGATAATTTGAAAATAACTAAACTTTCATACTATATTCGTAAAAATTTAAAATTTTGATAGCTCATCTTTATAATTTACAAGTTAGCTTTAAAGCAATAAATTAACTTTTTTTTAAAGTTTCATATATATATATATATATATATATATATATATATATATATATATATATATATATATATATATATATATATATATATATATATATATATATATATATATATATATATATATATATATATATATATATATATATATATATATATATATATATATATATATATATATATATATATATATATATATATATATATATAATATACAATTTCTGGAGCAATATGCGTGTCGAATCTATCTTCCATATTACACATTAGAACAATTTCTTTCTTGCTTACTAATAACTATGAACATTCAAGATTTGATCCATCTAATCAATATCCCACCGGAAAAGAGGAAAATCGGCTTTTTCAATTTTAGGGCCACGTATCTATATACTATCGTTCTTACACTGGGACATCTCCTCGAGCCGCTGTTTACGCTGGTACTGCGTCGGATCAGGCATCAGGCAGGTCGCGCCGCGCGGCGATATGTAAGCCTGAATAGGCAGTAGCAGTTGAGCACCGACCGACCTTTCAGCGGAATAAGACCAACCACTTGAAAGATGAGAAGCCAAGCAGCTAAGTACTCAATCTGGTCCAACGCTGCCGACTATGATATGGTCTTTTCAATATCCTTTTTTATTAGAGAAATTCGTTTTTATGGTATGAGGTATGAGATTGACCGTCTAACATAGAGGGAAAGATATCTTCTTTTTCTGTCTGACACAGATACCGGCGCCGAGAGGGCGGACTGTCTGCAGATCCAATTTAACTAACAGCTCGTCTCTGGTACGCAACGAGGGGGATATCTGCGGACTCTTTTTGACCAGCATCCTTTTCGCTTCGAAACTCATTAGATCTAGATTCATACACACATAGGACAATAGATAGGACAGATTGTCTGCGGATTGACCACCAACCTGTCTTTGCCTAACGCACATCTAGAGGTATACTGCGGACCCCTGGAGCCAGTATGCTTCTCCTCGTGGTGCATCTACTGACCCAAACACACCGACATCTGTCGCTCAGATCGACATACCTACAAGCGTACGAATAAGAAAACGAAATGTCTTTTTGGCAGCTGAAAGCATTCAGAAAAGAAATTTTCACTACGATTAGCTGCATGAAAACGCGCGTGTGTGCTAAGAGCTCGTGCGCGTTTGTATATTTATCTACATTATTGGTACAAAAATTAACACACTGACCTAAATTTTTGATATATTACTTGAAAATGTATGAAAAATAAGCCGACATTGTTCATTTTAACAATTTTTTTAATTAATATTGAGATATTTCAGCGTAAAGTTTATTCGCTGACTATCGCAACTATATCCAAAAGAAGCGCACAAGCCTAAAACTTGATTCGTTAATTATTAAGAGAAAAATGACGAGTTGATTATTGCGTTCTAAATTGAATTCGTCGGTAGATCGACGTGTTCACAGCGTTATCCTCTCTCCTGCCTACTAGGGAAACAGGGGTCACTGCAATCCGGTGCCTCATGTATGTATATATATATATATATATATATATATATATATATATATATATATATATATATATATATATATATATATATATAATTTTTCCTGGTTTTTGGTTAGATAGTAAGCAAATTTTAAGCCTAGGTATTTATAGTCAAACACATCTTGGGTTAAGGGGGAAGGATGGAGGGGTTGTTTCGAATGTATCACATTTTATGTTTTTTTCATAGTTCCTGAAGGCGAGTACTCTGAAAATTGTAATGTTGTTTCAATATTTCCAATTTAAATAGAAATAAATAAGTCAGGTTGCAGTTGTAAATAGCCCTGAAGTCGTTCCTCTGCTCACCTTTTTTATAATTAATATATTAGTATATATCACCACTACACCATACACTTTATTTTTGCACTCAACGCGCTTCTTGCTAACCATGTTAGCTTCATCAGGAGCGATAACTGAATAAAGGTAAACTACAAATCTACCTTATTTAAACTTAGCCTAATATCTGAATTATTCAAGCGGAGTTACACGGGCAAGGTCATCAGTTCTGGTCCAGTAACCAGTAGAGGGGACTATAAGGAATAGGCCCTCTGTCTTTATTTAAACTACTTTTACATTTTATAATTTCCATACATTCGTATTCGTTCAACAATCTCCTATCAGATACATCTTTAATTAACCTTAGATTATCTATTGTTATAGTATGATAAGCTTGAAGGGTATGTTTGGCAATGCTAGATTTTTCTGTTCTATCGTACTTTAAATGGTCTAAATGTTCTTTAAATCGTGTTTTAATTGACCTTCTAGTTTGCTCAACATACTTTTTGTCGCAATCATTACAATTAATTTCATAAATGCCACTTTTCTCACAATTAGGAATCTCGTCTTTGAAATTTTCTAAGATATTTCTCAAACTGTCGGATGACTTATAGACTAAGGTGAGGCCTACCTTACTAAATACTTTACTGCTATATTTCGGATTATATGATAAGGAGACATACTTGGTTTTACTTGCTTCACGTGTAAAAATGGTGGAGTTCTGAATATTTAACCTGAACTTATATCTATTTATTAACTTGTTTATTAAGTTATCGTCATAACCATTAACTCTAGTTATATTCCTAAACCGATTTCTTTCATTATTGAAGTTTACTCCATTAAGACGAAAAATGACCAAACGATGAACTAGAAAATGTAATGCGGCTAATTTATGTTGTTTGCAATGAAAAGAATCATTAGGCATATATCTATCTGTTACTGTGTCTTTTCTATAGATATCAAATTCTTACTTATTATTTTTAATAATTAAAATATCTAGAAATGGCAATTGTCCTTAGTTATTCCTTTTTTCTGAACATAAAATTGATTGTTATATTGAAAATAATTCTGTTCCATACAAAGTTTAGCTAATGTTAAGTATTCATGAATAATTTCGTCCTCGGAGTCATTCATCCTAAACAATTCTTGGAGATATTGCAAAGTTTGTGGTATTGGCACACTTGGAAACAAAGAACTGACATTAAAAGAAATTAATATTTCGTTTCATTTCAGATTTCATTTCTGCAAACAGTTTTTAACTTCTCTTATCATTCTTGGTAATGGGTTTCTTATTACTTTTTTACCTTATCTCCGATTCGCTAAAATTTAAATTAAATGTGAGTAATCGGTCCATACCAAAGTTGTATTGCTTACCCAAAATTCACAAACCTGGAAAAGCGATGCGACCCATTGTTTCGTCGGTCGGATCACCCACATATTTGATATCCAAATGGTTATCAAAGGAATTTACCATTAAATAAATTCGCAGTGTAAAGTTATTTGGAATAATATATATATATATATATATATATATATATATATATATATATATATATATATATATATATATATATATACTACTGTGATCAAAAATAGTAGGACTTTTAAATTTAAATCGCCCGGCATTTCCAAATCGGATTAATTTTTTTTCGTTAGGTTGGTAGGACCTTAACTGCCATCTGTGTCAAATTTTAAGACCATAGCGTCAGTAGTTAGTAAGATTCGCTTGCATTCCGTTCAACAACAAAAGTGCGATTTTTAACATGAGTAAAAAAATTCAGCAAAGAAGTTGCATTAAATTTTGTTTTAAAAATGGTTTTTTCGGCTTCCCAAACGTTCGAATTTGTCTCAAGAGGCCGGAATTATGGGCCGATAACTCTTGGTTTTTTCATCACGATAATGCGCCCTCTCACACAGTATTGGTTCTTCGCGACTTTTTCATCAAAAATTCAACTCATATCATTCCGCAATCGCCATATTCGCCTGATTTAGCTCCGTCGGATTTCTGGCTGCAGTGTATCCAATAGGGATTACTCTGAAGGGAACGAAATAAATTTGGAAAAATAAATAACCCGTTTGCGTTTTATTTCTTACTATTTTTTGATCACAATAGTATATAAACAAAGTCGGACTAGACATAAATATTACCAAAACTAAAATGATGACTAGCATAGTACCAAGTACACCAATACAACTAGGAAAGAAATGGCATATATATATATATATATATATATATATATATATATATATATATATATATATATATATACAGTAATACCCCGCTTAGCGCGACCCCGTTACGCGCGGTTTCACTATAACGCGAATTTCAAATTTCGCGCTCATGTAGTCATTAACTTCTCTATGGTCGCGGGGGGATCGATCATCTATCTTAGAAAGAATGGAGAAATTACTGTCAGTCTGGATCGAAGATTTGAATAAGAAGAACACACCACTAAGTCAAGATCTCATATGCACAAAAGCAAAATCTTTGTATGAGATGCTGAAAACAAAAGAAGGAGAAGGGAGTGCCACTCCGACTTTTGCTGCCAGCAGAGGCTGGTTCCATCGGTTCAAGCAGCGTTCTAATCTTCACAATATCCACATAACAGGCGAGGCGGCCAGCGCGGACATTCAAGCTGCAGCTGAGTTTCCAGACAAGTTTCAAGACTTCGTTAGACGAGAGAAAATTCCTGCTTGTCTCATCTTCAATGTTGATGAGACCGCACTTTACTGGAAAAAAATGCCATCTCGAACATTCATTTCTAAGGAAGAACGTCAAGCCAGTGGTTTCAAAGCTGCGAAAGATCGACTAACACTTCTGCTGGGTGGTAATGCCACTGGTGATTTCAAACTGAAACCTTTACTAGTGTACCATTCAGAAACACCCCCCGTGCAATGCGAGGCACAGACAAGACAAGTCTACCAGTTGTGTGGCGATCAAACAGAAAGGCGTGGGTTACACGGGAAATTTTTCAAGAATGGTATTCTAATAGTTTTTGCCCATCAGTCAAATCATACTGTGACAGAAATGGGCTTGAACCTAAAGTTATATTACTCTTAGACAATGCCCCAGGACATCCAACCTCACTTGATACGCCCAGAGACTTAAAAGTGTACGTAAAGTTCCTTCCACCAAACACTACGTCAATATTACAACCTATGGACCAGGGAGCAATAGCAAACTTCAAAGCTTATTACCATCGCCGCACTTTTAGCCAACTAATTCATGAAACTGACGGGGAAGGAAGACAGTCTATGCGAGAGTGGTGGAAGTCATACAACATTATGAAGTCTATTCACAACATAGAAGAGGCTTGGAAGGAAGTTAAAATGAGTTGTATGAATGGGGTGTGGCGTAATCTTTGGCCAGATGTAGTGGAAGCACCTAGAAGAATTGTCCAGATGCAGAGACAAGTGCTTGAAGACATTGCTGCAATGATTGAGGGGTCTGAACTTGAAGATGTCACGGTAGAAGATCTCGTAGAACTTGTAGCAACGCACGACGATCCTATTAGCAATGAAGATCTGATCGAGTTACAGAATAATCCTATCTACGATGAGGAAGAACAAGTAGAAGAGAAAGTTTTATCTTCAGGGGAAATACAAAATGCACTTTCAAAAATTTATTCAGGTTTGGACATATTGCAGAGTATAGACAATAATGATGACCGTGTCTTGACCGTGTGTCAAACAATTAAAAACAGTGTTGGGTGTTATGAACGTATTTTACAAGAACGTAAACAAAACGTTACCCAAAAGACAATAGATGTATTTTTCCGTAAAAAATAAGAGTATGTATTGCATAAAGTGTTCTTAGAATTAAAGTGATTGATTAAAATGATTTGTATTTTTTTACTGTATATATATATATATATATATATATATATATATATATATATATATATATATATATATATAGATGTATATATATATATATATATATATATATATATATATATATATATATATATATATATATATATATATATATATCTGGGCCATGAAGTACGCATCAGCAAAGACAACCAAACACCTGAGCTGTCTAGAAGAATTACTCTGGGCTGAGCAGCCTATATAAAGTTGAGAGAAGCCTGAAGCGAAAAGCATCTAATCAATGCATTCCAGTTCTGTCATATAGTGCAGACTTTAACCCTCACAAAATTATCCATAAGGAAATGTGACATTAAGAAACATGGAAAGGTCAATGCTTGGGTCGAATCTTAGAGACCGGGTGAAGAACGAAAAGATACGCAGAAGAACGCGTGTAAACGTCTCGTAGGGCATATTTTACCATCGAAATGGAGATAGGCTGAAAATATTGCCAGAATGACGGGTGGTCGTTGGACGAAAAAGGTCCTCGAATGGAGACCAAGGGCCGACAATGGACGCAATATGCATATATATATATATATATATATATATATATATATATATATATATATATATATATATATATATATATATATATATATATATATATATATATATATATATATATATATATATATATACAATCGTGTGAGAAGACAACAAAGAAGAGAGAAATAAACCCTGCATAAATAAAATATTTGATTCATCATTTTATTTCTGGAAATTAATTTTAAATCCCAGTAAATCTTATAAATTTTTTCTTGAAAGATGAATCCTTCGTTAGTCTGGTTTATTAGCGATTTAACGAAGTGGTTTTAAATAAAATTGTCGGTCTTTAATTCGCAATCGTATACGTTAATAAGAGTACTCGATATAATTTTTATTTTCTGGTAAAATTAAAAGAAATTTGAATGTTTTATGGAAATAGGCAGCGTTAATCATTTATACTTCTTTTTTGCTGAGAAAAATATTGTAATTGAGAATTACATCCAAGGGGATTTTTTAATTTTTTATCTCCATATTTTCTTTAATTTATCTAGCTATCACTTTGTTGGTCTTAAGCGACGATACTTCCTCCCTTTGGTTATGATTATTTTACTAAATTGGAAAGAGGTTACATTGTTAAAGTTCTCTCGAATTCTTATGTTTGAAAATCCTTTCCCCGTCCTCTGGTCATTAAGTGTGTCGCAAAGGGTTATATAACCATATTCCTATTTTATTTAACTAAAATTGGTATTGTGGGTATTTCAGAGATATAATTTACGAATATATTCAATTTTGTACATTCAAAATGTTTTTGTGTACATTGACAAAGAAATTAGTATTTTTATTTTTTAAATCATATAGTAAGTCAGTATGACAGCCCGACTGAACTTTTATATTCTTAGTTAGTATAGGAAATAGACATTTTGCCGTATTTTTAATTATGGATTGGCCAAACAAATAAAAATCTGTTCCGATATATACTACTAATGATTTAAAATATAGTTAAATTAACAAGTAAGGTTAAACCTAAATGCGTGACTACCTAGAATTAAAATCTAGAATCGAATTCAGAATATTCAGATCACCAAAATGCATTTCAAGTCTAATTTATTTTATCTCAAATTAAACGCCTCTTTCTCTTCAATCAGAAATGGAATCGAATAATAGATGTGTGCTATCTGGAAAATCGGAAATTTAAATATAAAGTTCATTATCCCTTACATATCTTGTTTTTTAAGTTATAAACCTATTAGACGGACGAATGGATAAACATTACGAAGGCAGTATATAGTGGTAGCATTGAGAGTAAGCTAAAAAATAAGAGATAAGAACATGAGAAATTTGAAATCAAATTTTTTTCTGTTACTTCGGTTGCTCGGTCATTTACCGTCTGTTGCAACCCGAATGGTAATGTATTCGAATATAAAGTTTATGTTTACTTATCGGTTTGGGTTTTTTAATTAAATCGTACTTTCTAAATTGTCAAATAGTAATATATTGTTCGATTTCGAGGGTTCACATTAAAGTGTAATTAAGATGGATGGATGGATGGATATTATGTGGTCTGGGCGCATCGACAACAATGGTCATTTAGCGCCCCATGTTGGTGACATTGAAAGTATTAAGTGGTGCAATCGATTTCCCTTAGGTAATTTTTAAATTAGCATTTATTGTTGCGAAAGTCTCAATAATTGTTTTCAGATTGGATGGGATATTGTGTTTATCCCTGATATTCTTGAAATGAGTCGCTTCAAATATGTGAGCCACTGTTAGAGGAGATCTGCAAGTAGGACATAGGGGAGCTTGTTCATTCTTTAACAGACAGCAGTAAGTGCTATAAGTGTGCCCGATAGCTACTCTACGCATAAGCACATTATCCTTTCTTGACATTGTCAGTCAATTTAGTGCAGGGTACACGTTCGGTTTGCTCATCCACAATTTATTGTTGGGATTTATTAAATCCAAATTAAGTTGAAATAGGGATCGAAATGTGGATTTTATGAGATTGTTGAAATCTGTTGTATGGTTTTCACCCAGTCCTGCCTCTTTCGATTGCTAGTTTGGCATAATGGTCCGCCCTGTCGTTACCCCTAACGCTGATATGGCTAGGTATCCAGAATAAAGATATGTCCCGATGCTTTATTTTTGCTATGCAAGATATCTGAATTTAATAGAGGTGACGGCGTTGTGAGAATCGGTGATGATTAGTATTCGTGTGATTGTTGTAGTTGATAGAGCATATCGCAAGGCCTCTTTGATTGCTAAGAGCTCTGCGGTGATTATAGATGTATAGGAGGGCAGTTTAACCAATTTGGTGATCGATGGAGCTGAAAATGCTGCACCCACACCTTTTATAGTTTTGGAACTATCTGTGTATATGTGAGTGTGGTTCGGATAATAAGTTGTAAGTCTTTCAAGGAATATTTTGTGGAGATTAGAATATTCCGCTTTCTTGTATGAGAGCATGGTGAAATCTATGGTTGGACAAAGGCAAAGCCATCGTGGAAAGGAAGTTTGTAGGGGATAATCATATTTCGGTGGGTGAATATTGTGTAAGGAAAGAAGAGTTGCGTTTCTACTCGGAATAGAATTTATCGGATAGACTTGGTTAGGACAGTGTGCTCTGGATAGGTTCAAGGAGCATTTTGTATTGGGACGGTATAAAGAAGATGAATAAAATTTGAGAAGAGAGTATTGTGTGGAAAGATTCAGTGGGGGGGTGGAAGCAGCACACTGTAGACTTGGTATGGGTGATGTTCGAAGGGCACCCGTGATTAGGCGAAGTGCTTGGTTCTGGATATGTGAGTTTTGAAAAAATGAGGGATTTATAAATCAGATGAAGGGATGGAAGGTCAGCCCCCCCATGTCGTGTTAGATAGAATTCTGAGTAGGTTAAGATCAGATGTGGTTCTTGTTTTGAGTTGTTTGATGTGAGTGTTCCAAGTAAGTTTATTGTCATAGGTTAGACCGAGGATCCTGAGAGGGTCTGATATATGTATGTTATATTTGAAAAGTGTAGAGGATTTAGTTTTGAGCAGTTTTTAATTTTACAAAAATTTATGACAGTGGATTTGGAATAGGAAAAGGAGAGTCCATTATTTAATACCCAGGTGTTTAGTGACTCTATAGCATTTTGTAAGAGTTCCGTGCACGACTGAGAGATTGAGGAGTTGGAGTATAGAATGAGAAACTTTTAAACTTAATAAAAGGTGGAATTTGGTCTATTAGGGATGTGATTGCTATGTTGAAGAGCGTAGGACTTAGAACCGATCCTTGTGGAATACCTATGGAGATAGTTTTATGGATCTGATAGTGTGTGGTTTATTTTGACTTTATAGCTTCTAGGTTGGAGAAAATTAGAGATAAATTTAGGAAGTGCATCCTTTAATCCGAATGTAATTAGTTTTGTTAATATAATAGTTTTGTCTGTCATGTCGAAGGCAGAGGATAGGTCGAGCGAGATCAGTAGGGTGTGTTTTTTATTGTGAAATGTGCGTCTGATGTCTGTGTCAAATGAAGCCAGATGGTCCATTGTTGACCAGGACTTACGAAATCCGTACTGGTGGAGGGAAAGGAGTTTTTTTGTTTCGAGAATCCAAGTCAGTCTGTTGAGTACTATTCTTTCTAGGATTTTGCAGAGGTGACTGGTTAAGGATATTGGACGGTAACTGTCCGAAGAGGATCTTGGTTTACCAGGCTTATGTATAGGGATGATGACTGAATTTAGCCAGTTATTGGGAAAGGTGGAATGAAGCCATATATAATTGTATATAGATAAGAGAGTTTCCAGCATGTTGGTAGGGAGGTGTTATATCATTTCGATTTGAATAGTATCAGGTCCAGGGGTTGTTCGTTTTGGGTTTGTAAAGCATATGGCAATTCTTGTAAGGAGAATGGGGTATTGTAAGATAAAGTGAGATCTGTATCAAATGCAGTAACGTCCAAGGGCGAGGAGTGGATGGGATTGCAGTTTTTGAATTTGTGTAAAAAGTAGGAGGCAAGCCCGCTGGAAATGTTGGTTGGATCAGTTTTGTATGAATTGTTTGTTTCGAGGATTGGAATGTGATTTGTGGGGGAGCCCTTCATTTTTCTAACAGAGCTCCAAAGCAGGCTGGATGAAATAGGAGTCTTTACATTGGATACAAATTTATTCCAAGAGTCAATTTTTGCCATTTTAATTACCCTTCTGGCCTTGGCTCTCATTTTTTTGAAGTTTATAAAATTCTCAGGAGATGGATTGTGTTTGAAAGCGTTGAGGGCTTTCTTGCGGTTTTCGATGGCTTCAGAACAATCGGCGGACCACCAAGGTACAGGAGATTTGTTGGTAGTATGAGTTTCGATGGAGATTGATAAATGCGCGGCGGTGATGATGGATTGAGTAAATTGGGATAGAAAGGTACTGATATCGAGAATAGGTGGAGAGGGACCAGTAATTGTGGTAGAGAATTTTTGCCAGTCTGCTTTTTGTATATTCCATTTGATGGGTGATAGTATGTTCGTGATATGATGAAGAGGTTGAGGAAATCTGATAATTATGGAAGTGATCTCTGCTGTATGGTTCGGGGGAGATGTCCCATTCTAGGAGAGTAGAGAGTGAAGGACTGCATAAGGATAAATCTATAGACGAAAATGTGCCAGAAGATGAACTAATGAAGGTATTTGCATGATGAGTTAGAACTATGAGATTGTTCTGTGTTATGAAATCGAAGATCATTTCACCCCTTGAGGAAGTTCACTGTGTCCCCCACAGAGGATTATGGACATTAAAATCCCCAATCAGGATAATTGGAGGAGGAAGTTGAGTGAATTTATGGTAACTTGAGGTGAAGGAGGGAGGTATAGGTTGCAAATGGTTATGGGAGATTTGTAAGTGACTCTAGCAGCGAGAGCTTCTAGTGTTTTGTTAAGAGGGGTCTGTGTATAGTCTACTGTTCTATGTACGTACAAAGCTTCTCCTCCCGAGGCTCTAGACTGATCGAGTCTATTCTTGTAGATCAGATTGTAGTTTTTTAGAGTATGAGTGTTGTTTGTTTTGAAATTTGTCTCTTGTAGGGCTATTATTGAAGCTTTATGTGTTTTAATTAGGAGGGAAAGATCCTCTTTTCTGGGATTAAAACCATTTACGTTCCACTGTAAGATTGGGTGGAAAGTAATAGAGATAAGTTTATTTCTTCTTGCTGTTCTGTTTACTCAATGTAATAGGATCTAATTCCATATTGATATCCGGTGTATTAATGTCGAGGATAGATTCGCATGAAGAATTGGGGGTTAATTTGGATGAGAGATTCGATTTCTTCTTTGGCGGATCTTTGGGTTGTGTATGGGGGTTATTTGTGCGAGTTGATGTAGGTTTGGTGGGAATGGTTTTTTGAGCAGGAAGTTTTGAGTCATGTTTTGGGGGCTTTTTACTTCGGAGGGGTGATTGAGGAGGGGTGTGTGAGGAAGAGTGAAGGGAGAAGATGGGGTTGATTTGTGAGGAGGATTTTGGGGGGAGTTAAAAGTGGATGTTTGAGGTGGAGGGAAACGGAGTGGCAGAGAGGGGAGGGTTGTGATGAGATCACATTGGGTGGCAGAGTTTACCATCTTTTTGGGTTCTTTGGCCACTGAGCTAAAGGAGGATGGAAATGTGGGGTGTAATGTGTTATATTTCGTTTCGCATCGAAATACGATATTTTTTCTACTAATCTTAGTTTTTGTATCTCGAATTCGATTTTGTAAGTTGAACAGCTTTTATATCTGGAGGAGTGTGACTCCCCACAGTTTACACACTTTGGAGTTTTTGTACATGGAGAATCAGGATGGTTACAATGTCTACAGGACGGACAAGTAGGCACTTGAGTACACTTGACTGCAGTGTGTCCAAATTTCTGGCATGAGTAGCACCTCATCGGTGATGGAATATAAGGCCTTACTCTAATTGAATACCAGCCAGCGTATATTTCTGAAGGGAGCTAATGCAGTTTAAAGGATATTATAAAGGTAAGTGAAGGTTTTGAGCTATCCTCCCTATTTGGTATTCTGTAAATCTCAGTGACGCCTTGATCTCTGAGATTTTCGAAGATTTCGTCGTCTGTGCAATATTGCAGATCTGAACAAGAAATGACACCTTTGACCGTGTTGAGTGTTTTGTGTGGGACGGTGTTTACTTCGAAATCTTGTAATTTTGCTGCGATTTCTGATTGTTTTTTTTTTCACTATTTACTTCGATGAGTATAGATCTATCTGCTTGTTTTTTCGTATCAGCTAATGTGCCCAACGTAGCTTGTAATGCCTTTGCAATAAGAAAGGTGAAGTAGTCTTGAATGAACCGTTTACCATAGTCACTATAAAGAACCTGTCATAAGTTTGAACAATAGGAGAATTTGAACCGGAATTTGTACTAGAATCAATTCTCTGTCATTTAAGACCGGTGAGAGGAGGCAAATTTGAATTTGATTTATTGCAGAACATGTTTGGTCCCACGAGTAGCCTGAGAAGTGGTTGGTCGACCCCAGCAGAGTCCGGATGCTGAGGCAAGGCTAAAATGCGTCAGAGGGCGCCCGGTATCTGACGGAACCGTTAACGAATCAATTAGGCGCTGGGCATTCATCCTCTTTGCACAGTATCTTTACACAGTAGGATTGCGCTTTGACATATATGGACAGGACTAACAAAATTGGACAACACTGGACAACACAACATGACTCGGGCACCGAGGCCGTCACTCCCCATACTAGAGCAGTAAAACAACTCTAGCCCCTGAGGGGAAAGTGTAATTAGGGAAGTTAATTTTTTTAAAAATTTTTGAATTATCAGATATTTGTAATTTAATCAGAAACGAGAATTTGCAATATTTAGTGGCTTAAATTATAATAGATAAATATAATTTTTTTTTCTCTTTGTTTCTTTTAACCTTCAACTACTCAGGAATAAAATAGATACCATTCAGTGATTTAATTTATAAGATATTACGGTGAGGTCAGAATTTGATAAGCTGTAATTACAGAGGCTATAGGCGACCACCCAGATCAGAAAAATTCTTTTAGCCAACCTTTTTTAATCTCTAGGTTATATTAATATAATTAGACGAGACCTACAGTTTAAGATGAAATTTGAACTACATGTTGGGCATATGAAGCACGCAGGCTATTGTGTTTCGATCTTGTTTTACATATCTCGCTTACTTCTTAACGTCTTCTTGCTATTGCGGTTTAGTAGATTTTTGTTTGTGACAGCCGAAATGTGTCCAAATTTTTGGCATGAGTAGCACCTTCAGATATATCCAATGCGAACCGGCTTCATGGTCAGTTCATATTTTTGAGTTTATCAAATATATTTCCCTATTTCCTTTAGTTTATCTCAGTTTTTCATGTCTGTGCCTCTATTCGTCTTAGATCATGAGAATTTCAGAAGGAAGCAAATTGGAGGTGAGGTTAATTATGTAATGCTGCTTGGATTAAAAGGTTAAAATTCCGAACCCAGTACTACATTTTGTTTAACGATAACCCACGACACTCCCGCATTTATTTTTATTTTTGTCCAAGTTTATTCTAATCATTTTTTTTGATTGAACCTGAACTTTGTATATAATACTCGGTTATATTACTCCCTGTTTTATATATATATATATATATATATATATATATATATATATATATATATATATAATATATATATATATATATATATATACGACTGAGCTTTCGCTTTTTTGGAGATAGAAAGTCATTATGATCATAATCGTTCTCTACAGCGGCCAAACGTTCTTGAGAAATTTCTTTCCTCGCTAGTTTCTACTCTGATGTAAAGAGTTTAGGCAGGCATCTTTAAATTTTCTTACACACATTAAAAACTATAATTTCGGATATTCCAACTTGCTTACCAAAACGAAAATCTAAATCTGTTAAACTGACAGAGACAAATCTTAAAAAAGCCTAAGCGTTTCGTCAGTTCTCGACTCGACCGTTCTTCTTCACCTAGGGTCATCTTAAATTGAGTCTTGGCTTTATCTGTTTAAACTAAAACTTTGCATGAAAATAAGTTGGCTCACCATTGCCGTACCCCTGAGATCTTCCTTCATAGAAAACTTTTGGTCTAGTTACCTCTTTTGAATACTCCATGATGCTTCAAATTATCTTCAATTTTTTTCAGAAGAAAAAAATCGTAAAAACTGCACAACGAATTGAACTCTAACATATTACTTAGAACAGCTAACGTTAGTTAATCTAGCTAGATAACTTTTTCACTCAGTTTATTTGAGACAAAAAACTATATCAGTATTAGTATAGGTACAACAAGTATTCAAAAATAAAATAACAAATTTGTTAAGTTATTAATTTAATTCCAACTAGTAATAAAATTTCAGTGAAATTACTTCAACTTGTAATTTTTAAACTGATGTACGGGATAACAGATTTTTTAAATTTATCACTAAATAATTTTTATTGGTCTAGCCAAAGTTGATGATTTCTTTAATTTTGAAATAATACTGGTCAAACTTGAATACATTGGTCTCATTCCTTTTTTAAATTTACCCGTCGTTTGATAATTATTTATTTAACAGAAATCAAACTACAAAAACCGTAATAGTTATACTATCGTAGCTACCTAATGGCCAATAAATCAATCCACTATATTTATATATATATATATATATATATATATATATATATATATATATATATATATATATATATATATATATATATATATATATGGGGGTGTGTGTGTTTGTGTATGGATGGTGCGTATGTATGTTTAAAGTAGATTTAAAATAGTATAAGAATAATTGTCAGTGACTTTAGGTTTCGCAGGGAACGTGACATATTTTTATATGAAATACTCTCGTTTTCACCAAGGTTTTATTTGGCAGTTTCAATTCTGATTCGTCAGAGTTAGCTGGCTTATTGAGAGCTAAGTTGCTACTGGCTGTTTTACATCTAGGCCAGAGGTAATAATGGCACTGATTGGTCAGTGTTGGCCTCACACCCTTGACCGTCTTTTCATTGTTTTCCATTATTCTCATTTCTATTCTATCTATGGGGAAATAATTTTTTTTTTCGCAAAAAGCCGGACACTTAAACAGGAAAGAAGATGCACTAAACTTTCCCGATACAAAGAAAACCATATGAAATACGAAAAACTATATATATATATTCATATATATATATATATATATATATATATATATATATATATATATATATATATATATATATATATATATATATATATATATATATATATATATATATATATATATATATATATATATATATATATATATATATATATATATATATATATATATATATATATATATATATATATATATATATATATATATATATATATATATATATATATATATATATATATATATATATATATATATATATATATATATATATATATTGTAACATTCATTTTTTCCTAGATTTTAAGAGCATGTAATGTTACTGATTTTTCGCTTTATATTGTACTTCTTTTCATCTTTGTATCGAGCAGTGTATTTCGCAGAATTTTCTAGCCGCTCGTGGTACAGTGTGCAGTGCGGGTTTCCGACCGAATCTATCGAATTCGTAGTACGCCGCGATTGGTGAAATGTTTGTTTCCCGGAAGTAGGCCATTTTAGAGACAGAGTTCTCACGGCTTATTTAAGGGTCTGCAGAAAGCAGATCAAGGCTTTTTTTTTCCATCTAGCCGCCGAGAAGGCTTTTCCTCCGACCTAGCCGCAGCCAGGCTTTGTCCATCAAGCCGCAGTAGAGGCTTCTGACAATATTTTCGAGAGCCAAGTTAAGTACGAGTTTTTAACGTAAAGCCGTAGTGGGCTTTGTGTGTTTTTTCTACTAGTAGCTAGGCTTTCTCATCGTGAAGCCATACTGATAAGTTAGTGATGGAATGTGTGAAAGCGGTTTTGTGTTCAATTTAAGGCCTAGAAGCCCGTAGGAAAACCGTAAGTCACCAGAACATACATCAGTAGATCTATTTCCCGCAAATAAGTGTTTTAACATCAATTTGAACTGATAAATCGTGAAGTGAATATCACGACTCTTCGATTTCGGGTGTAGTAAAGTTTCAGAAGTAAAATGCCTGATCTAGGAACTCTACTTAGTAATAACTACTTTTTAGGCTAAAATTTTTGTTATTCTTGAACTGCAAGGGTTAGAACTTTTAATTTAAAATCATGAATAAATTTTTTTTTTTGTTGATTAAAGCTAGTGTTTCACTGTACACCTATCTTTCTTTTCAGGATAAGAAGGGTTGTACCAAACTGATTCTTTTTATTAACAACTGTATAACACTTCAGTATTTTTTCATTTTTTTAGCTGAAATTAGATCCTTTCTATTTTAAAATGAATGGTGCCCAAAAAATAGTACAACTAAAGTTTTTTAACCATAAAAAAAAATAATTCCAAAAAGACGTACAACAATTATCTCTTACCCATATTTCTCTACCAAGGAAAACTGAGCTAGTGTTTGTTTAATTTCTTTAGTTCTTTTAAAATCTTTATTCACTCAATTCATTCTCAGAAATTAAAAACAGGTTACAAAATTGCGCCCAAGCGTGGGACAAAACCAATTTTCACAGGGCACAAAATGACGCTGTCAACGCGGGGCTTTTGGAATTTTATTTTTTAAGGGGTTCAGTGTACTAGCTTTCGAACAAAGTAAAAGCTCTAACTTTTCAGATATTTTTTATTTCATAAGGTTTTATTAAACGAAACTACACTATAGCAATAAGACAAAAGCAGGAAATTTGTAGAATTATTTATTTCAATTTATCTGATGGTGGTATAGATATTTGAATTTTGGTAATTGACTCTAAGTTAAGTGATTCCTACTTTTTTCTTAAAAGCTTCCTTTATAGTTCAGATTGGCGGATGTGCTGGTCTACTTTAATTTTGCACTGTTGGATTTATTTACTTTGCAGATAACTGAAAAAAAACTGTACGTTTTTTTCTCACCTATATTTTGCATGAATATTAAAAATACTTTGCTGATACGAAACGGTATTTGGAGATTTTTTGTTGAAAATTCTTAACATATTTAGTAAAGGAATTTTAATAGAAGGCAATACTTAGAAATTTTTTTTGAAATTGTTGAAGATTTTCTAAATGTTTGGTAAAGAAGTTTACATATTTTAGTTGTCTTTACATATTTTTTATTTTGACTATTGGGAGCACAGGAAAAATATTTTTACGACTTTTCAAACAAATTTTATAATCTAAATACATTTATCATGGAAGCCTTCAATTTTAAAGTCAATCACCTACTGGAATATGAATTAGACTATGAACTGAAAATCCGTCGTACTTTCTCAGAACGTCCGGTCGCGGATAAAAGAAAGATTCTAACGAGGATCTTAAGTAAAGAAATATTCCAATAGATCAGATTGGACTAAATGGTTACAAAAAGTTTCAGATTTTTTTAGGTCTAATAAAAGTTCTCCTTCTCAAGTTAAAATTCCTGCTTCTCCAAATGGTCACATGTCTCCTTTATTCGTGCATAAATATTTAGATAATAGACCGCATATAAAGATAAATTTATTAGGTGTCCATTTCTCGGCTTTATTTGACTCTGGTGCAAATACCTCCGTTGTAGGTCAGAATGGTATTAAAATTTTAAGTCGTTTAAGTATAAAAATATGCCATGTCAAAAATAGAAGTGTTACCACTGCAGATGGCAGCCGTCTAAAAGTTTTAGGTACGGTTGAGTTGCCGCTAGTCTGCAATGGTCATTGTTTAGTAATCTCTGCTCTAGTAGTACCTTCTCTATCACATACTTTGGTTTTAGGATGTGATTTTGCACAAAAATTCGGAATTTTAGTAAATTTTAAAGATAATTCGTGGTAACCACAGTCCCTAGAAGTCAATTCTCATACAAGTTTTAAAGATTGTTATTCAGAAAGTTCTTTAGAAAACCTTTTCTCGCGTCTATGTACCCTAGATGATCTCTCGCGGACGGAACGCTTAAAGGCAGAAAACGTAATAAATTCTTTCAAGGAAATAAGTACTAAAGATAGGTTAGGCCGAACGAATAAAATCACCATGTCTATAGATACGGCTGATGCCAGTCCTGTAAAGACAAGGCCCTTCGCCATGTCTCCGTACACGTCAAAAGTATTAAATAAAGAGTTAGACGAAATGTTGAAACTCGGAGTGATTGAAGAATCAAACAGTCCTTGGTGTTCTCCAATCTTATTGGTGAAAAAGGCCGATGGACAGTATCGTCTATGCTTTGACGGAAGAAAGCTCAACGAGGTCAGCAAATTTGATAACTATCCATTACCGAACATCGATAGAATTTTGACATCACTCAGGAATGCTAAGTATGTATCCTAGATAGAACTTAGAAAGGCTTTCTGGCAAATTCCTTTGGACAAATCCTCTAAGGAAAAGACGGCTTTTGCAGTAGTAGGCTGAGGTCTATTTCAGTTCGTCCCTATGCCGTTTGGTCTAAAGAACGCTGCTCAAACTCAGCAACGTTTAGTGGACGCTATATTTGGTCCGAAATATGAGCCACATATCTTTACCTATCTCGATGATATTTTAGTAACATCGGAAGACTTCGAATCGCATATTCGCTTACTTAAAGAAGTAAAAGATAAATTGAAAGAGGCCGGACTGACGATAAATTTGAGCAAATGTGATTTTTTCAAAACTTCTCTAAAGTTCTTAGGCTATATTGTAGGCTCAAATTCCTTGCGTACCGATCCGGATAAAGTAGCAAGCATGGTTAATTATGCGAGACCTACTAATACTACGGAAGTTAAGCGTTTCGTAGGAATGTGTTCATGGTATAGACGTTTTATTGAGAATTTTTCTACCCTGTTGTCGCCTATTAACGATCTTTTGAAAGGACGAAAAAAAGGACAATCGATAGATTGGACAAAGGCAGCAGAAGAATCTTTTATAAAGATTAAAGAGCTATTGGTTTCAGCTCCAATTTTATCCCAACCAGATTTTTCCCAACAGTTTTATATTTCTAGTGATGCTTCTAATACCGGTTTAGGGGGCGTCCTAACACAGAAAATCAATGGTGAGGAAAGAGTGATAGCATATGCCAGTAGAACTTTATCAAGGGCTGAACGTAACTATTCGGTTGTTGAAAAAGAATGTTTAGCAGTACTCTTTAATATCGAAAAGTTTCGACCTTACATAGAAGGTGTTCCTTTCACGGTCATAACAGATCATTATAGTTTATTGTGGCTTAATTCTATTAAAAACCCTAGTGGCAAACTAGCGCGTTGGGCGATTAGGCTGAGACAACATACATTTAATTTAATTCATAGAAAAGGAGTCCACAATGTTATTCCTGACGCTTTGTCAAGAATCCCAGATCATACAGTGGACGAAAACAGTCTTAATGCACAGATTGGCGTAAGAATTGATACAGTTGATATAGATCGCATTGATCCATGGTACGATAATTTACGGCAGCAAATTAAAGAATTTCCTCAAAATTTTCCGCAGTGGAAGGTGGAAAATGATTTCGTGTACAAGTTTATCCCAAACCAGTTGCCTTTAAAAGTTAATGTACCCGAGTGGAAAATACTAGTTCCTAAACCACAGAGAGAGGAAATTATAGACATGTGTCACACTCCTCCTACTTCTGGTCATTTTGGTTTTTACAAAACTCTTCACAGGGTTCAGGAACAGTATTATTGGCCAAAAATGCGTTTTGATATTTTAAAGTTTGTGAGGACTTGTGAAGTATGTGGAGCGCAGAAATCTCCAAATACACTGCCTATGGGACTGATGGGAAAAGAGAAAACGGTTAATTACCCTTTTCAAGTCATAGCAGCTGATCTAGTAGGCCCATCCCCACGTTCAAAAAAGGGAAATAAATGGCTTCTCGTGGTTTCTTGCTGGTTTACAAAGTATACCATGCTATTTCCTTTGAAAAGCTCTAAAGCTGAATATATAGAGAGAATTTTGGAAAATGATGTCTTTCTAATCCACGGTGTTCCATCGCTCTTGATATGCGATAACGGTACTCAGTTTACCTCTAAGAGTTTTAAGAGCTTAAGTGAAACTTATGGTTTTAACATCCGTTTTAATCCCGTGTACTCTCCACAATGTAATTTTGTTGAACGTAATAACCGAACAGTCGGGACCGCTTTAAGAAGTTACGTTGATTCACATGACACTTTGGATAGAGATATTTCCAAAATTCAACAAGCTATAAATACCGCAAGACACGAAGTAACAGGGTTCACACCGTCTTTCTTAGTTTACGGCAGACATATACCTCTATCTGGATCGTATTATAAAAATTTAGATTTGGATGTCAATGTTGACAGCGAAATAATTCCGGGTAACAGGGGTGCGTACGCCGAAAATTTAAAGGGTTTAAAAGATATTTTCACCGACGTGCGTAGTAGGATACATAAGGCTTATGAACGGAACAGTAAGTCTTACAACCTTAGAAAAAGGGATTTTTCCTTTAATATAGGTGATCACGTTTGGCGAAAAAATAAAATTCTTTCCAGTGCAGCTGATAAATTCACGTCTAAGTTGGTACCTAAGTATGTGCATTGCGTGATAAGAGAAAAGATTTCAGATTTAGTTTATGGTTTAGTTAATTTAGATGGGACTAAAGTAGGACAATGGCATATTAAAGACTTAAAACCATTCAATGAACCTAGCCCTAGTGAAAGTTTGTCAGAAGAAGAATAATTTATATTTACATTATCTTAATTGCTTTATTTTATTTTTTTGATGTTGCTCTGTAGAGGTGACGACCTCGTTTTTTTTTGACTGTTATAAAAGTTGAGCAGAGTATAGCTTACTTTTATTATTTTTTGCTAAGGTTTTGGGTACTGATCATATCCAAACTTAGGTTGATGGTGGTTGATGTTTAGCATCGACTCAGCTGTTGCGAGCTTGCGAAGGAGTCACACTCAGGATATATCATAAGACTGGTATGTCGGTGGTCGCGGGATTTGATTTGCTTATGACCCCAAATAATATCCAATTCTTGACACTTGGAAGCGAAATTTTGATTAGAGGCAATCCAAAGTGATCTTGAGTTTGGACAAGCGCAAGATGTAGCTCGTGTAGTATGATGTAGAGTCAAAAGATTTTTTAATGAGCAATTTCAAAGTTTGTTACCCGAGTGGGTGTATTTTTATTACCTTAATGGTATATTTTGGGTGCAATTAAGAGTAAATTGATTTTTGGTTTATCCAGTAAGTTTAAGACTTGGATTAATTTGATTTAGATCTTCTTCTGAATTGACAAACTGAGGGTATTTTCTATTCTTTTCAGGGCCGTTTAAAACGTTACCTTTGAGTCACTAATTTTTTAAAATTTTTTTGCATAGACTCATAGGCGTATGATGAGTTTTTTTCGGTATACTATCAGATTGATAGGAAATTGAAGTCCTGCAGGAGAACTAAAGGCTGATCATTTACAGGAGATGAGAGCAGAGTAAGACAGTCGTTTCACAAAGAAATGATCAAAATCTGATACCGAGATGAGAACCTTGTCAAGAGTGGCTAAGCGCAGTGAAGGAAGATTCCTAACCGAATTTTTAGATTTCCAAGAGGTAATCTAGAAGTTTGAGCTGACAGAAAACGGTTATGCCTGATACCTGTAGCAGTTTCTTCTAGAGGCTATTGTCTAGGAAGACGATTAACACCATGATCGAATATTTTAGCTGTCAACGATGTTTTCTTCTTGTTTCTGATTAAGCTGGAAAAGCTCTTGTCGTCTTCAAAAGTTTTGTTGCATTGCCACCGATAAATTGAGAAATTTTTGCTTCATGTAGCTTTTTAAGCTCATTTTCGTAGTTTGGAAATTTCCGTTAGAAGCTTGGTTAAGTCAACCTTGTAAACCTTTTAGGTTGTATCCCATGAGTTATCTGTTTTTACAGGCTGTGATGCACCTGGTGCTAACAGATGCCGTTACGACGTTTGGCAGGGAGTTAGTCTTCCTGAGGAACAGACTGATTGGAAGGGTAGTCTATGGGGGGCGAACGTTTGACCTTTGGGACCTTTAGAGGTTTTGTTACTCAATGGTTATTTCTATTTGAGCCAAAGGAGAGCGTAGCTACTGTAGTCGACCTCAGCTCCAATTAGCCTATTAGTGGTGACAGGCTGTTGGCAGTAGTGTGTTTCGGAACACCCTATTGATTAATTTTTTTTGACTTATGGTGGTGTGGTAGACACCGTTTTAGTTTAGTGGATGCTATAATCTACTCCCTTTTGTTGGTGGACACCAGGGTCACCATTTCTGTATTTTATTGTCTCCACCTTTCAGTATATCGTGGTGAGGTGTTTGTCTCCTGTTATGTGGGATGGATTAGATGTTTTCCCGTTGTTGTTTTAGGGCGAGACCAGTACACGAGGTTTCTTCATGCAACTTGAAGAAGCGCAATGCTGGTTAAGTTTTATATCTCTGTGTAGCCACCCTGAAGAATGACGGAGGGCGTTTTTTTTGGCTCATGTTTCTAGGCAGATTTGCCACTTTGGTGCGATGTGCCGAAGATTTGATTAGCTTTTGCTAAGAGCTTTCACCAAGCTTGATATGGAGTTATCATGACCAAGAGTTTGGGATTTGAACTCCTGTATATGTTTCTGTATATGTTTCGGTGTGTATTGGTTGCCTGAGGGCATGTGCTCAAAATGTGTGATTTTGAGTCGTTTTGTTTATGGACTCCTATATATAAAATTGTGATTTTAGGGAGGTCCTATTTCGAGACTTGCTGTCTCATATGTGGGAATGTTTCCTTGAATGTTAGTTGCGCGCGGACTAATCATTCTGTTCTTTGTGAACATTGCTTTTTGAAGCAGGATCATTCAGTTTAGTGAATTTTAGCTTTTATAGCTATTCACTGTTTTTAGAGTGAATTTTAGCTTTTATAGCTATTCACTGTGCCTATAGTGATATTGTTAGCTTTTATAGCTGCTCACTATGTTAATGGCGAGATTGTTCTTTTAGAACGCAGACTTTGTGTAGTCGAGGACTATTTACAGAGTGTTTTCTTGGCGAGGAGCCGAGGTTTTTTCTGGCGATGTACCAGAGTGTTTTCTTGGCGAGGAGCCGAGGTTTTTTCTGGCGATATACCAGAGTGTTTTCTTGGCGAGGAGCCGAGGTTTTTTCTGGCGATATACCAGAGTGTTTTCTTGGCGAGGAGCCGAGGTTTTTTCTGGCGATATACCAGAGTGTTTTCTTGGCGAAGAGCCAATGTTTTTCTGGCGATATACCAGAGTGTTTTGTTGGCGATGAGCTGACGTGTTTTCTGGCGATCAACCAGAGCGTTTTCCCTGGCGATTTTTGCATGTCTGGATGTCTCAGGGCGTCGACATTGCGCGATGTAGCGTTTTCTCTGGCGATTTTAGCATGTCTGGATGTCTTAGGACGTCGACATTGCGCTGTAGAGTGCGATTATTTTCTGAGTGCGACTAGTAGTAATACTAGATTTAGAATGTTCTTTTAGCGGTGAGCTAGAGCATTGATGGCGATTTTTCCCGAGCGTTTGTCTGGAGTTTCATCCAGATGTTTTTCTTAGCCTTGTGTATGTTGGGCAAACTAAAAGGTCAATTAAAACACGATTTAAAGAACATTTAGCACACTTAAGATACAATAGAACAGAAAAGTCTAGCATTGCCGAACATGCCCTTGAAGCTGATCATACTGTAACATTAGATAATCTAAGATTAATAAAAAATGTATCTGATAGGAGATTGTTGAACGCATACGAAAGTATGGAAATCATAAAATGTAAAAGTAGTTTAAATAAAGACAGAGGGCCTATTCCTTATAGTTCCCTCTACTGGTTACTTGACCGGAACTGAGGGCCTTGTCTATGTCATTAGTTCCGCTTGAGTAATTCTAGGGTTAGGCTAAGTATAAATAGGGTAGATATGTAGTTTACCTTTAGTCAATCATCGCTCCTGATGAAGCTAACATGGTTAGCGAAACGCGCGTCGAGTGCAAAAATAAAGTGTTTGGTGTAGTGGTGATATATACTGAGTAGTGTCATTGTGCCAAAGATTCCACATTCCCAACTTAGCTTAGCCTTGTGCTAAATGGTCTAACAAGACTTTCTCCTTTTAGTGTTAGTGTTTGCACTAGAATCATTTATTGTTTTTATTTTTCTTTATTTAAGAATTTTTCTAAATTTCTTTTGCTGAAATAGAAAATTTTCTGACAATCCTTAAACTATTTTAAGGGGGGTGTTCATATTTTGTTTCAGTTCACTTTTTTTGATTTAGACAAGGGTCTAGACAAAGTTATATTTTTTTGTTTTGGTAACAATAATAGAACTGATTCTTTTATATAAGAAGACCACTATTGTTACTTTGGAAAGGTATTTCTTATGTTCATGCAAGGATTTTTATTTACTTTTTGCTGTACTTAACCTTAGTGCTTAATTAAGTTAAGTCTAGTTATAAGATTCTTGTGATCATGCAAAGATTTTCATTTGGTTTTCATTGTACTTAATATTAGTGCTTAATTAAATTAAGTCTAGTAGTAAGGTCCGAAGATTGTAATTTTGTTTTAAGTTTTGACCTTAGTATTAAGTGACAATGTAGCACTTTGTACCTTTTTTTGATGAATAGGCTTAGTTTAATAGACTAGTGTAGTCTATTTCTTTTTGGAAGGGGGTAAATGTAACATTCATTTTTTCCTAGATTTTAAGAGCATGTAATGTTACTGATTTTTCGCTTTATATTGTACTTCTTTTCATCTTTGTATCGAGCAGTGTATTTCGCAGAATTTTCTAGCCGCTCGTGGTACAGTGTGCAGTGCGGGTTTCCGACCGAATCTATCGAATTCGTAGTACGCCGCGATTGGTGAAATATTTGTTTCCCGGAAGTAGGCCATTTTCGAGACAGAGTTCTCACGGCTTATTTAAGGGTCTGCAGAAAGCAGATCAAGGCTTTTTTCCATCTAGCCGCCGAGAAGGCTTTTCCTCCGACCTAGCCGCAGCCAGGCTTTGTCCATCAAGCCGCAGTAGAGGCTTCTGACAATATTTTCGAGAGCCAAGTTAAGTACGAGTTTTTAACGTAAAGCCGTAGTGGGCTTTGTGTGTTTTTTCTACATGGAGTAGCCGAAGTAGGCTCTTCCCATCGTGAAGCCATACTGATAAGTTAGTGATGGAATGTGTGTGAAAGCGGTTTTGTGTTCAATTTAAGGCCTAGAAGCCCGTAGGAAAACCGTAAGTCACCAGAACATACATCAGTAGATCTATTTCCCGCAAATAAGTGTTTTAACATCAATTTGAACTGATAAATCGTGAAGTGAATATCACGACTCTTCGATTTCGGGTGTAGTAAAGTTTCAGAAGTAAAATGCCTGATCTAGGAACTCTACTTAGTAATAACTACTTTTTAGGCTAAAATTTTTGTTATTCTTGAACTGCAAGGGTTAGAACTTTTAATTTAAAATCATGAATAAATTTTCTTTTTGTTGATTAAAGCTAGTGTTTCACTGTACACCTATTCTTTTCAGGATAAGACGGGTTGTACCAAACTGATTCTTTTTATTAACAACTGTATAACACTTCAGTATTTTTTCATTTTTTTAGCTGAAATTAGATCCTTTCTATTTTAAAATGAATGGTGCCCAAAAAATAGTACAACTAAAGTTTTTTAACCATAAAAAAAAATAATTCCAAAAAGACGTACAACAATTATCTCTTACCCATATTTCTCTACCAAGGAAAACTGAGCTAGTGTTTGTTTAATTTCTTTAGTTCTTTTAAAATCTTTATTCACTCAATTCATTCTCAGAAATTAAAAACAGGTTACAAAATTGCGCCCAAGCGTGGGACAAAACCAATTTTCACAGGGCACAATATATACATATATATACATATATATATATATATATATATATATATATATATATATATATATATATATATATATATATATATACATATATACATATATATATATATATACATATATATATATATATATATATATATATATATATATATATATATATATATATATATATATGAGATCTTCCTTTTCACCAGTAACAGCATATCTCTATATGATGTATTTTGAAACAGAGGCCCTTAAAAACTCACCACTCAAACCCAGACTCTGGAAACGATATGTCAATGACATCTTTATAATTTGGCCTCATGGACGAAAAGAATTAGACAACTTTCTGACCTATTTAAATAGAATTCACCACCCCATACGGTTCACTTTGGAAGTAGAAGAAGAAAAAAGCCTCCTTTTCCTTGATGTGCTCATAACGCGGAAAAACAACGGTCAACTTCAATACCCAGTCTACCGGAAGCCCATCTACACCAATAGATATTTAAACGCTGGTTCACACCACCATCCATCCAAATCCAGTCGGTAGTCTACACCCTCGTATTGAGATCATACCGACTCACCGAACCAGACGAGACAGCAAGAAATTATATAAATCACTAGGGCCCTTAAGCAAAGTGGATATATAGACCAGTCCATACGGAGAGCATTAAAAAGGCAGCGCCATCCACAGACAAGGACAGAAGAACGCGACCTCAACCAAAGTAGAGTTCTATTACCATATGTGAAAGGAGTTACAGATAGGATTGGAAGAGCCCTAAGAAAACAACATAGGCGCAGCATACAAACCACAAAACACTCTGACAGACATCCTGTCCCAAGGACAAGAGAAAACCGGAAAACCATGGAGTTTACAGCATTCCATGCGGAAACTCACAACGAGTGCATAGGACAAACAAACAGATGAATATCCACCCAGATCCAAGAACATAAAATAAGTATCAAAAACAAACAAACAACATCAGCTTTTTTTCAACACCGTCATGATACTGGTCACAACATAAATTTTAAGAGATCTAAACAAATAGCCTCGATTTCCCATTATACAACACGCATAGTCAGAGGAGACTTGGAAATCGAAAAGAATGGAGAGCTAAATAAGCGAGATGATGCGCTGAATATCTCCACTACATGGAAAGGTCTACTAGCTAAACCAAGGAATAACCAAAACATGAGAAGGCAACAGT
>CM032447.1:160052989-160075489 GCA_019049505.1 Pachyrhynchus sulphureomaculatus | reverse complement strand
CTTTAGTTCTTTTAAAATAAGGATCCACTCAATTCATTATCAGAAATTAAAAAGAGGTTGCAAGAAAATTGCGCCCAAGCGTGGGAAAAAACAACTTTTCACAGGGTACAAAAGTGCGGGCAAGTTAACACCTTACAAAATGACGCTGTCAACGCGGGGCTTTTGGAATTTTATTTTTTAAAGGGTTCAGTGTACTAGCTATCGAACAAAGTAAAAAGCTCTAACTTTTCAGATATTTTTATTTCATAACATTTATTAAACGAAACTACACTATAGCAATAAGACAAAAGCAGGAAATTTGTAGAATTATTTATTTCAATTTATCTGATAGTAGTATAGATATTTGAATTTTGTTAATCGACTCTAAGATAAGAGATTCCTACTTTTTTTCTTAAAAGCTACTTTTATAGTTCAGATTAGCAGATGTGCTGGTTTACTTTAATTTTTGCAGTGTTAGATTTATTTTGCGGTTAACCGAAGAAAAAACTGTACTTTTTTCTCACCGATGTTTTGCATGAATATTAAAAATACTTTGCTGATATGAAACGATATTTGGAGATTTTTTATAGGAAATTCTTAAGATATTTAGTAAAGGAATTTTAATAGAAGGCAATACTTAGAAATTTTTTTGAAATTGTTGAAGTTTTTTAAATGTTTGGTAAAGAAGTTTACATATTTTAAGTGCCTTTACATATTTTTTATTTTGACTATTGGGAGCACAGGAGAAATATTTTCACGACTTTTTAAACAATTCTTTTAAATTGTATTCATTTATCATGGAAGCCTTCAATTTTAAAGTCAATCACCTACTGGAATATGAGTTAGACTATGAAATGAAAATCCATCGTATTTTCTCAGAACGTCCGGTCGCGGATAAAAGAAAGATTCCAACGAGGATCTTAAGTAAAGAAATATTCCAATAGATCAGATTGGACTAAATGGTTACAAAAAGTTTCTGATTTTTTTAAAGTCTAATAAAAATTCTCCTTCTCAAGTTAAAACTCCTGCTTCTCCAAATGGTCACATATCTCCTTTATTCGTGCATAAATATTTAGATAATAGACCGCATATAAAGATAGATCTATTAGGTGCCCATTTCTCGGCTTTATTTGACTCTGGTGCAAATGCCTCCGTTGTAGGTCAGAATGGTATTAAAATTTTAAGTCGTTTAAGTATAAAAATATGCCATGTCAAAAATAGAAGTGTTACCACTGCAGATGGCAGCCGTCTAAAAGTTTTAGGTACGGTTGAGTTGCCGCTAGTCTGCAATGGTCATTGTTTAGTAATCTCTGCTCTAGTAGTACCTTCTCTATCACATACTTTGGTTTTAGGATGTGATTTTGCACAAAAATTCGGAATTTTAGTAAATTTTAAAAATAACTCGTGGTATCCACAGTCCCTAGAAGTTAATTCTCAAACAAGTTTTAAAGATTGTTATTCAGAAAGTTCTTTAGAAAACCTTTTCTCGCGTCTATGTACCCTAGATGATCTCTCGCGGACGGAACGCTTAAACGCAGAAAACGTAATAAGCTCTTTCAAAGAAATAAGTAGTAAAGATAGGTTAGGCCGAACGAATAAGATCACCATGTCTATAGATACGGCTGATGCCAGTCCTGTAAAGACAAGGCCATTCGCCATGTCTCCGTATATGTCAAAAGTATTAAATAAAGAGTTAGACGAAATGTTGAAGCTCGGAGTGATTGAAGAATCAAACAGTCCTTGGTGTTCTCCAATCTTATTGGTGAAAAAGGCCGATGGACAGTATCGTCTATGCTTTGACGGAAGAAAGCTCAACGAGGTCAGCAAATTTGATAACTATCCATTACCGAACATCGATAGAATTTTGACATCACTCAGGAATGCTAAGTATGTATCCTCGATAGATCTTAGAAAGGCATTCTGGCAAATTCCTTTGGACAAATCCTCTAAGGAAAAGACCGCTTTTGCAGTAGTAGGCTGAGGTCTATTTCAGTTCGTCACTATGCCGTTTGGTCTAAAGAACGCTGCTCAAACTCAGCAACGTTTAGTGGACGCTATATTTGGTCCGAAATATGAGCCACATATTTTTACCTATCTCGATGATATTTTAGTAACATCGGAAGACTTCGAATCGCATATACGCTTACTTAAAGAAGTAAAAAATAAATTGAAAGAGGCCGGACTGACGATAAATTTGAGCAAATGTGATTTTTTCAAAACTTCTTTAAAGTTTTTAGGCTATATTGTAGGCTCAAATTCTTTGCGTACCGATCCGGATAAAGTAGCAAGCATGGTTAATTATGCGAGACCTACTAATACTACGGAAGTTAAGCGCTTCGTAGGAATGTGTTCATGGTACAGACGTTTTATTGAGAATTTTTCTACCCTGTTGTCGCCTATTAATGATCTTTTGAAAGGACGAAAAAAAGGACAATCGATAGATTGGACAAAGGCAGCCGAAGAATCTTTTATAAAGATTAAAGAGCTATTGGTTTTTCAGCTCCCATTTTATCCCAACCAGATTTTTCCCAACAGTTTTATATTTCTAGTGATGCTTCTAATACCGGTTTAGGGGGCGTCCTAACACAGAAAATCAATGGTGAGGAAAGAGTGATAGCGTATGCCAGTAGAACTTTATCAAAGGCTGAACGTAACTATTCGGTTGTTGAAAAAGAATGTTTAGCAGTACTCTTTAACATCGAAAAGTTTCGACCTTACATAGAAGGTGTTCCTTTCACGGTCATAACAGATCATTATAGTTTATTGTGGCTTAATTCTATTAAAAACCCTAGTGGCAAACTAGCGCGTTGGGCGATTAGGCTGAGACAACATACATTTAATTTAATTCATAGAAAAGGAGTCCACAATGTTATTCCTGACGCTTTGTCAAGAATCCCAGATCATACAGCGGACGAAAACAGTCTTAATGCACAGATTGGCGTAAGAATTGATACAGTTGATGTAGATCGCATTGATCCATGGTACGATAATTTGCGGCAGCAAATTAAAGAATTTCCTCAAAATTTTCCGCAGTGGAAGGTGGAAAATGATTTCGTGTACAAATTTATCCCAAACCAGTTGCCTTTAAAAGTTAATGTACCCGAGTGGAAAATACTAGTTCCTAAACCACAGAGAGAGGAAATTATAGACATGTGTCACACTCCTCCTACTTCTGGTCATTTTGGTTTTTTATAAAACTCTTCACAGGGTTCAGGAACAGTATTATTGGCCAAAAATGCGTTTTGATATTTTAAAGTTTGTGAGGACTTGTGAAGTATGTGGAGCGCAGAAATCTCCAAATACACTACCTATGGGACTGATGGGAAAAGAGAAAACGGTTAATTACCCTTTTCAAGTCATAGCAGCTGACCTAGTAGGCCCATTTCCACGTTCAAAAAAGGGGAAATAAATGGCTTCTCGTGGTTTCTTGCTGGTTTACAAAGTATACCATGCTATTTCCTTTGAAAAGCTCTAAAGCTGAACATATAGAGAGAATTTGGGAAAATAATGTCTTTCTAATCCACGGTGTTCCATCGCTCTTAATATGCGATAACGGTACTCAGTTTACCTCTAAGAGTTTTAAGAGCTTAAGTGAAACTTATGGTTTTAACATCCGTTTTTAATCCCGTGTACTCTCCACAATGTAATTTTGTTTGAACGTAATAACCGAACAGTCGGGACCGCTTTAAGAAGTTACGTTGATTCACATGACACTTGGGATGGCAATATTTCCAAAATTCAACAAGCAATAAATACCGCAAGACACGAAGTAACAGGGTTCACACCGTCTTTCTTAGTTTACGGCAGACATATACCTCTATCCGGATCGTATTATAAAAATTTAGATTTGGATGTCAATGTTGACAGCGAAATAATTCCGGGTAACAGGGGTGAGTATGCCGAAAATTTAAAGGGTTTAAAAGATATTTTCACTGACGTGCGTAGTAGGATACATAAGGCTTATGAACGGAACAGTAAGTCTTACAACCTTAGAAAAAGGGATTTTTCCTTTAATATAGGAGATCACGTTTGGCGAAAAAATAAAATTCTTTCCAGTGCAGCTGATAAATTCACATCTAAGTTGGTACCTAAGTATGTGCATTGCGTGATAAGAGAAAAGATTTCAGACTTAGTTTATGGTTTAGTTAATTTAGAATGGGACTAAAATAGGACGATGGCATATTAAAGACTTAAAACCATTCAAAGGACCTAACCCTAATGAAAGTTTGTCAGAAGAAGAATAATTTATATTTACATTATCTTAATTGCTTTACTTTATTTTTTTGATTGTTGCTCTGTGGAGGTGACGACCTCGTTTTTTTTGACTGTTATAAAAGTTGAGCAGAGAATAGCTTACTTTTATTGTTTAATGCTAAGGTTTTGGGTATTGGCCATATCCCAAACTTAGGTTGATTGTGGTTGATGTTTAGCATCGACTCAGCTGTTGCGAGCTTGCGAAGGAGTCATACTCTGGATATATCATAAGACTGGTATGTCGGTGGTCGCGGGATTTGATTTGCTTATGACCCCAAATAATATCCAGTTCTTGACACTTGGAAGCGAAATTTTGATTAGAGGCAATCCAAGGTGATCTTGAGTTAGGACAAGCGCAAGATGTAGCTCGCGTGGTATGATGTTGAGTCAAAATTTTTATGAGCAATTTCAAAGTTTGTTACCCGAGTGGGTGTATTTCTATTACCTTAGTGGTATATGTTGGGTGCAATTAAGAGTAAATTGATTTTGGTTTATCCAGTAAGTCTAAGGCTTGGATTATTTTGATTTAGACCTTCTTCTGAATTGACAAACTGAGGGTATACTTTTTTCTTTTCAGAGCCGTTTAAACGTTACCTTTGAGTCACTAATTTTTTTAAAATTTTTTTTGCATGGACTCATAGGCGTATGTTGAGTTTTTTTTTTTTCGGTATACTATCAGATTGATAGGAAATTGAAGTCCTGCAGGAGAACTAAAGGCTGATCATTTACAGGAGATGAGAGCAGAGTAAGACAGTCGATTCACAAAGAAATGATCAAAATCTGATACCGAGATGAGAACCTTGTTAAGAGAGGCTAAGCGCAGTGAAGGAAGATTCCTAACCGAATTTTTAGATTTCCAAGAGGTAATCTAGAAGTTTGGGCTGACAGAAAACGGTTATGCCTGATACCTGTAGCAGTTTCTTCTAGAGGCTATTGTCTAGGAAGACGATTAACACCATGATCGAATATTTTTTAGCTGTCAACGATGTTTTCTTCTTGTTTTCTGATTAAGCTGGAAAAGCTCTTGTCGTCTTCAAAAGTTTTGTTGCGTTGCCACCGAAATATTGAGAAATTTTTGCTTCATGTAGCTTTTTAAGCTCATTTTCGTTTTTTGGAAATTTCCGTTAGAAGCTTGGTTAAGCAACCTTGTAAACCTTTTAGGTTGTATCCCATGAGTTATCTGTTTTTACAGGCTGTGATGCACCGGGTGCTAACAGATGCCGTTACGACGACGTTTGGCAGGGAGTTAGTCTTCCTGAGGAACAGACTGATTGGAAGGGTAGTCTATGGGGGGCGTGAACGTTTGACCTTTGGGACCTTTAAAGGTTTTGTTACTCAATGGTTATTTCTATTTGAACCAAAGGAGAGCCTAGCTACTGTAGTCGACCTCAGCTCCAATTAGCCTATTAGTGGTGACAGGCTGTTGGCAGTAGTGTGTTTCGGAACACCCTATTGATTAAATTTTTTTTTGACTTATGGTGGTGTGGTAGACACCGTTTTAGTTTAGTGGATGCTATAATCTACTCCCTTTTGTTGGTGGACACCAGGGTCACCATTTCCGTATTTTATTGTCTCCACCTTTCAGTATATCGTGGTGAGGTGTTTGTCTCCTGTTATGTGGGATGGATTGAATGTTTTTCGTTGTTGTTCCAGGGCGAGACCAGTACACGAGGGTTCTTCATGCAACTTTGAAGAGGCGCAATGCTGGTTAAGTTTTATATCTCTGTATAGCCACCCTGAAGAATGACGGAGGGCGTTTGTTCTGGCTCATGTTTCTAGGCAGATTTGTCACTTTGGTGCGATGTGCCGAAAATTTGATTAGCTTTTGCTAAGAGCTTTCACCAAGCTCAGTATGGAGTTATCATAACCAAGAGTTTGGGATTTGAACTCCTGTATATATTTCTGTATATATTTCTGTATATATTTCTGTATATATTTCAGTGTATGTTGGTTGCCTGAGGGCATGTGCTCAAAATGCGTGATTTTGAGTCGTTTTGCTTATGGACTCCTATATATATAGGATTATGACTTTAGGGAGGTCCTATTTCGAGACTTGCTGTCTCATACAGTTATATTGGGAATGTTTCCTTGAATGTTAGTTGTGCGCAGACTAATCATTCTGTTCTTAGTGAACATTGCTTTTTGAAGCAGGATCATTCAGTTTGGTGAATTTTAGCTTTTATAGCTATTCACTGTGTTTAGGGTGAATTTTAGCTTTTATAGCTATTCACTGTGCTTATAGTGATATTGTTAGCTTTATAGCTGCTCACTATGTTAATGGCGAGATTTGTTCTTTAAGAACGCAGACTTTGTGTAGTCGAGGACTATTTACAGAGTGTTTTCTTGGCGAGGAGCCGAGGTTTTTTTCTGGCGATATACCAGAGTGTTTTGTTGGCGATGAGCTGACGTGTTTTCTGGCGATTAACCAGAGCGTTTTCCTGGCGATTTTTGCATGTTCTGATGTCTCAGGACGTCGACATTGCGCGATGTAGCGATTTCCCTGGCGATTTTAGCATGTCTGGATGTCTTAGGACGTCGACATTGCGCTGTAGAGTGCGATTATTTTCGGAGTGCGACTAGTAGGGATACTAGATTTGGAATGTTCTCTTAGCGATGAGCTAGAGCATTGATAGGCGATTTTTCACGAGCGTTTGTCTGGATTTTCATCCAGATGTTTTTCTTAGCCTAGTGCTAAATGGTCTTACAAGACTTTTTCCTTTTAGTGTTAATGATTGCACTAGAATCATTTTTTTATTTTTCTTTATTCAAGAATTTTTTCTAAATTTCTTTTGCTGAAATAGAAAATTTTCTGACAATCCTTAAACTATTTTAAGGGGGGTGTTCATATTTTGTTTCAGTTCATTTTTTTTGATTTAGACAAGAGTCTAGACAAAGTTATATTTTTTTTTGTTTTGGTAACAATAACAGAGCTGATTCTTTTATATAAGAAGACCGCGATTGTTACTTTAGAAAGGTATTTCTTATGTTCATGCAAGGATTTTTATTTACTTTTTGATGTACTTAACCTTAGTGCTTAATTAAGTTAAGTCTAGTTATAAGATTCTTGTGTACATGCAAAGATTTTCATTTGGTTTTCATTGTACTTAATATTAGTGCTTAATTGAATTAAGTCTAGTAGTAAGGTCCGAAGTTTGTAATTTTGTTTTAAGTTCTGACCTTAGTAGTAAGTGATAGTGTACCACTTGTACCTTTTCATAAGTAGCCTTAGTTTAATAGACTAGTGTAGTCTATTTCTTTTTGGAAGGGGGTAAATGTAACATTCATTTTTTCCTAGATTTTAAGACCATGTAATGTTACTGATTTTTCACTTTAAATTGTACTTCTTTTCATTTTTGTATCGAGCGGTATATTAATCAGAAATTCCAGCCCGTTCGGTATATTAGTGTGCTGTGCGGGTTGCCGACCGAATCCATCGAATTCTGGATACGCCGGGATTGGTGGAAATGTTTGTATCCGGAGTTTTGGTTCCGGCGTAGCCATATTACCGAGAGAGTGCCCGCGGTTTATTTAAGAGTCCGGTGGACAGGAAGAGAGGCTTATTTCCACCGAGCCGCCAAGTAGGTTGTTTCGACCGAGCTGCCAAGTAGGCGAATTTCCATCGAGCCGCAGCCAGGCTTACTTCGACCGAGCCGCAGTAGAGGCTCATAGCAACAATTATGAGAGCTAAGTAAAGCACAAGTTTTTTTCTAACGTAAAGCCGTAGTGGGCTCTGAGTGTTTCCTACAAAGTGTAATCGGTTTTTGTGTTCCATCGAAGGCCTAGAAGCCCAAATAAAAACCGTAAGTTACCAGAACATTCATCAATAGACCGATTCCCGAAGTAGTGTCTTAATAGCAATTGGAACTGACAAAAGGTGAAGTGAAAATCACGATTCTTCGCTTTCGGGGGGTAGTCAGGTTTTAGAATTTAAATGTCTGATTTAGGGACAATAATAATAATAACTACCTGTTAGGCTAGAATTTTTTGTAATCCTTAAAACCACAGAGGTTAAACTTTTATTTTAAAAATCATGAATAAATTTTCTTTTTGTTGAATTAAAGCTAGTGTCTCACTGAATACCTATCTTACTTTTCAGGATAATGACGGCTGTACCAAACTGTTTTTTTATTTTTAACAACTGTACAACCCTTTCAGTATTTTTTCATTTTTTTAGCTGAAGTTAGATCCTTTCTATTTTAAAATGAATGGTGCCCAAAAGTCGTACAGCTGAGGATTTTTAAAAATAAGAAAAATAATTCCAAAAAGACGTACAAAAATTTATCTCTTACCCATATCTCTCTACCAAGGAAAACTGAGCTAGTGTGTGTTTAATTTCTTTAGTTCTTTTAAAATCAGGATCCACTCAATTCATTATCAGAAATTAAAAAGAGGTTGCAAGAAAATTGCGCCCAAGCGTGGGAAAAACAACTTTTCACAACGCCTCAAAAAGCGGGTAAGTTCACACCTTACAAACTTAAGATTGAATAACGAACCATGTAATACTTATTTGGTAAGAAGTGTTTTTATTCTCAGTTTTCTCAGAAATTTAAATCTTGTTTGGGTGGTTTACCGAATATTTTTGCAAAATATAGTTTTTAGTGGATGGTAAATTAAAAAATTGCATTTTCAATCTTCTTATTGTGTATTAATGTTTTAGTTAAAACATATGGCATATGTTTTTTTCATTAGTTTAGATACTTCTTTGGTTACTGTAGTATCAGATGTTTTTTTTAACACAAAAATTAAATTTTTTATAGTGTGTTTTAACACGATATAATAAATTCTGGTTTTGAGCATAAGAATAGTAAATTTTTCCCGCAGATATGATTCAGCTATTGTTGAAGTGCCTGCTTACTGCAACCATTATCGTACATGTATGAAAAAACCTTCAGGACTGATATCCGCAATTGTTAAAGAGGAGAAAGCCAGTTATTGATATTTTTCCTCTATTAACAAAGACATTTACCATTTTAAAGAAATATGTTAACCACAAAACCTTTTCTTGTATTGTATATACTCAAGTTTTTGGAGTTTTGTATACAAGGTAACAGATGAAAAAGATCTAATAATCTCATTTATAATTTCAATACTTCTTTCGTTATGCCCCCCCTAGCTGCTAATATTACCTAAAAAATGCCAATTTTAATAAGAGTCTTATTTAGAAAACGATAAGCCCCTGTAGAAACTTTTCCTGTACACCTTTATAACTAACAGAAATTGATCTACAATTTCATTAATAATTTAAATATATTTTTTTTATCATCACGCCACCTGACTGTAAACATACGAGTAAGTAAAAAATATCTCCATTAATTCACACTAGACATTAATTCTCAATATTAACTGTCACACAGCCATTTCCAATAGAAAAACTAAAAAATAAATCGTTGCCCCAAAGACAAACGCATCACAGTCCCCCCATAGCAGCCGTTATGGCATGCGATGTCTTATGTTTTACTCTGTTTCTTAAATCGGAAAAACTGATCTGGCCCCCCCCCGTTCGCACGGTTGCTCTTCGGACAGATCCAGTGACGCGTTTTTTTTTAAACGAAGCTAAGCCCACTTCAACTTCTGCTGGAGACTTTCAATTTCCACTTGAAATCCTTTTGGAGTAAGTTTTGATTTTCTCCCTCTAATATTTAAAACGGTAATTTATTGGATTTGTTACTTAGGAAACACGGGAATGCAACTTAAAATGTTATTGAGATATAAAGCAATTTGACTACAAATTTATTGTGTATCTGTGCTTTTATGTGTGATATATTATAATTAAAACCTAAATTGATAATTATTATTGTATTTGTAATTTATGTATTTATTTCTCTTGGGTTTATATAAAAAGAATAATTCCGACCAAATTATCTATTTTTTTATATTTTTAATTACAAAATTTAATCTCTTGTTGCTTCTGTAATTTATTAAATCAGAACAACAGAAAAAATCAATTGTTTAATTCTCATAATTTTATAAATAATGAGTATGTCAGCCAGTGACCGAAGAAATAGTTTTATAATGGGGCCCATACTATATAGTAAGCAACCGCAATCAACGCCAAATATATTAAGAACCTATTTTGAGTTGATTTTAGGCGTGATGTATACTTATTTTACATAGGATTCTATTTACAGCATTCTATAAAGCGTTATTCACAGTGTTTGTTAATATGGAATATGCAACAATAATTTTTTTACGACAAAGAAGAACCTCAGGATCCCTGACTCTCTTTTGTGTAAAAGAGCATCTACTATTACAATTATTTATTATGATTACTTATGAATGTCACTGAAAAACATCTATTTGGGTTAACAAAAAAAAACCATTTTTTCACAGTTGTATAAGACTGTGATCGGTGAGTGTTATATTAGAGATTTTTTTATGGGTTTAGCACACGTGCTGCCAGGGAAGTCCCTAAAGCCCTGCTACAGGAGCGGACATGTGGTGCGGAAAAAAAGCGATTCACGTTTGTTTCCTGAATCGCTGTAAATTGTACTCGGTGGTAAACAGTCCTGGGCAAATTATTCCAAAGGGATGATGTTTCTCCATATAAAAGACTGCTTGAAAAGCGTTGTACGAGGAGTAACAAGCTGAACCTCATACGGATGTGAAATATCAGCAAGACATGTATTTCTAACATGCACCGCTCTCTGAGTAATTAAGCGGGCTGCATTCTTCGAACACTTTCCATGAAAATACTTGTAGAATAGGCTCAAGTCGCCAACCGTTCTTCGATGTTCCAGCGAATCAAGGCCGCCTGGTCAGTTTTATCGGTTTCCAATCAGACGAACAGCTCTTCTCTGCATAGAATCTAACAAATGCAGTGTATGTTGGGAGCCGGAGCCCCAAACAATGGGAGCAGTTATTCCATAGTCGGTTGTGGAGTGTAAAGCTTTCTGGTTCGAAATTAAAAATACGTTTTATGGTACTGAAGACAATATCGGGCGCATCCTTGACTGCACTATGGGAATAGTAGGTGGTGTTTTTCCTTGAAAATCGACAGTATAATGTGAAGCAAAGAATTTAGCCAACAAGTTCGCTTTCTTAACAAGTGTCGTTGCAATAAAATTATCTGGCCGTGTGAGTGGTGATATGGTGGATTTGGTGAAATTTTTGACTAACTGCCATAGGGACTTGACCAAAACGACCTGGAAAAAATGTTGGGACCAGCGAGAAGTTTGTTTCTAATTTGTTGATCGTGTGCCTCCTTGGTTTCGGATTTTTACGCCATTGTCGGTAGGCATGATGTTTAGAAGCAGCAGCCCCTACTTTGCATTTTTATCGGTCAAACCCAAGGCTTGCCGTTGGAAGGGCATTTCTTCGAAAAAGGGATGTAAAAAATTTCCATATTACCAGCCAAAATAACATCAGAAACCTCTCTGGTGCAGTCAGATGGCTCGTCGGATCGAAAAACAAACGTCTAACCCAAGGGAAAGTTCGAAAATATTCAGAGATCTTCCCATTTAGCAGATTTGTCAGTGGCAAATCTTGCGCGGTTTAGGTGCCTCTCTGTCACTGATTGTTGGTAAAGACACTCGGATGTCGAAAGCAGGTTATGGTCGGATTTACGGTGACCGTCAATAATAGCTGAGTTAAGGTAAGAGTAAAAAGGTCCAATTCCATAAATATGTCGTCAACGTAGCAGACTCAAAGTTTTGATTTTTAGTGGAGAGAGCCCCCATTTTTTTTTTTTTTTCCAAGTTGGTCCAGAAGAAATTGATAATGGCTGGTAACAGAGATGAACCTATGGCGGCACTTTCAAACTTGCTTGTGTATTTAGATGTCAAAAAAGTAGTATTTATTTTAAAGCAGTGTTATGCAAGATCGATTATGTGATAGGAGATCTTCGTTACGTACAATTTGTTTTAGGGTTTTATGTACTGAAATGTCAGAACTTGCTATTATACCTTCTTTCTTCTATATATTTATATATATATATATATATATATTATATATATATATATATATATATATATATATATATATATTATATAAATTAAGCATTTTTTGGTATCCCTAGACTGGGTGGGGCTTCTATTTAATCGGAATTTTAGAAGTTTCTTTTAACGTATAAAAACTCCCTATATAAGTTTAATGATCCGTCGTACAGCAAAGCTAATACACCATTTTAACTGATCATATGTTGCAACATCACAACTTACATACTTGGATGTAATTCTTAGTATGTAACATGAAGTGGCTAGCTTAGTTTTACAAAATGTCTCAATATGAGTATTATTAATATTAGCACCAATCTCTGCATTCTCAAATATTTTTTATGCATTAGGGCAATAACTTTTTATTTCGAGATATATATTTTATATTTTTCCTATTGAGAATGAACTCATTGTTGGAAAAACTTTTTTATTTTAATTCTAGAAAATAATAAATAGTACTATTAATTACATAATAAGGTGTTAACATTCGTGTGCTTGACCATATGCATAATTTATGATAGTAATTTAGTTTATTAAATATAAAGGGATGAATATTTTGGATAAAAAAATAGAAAAAAAACAGTAGTTTGAGAATGCCTTTCTGTAGAACACCAAGTTTTTTACTGACAATTTTTTTGGAAGCAAATCCCACACACAAGCCACACAATCAACACTTTTAACAATGATTTTTACAGTGGTATCAATACGTCAGAAATTATCAATCGACCGATTATTTATAAAAAGTCACGTTTGAAGTCACCAACTTTTGTTCAATATTCTAAAGATTAAAACGTTTTTTTTGATGAATTGTGGATCGTCTATAAAGTCTAAAAAGAATATAGCACTCTTTTAATTCATGGATGAATTAAAAGTCTTCTTCATAATGTTAAATGTTGTCGATAAGACTGTCTGTCTGGCTTTTGTAGCGCCAAATTGTTCAATTCCAACTGCGTTAATACAGAGATGTGTGAGATAAGAAATCTGCTATTGATAATTGTTTAGGAAAGCTATAATGATAAATGCTAATAATATAACCTAAAAATACTCTCACTTGTCAATTTAAACTACAAACTGCAATATGAGGTGTTATTAATATTAGCACCAATCTCTGCATTTCTCAAATATTTTTATGCATTAGGAATAACTTTTTATTTCGAGATATATATTTTATATTTTTTCCTATTGAGAATGAACTCATTGTTGGGAAAACTTTTTTATTTTAATTCTAGAAAATAATAAATAGTACTATTAAATACATAATAAGGTAGTTAACATTCTTGTGCTTGACCATATGGCATAATTTATGATAGTAATTAGTAGTTATTATAAAGGGATGATTATTTTGGATAAAAAATAGAAAAAAAACAGTGGTTTGAGAACGCCCTCTCTGTAGAACTCACCAAGTTTACTGACAATTTTACAGTGGTATCATTACGTCAGATTTTTATCCACAACAATGTAAGCTCTGGTACTATATAAATAGATATATTATACAGTAAATTAACATTCACAACATGTGAAAGGTAGTCGGGAGACTTGAGAAGGTCCATAGTTATCAAATACGCTATATCAAACTGTATTTTTTTATAATTGTTTAAGCTTTAACCATCACAAAATGGGTTAAAAACAGCAGGTATAACATATTTTAATTGAAGTAAATTTGAAGATAAGTGTTTCCATAAACGGAAAATAACCCAATAAGGATCGCTCTTGGAAAAATTTGGCCTTAGTCCCCGTAAAATCTTGTCGACAAAATCGAATTATTTTTGCTGAGTCATATTTTTATTCGCACAATTTATGTACTTGTCTGAAAAATTTATGTGTAAAGCCAGCACTAACATGATTTTAAAAATATTCATTTTATGTAAATCACAGCCATTTAACTCCGGGTCTTTTTATATAAAATTTATGGAAAAACTTTTATAATTTAATTTAACCTACATTAGAGATGCTTTTATCTTTTTTAACCTTTGTGTACTTTTAAAATGTAATGAAAATGTAGGGCGGTGAAATCTTATTTAAAAAAAGGCCGAAAAGAAGGAAAAAAGTTTTAATGTATCTTTTACGGAAAACTTCTACGGATAATGTCAAAAGAATAATATCATTTTAATAAAAATACTTAACGTGTATGGGGATTATTTCGAGTAATGTCGTACTTGGATGAATAGATTGATATTGTTTACGGGTGGTCAAGCTGATATATCTGGTTTTAGTAAAAAAAAATTAGATCTTGTTATTTTATTTTAATTGTTAGAACACTTTGGTGCATTGTTTTTCTATTCGTTTGTATTTAATAATCAATAAAAAAATATAAACCAAACAATAAATAATTTCGGTATGGCGCTTATGGATTTCAAATTTAACAACGAAATACAGCATGTTCCATAAAAAAGTTCAGTTTCAGCTCATTTCGCAAATGCAACGTTTGGGAATAAGCAAGATATGAATACACAGAGCGTTTTTAATTGGAGCGAAGCCTAATTTTTTGTGTGCAAATTTTACAGAAACAACAATTGTGCGATTTTTGACACGGCGAATTTTTTTTTATATTTACACAGCGTGCGTGAGTGCTTAACTAATTAACTAAGTGAACGCAAAAAGTTTAAAAAGAGGTGGCTAGACTTAAAGTAAACCTCAAATAGAGCTACTCGGAATTTCGAGAAGCGATGCAAACATGAAGTACGTTCAAGAATTGCAGTCTAACAAATCCAAACTAGGATATCAAAAGCTTTAACATTTTCTTGGACTAATGGCTAGGTCCGAAAGTGTTAGCACATGAAATAACCAATTCTTACTTCTTTGAGGATGATAGAGCCCGCAACAACAACAGTAACTGTTGATTTGAGGTTACATGTGAAGGTGAATGAAAACTTTTTCAAATCTCCTTCACAAAATGTTGTTTTGTTCTAACTAGAAAAAGCTGGTTTTAGCAGGATAAGGCGATATCACATTCCTCAAACTCGTCTTTGTCAGTCTTTCGAGAAATTGAATTTTCAAAGAAATGATATAAGTTGGCTTCCCGGTAGCCCCGAGCTGACACAGGTGGATTTTTTATCTTGTGGACGTATCTCAAAACTAAAAAGTGGTAGTAACTTCCTTTCCTTTCTTGAACAATTAAAAGGAAATATCCAGCAAGAAAAATGGTAGCAATTTGTATTTCGATATATGAAAAAAAAATTTCCTATAAATATATTAGTTTTTATTCACTAAGAATACATTAAAATTAATGCCCTTTTATGGGACACAAGTTGTACATGAATTGATCATTTTGAAGGATCTCAAGCTTGACACTTGATATTATCCCAAGGCAAGTGTTTTGGAATGACTAAGTAAGCTATACTCTTATGGTATGTTTGAAAGTTTTTGTCTATAGCTCTTATGCTTGCAGGTTTCTTTCTAGTACCGTTTACTATTAACGCAGGTGTGCCCTAAAGCTCCAAACTCTCTTCTCCTTTACATTAACGATCTGCTGGAAAGGATCAGGAGTTCAATCTACACCTTTGCCGATGATTGTACACATATTTTTCATTTACCTTAAACACCCGAATATCATCCACTTGAACAAATATCCTCAGGTAACAGGATGTTGTTCAACTTAACAAAGACTTATATATTTATTTTTGGTGATGGTAATCAAGTGGTTGGAAAAATCTAGGTGGCACTTTTTCCTAAAAAAAGTTAAGGTTGGTTGTACCCAATATAGTTATATCGGCACACTCCATTCTCTTAGTATCGTCATTGACTTACCAGGCGTTAATTGGCGAACAAATATATGAACATGAACATGTTGCATGCATACCAAAGTGAGCTTTTCAAAGTACAACCTAATTTGATACAAGGCTTAACGATGGAATACTACTCCTAGGTTTGACGCGCTGTTCTCAAATATACATACGAGCATTTGTTAGATTCTATTCAGAAGAAAAGCACTTCGCCTGATTCGAGACTCAGAACTCATCAGCAATATTAATTCTTTAGAATATCGAAGAACAGCTGGTGATTTCAGTCTACTCTATGAGTATTTAACTTAAGGTCAGTCAGTAATTAAGCCGTTTATTGAAAAAACTTTTTTTGTTTTCGGGGTTTGTAAGGGTATACCATCCATGCTGCTAATATATTTTTTAGTTACTCTAAGAGTAATGTGTACGCAGCTGTAGCGATTCACGTTTGTCTTGAATCTCTACAGTTTGTAATTAGTGAGAAAGAGTCTTGAGAAGCTCATTCCAAAGGGCTGAAGTTTTTTGAAGAGCGGTTTGAGGAATGCTGAGAGCTGAACGTTACAGAAACATAAAATACGAGGGTCGTGTAAAAAATAAGGTTCCCACATTTTTTTCAGGTGTAAGGCATTTTTTATTTGAACTGAAAAATACATCATTGGAGAGCTTAATTTCTTAGCTATTTTTCAACAATCCCGCTTCAAAGAAGTCCGCCGCCAGTCCGTGGAGGAATTTGGTGACCGCTTCCTGCACTTCTTCATCAGTCTCGAAACGTTGTCCACCCAAGTGTTGCTTTAATTTTTGGAAACAAGTGGAAGTCACTCGGTGCAAGATCAGGGCTGTAGGGAGCATGTTCAACGAGATCCCAGCCAAAATTGTCGATTAAATCCTTGGTTTAGCGAGAGACGTGCGGGCGCGCATTGTCGTAGTGCAGTCTAACGCCTTTTGTCAGTCTTCCTCTCCGGCGATTTTGGATGGCTCTTCCGAGTTTTTTCAAAGTCTCACAATAATTTCCGAATTTATTGTGATCCCTCGAGGCATAAACTCAACAAGCAGGACACCCTTTACAACGGTCCCAAAAGACCGTAACCATAACTTTCCCTGCGGACAGCGTCCCTGCTTGAACTTCTTTTCGGTTTAGGCGATCCGGTATGGCGCCATTGTCGCGATTGTTGTTTTGTTTCCGGGGTGACGTAATGACACCACGTTTCATCCCCGGTAACAATGGAGTCCCTAAGAAATCTTCGGTATTCTCGACGCATTCTCGAAGAAAAACTCCTGGGCACACTTGACGCGATCGGCTTTGTGGGTTTTTTCTGAAAGCATGTGCGGGGACCCACCGCGCCAACACACCTTGTGATAACGTAAACCTTTCAGGGTCAAAATCGTGTGAATTGTTTTTTTATCACAAACCTCAGGAACCCGGGCAGCCAGTTCCCGAATCGTTATCCTCCTATCCTCGAGCAGAATTCGCTCAATCTTCGACACAACTAAAACGTCGGGGATCGATGGCCTTCCGCTTCTTTACTCATCGTGGGGGGGATGTCTGTGCGTCCTTCGGAAGAACTCCCTACACCATTTGCGGACGTGTTGAAACGCTGATATAAGCTTCCTCATAAACTTCACACAACTGCCTATGAATATCAACCGGTGGTAACTTTTTAGCGTGGAAAAATCGGATTACCGGCACGAACTTCGCACCTGGCGCGGTGACGGCGATTGGGGGTTCCATCGCGGATGGCTGTCAGGCCGCACTGAACGTCGCAGCGAGTTCTAACCAAGGGCGGGATCTAGAGTGGGGGAATCAGCGCACATGGCGGTTGTTGCCGGATTTTCGCCTAGCATCTCGCGCGGCGAGTTTACAGCGTGGGAACCTTATTTCTTACATAACCCCTCGTATCTTAGTGTAATCCCAGTATACACAGCTCTAGGAGGAACCACAGAATTATATTAATCGACCGCTTCCTATGAGATTATTTATAAAAGTCACGTTTGAAGTCACCAACCTTTTTTGTTCAATATTCTAAAGATTTAAACGTTTTTGATGAATTGCGGATCATCTATAAAGTCTAACAAGAATATAGTATTCTTTAATTAATGGATGAATTAAAAGTGTCCTTCCCCCCATAATGTTAAATGTGCCGATAAGACTGTCTGTCTGGCTTTTGTAGCACCATATTGCTCAACTGCGTTATAAAATACAGAGATGTGTGAGATAAGAAATCTGCTATTGAAAATTGTTTAGGAAAAAGCCATAATGATAAACGCTAATAATAATAACCTAAAATACTCTCACTTGTCAATTTAAACTACAAACTGCTCAAATTGAAAACGTTTTAAGGATGCTAAAAGAGGCAGTTAGTGCATGTTATAAAGGGGGAATTTAAGGACCATATTCACAGTTGTTTTATTAAAGTAATACTCGAGGTTTGTTTATTTAAATCAAATCACTCTGTTTCATAGTCGGTTTTAATACTCTTCCTTGAGTGGAAACAGCAACATTGTTTTATCAGTAAAAATTTTTAGTTTATAATAATTAATTTTCGGTATGTATTTATTCTGGATTATTGTGGATGCTAACCAGCAAACTTGTGTCGAGGAAAGATCGACAAATTTTCAAATGGTAATCGGGGTTTAATAGTCTGTCAAGTAAGAACGTGACCGCTCGTATTCTTGAAAAAATGCCAATTTTCTTGCCCACTAATGTATTCTTTGGTGCGCCATAACAACAGCGCAATAATATATTAGTTGGTTGTCCCAAATCGCTTCCTTCATCAATAATCGCCTGGCATTCCTTTCCAGTCATGCTGGGTCGACAGGATTTTCTTGCTGCATACTCGCGCGGCAATGATCTCTAAATTTTTCGAATCTCGCGAGACAATTGACCTCAAAGTCCTTGAAGTCTTTGCTCTGAACTTTCTGTTTAACAAGGGATTTCAATAGTGGGGGGGGGGGTTATTTGCGTTCTGGCGATTTGGTGAGGGCCACTATAAATAACTGATCGTGGGCCCCAAGCACGCTCCCCCCGCTTCGTGACGTGATTTTCACCCTAGCAGAGGTTTCTTCAACATGCTTCGGATTTTGACATCATGAGCACGAAGAATGTTGTCGAATGATCTCATGGGGGCACATTTTCAAACCCGATTATCTTAATTTTGCCGCTCCTTGATGCAGCGTCAATTTCGGGTCATGTAGAAAATAAAGACAACAAAAACCACGCACTCGTTTTTCGACTTTCGAGAGTGACATTTGTCCCTAACGATCCACGTTTTTTGGCAAATTGGTCGACATTTTTCGATCTCGTTAAAACGAGGAAAAAAAACATTTCTTCACAAATGATAGACCGACTTTTTTAATATATTTAGCGGCCCGCGCAATGTTGTCATTTTAGGCCCCTTTGGATAGGAAAACAAAGAAAACCGACCCCGCTCAGACAAGTGACTCATTTTGGATTTTACATGATTTCGACGAAAGTTACGGACAAAGGGTTAGCTCTACCAATTTTTATGTGTTGAAACCCGCTAGCATCGCATCTACTAAAAATGAATTATACGCGGACACGTTCTTACTTGGCAGACTGTATGAACTCTGTTAAGTAAATAAGCATAGAAAAACTAGATAAAAATGGGGAAGTGAGCATACTAGGTATGGTCACAAAAAAAATCAATGTTGGAATTTTTTTTGGGGGACCCTCCTAAAAGTTGCCAAATTGATTAAAAAATGAGACAAGTAAAGTTTCAGCTCAATTGGATAACGTTAACCCGTGTATCATCAAGGTTGAAGTTTTGACTTTTTTTATGATGAAAATTGATTTTTTTATAAAAATGTCTAAAAACATTGCATGATACAATTACATCCGGCTTTCTAGATTTTTACTTTATTCATTTTTTTTTCAATATGTATATAAATAACCGGTCAAGTGCAAGTTGAAACTGGCGCAATTAATTTTCTGTACGTTTTGATTGGCTTTTGAACTAAAAAATTTTGTTACGGAAGTACAAAAATTCAGAGTGACCTTCAGAAGATCTGATATTAAATGACGGGGAAAGTTATAAAATCATGTGAGGAATACACCTACCTAGGAAAACTAAAATAACTAACTCAGGGGAGGGAACAAGAAAAAGAGATTGAAACAAGAATTTTCTAAAAAGGAAAGAGAGTTTACAGTTGCCTTTAATTCAATCTTATGGGATAAACGTATAATGCGAAATCAAGAAAAAAAAGCAAATATACAACTCCGGGCTTTAAAAGTGTTTTGTGCTATATGGATGTGAAGTGTGGCAAATGAACTTTGCAACAGAAAATAAGCTAAGTATAATTGAAATGTAATTTTTTACGACGATTGGCCCACTGGTATTTTACGTTTGGATAGAGTCCGAAACGAACGAATAAAAAATAAATTATGGACGTTGATAAAGCAATAGTAGAAGATGTAAAACAAAGACAACTTTGGCTGGTATGGCCACATTCAACGCATGGGCGGGATGAGAGAACTCCGAAACAAATACTACAATGAACACCCGTTAGAACGAAAAGGAAGAAGGGAAGACCGAAAATAACGTGGGTGAGTGGAAAATCCAAGAACAATGTCTGAATGAAATGTGGAAACCTGGCGATTGGGGCATGATCCCGAAGAAGAATGGCAAATAGGAACCGCAGAGATTAGAGACTGATCACAAAATATCCCAAATAAAGTTTTCAACAAAGTTTTTTTATTTATTTTTTTTTATTTTCCGATCTTTAGGGAAAACTGATGACCTTGAAATTTTTTTTTTTTTTTTTTTTTTTTATGTACTAGAAAAAATTATTAAAGTTAATGCACTCGTGATAATTTTCGTTCAATCTACACCCTGTAGAGAATATTCCGGAATTTTTTTAAAGATTTTTTTGATAAATTACTTTTCGAGATAAGGGGGGCAGCGATTTTTTTCGTCGCACTTTTTTTTTAAAAAATAATACAAAGAGAATTGTACACATTATATATATTTTTTTGAATACTCGTCTTTTTACAAGCTTTCATTTGACACCCTAACTCTCGATTCACCTGGTAAAAATATTTTTTTTTTTTTTTTCACTTCCGATTTCACCCCCCCCACCCCTTAATTCAAAATTTAACTTTCAAAAAGTCTAACTACACGCCCCTGAAGAGGCCGTCAATTCCCTATATTAACGCCAAATTTCAACTTTCCCCCTTTGTCAAATAGTTACGGAGAAAAATCGGGTGTGACAGACGGACAGACAGACACGGCAGGGATCTTATAAGGGTTCCGTACGGAACACTAAAAAAAAAAAGGGTTTTTATTTAGTTAAAAACTATTTTCAAAAAAGCAAAAATAGAAGCAAAATCGGAGGGGGGGCAAATTGAAAAATTGCGGGATTTAGGAGGAAAAGAATGTCTGGAAAAGCAAAAAAGGTATAAAAAATGAGGAAGCAAAATAATGTTTCCAAAATGCCATTTTTATAGTATTTAAAATTTAGTTATAAAAAAGGCAGAATATAAAAGGAAATGAAGTTTTTGTATTATTAAAATAATTTTAGTTTTACATTTACAATTTATTATTCAGAATCACAAGTGGTAAACGGCTTAGATAAGATGGCCTTTGAAAGAAGTCAGGAAAAATTTTGTCCTCTACATTCAGATACAACTTTGTTAACAGAAAAAACACTGCCGTTTTGTTCGTCATCTTTCCTCAAACTGGAATTGACTCTTGAATTAAATTTTACCACCTCTTTCAAATGGTGTCATTGACCAACCTTAAAACTGTTTACCTATTTTTTGTTAGTTTTTAAGATGGTGGTGGAATTGTCCCCACACCATTCATCGAGAACCCTGTATTTTTTTAAAAAAAAGTTTGTATCATTTTCAAAATACTCACTTGAAAAAATTTTGGGAGTTTTGATGAGAAAACAAAAATAATCAGTTTTTTTTTGTCTAAATAATTTTACCATTCCACTTGTTACGAGATTGAGCCTTGCTTTTCCATCCCTTTTCATCGTAACGTTTTTCTTCACAATAGAAATTCATTTTAGAGACATTTAGCAGCCATGCTATTGTGTTTGAAAAATTTTTTTTTTTTTTTTTCTAAAAGTTTCAATCAAAAAAGTGAAAATGCGACTAGCTCCGAATTGAGAATACCACACATCGATTTTTTCATTTTAAACAGTGGCCTTGTCTGCAAGTTCTTTTATCACAATTTGTCTGTATTTCACAAAAAAATTTTAACAATTGTAGGTCTTGGTGTAGGAAGCCAAAGTGGGTTGTTTGGGGGCGTTTAATTACCTTTTACATAAATATTGATTATAAATAAAACAAATGTCTGTATGATTCCTTTTTTTTTTTCTAAATCAATTCACATGAAAAAATTGATCCCCCCTAAAAACATTATATTTTGGGAGAATAAAAATTTGCACTTTGGCATCCATCTGGAGTGAATAATTGCACCAGGTACTTAAAAAAAATGTCTTTGGAAGAGTACGGGCGTGCCCTAAAAAAATTACACAGAGTTGGATAATACTCGGTTATAATTATCCTCTTGCTATTTGATTTGGTTAATTGTTCGATAAGGAAAACTTGATATTTTGGTGTGAATTATCTGTATTTATATCTAATATTTTTTTCT
>CM032447.1:159856885-160052889 GCA_019049505.1 Pachyrhynchus sulphureomaculatus | reverse complement strand
TTACATCATGTTCTAGTTAGAATTTATTGAAAACGTTTCGCCCGATTTTCAGGCTTCTTCAGTTCATCTAAAAATTGAAATTTTCTGTTTTGGATATTCAATAGGACCACAAATTTTTTTAATTATGAATATATAAAATTCTTAAACTTATAATACAATGTAGAAGGTGAAAATAATAAAAATACACTCAAAATATATATAAAAAACTTACATGTGTGGGTTGAAACGAAGACACACTTAACATTCTTTAAAAGGTGTTACTAAGACGGTCACATTTTTTAAAATAACTTTAGATTTGTATAGGGAACGAAAGTCATCCTTTGGTTTGTTTATGTGTTTTTGATGATATAATGATAATAAATAAAAAAACACATAAACAAACCAAAGGATGACTTTCGTTCCTATACAAATCTAAAGTTATTTTAAAAAATGTGACCGTCTTAGTAACACCTTTTAAAGAATGTTAAGTGTGTCTTCGTTTCAACCCACACATGTAAGTTTTTATATATATTTTGAGTGTATTTTTATTATTTTCACCTTCTACATTGTATTATAAGTTTAAGAATTTTATATATTCATAATTAAAAAAATTTGTGCGTCCTATTGAATATCCAAAACAGAAAATTTCAATTTTTAGATGAACTGAGGAAGCCTGAAAATCGGGCGAAACGTTTTCAATAAATTCTAACTAGAACATGATGTAATTTCTCTATCCTTAAAACAAAAGAACCATAAAGCCCAAGAAATTGAAAAAAATATATATTATATATATATATATATATATATATATATATATATATATATATATATATATATATATATAATATATATATATATATATATATATATATATATATATATATATATATATATATATATATATATATATATATATATATATATATATATATATATATATATATATATATATATATATATATATATATATATATATATATATATATATATATATATATATATATATATATATATATTATATATATATATATATATATATATATATATATATATATATATATATATATATATATATATATATATATATATATATATATATATATATATATATATATACATTAGCATTCCGCGTTTCAATCCGTTCGTCTATTAATGAATTTGCACGACGTTTCGCCAAAATCTCATTTGACATTTTTGACATTTTCAAGTGCTCTTGCTGCTGCTGCTGCTCGATACTGTAATCTTGCTATCAAAGCTAAATGAGAAACCGCAGATTGTAGGTGGGGGGTCGGAAGTGTTCATCCGAGCCATGGTGTTTGCCGGCTGGGTGGTAATTACGGGTTCCGGCACTATTCGGACTGTTGCCTTCTCGATGTTTTGGTTATTCCTTGGTTTAGCTAGTAGACCTTTCCATGTAGTGGAGTTATTCAGCGCATCATTTCGCTTATTTAGCTCTCCATTCATTTCGATTTCCAAGTCTCCTCTGACTATGCGTGTTGTATAATGTCAAATCGAGGCTATTTGTTTAGATCTCTTAAAATTGATGTTTTGACCAGTATCATGACAGTATATATGTATATATATATATATATATATACATATATATATATATATATATATATATATATATATATATATATATAAATATATATTTTTTCGTATTTCATATGATTTTCTTTGTATCGGGAAAGTTTAGTGCATCTTCTTTCCTGTTTAAGTGTCTGGATTTTTGCGAAAAAAAATTATTTCCCCATAGATAGAATACAAATGAGAATAATGGAAAACAATGAAAAGACGGTCAAGGGGGTGCTGCCAACACTGACCAATCAGTGCCGTTATTACCTCTGGCCTAGATGTAAAACAGCCAGTAGCAACTTAGCTCTCAATAAGCCAGCTAACTCTGACGAATCAGGATTGAAACTGCTAAATAAAACTTTGGTGAAAACGAGAGTATTTCCTATAAAAATATGTCTCGTTCCCTGCGAAACCTAAAGTCACTGACCATTATTCTTATACTACTTTAACTATACTTTAAACATACATACGCACCATACACAGACACACACACACACCCCCATATATATATACATATATATATATATATATATAATATATATATATATATATATATATATATATATATATATATATAAATATAGTGGATTGATTTATTGGCCATTAGGTAGCTAGGATGGTATAACTGTTACGGTTTTTGTAGTTTGATTTCTATTAAATAAACAATTATCAAACAACGGATAAATCAAAATAGGAATGAGACCAATGTATTCAGGTTTGACCAATATTATGTCAAAATTAAAGAAATCATCATCTTTGGCTAGACAAAAAAAAAATAATTTACTGATAAAATTAAAAAATTTGTTATCCCGTACATCAGTTTAAAAATTACAAGTTGAAGTAATTTCACTGAAATTTTAATACTAGTTGGAATTAAATTAATAACTTAAACAAATTTGTTATTTTATTTTTGAATACTTGTATCTATACTAATACTGATATAGTTTTTTGTCTCAAATAAACTGAGTGAAAAAATTATCTATCTATTAATTAACTTTAGCTGTTCTAAGTAATATGTTAGAGTTCAATTCGTTGTGCAGTTTTTACGATTTTTTTTTCTTCTGAAAAAAAATTGAAGATAATTTGGAGCATCATGGAAAAAAGGGTAACTGGACCAAAAGATTTCTATGAAGGAAGATATCAGGGGTACGGCAATGGCGAGCCAACTTATTTTCATGCAAAGTTTTAGTTTAAACAGATAAAGCCAAGACTCAATTTAAGATGACCCTAAGTGAAGAAGAACGGTCGAGTCGAGAACTGACGAAACGCTTAGGCTTATTAAGGATTTGTCGCTGCCAGTTTAACAGATTAAGATTGTCGTTTTGGTAAACAAGTCGGAGTATCCGAAACTATAGTTTTTAATTTGCGTAAGGAAATTTAAAGATGCCTGCCTAAAACTCTTTACATCAGAGTAGAAACTAGCGAGGAAAGAAATTTCTCAAGGACGTTTGGCCGCTGTAGAGAACGATTATGATCATAATGATGTTCTACCTCCAAAAAAAGCGAAAACTCAGTCGTTTCATGGAAAGTTGATAGCTGCCATTTTTTAGGAATTCCAAAGAGCCATAAGGCTCGTATAATTCAAGTCATTACCGAAAGCCATGAATTCGCCTAGTTACAACATTTACCATATAGCGCTAATTTTGAGTCCTGTGACTTTTTTAAATAAAACATCTGAAAAAGTCCTCATGGGTGGAAAATTTTTCTTTGAGGATAATTGAAAATCGCTGTAGAGTCGTTTTTTGAAATGTAAACAGAAGACCTAAACGGTAGTTAAGTAAGAAAAATATATTTTTTAAGCTTTGCGAATTTCCCTTCATTGCTGGGTGAATAACTTAAAAAAGAAACAGCCAAGTGCAAGTCTAACTTGTGAAAATAGTGTTTCGTACGGTGATTGCTTAAAAAAAAATAAAATCCTTAACTATTAATTAACTTATAATTATGTCCCTGGCTTAAGATCTAATATACATTTTTACGTTTTTTCTTGGTCAGTAAAGTATAATAGTTATACCATCGTTGCTACCTAATAGACAATAAAACAATCCAGCTCAATCTAGAATCTAGTAATAAAAGTGTAAAATCAATATTTACTCCCTAAATATTTGTTTAATTATAGACAAATGATTATTTTCTCTCAAAACCCATCCGTGTTGTTGCTCAACCTACACTTTATAAAGAAAAATCCAGAATTTTTTCCAAATTTTTTGATCAGCACTTTTCGAGATAGTTGGACATTTTTTAAAAATACTTAATACAAAGAGTAGTGTGCGCAAGTATTACATCATATATATTTCTGAACTAATGTTTCCACAAACTTTCATTTAACAATTTTTTTTTCTCTTCCAATCTCACCCTCCAAAACTAGCCCCTTAAGTAGAAATTTAACTTTCAAAACTACACGGCTTTGATTGGGCCATCAATTCCCATATTTGCGCCAAATTTCAACTTTCTATGTCAAATGTTTCGGAGAAAATCAGGTGTGACAGATAGACGGACACCGAAGTGATCCCATGTGTGTTCCGTATGGAAAACTAAAAACAATATGTTTCTATGAAACTCATATTATTGTGATAGGTTTAATGAATATCTAATTAGTAGAAAAACTTATAAAGACTGTTGCTTAAACCTATTTTATGCATATCCGTCAAGTACTTGACCGTGTTATTTTAATAAAATGAAAATATTATGTATAATATAATTTTTTTAGGGAACTCTGTTACGAAGCCTGGACTGGACTTCGTCGTTCTCCCATGTTTGGATGCATATGTCCAAATAACCATATGAAAAAGAGATGTGATAGAATGTTCAGTATGGTTAACCATAATCCTTGTGTTGGTAAGTGACTTTCAATTGATGTTAGGCTTGGAGTTGTTTCCTTTGCTTAGCTGAATAACTCCCATTAGACAAAATATTTATTAGGGATTTTCCTTTCTTTTCTTATAAAATATTTCATGGATAATTAAACGTAATTTAATGCTGTTAATTTATTCGTAATTTCCTTGGCCACTACTTTGGTTTTATAAATAAAGAATTATTTTTGGTATAGGTAATATGGCTAATTAAATTAACTTAATTTACATTAAGCATATATTGTTATATTGCTATTTTATTCTATGATATTCGTGACTAGTCGATTTGCCTAAACATCACGTAAATTTTCACATTTAGTCTAGATCCCTTGCAAAATTAAAGTTCGTTGTTAAATCATACTTTGACTATATGCTTATTAATTTCATGTATTTTGCTTTTTTAATCTGTATAAACAAATAATTCAAACAAATTTTTTTTCGCTTTGAGGATTAGGTTTAGCCGCGCATTCGCAAAAAATATTCCTTTACTTAAAAAAACACAGTTACACAAAAGCAATATAGTTGGTTTCCTTTTTGAGATCTGATGGCGTAATATTTGTAACAAAATCTGCTGTCTCCTGGGGTTTTTAATTATTTTCAGATACATTCAGTATTCTCCAAAAAGTTGGCATAACACGAGGAATTTTTTTTATTACAGGTTTTAGTTAAAATTACACCGTAAATTTTAATTTTCAATAAAAAAGAAAAACGGCCTACTCGATGACGGTTACGTAACTGTCTTTACCTATCAAAATTCTTGATTTTTTTTTCTAAATATGGGCAAGAGAAGCCTTGTACCTTTGCCTATTTTTACTTGAATGTACAAAATTCATACTTTTTATTTTTTTTGAATGCTTGCAAAATTTTTTAGGAACAGAAAACTTTCTATTTTTATAGGTAAGGCCACCGCAATTAATCCTAAATATTGTAATATATATATTTTTTTAATAAAAACATAATAGCACTTTCAAATTCTGTTATATTTGCTGCACAGTTGAGGTGCAGGGTGTTATCGAGTCAACGTCAAAATGGACCAACTATAGTTCGGGGTAATTTTAATACCCGAATAGGTAATAATGCAAAGATTTAGTTTGTCAGAACTAAATGATAATAGTGAATTTATGCTTAATCTCTATACAGTTCACTAACTCATAGTTTGTAAGTAAATATACCAGAGGCATAATTAAACGATGTAATATTGCAAAGCGAATACCTAAGAATTAAAACGAAATAACAAATTTACAAGATCACAGTTAGTGTCATACTAACGTACACAACGGTGACTTGTTGCTCCGAGGAGACTCACAGGGAGGAGTGCTGTCGTTACCCCTCTGAAACTTTGAAGTGCTGCTGCTGACTCGGCTAAACCGATTCAAGAACAACGTGAATCGCTTTTTCCGCACACATGCCGCCTGGAGCGCTTTAGGGACTTCCCTGCAGCACGTGTGCTAGACCCATAAAAAAAAAAAACAAAAAAACAACAGGTCTTTTACGACCAGGGATATGCTGATGATCTAGTTATACTCATTAAAGGGACGTATATCGCCACAGTGGCAAAGCTGATGTAAAGAGCACTGAACAATGTACAGCGTTAGTGAGAAGGAGTAAACCTGAAAGTCAACACTATAAAAACTGCTGTTATACTGTTCACAAAAAGGCAAGGCAATTACAACAACCTCAGTATCTTCGGAAAATGAATAAAAACCGTTAATAAGTACAAATATCGGGGCTTGACACTAGACACGAAATTTACATGAAGCCAACAAATTACAAAAAACCTTAATAAAACAAAAATGGGTCTTTCGAGATGCTGAAGCTTGTTTAAGAGAACCTAGGGCCTTAAACCAGAGATGATGTTTTGGCTATACGTCACAGTTATTAGACTCATAGTTACATACGGAATTGCAGTATGGTAGACAAAAATATAGCAGAGAGCGACAACCACCGAGCTAAATCGGCAGCAGAGACTGGCTTGCTTATATTCCATCTGTGCTATAGTAGCAATTTCACTATAGCGCCTATCGAATGAAAACAAAAGGGGAATGAAAATAACAACCTATTCAACACAAGAATTATAGTTCTAATCAACGACAAACTGTTGGATATGCTATCTGACAATACGACAACGTCGTATAATTTCGAAAAACCATATAAAATTGGATGCGATCCAAATCGTTGGAGACTTCAATAAAGGCAACGGGTCTGGTCTATTACACAGATCGATCAAAAACTTTGATCGGAGTAGGACCAGCAGAAAAGCCTAAGTGACCTATTAGAACTATCCTCCAGGACTAACAGGGTTGAACTACTGTACATTCCAGGATATTTGGGGCTAAAAGGTAATGAAAAAGCGGACAAATTAGCAGGACCTTACAAAACCATACAGGGGTCCAGAACCAGCGTTGAGTGTATTAAAACAGGTAGTTATATCTGCATCATCTAGATCATTGGCTCATAATATCTGGTCAGAGACATGCGAAGAACGCAACTAGCGACTCCTTAAAGAAACTAACAACTGACGTCCTTTGTTTAACAAAGGCCAAGACCAAACTAGTGACGGGACTGATCGCCGGCTACTGTCACCAGTATCCTCATTGCTAGATGACATGTGTGTGAAAGAAGAGATCTCTATGCACATCTTATATAAATGTGCGGCTTTAACTCAGAATAGATATAAACTATTTGGAGATCTATATCGTGGCAATAATGTTTCACCTAAAGGGCTTGGAAGGAAGCTAATAAATCTTCTTAAAGGCACGTCGCTAATGTAACTCAGAGAGGGGAGCACATTAATCTGAGAGGCTACAGGCAAGCAGGCATAATAGTCTACACCGCTTGCAACCAACGAACTATTATAGCGAAAACCCGACCCAAAACATTACAAGTAAAATAAATATTCGGAACAACAGAAATAAAAATAGTACGTAGAAGTGCGGGAACTACCTTATTGGACAAAGAGCGAAGTAATAATATTAGGCCAACAACAATAACATATAGAAAGGAAAAATAGTTAGAGTCACCAGTAGGAAGGAAAGAAGATTCAGAAACTATTGCGGCTTGCCAAAGTAAGATAGGGAAACATTTACCATCTAACCTAAACAGAAAATTGTGCTTATACAAAGGAGTAATAATCAAATTTTAATTGATGTTGTCTCTGTTTGCAATTTGCAACTAACTTGAGACTCATCGGTATTAAGAATAATTAACAACATTTCAAAAACCAAAGCTTAGCACTACTCGTTATTTTAAAAAAAAAATTTAAAAATTAATCATATTGAAAAAATGTTTACTACTGTTACTACTGTTTTTATACCAATATCTATCTGTACATAATCAAACTCAAATAATAATTGCAATATTAATTACTGTGTTACATTTATGCCAAGAACTGGATATAATTTTGAACTATAACACATATATAAGTTATTTGAGCAAATTGACAGACAATGTTAAGACGCTATAGTAACGTTTGGTCTTGTGTTTTCCAATCTTACTGGTGAAATATGAATGATGATGCCCATTAAAAGTATGGTAGTAGCTTTTAATAAACAAAAATTATTTATACATATTTCTTGAATATACAGAGACAACTTTTATCCAGAGCTCTACTACTCTATGAGTTGCTAAGAGACAAACGCTCTTAAAAAAGAAAATTTAATGAATATACTTCACGCTTGTAGTATTCCTAAATAGATAAGAAAAGTATATGCAATAGTGAGGCCGTATCATAAACTACTGTCTACTCTGCAGACGCTCCCGAAAAATCCATATGATCATGGATCTGAGATTTTTTTTAATATTTCCTTAAAAATCCCGTTATGCACGCAACTTCTTTAATATTCAACCAAACATACTAATTTTGTGTAGCGATAAGCTGGTGAATGACCATCTAAAACATAACCGGTCAAGTGCAAGTAACTTGCGCAATTAGTGTTCCGTACGTTGATTGCTTTTAAAATAAAAATTTTTGTTACGAAGGTATAAAATGATCAGTGACTTCACAAAACACACCCCAAATAACTTTTCAACAAAGTTTGTTTCCGATCTTTATTTAAAACTGATAACATTGAAATTTTTGTTTTTTTTATGTACCAGATAGATTATTAAAGGTAATCCTCTCGTGATAATTTTCGTTTAATCTACACCCTGTGGAGAATATTCCAGAAGTTTTTTAATCAGTACTTTTCGAGATAAGGGGGGCGACAACGAATTTTCGCGATTTTTTAAAAATAATACAAAGAAAAGTGTGCGTAGATATTACATTATATTTATTTTTGAACTTGTGTTTTTACAAACTTTCATTTGACACCCCACCCGATGACCTAGTAAAAAAATTGTTGTCACTTCCGATTTCACCCCTCAAAACTAACCCCTTAAGTGAAAATGTCACTTTCAAAACTACACGGCTCTGATAAGGCCATAAATTTCTATATTAGTACAAAATTTTAACTGACTATGTGAAATAATTTCGGACAAAAAAAGGATGTGACAGATGGACGGACGGATAGACTGACAGACACCAAAGTGATCTTATAAGTGTTACGTACGGAACAATAAAAATGAAAATATGACGTCTTAGCAACAATTGATAAAATCCGTTAAGAATTATTTTCAGAGAGCCTTTAAAAAATATTACTGCCATTAACAGTACATACTACTTTCCAGGGTATGCCAGCACCCAAAAATGTGCCTGCATGCTCAATAAATATTAAAAAAGCCTACAACCATATGATCTTCGTATTCCCCTAATTTTCCCAGAATTTAATTCAACCAAAACAATATACATTAATTAGGTATTTAAAAGAAGTTATCTCCCGTATTCATAATTCTCCATTTTTTTTGTATGCCCATAATCATCAGTCCGCACTTTCCAGTTTTGTTAAAGTCGTTACGCCGCAACGTGCAAGGCATCAGTTGCACAAAATCGATTTGGGAAAAAGATATACATACTGTGACTCAGATTCCTCCATAAGGTAATTAATTAAGTCACTAATACAGTAGTACGGCAAGATCTGCTTATAATACGGCATTGATTAGAATGGCATTTAAATTTTTTGTATATTTCAAATTATTTGTTGATTTCCGCAAAACAATAATATAACTGATGTGACAGTAAACCAGCCTAGAGAAAATAATAAAAAAATAATTCTGACATAAAATTAGTTTCCGTTGACTTACTACATAATATATATGTATCATCGTTTAAGGTTAGTTCTGAAACCTTACTTTCTTTACTAATTTATATGTTTGTGTCAGTACTTACATTAATAGACTAGATATCAGTTGTCTTTTTATTACAAAAACTAATAACTTCATTATGCAATCAAGATGTTTGTCCCACACCATAATTTATGTTTCGTATAACTTAGTTATCCAACAAAAATTGTTATTAATAAATTTGTTAAGATTCAGTAACATATGGGCACTACACATGCCCAAATAGTGAAGGGCTTGTGGTATCGGCTATTTATAGTCGCTGTGCCATCCTTTTTGTCGTATTTCAAGCAAATTTAATTTCTGTCACTTTTTGAACTTGTAGATAATGGCAAATAAACTGAATTTGAATTTGATATAGAGTACTTCAGTTCATAAGTCGCGACAATTTATGGCGTCTTAAAGCAATCCTACCAGGTGTACAAGTATGAAATGCGGATTTCAGACAACAGATGGTGCATCAATGCAGTTTGTGCTATAAAGATTTGACACTGCATCATTTTGTTGTGTCATCAACAAGTGTCAGACGCGCACGAGTGACAAATTGGAAAAGTGTGTGCATAGTGTTGTGTTGTGTTCAATATGTCGAAATTTATACCGAACAAAGAGCATTCGCGGACAGCATTAATTTTTTATTTTCATTTGTAGAAAACTGCTGTTGAATTATACCGATTACTTCGAGAAGCCTATGGTGAACATGCTCCATCGCAAGATACGTGTGAGCGATGGTTTCGGCGTTTCAAAAGTGGTGACTTCGATGTTGCAGACAAGGAACGTGGAAAACCGCCAAAAAAATACGAAGATGTGGAATTGCAAACACAAAAACAACTCGAGCAATTGGGCGTTAGTGAACAAGCTGTTTCCAATCGGCTACGAGAGATGGGAAAGATTCAGAAGACCGGTAGATGGGTACCACATGAGTTGAACGGCAGGCAAATGGAAAAGCGCAAAAACACGTGTGACATTTTGCTCGCTCGGTACAAAAGGAAGTCGTTCTTGCGTAGTATAGTTATAGGGGATGAAAAGTGGATTTATTTTGAAAATCCCAAGCGCAAAAAATCATGTGTAGACCTAGGCGCACCATCCACATCGATCGCAAGACCGAATCGCTTTGGCAGAAAGCGCTCTGTGTTTGGTGGGACCAGAGGGGCGTGGTTTTTTATGAGCTGTTAAAACCTGAGGAGACGGTTAATACTAAACATTACCAACAACAATTTACCAATTTGAACCATTCGCTGCTTGAAAAAAGGCCAGAATACCGAAAGAGGCAATACAAAGTCATTTTTCTTCATGACAATGCTCCATCACATACGGCAAAACTAGTTCGTGATACATTAGAAGCACTCAGCTGGGAAGTTCTACTCCATGCGCCTTACTCACCAGACTTGGCTCCTTCCGATTATCACTTGTTTGCATCGATGGGTCACGCACTTGCTGAGCAGCGCTCTGGTTCGTACGAAAATGTGAAAAAATGGCTCGACGAATGGTTCGCAGCAAAAGGGGAAGATTTTTACTGGCGTGGTATTCACAAATTGCCCGAAAGATGGGAAAAAATGTATAACAAGCGATGGAGCATACTTTGAATAAAGCACTTTTTATCATTCTTCCGAATTTAACATGTTTTTTTAGAAAAAAAATCCTCATTTCATACTTGTACACCTGGTATTTCTGCAGTATGTCTCATGTAGAAATACTCCTTAGATTGGAATTTTTAACTTCTGTATTTGCATTATAGCGGAAGCTATTATTGTAAATACCCAGTTCTAAATGCAAACCACAATGTGGCGTTAATGTGAAACTTCACGGCCCATGAAGTATCAGAGTAATGTAATGCTGGGCTTAACGTGTTAATAATATTTATCTTGATACATACTGACGAGTTTTGAATATGTTTAACACAGATGTAATCATTTTTAACCCCACGGCTAAAAAAGACAATATAAAATCGAGTAAAATTTGGCAATTGTAATAAAAATTAAATCAAATTGGATTATTTGTATGAATGTATATATAGGATGTTTCCTATTTCCATAAGGGTGGAAAATCATAAAGTTCTCTGGACGTTACTAAAACTGAACAAATAGTTGCCGCAAATTTTAGGGAGATACACCTAATATAAAGGGTGATTTATTAGTCTTGAGAGTAATTTCACGCGCGTGTATAAGTGAAATCAGGAAAAATATTTAAATGCAGTTACGAATGGACCATTATATTCGATTTTACGAGACGTTGGACTACCGAAAAGTCGATTTCTTTCAACTTCCTCTTTATTCTGCCAATCAAGTGCCAGTGGTTCTGTGCTTCCCAACCATTTCACAGATCAACATTTGATCTAAAAAAAAACACTCGGAGCGGTATGGTCCTTATGGCGTTTTTGGGGTCGCTGATTACTATGAGCGGGTTGGTTAACCTTCATCACATCAGATTCAAGGTCATTTGAAGGTCAAATAGAAAAAAAACCGTAGGAAAAATCTGAAAAATTTCACGCGTATGTTTTTGAGGTCCCTGAGTCCGAATCCATAGTTTGTTTAACCTTACTCCTTTTCCCAGAGGTCATTTGAAGGTCATTTGTAGGTCAAATAGAGAAAAAACCGTAAGAAAAATCTGAAAAAATTTATGCGTATGTTTTTGAGGTCCCTGAGGTCGAATCCGTAGTTTGTTTGACCTTACGCCTTTTCCCAGAGGTCATTTGAAGGTCAAATAGAGAAAAAATCGTGGAAAAAATCTGAAAAAATTCATGCGTATGTTTTTGAGGTCCCTGAGTCCGAACTCGTAGTTTGTTTGACTCAATCCGCCTTTCAGAGGTCATTATAGGTCATTTCATCATCAGTTTATGTTTATTTGAAAAATATATATGATCATTTTGCGTTGTTAAATTTAATTTTGTTTTTATCGTACACTTGCGAAGCATACAGAGGTTAATTTACGGTACATTTTTATTGATTATATCTTATACATATCATTTTACATTTACGTTAATATATCCCAATCAAAAATGTCTTTTATGCGGCTCGGTCATTACAAGGGAATTAATATGTAAAATATAAGCTAAATAATGGCAGGTAGACTGATGCAAGCAAATGTTTTAATACTGTTTAAAGGTACTTATTAGTAAAACTTAAAATATTGTTCATATCAAAAATAGACTATACAAATATTTTGACTAGTTTTGTGACTGTAAAATAGACTTTTAAAATCTAAAAAAAAATTTGACCTAATTTTTGTACTCTCGATGTTCGTTCCATATATCTAGAAAATTTAAAGTCCAGCCCGACTGTGTTTCTTGAGGTATAAATGAAACATTGTGCGCGATGTTATGTTTAAATTTCGTTTTATAACTCAATTCCCAATACATTTCAAATTAATAATTCTAATGTCGAACAACCTTGTTATCAAGTAACCCTTAATCTGTATACTTCAATACTTAATCCTTGTCGACAAAGAAACTCTAATACCCAATACCTTTGAACCCAATAACTTACTTGTACAGTAATCCTTATATCTACTTATACTCTTATTGTCTTATATAATACCTCAATGCGTAAGTTAACTACTAAAAATGATTCGGCTCATACTTCGTAAAGAGTCTCGAGTGTCCAAGTAGATTTTCGAAATCGCGCAGTCAGAATTTAATATGAATTAAGCATAAGAGTTTGCTTCTTTTAGTATTTATCAAAGCATGTTTGAAGTACTACTCTAAACGAGAACGCTTTCGTTTCTCGTGAAATGATCTTCGACTTGCTTTTCTTTTATGAGATTTATTTGATTCTCGCTTCAGGCTCCAGCAATAATCTGCCAACATGTTTATTCCCCAAATACCTTGATACCTTTTTTCAAATTCACTCAAGTCTTGGTGCATCCTTTCTCCATATTCTTCGCTAAAATCTCCGAGATTTTCAGGGAACCAATCAAGTGTGAATGGAGAAAATCCAGTTTCAGACTCATTTCTTTATAATTTTGTACTAAATTTCCAACAATATTTTTGTAATTAGGGTCTTTATGATTTCCAAGAAATTTAGTCGCCACCTCTCTTATTTGTGGTCCAGTAAATATGCCCTCTTTTATTTTAGCTTCAGAAAGATTAGGTAGCACTTTAAAAATATGCATGAAAGCAGGACTTTCGTTTCGGCTCATGGCCTTGACAAGTTGCTTTGCAATACCTAGTTTGATATGCAAAGGTGGAAGTAGGACCTTATTGGTTGATATCAAACTTGGACCTATGATGTTTTTTTCACCTGGAATTAATTCTTGTCTCAACGGCCAGTCTTTCCTCACATAATGCTCATCTCGAGCCCGACTATTCCACTCACAAATAAAGCACGGATAAGAAGTGTTTCTAGATTGCTGTCCCAGTAATATTGTAAATATCTTTAAGTCCCCACAAAGTTCCCACTGATTTTGATCGTAATTCAATTTTTGCAATAGCAACTCAAAATTATGGTATTCTTCATCTAATACAACAGAATGAGCGACTGGTAAAGGGGCATAAATATTTCCATTATGTAACAAGATAGCTTTTAAGCTTCTTTTTGAAGAATCTATAAACAGTCGCCAATCACTTGCTGTGTATTCTATACCGTATTCTTGCACTAATCCTTCAATATTATGACAATAGACTAGATTATTTATTTTAGTAAAATATTTTCTGAATGCACGTTCTCTCGAACGATAGACAGAAATTTTTGTTCCTGTGGATAGACAATTTTTTTCTTTTAGCCTCGATGCTAAAAGCTCTGATCTATCTTTCGAGAGTCCCAAGTCTCTGCACAGATCACTTAATTCGTTTTGATTAAATGTTTCGCCTTCCGATATATAATTTTCCTCAACATCTGATTCTTCTGTGCTGAAATTTTCTCTTCCTCCGTGTTCGAATGTTTCATCTGGCATATCTTCATCAGTTACCACTTCTTGTCTCAATTCATTAATTTCCATGATATGATCAGAATTTGTTTCAATAAGAACTGGTAAAGTCACAGATGTTACACGTGCATATGAAATAGAATCCTTATTCTTTCGGTTGTACCCTTTCAAGTTTGTTAAGCAGAAGTAACAGTCGGTGATATGGTCTGTTGGGGGTCTCCATATTATTGGCCGAGAAAATACCTGGTTGTTAATTCTATATAGAACATTGCGGCATTTATGACATACAGATTTTCGTGTGTAAGAGTTATCCAATGAGCTTGTATCAATATGATAAATTTGGTGATATTTTACTTTTAACGAATCTGAAAACATGAATTTCTTTTGTGGAATATACTCCCCACAAACAACACAAAAATTGTATATTTTAATGGAACATGACGAATTTCTTGTAGCATTGGACTCTACAGAGGCCAAGTTTCCCACCAATGTAGAGCTACGGTCGCATGATGACGACGCCTGCGGGCCCGCTTTCCCACCCTGACCAGCCGCTGATTCTGGGTTTCCGGGACCCTGTCTCGTAATTTTTTTTAGGAGTAGTTGCCATGACGGCATAAACTCCGTAACCCAGGGACTTCGCCGGATAGTGAGACAACTCCGTTGCCCACCGTCACCACGTGGAGGTGCCCTGGGTGCAAATACACCTTAATTCTGGAGTTTAAAGCGAGACTGAGCTAAATTTATAAAAAAAGAAGAGAATAAATAATTTCGCGAGTAATGAAAAAGCATTTTATTGTCAAAGTAAAACTCCAAATATATATACAAAGATACTTAAAATGACCACCGTACTGAGCATAAGATCATGCAGTATTTGAACTGAATGATCTGAAAAAATAATAGATGAATTTTTTCAGATTTTTCCACGATTTTTTCTCTATTTGACCTACAAATGACCTCTGGGAAAAGGCGTAAAGTCAAACAAACTACGGATTCGGACTCAGGGACCTCAAAAACATACGCATGAAATTTTTCAGATTTTTCCTATGGTTTTTTTCTCTATTTGACCTTCAAATGACCTTGAATCTGATGTGATGGAGGTTAACCAACCCGCTCATCGTAATCAGCGACCCCAAAAACCCCATAAGGACCATACCGCTCCGAGTGTTTTTTTTTAAGGATCAAATGTTGACCTGTGTTTTCATAAACTTTCCGTAAAAGTATTACCCAAAATCTTTTAATTGGTTGTGCCTGTGGAACTTTTAGTGGACTATCATTTTGCGGTACAAATTCGTTTTTTGGACTTTTGAGCCACTAATGCGTTTTTTTGCATAATGGCAATGTGCAAGGTCTGGCCAGAAGATTATTTTGCAGTGCGTATGATTTTCTTTGATAAACTGCTTCAATTTAGTCAAGCATTTATTGATATACACATCAGAATTGACTGCAACAGCACCTTTCGATGAAATGGCAATCCACATCAACAGTTTTGGTTCAAATTTCATTTTGCCGGCGTACTTGACGTCTTCTGGTGTTGCTTCATACTCGTAAGTGTAGAAGATATCATTTCTACTGAGAGAACTGTTCGAAAATTTGAAGTATTTTTCATCATTCATAACGATGAATTTCCCATGCCCGAAATGCTTAACACGAAGTGCACGGGAACATTTTGGTATTTTTTCGAGTTGTCTTGCTGTTGTCGAGTTGTATTTCGGTGCCTTTTTACTTTTTCGAACTTGGTCATTATTCGATGTTCGCAGTTGGTTGCGGAACACTGTATTTTCTCGACAATTAACTGTGTCTTTTGCGCTTGACAGAAGATTTTTCGTTGTTCTGCTAAGAACAGGTGGCCGACCGTTTTTTTATTATTATTATTTTCTGGCTTTTTGCCTTCACGCTAGTCACACAAAACATCAAATATGAGAGCTCGAGATATTGGCTTATCTTCAAACGCTTCGAGAATTTGCTTCATGGACAGTTGCCCAAACAAGAAAGCAACGCACTTTCATAAATCCAGCTTGTATTAAATTTCCAATGTGAATAATCACATGCGCAGATTCTGAAATCAGAGTAGAGGTACCGTTATATCTTCAGCGTAAACAACATTGCTTACTGTCAATTGTTCAACATTTACCCAAATGCCTAAAATTAGTCTCAAGACTAATGAATCACCCTTTAATATTGGATGGATAAATACAAAACTAACCATTATGCAATTTCGTAGGAAAGATACCAAATCGAAACTAGTTATCGACCTTCCATCTCTTTAGTGTGGAATTCCTGAAATACTAAACAAGGTTAATTAAAAAACAGAACAATACACGACAATAAACGTCTTAAACAAACTAATATGTTAAGAAAAATCAATTAAAATCAGTTAAACTTACAGTCCTGAAAGCACAACTTACTAAATTTATACGTCTAAATTTAATTAAACCTTAAACGGTATTAAAGTCAGCAGTTGTCAACACCAAATGCCTCTACTCAGTATATATCACCACTACACCAAACACTTTATTTTTGCACTCGACGCGCGTTTCGCTAACCATGTTAGCTTCATCAGGAGCGATGATTGACTCACACACAGTCAGCTATCTTATGACTATGTTCTACATCCGTCTGTGATAACACCCAGTCACTTAAGTCAGGAACTTCTTAAAATAAAATTAAGCTCTAACTATAAATTTCCATTTGAATTCGAAAATCTCGACAATACGCACCTCTAAAATAGCTGGAACACTCGGTACACAAAATTGTAGGTAAAAATCGAAATGAGTTCAAAAAAATTCTTAATCAGTACCCTCAGAGAAGCTGTTTCTCTAAAACGTTTATCGAATTTTGAGGTTTTTATTGTCGTTGCATTTCATTAACGTAGAGGTCTGATGACCCATCTGAGAGCGATAAGGAGGTTTCCGATGTTATTTTGGCTGGTACGGAGAGTTACATCCCTTTTTGAAAGAAATGCCCTTCCAACGGCGAACCTGCTGCTTCTAAACATTTTTCCTACCGACAATGGCGTAAAATTCTAACGTCATAAATCATAACGTCTTTGTTCGTGGCCGAAACAGATGCAAAGAAATTGTCGATGAAATCAAGGAGGCACAAAATCAACGAATTAGAAGCAAACTTCTTGCTTGCAACAACAATTCCAGGTCCTTTTGGTCAGTCGCTAAGACAGCCAAAACTTCACTAAACCTACTATACCACTACTCACACGGCCAGATAATTCTACTGCAACGACACCTGTTGAGAATGCGTTGTTGTTGGCTGAACTTTTTACTTCACATTCTACTGTTGATTTTCAAGGAAAAACACCACCTGCTATTCCCATAGTGCAGTCAAGGATGCTCGATATTGTCTTCAGAGAGCGTATTATAAAACATATCTTAATGAAGCTAGATTGCGCTGACGCAAGTATTCGTAGTATTCAAAAACTGCACGAGAGAACTAACATCAGTTTTCTGTAGACTTTTCAACCTATCCCACAGAAAAGAATATTTTCTTCCTGCTGGAAATTCACCACAGTTCAGTGGATAGCCAAAAAAGGCAAGATTACCTTGCCGAACAACTACCGACCAGTCGCAGTGCTTTCAATAATATCGAAAGTCATGGAAAAGGTTGTCAATCAGCACCTTCTGAAATATCTTGAATGATTCAATATTATTAGCGACCATCAATATGGCTTTCGTAAACATAGATCAACAGGAGATCTTCTAACTTATGTAACACATATTTGGAACAATGCAATTGAACACAGTGGAGAATCATGAGCGGTTGCTCTTGGTATATCCAAGGCATTTGGACACGATGAATTGTTAGTTAAGCTACGGTCTTCTGGTATGTCTGAAAAGCTCTGTTTATGGCTCTCAAGTTTCCTCAAAGAGCGCTCTTTACGAGTGGCAATCGATGGGTTTCTTTCTAACACCTTCACTATCAACGCCGATTTGTCCCAGGGCTCCATACTGTCTCATTTATATTAACGATCTGCTGAAGAGGACCAGGGATCCAATCTACACCTATGCAGATGATAGCACACTTATCTCATCATTCGCTTTAAACGCTCTAACATCGCTACTCATGCAAATATCCGAGATCGTTCAACTTAACAAAGACCTGGACGAAACTCTATTTTGAGGTAACAGTAACCAAGTAGAATTTAACGCTACAAAAATCCAGGCGGCAGTTTTTTCTAAAAAAGTTAACGTTTCTGTATCTGACATAGTTATGTCGGAGTACTATTTCTCTAGCATCGTCACTCAATTTGCTGGGTGTTAATTTGGGAACAAATATGTCTTGGCATGAACATGTTGCAAGCATAGCAAAGAGAACTTCTCAAAAGCTGGGAATATTATTTCGAACTAGAAAGCTTTACACTCCACAACAAATGTTAATTCTGTACAAAGCTCAAATTCGACCAACGATGGAATATTGCTCCGATGTTTGGGGCTCTGCTTCCAAACATACACTTCATTTGTTGGATTCTATTCAGAAGAGAGCTGTTCGCTTGATTGGAGACTAGGAACTGGCCAGCAAGTTTTATTTGTTCGAACATCGAAGAAGAGTTGGCGACTTCAGTCTATTCTACAGGAATTTTCATGGAAAGTGTTCGATGGATTGAGTCTGCCTAATTCCTTCCAGAGCGGTGCTTGCTAGAAATACACCTCGCGCTAATACTTTGCATCCGTATAAGGTTCAGCTTGTTATTCCTCGTACAACCTTTTTCAAGCAGTCTTTTATATGGAGAACTTCATCCCTTTGGAATAATTATTCTAGGACAATTAACAGCGAAACAAGGCCAACGTGAATCGCTTTTTCCGCACACGTGTCGCTCCTGTAGTGCTTTAGGGATTTCTCAGCAGCACGTTTGCTAGGCCCATAAAAAAACATTCGAAATAAACTTCTTTGTTGATAAAATTCAACAAATACAAAATTCTTAACACTAGAAAGCCATATTGAAAATATTTTTTTCGCTAGGAGCCCGGAGCTAGAATTCTTCGCGGCTCATCAGTTAAAATTTGAACCAGAAATGTACCAAGTTTCATTGTACTCGTATTAATCAGAAATAGAGCATTTTTCACTATACATTTTCTGTCTATGAACATTAACAATTTTCAGTAGAATATTCAGTTGAATGCTTCCATTTCTTTTATTTGTGGCATATATACGTGTTATAATTTTTCATTTATTATAAGTTAACAGAAAATATTATTATGTTAATATATAATTGTCTGTAATTTCTATCCACATCATCTGAATGAATGTATTTTTCTTTGATTAGTTTCCGTATAATCATATCTGTGATCCGCTAATGAACTTTTTTCTATTGTTCTTAAGTTTTTTAATTGACATTAAAGTTCTTTAATTCTGTAATTTAGACATTGCTTAGTTTGATCCACATAAAACGCTGAGTAAAATTTTTGTCTAGATAGGAAAAATTTAACCATCACTTTCTATTTTGGATATACTCAACCAGTTGACGCTGAAGATTAGGATAAAATAAAGTGATTTACTCAGTACTTTCCTTGCAGATATGCAATTCTTAAATAAACCCTAAATCTATTATGCCCAAATTAAAGAGTTACTTAATTCAAGTACTGCAACTTGGTATTTTATATACTAAGTACTTTATAATGAGATATTAATGGAAAAAAAGTTAAGAAAGGGAAGGGCTTGTCAAAAAGTTGGATATAATAAAAAATAATATAATTCTTAGATCTTCCACTTTAGACACTCTAGATCAGTGATTCCCAAAGTGGTTCAGGTGGACCCCCAGGCGTCCACGGGAGACTCGGCGGGGGTTTACGTTGGCGTGAAAAAAAATGGGGGTTCACAAGTTGTAAGTGCGGGCCCACGAAAATTTATCTGGTTTCGATAGTAAAGAACAAAAATGTTGGCTTGGCTTTACCTATCAATGTAGGCAGATAATACACTACTACTCAAAAAAATTAAGGGAGCAAGAAAAATTCCAAATTTTTTGGTGATTTTTGACAGGCTGTATTTCGGTGAAAAATGGTCGTATTGAGACTTACAAAAAAGCATTTTGAAGCTTTAAGATTCTAATTTTCAGATTTTTTGGCTAAAATTTTTTAGGAGCTACGGTTCTCATGCAATCCTAACAGATAGCGCGAAAAAATAATATTGCAAATATTTTGCTTTTTTTTGGTGGCTTGAAAAAAATTTTTTCAGTTAGGCCGGCATATGGATCAGATAGCCTGTTTATTTAGCATTAATTTCCTTGTTTTAAAACCTCCCTTTATTTTTTTGAGTAGTGTATTTTAAGAAGGTCAGCGACTGTTACTTGTAAAAACTTGCATATTCGATATTCATTACAACACGCGTCGAGACTTGCAAAGCACCGCCCGCCCGCCCGCAAACGCAACCCGTTCAGACGTGCAAAGGGACGAAATACGACTTGTGCTGTGCTTGCAATCTTGCATGAACTTGTTTGATTCTTCACCAGTATAAATACGAATGCCAAGGACAAACGTTACTCATTTGTTTCCATACTGAAGTACGCTGGTTGTCGAAAGGTGCATGTTTAACAAGATTTTACTCACTTTTTGAATCAGTTTTAGAGTTTCTGGAAAGTAAAGATCCAGATTTAAAAGGAAACCTGATCAAATTGAAAGCAGACATCGCGTATTTGACAGATTTGTTCAAAAAATTTAATGACATTAACTTGCAGTTACAAGAGGACAGCCTAAACTTAATAAAAATAAAAACAAAGGATGTAATTTCGGCTTTTCTTGGAAAATTGAAATTTATGAAGCAAAATATTAGTCGGGGGACTTCTCTCAGTTTAAAAACTTGTCACAGGTAGAATGTCTTGATGAGGATATTCAGATATACGTTCAACATTTAAATGCCCTGCATGATGACTTCAAAAATAGATTTGAAGATATTCTGACGATGGAAATACCACCATGGATCATAAATCCATTTGATGAAACGGAAGTGGCGAATGTGGTATTACAAGAGGAGCTACTCGAGCTTAGCAGCAATGAGGAGCTGAAGGTAAAATTTAAAAAAGGCTATCAAACATTTTGGCTGCAGGCAGAAATACCCGAAAAATATCCTGGGCTGTGGGAGATTGCGAGAAAACTTTTGATAGCGTTTCCCTCGTCATACCTGGTCGAAAAAAGTTTTAGTGTCGTTACAAACCTATTAACAAAAAAAAGGAGCAGATTGAACATCACAGAACGGGGAGATTTGCGGTTATTCCTTACAGAACTGAAGCCAAATATTGATAATTTGCTGTCAATCCATCAAGTACATCCCTCCCATTAAAATTATGACTATTTTTTTTTTTAATTGCTGATTTGCATTGTTGAAGTTACAGTACGTTATTAATGTTTAATTTTAATTCTATTAAGTCTGTAATCATATTATTTTAATAAATAGAACACAAGAAAATATATTTTTTTTCTTTCTATTTTCACCACTCCGAATTTAGGGTTGAAACTCAGCCACGACGCAAATTTCCATCGTTAGATCTAATCTTCACATTTTTTGACGAGTTTTGGGAATATGGTAGAAATGTAGCAGCAGGGGTCCACCGAATCCAGTAAAATTTTGAAAGTGGTCTACGAGAAAAACAAGTTTGGGAACCTCTGCTCTAGATCTATATAATAATAGATATATACATTCCGTCAAACTCATATTTTACTATAATTGATTATGCTAAATTTTTTTCTAGTAACAACCACCAGCCAAAATTCTCATAATATTATTGAAACTATTAAATATTTAACGATACTAAACTCTTTACCACTCCTCCTCCCTCCCATGTCAAAAAATTTTCAGGTTTCTAGACTCTAGAATCCTTGAAAACGACGTATAACACTTTAGTTATATAATGGCACACTTCTAAACCATTTTAACACCTTATGTAGTAAACTATTTTATGTTTCATATATTTATACTCCAAATTTATCCATTTTATAACCAAAATCGAGAAAACTTTTTTATATTACTATCAACTTCATCATCCTTTTGGAATAATTTGCCCAGGATGTGTTTCCCACCGAGTACAATTTGCAGCGATTCAAAAACAACGTGAATCGCTTTTTTTTTTTCCGCACACATGTCGCTCCTGGAGCGCTTTAGGGACTTTTCCGCACACATGTCGCTCCTGGAGCGCTTTAGGGACTTTCCTGAGGCTCGTGTGCTAGAACCATAGAAAAAAACTCACTAACTCCACTTTTTTTACCCTCTTCCCCTGTTAACATGACCAAAAAGTATTATGATGTTAAGATTTCTTGATTTCAAAAATCGTGAAAGAGCTAATTAATAAATCCCTTGTATAATTTATTTTAATTTATCATATCATTATCCCAACCAAAGCCTGGAAAAATTCTCACAATATTATTGAAACACTTTTCCTCCCAAGCGATATCGTGCAAAAACTAAAAGTTTCTGCATTATATGTACAACAAATTTTAATATCATTTCTCATTTCATTCGAGGGCTGCGTTCCGATAGTCCGACAAAAAAAAACAAAAATCTTACAGGCTGATTTTCTCACAAATACAATGCTTTTCTGTAGCAAGGAAAATAAGAAAACTATACAGGGTGTCCCAAAAGATATGATCAAAAATGAAGGATCTAGTAGATTGAACCAAAATAAGGTCAGAAGTTCCTATAAAAATGTCTCCTATCTCCCCCCGTTAGGGAGCTACAGCCATCCAAATGGGGAGCCTGAAGATGGGTTTTCATTGAATATTTCAGAAACCGTTAAAGATAAAAACATGAAATTCTGGTTATATAGTAAAATTTATGTGCCGAATCGGAATTTTACTTTATAATCGGCGATAATTCACCGATGCGTCAAAAGTAGGGGAGGACGTGTTAAAACTCGACTTAACTTTTTTTGCAATAATTTTTATTGCATTTTCACATCGGATTAGGGAAGCTTGAGATCTTTGGCGAAAAAAAGATACTCTTAGTTTAACACGATTAGAAGCACCAATTCCGAGTTAAAATCGATAAAGGATTTCCATGTCAGAAAAAGAGCCTATTACCTGGCTTCTGCCATGTGCAATGATAATTACTCAAATGTCAAAACACAAGTCAAATCTGAACGTTCAAAAAATTGCGGTCGATTTCGTTATGCCAAATTTTACGCGTATGCGGATATGCATTTAATATATGGCTTAGCTTCTGGTAACGCTAGTGAAGCGGCTCGCCTTTAAGCAGAACGATTTCCTGATCGATACTTGCCTGATTGCAGAATTATTGAACGAGTTGATCGCAATCTGCGGGAATCAGGTTTATTGTGTCTTGCTTTTTCAAACTGTGTGCTTATTATTGGATATCTTTTAGGTAGTCTTATACCAAAACCTGGAGGAGTAGGTCGTCCAAGAACTGCTCCTACCATTGAAATGGAAGAAAATATTTTGGACCTAATAACAAACGATCCAACTAATAGTGTAAGGAAATTGGCAGCACCACTTCATACTTGCAAATCGTTGATGCGTATAGGGTACTTCAAGAGCAATTACTTCACCCCTGCCATTTCCAAAAAGTTCATTCTTTGTCACCCGATGATTATCCTTCACGAGTGGAATTCGCTAATTGGTTTTTACAAAAGCAACGAGAAGATAATACATTTGTAAGCAAAGTGCTTTTTACAGATGAATCGGGATTTTCTAGGGATTGTGTAATAAACTCTCATAATTTTCACTTATGGTATGAGGATACCCAACATGCGATAATTCAGACTAAAAACCAACATAAATTTTTGATAAATGTCTGGATGGGAATTATCGGGAATTATTTGATTGGATCATAGGTCATTGACGGGCGGCTAAATGGTGAGAAATATTTCCAATTTCTTCGAGACGATTTAAATAATTTATTAGAAGTTCCGTTACATATTCGCAACAATATATGGGTAATGCGCGATGGTGCACCACCATATTTCAGCAACATTGCTAGAGGATATTTAGATAACCAGTTTCCCAATCGTTGGATAAGTTGGGGTGGACCATTTCCGTGGCCACCCCGACCACCAGATCTAAACCCCTTAGACTTCTTTCTAAGGGGCCACCTTATATATCTTGTTTATTCGACTCCTGTACAAACTAGAGAAGAGCTGTTAGAAAGAACTTTCTTTCACTGTGCTGAAATAAGCAATAATCCCGACCGTTCAAAGGGCTTTCCTCATTAATTTAAGGAAATGCATAACTGTACAGCGTGCTCACATCAAACATATTCCCGCGTTGAAATTACGCATGGATTTTATTTTTCCTTTAAATTAATATTTCCGATTTTTTTAGCGGTGTTTTGTGATTGTTTTCTTGATTTAATAAATAAAAATAAGTTTTTTGCTTCATTTGATGATTATGTTTTCTTTAGTTATTATTTAGTTTTATGGCCATTTAAAAATATCTGGATATTTTGAAGTATTGCTAATAACCGTAATAATATTAGATAATAGGCTCTTTTTCTGAGATGGAAATTCTTTATCGATTTTAACTCGGAATTGGTGCATCTAATCGTGTTAAACTAAGAGTCCCTTTTTTTTGCCAAAGATCTCAAGCTTCCCTAATCCGACGCGAAAATGCAATAAAAGTTATTGTAAAAAAAGTTCCATTTTACCACGCCCTCCCCTACTTTTGACGCACCGGTTGAATTATCGACGATTATGAGGTAAAATTCCGATTTAGCATATAAACTTTCTGAAATATTCAATGAAAACCCACCTTATTTTGGTCCAATCTACTGGATGCTTCATTTTCGACCATACCTTTTGGAATACCCTATATAATTGTTTACCATTAAAATTATTGAAATAAAAATTATAAAAAGTGCCCTCCACTTCTTATTTGGTTTTAAAGTAAATATCGGACATTTTATTGAAAATTTTACTTACTTTGCATTTTAAAAACTACAATTCAGAATATATAGTAGAAACCTCACTTCTTGTCTCCTAAACACTGTCTTATATATAATAATTTTTTAAATATCTTTATTAAAGAATTAAAGATTTCGCATAGTGTCTAAAAAATAGGCAACACCGCACGAACTTTCCTTTACAGTAATTATTAGAAGCACTACAGGTTTCCAAAAAAGAAAAATTTGTTACTTTTGGTTTAATGACAAAAACGTGCACTTCCTTAAGCAATAAATATCAGTAAAAGAAATAAGGTTACACTATTTCTATTACTGCACAGGGCAATTTAAAAATTGACTCTAAATTTTTTTAAAGTTCCCGAAATAGAACTTATATTAAAGACACGACACGACTTTCAACTCGTAAATTACGTAGAATTTGGCACTTCGGAGCATCCCAGGGCCATTATTTTATTCTAAAATGGACTTTTGGCTTTAATGGTAATCGACCTTCATTTCACCTAACTTCGTTAAACTTTTTTTCTTTCGATACTTCGCGTTATTACAGTAAAAGTTTTCAAATATTCTTGTAACGAGTTTAAAACTTTACGTGGAGCAAATACAAATTTCGATAATAACTTTGTTTTAATAAGATATATGTGTTAATATAGATATTTTAAAGGTGTGACCTTAACTTTAATTTTAATAGCTATTTAAATATCGTACGTGCGAGTTCAAGGTCTACAATTTTCGGATTTTATTGGATATATAAATTCACTTAAGAGTTTTATAGACAAATTTTGATATTTCACATAAAAAAAAATTTTTATTCCTCATGCAATTAGCAGATTCCAGATTGGCCAAGTTATAATTTTCGATGCGACGAATTACTTTTTTCGACCTGTTCAACTGATTTTAAATAACAATCAGCTAGACGGTAGTGTAGAGATCGATATAGGTGTTAATTTTAAGGGATCAAGTCTAAGGAATAAGCCGCATAAGGCATAACTTACCCTCTCCAATCTCAGATCTGATAAGATTGAGGCATCTCATAGTGGATCGTGCCCCCCTGATTACCCCAAATGTTTAGGAAGACCTTTTTATATAAATGTTTTGTTTCGCAGTACTCGTTGAAAGCTCACCTGGATAAATCCATGCTTTTACCTCTTAGGAATATTGTACAATATCTACTATTGATAAGATATAACAATTTTGTCCACAGGTACTTTTTCTTGAAATTGGACAGAAAGAAGTGAGTAATATCGTAACATCCTCTCCTCTAAAATTTGCTACAACTTCTTTTATTCCATACTTTCATCCTAAAACTCTTAAAACTGAAAACATTTTTTACATAAGCTATACGATACATCGATTTTATCCAAAGTTGCACAAACCATTTCACTTGACTTGGCTGTGTTTTTTAAAATTTTTTAAAATAAGAAAAGAACAACTTTGCGTCCAGAACGCAATCCCTCGGGTTATGGTCATACATAATCAGGTATTATACCTCAACTACTGAGCAAAAAAAATCGACTAAAAACGATTTTTCTTCATTTAACACCGATTCTTGAATTTAATTTTCAAACAGTATTATTATTTTTGGTATCATTAGAATGCTAATTTTCTACTCTTTCCAATAATACGCAGCCAACGGACCCAAACTGACAGCAGCCCAACGACACGCACGACTCAGATTTCTCCGAGAACATGCCGGCTAGACTTTAGAGCAATGGCGCTCCGTTTTATTCTCCGAGGCTCGAATGTGCTTACATGGCAATGATGGAAGAAGACGAGTCTATAATAGGCTTGGAGAGCGCTATGCGCAGTGCTGCATTACTGAAACGGTCGCCTACGGAGGAGGTTCTGTCATGGTGTGGGGAAGGCATCTCACTGGATGCGAAAACCGATTTGGTTTTCGTGACTAATGAGACACGTAGTGGTGGATTAACTGCTCACCGATACATCAAGGAGATCCTGCAGGAATACATTGTTCCTTACGCTGGGTTTGTTGGCGATAGCTTCGTGCTAATGCACGACAATACAAGGTCACTTGCTGCTGCATTGGTGCGGCAATACCTGGCGGAAGTGGGAACATCCACATTAGACTGGCCTGTCCAGAGTCCTGACTTTGGTCCAATTGAGAACCTGTGAAATGAGGAAGTGTTCGAGTAAGAAATTCAGCCCCTGTACTGCTGAGGGACTTAAAGGTTGCGATGACGGAAGAGTGGGGAAGAATTCCATAGACAGTGGTGAAAGAGCTCACCCGCTCCATGGAAAACCGACTGGAAGCAGTAATAAGGGCTCGGGAGTAATACAAAATATTGATTCTGGTCTTTATCAATAAATTTAATTATTAAAGTTAAAATTTGTTTAATTTTTCCTTTCTCTTACCTCTATTTTCAATCCTTGTTCTCCTTGTTTTTCCTTTCAATCATTTTAGTCAGTAAAAAGCATGAAGTATACTATGCAATTTGTTATCATTTAGAAAGAGAATAGAATAGGCTTTTAAATAATACTAAAATCCGTAAAAATATATGAACACTAACTTCTAGGATACATGTTAAATGAAGCCAAATAGTTATATATATATATATATATATATATATATATATATATATATATATATATATATATATATAATATATATATATATATATATATATATATATATATATATATATATATATATATATATATATATAAATATATATATATATATATATATATATATATATATATATATATATACATATATATATATATATATATATATATATATATATATATATATATATATATATATATATATATATATAAATTACAGGGAAAGTCGTCCTAGATAATTAAGGACGTTATAGTTTAGGTCGTTTCTGACCGATTTGACTCTATGACATGATGTCCTAAACTTAATCGTTTTCGAGATATTGAAGTTTAGAGATTTTCTAAAAAAAACATGTTTTTTTTTTGCTTTTATATCGATTTTTTTTTTATTAGAGGTTCTCGAGTGCGATTTTTTGGTTATTTTTAGTTAGTCTGTATGTCAAGTATCAAAAATTATCAAAAAAATTTGAATTAGTCACTAACAGTTTCAAATGGCGGCTTGTTAATGTTTCTAAATTACGAATTTTTATCAAGTGTTTCCTACTTTAAATCAATAAAGAGAAAAAAAAATGTATGGAAGTTATTCTGCAAATTATTTTAAAAACTTTTACGTCTTTTTAGCTATCAAAAAAGGTATAATACTAGGAGTTTAATAGGAAAACTGTACACAGAATGACACCTAAAGCGGGCTCGGGTAGCAAAAAGTAAATTTTTAGTTCTAGGTGAAAATACGAAAAATACACAAATAAAACAAAAAACCTTGCAATTTAATATTTTTTATTTATTATAATTCATGTTCTATATGGTCGCCCCTATTTCTAACACAAATTCTCATTCTTTTTCTTAAATTACTTTTCACAACGCTGGTTGTGAGGTGCCGCCTCATTTCGTCGGCCGCATCAATTATCCACGTTTTCGATAGGAGTCAACTGGTCGTATACGAGACTTTTCATGTGACCCCACACATAAAAATCCATCGGTGTTAGGTCTGGGCTTCTCGCCGGCCAAGGTATGGGTCCGCCTCTTCCAATCCATTTGTTGGGATAATTGTCATTGAGCCATGCACGAACACTTCCTCTGTAGTGAGCTGGGCAGCCATCGTGTTGAAAGTACATGTTTTGTCTCAAACCAATAGGTAGGTCTTCCATCAAATTAGGTAAATCGTTCCGCAAAAAATTGTCGTATTCCTCGCCATTCAAATAATCTGGCAGGAAGAATGGCCCAACCAAATAATTTGAAATTATACCCATCCACACATTTAAGCTGAATCTTGTTTGTGATCCTTTCGTTCTTTTTTTGTTTGGGTTGCCTTCCTCTTTAGAAGCCCAATAGTGGGCATTGTGGTAGTTTGTAAGACCGTCTTTGTCGAATTTCGACTCGTCAGTCCATAGTATTTTCTTAAAAAAAGATGCATCTTCGACATCGGTATTGAGCATAAATCTGCAGAATTCTAATCCTCGCAACGGATCCCCTTCTTCAATGACTTGCACGGGCGTATAGTGGTAAGGGTGTTGCCCAACAGTATGCATTACAAACCACACCTTCCATTGCGAAATACCAAGCTGTTGTGCGACAACATTTGTAGATGTGGTTGGGTCCACCTCAAAGAGACGTCGTATTTCGTTTTCTTCGTCTTCGTCAAAGATACGCGGTCGTCCCATGTCAGTCCGCCGTCTTTGTACAGAACCAGTTTCTCGTAGTCTTCGATAAGTTCCATCAAATACGCTAACATCAGGTAGACGACGAGTAGGATATCGCAGTATGTATTCCTCACGTGCACGCGACGACACTCCTTCGCAAAATCCGTAACACATTAGGATGTCAGCATATTCCTCGTTGGTATACGTTGCCATATTCACAAGCAGAGATCAAAATCCAGTTACGAGACAATTCACACAGTCAGAAGATGAAACACAGATATTTTTGAAAAGCACGGTATAGCACATCTACCACGGACGAATCGCATGAGCAGACTAAAAAATCATTCAATAATGTTTAGTGAACAGAAAATGTCACTCGCACAGAGAGTACCCCGACCGGAAAAAATGCTTACCCAACCCTTTTTATTGTTTGAAGGTGCAGGTAGTACACCGGTAATTGGTAGTATCTAAATTCTATTATTATGTTACTCTACATTTGGGCCTATTGAAATCTCATTTTCTTAGAATTTTCAATAGATCCAGTAGATATTATACCGTTTTAGATAGCTAAAAAGACGTAAAAATTTTTAAAATAATTTGCAAAATAACTTCCATACATTTTTTTTTCTCTTTATTGATTTAAAGTAGGAAACACTTAGTAAAAATTCGTAATTTAGAAATATTAACAAGCCGCCATTTGAAACTGTTAGTAACTAGTTCAAATTTTTTTGATGATTTTTGATAATTGACATACAGACTAACTAACCAAAAAATTGCACTCGAGAACCTCTAAAAAAACAATCGATATAAAAGCAAAAAAAAAACATGTTTTTTTTTAGAAAATCTTTAAACTTCAATATCTCGAAAACGGTCAAATTTAGGACATCATGTCTTAGAGTCAAATCGGTCAGAAACGACCTAAACTATAACGTCCTTAATTATCTAGGACGACTTTCCCTGCAACCCTGTATACATATATATATATATATATATATATATATATATATATATATATATATATATATATATATATGTATATATATATATATATATATATATATATATATATATATATATATATATATATATATATATATATATATATATATATATATATATATATATATATATATATATATATATATATATATATATATATATATATATATATATATATATATATATATATATATATATATATATATATATATATATATATATATATATATATATATATATATATATATATATATACATACATATATATATATATATATAATATATATATATATATATAATATATATATATATATATATATATATATATATATATATATATATATATATATATATATATATATATATATATATATATATATGTATATATATATATATATATATATATATATATATATATATATATATATATATATATATATATATATATATATATATATATATATATATATATATATATGTATATATATATATATATATATATATATATATATATATATATATATATATATATATATATATATATATATATATATATATATATATATATATATATATATATATTATATATACATATACATATATATATATATATATATATATATATATATATATATATATATATATATTGTAACATTCATTTTTTCCTAGATTTTAAGACCATGTAATGTTACTGATTTTTCCATTTCAAATTGTACTTATTTTCATTTTTGTATCGAACGGTATATTAAACAGAGATTTCAAGACGTTCGGTATATACTGTGTTGTGCGGGTTCCGGACCGAACCTACCGCCAGGCCGCGATTGGTGAAATGTTTGATCCGCAGTTTTGATTGGAGCGTCATGATATTACAGGCAAAAGTCGCACGATTATTTAAGGCTCCGCAGAGTTTGAATCGAGGTTGTTTTCCATCGAGCCGCAGCCGAGCTACTTTCCATCTGGTCGCCAAGTAGGCTTCCTTCGACTGAACTAAAAAAAAATAAAGCTCAGAACAACCAACATGAGAGCTAAATAAAAGTACCAGTTTCTTAAATAAAAGCCGTAGTAGGCTTTCTAAGTGTTTGATAAGAAAAAGTGTGAAATCGGGCGTAGTCCATCAAAACAGGAATAAGAACAGTAAGTTACCCAAAATAGACTTATTCCAGAGTAGTGCCTTAACTGCAAAAGAGACTTAAAAGTGAAGTGTAAAGCACGATTTTTCGCCTTCGGGGGTTATAATAGTTTAAAATTTAGATGTAACAACAACTAGTTAGGCTAGAATTTCTTTTGGTAAAACTGCAAGGTTAGAACTTTTTATTTTTAAAAAAACATGAATAAATTCTCTTTTTTTGTTGATTAAAGCTAGTGTCTCACTGAATACCTATCCTACTTTTCAGGGCAAGAACGGCTGTACCAAACTGATTTTTTTTGTTTACCAACAATACTTTCTTTCAGCATTTTTCCATTTTTTTAGCTGAAGTTAGATCCTTTCTATTTTAAAATGGATGGTGCCCAAAATTTTGTACAGCTAAAGCCTTTTAAAAAAAAATAGAAATTAATTCCAAAAAGACGTAAGAAAATTATCTTTTACCCATATCTCTCTACCAAGGAAAACTGAGCTAGTGTGTGTTTAATTTCTTTAGTTCTTTTAAAATCAGGGTTCACTCAATTCAGTATCGGAAATTAAAGCGGGTAAGTTCGAGGGTACAAAAAAAAGATGCCTCAAACTGAGAACAATTTTTCAAAAGTTACAAAATAGCGCTGTCAACGCGGGGCTTTTGGAATTTTATTTTTTAAAAAAGGGTTCAGTGTACTAGCTTTCGGAACAAAATAAAAGCTCTAACTTTGCAGATATTTTTATTTCATAATACTTATTAAACGAAACTACACTATAGCAGTAAGACAAAAGCAGGAAATTTGTAGAATTTTTTTATTTTTTCAATTTATCTGATATAGATATTTGAATTTTGTTGTTGACTCTAAGATAAGAGATTCCTACTTTTTTCTTAAAAGCTACCTTTATAGTTCAGATTAGCAGATGTGCTGGTTTACTTTAATCTTTACAGTGTTAAATTTATTTTGCGGTGAACCGAGAACAAAAAACAGTACGTTTTTTTCACCGATGTTTTGCATGAATATTAAAAATACTTTGCTGATATACGAAACGGTATTTGGAGATTTTTTTGTTGAAAATTCTTAAGATATCTTAGTAAAGGAATTTTAATACAAGGCGATACTTAGAAATTTTTTTTTGAAATTGTCGAAGATTTTTTTTTAATGTTTAGTAAAGAAATTTACATATTTTAAGTGCCTTTACATATTTTTTTATTTTGACTATTGGGAACACAGGAGAAATATTTTCACGACTTTTTAAACAGTTCTTTTAAATTTTATTCATTTATCATGGAAGCCTTCAATTTTAAAGTCAATCACCTACTGGAATATGAGTTAGACTATGAACTGAAAATCCGTCGTACTTTCTCAGAACGTCCGGTCGCGGATAAAAGAAAGATTCTAACGAGGATCTTAAGTAAAGAAATTAATGAGCCGGGAAAAAAAAATAAAAATAGGGGATGACACTCTGGATAATACAGAAGAAAACGGCTGGTATCGAAAAGAGTTTAAATTCTATCCAAAACTTAATCGATAGTTATGACGGTGATCCAAATGATTCACTTGTACACCGGGTTAAATCACGTTTATCGCATGTAGCGGGTCGCGTACAAAGAATTCCCATGCCGGATGACGAAGAGGAAGCGTCGAAGCTTTCCAAATATGTTCAGGAAACAATAGCTACGTGTGTGCTCATGGAAGCAAATCTTGCAGAAAAGATAGCTCCTGGTCATGAGTTACCACAGTTGCCTATTACAACCCCAGTCATAAACGTACCAGCTCCAATCGTGAATTGCGCAGCCAGAAATATTCCTGTCAGCGAATGGCAATTGAAATTTAATGGAGACTCAAAGAGACTCTATCCTTTTTTGGAGAGGCTGACTGAAATAGCACAAGCTAGGAAAGTATCGGAAGATGAACTTTTCAGCTCTGCTGTTGAATTTTTCACTGGCGATGCCTTCATTTGGTTTAGAAGCATAAAATCAAGTGTCAACGACTGGCATTCCTTGGTAGATAGGCTAAAAAAGGACTTCTTGCACTGTGATGATGATGAAGAATTGTGGTCGGAAATAAAGAGGAGGCGACAAAAGAAGAATGAGTCCACTGTGATTTTTATTGCCCACATGGAATCTTTATTTTGTAGGTTGTCCATCAAGCCTTTGGAAAGTACCAAAGTTAAATTTATACGGAGGAATATTCTGCCTAGTTTCGTCAATCGGTTAGCTCTACTAGATATTAATTCGGTAGCCGAACTCGCCGGGTTATGTAGAAAACTTGAAGAGTCCGATTATTTGTTGGAGAAGAGCAGACCAAAAAGCGAAACTAATATACATCAAGTAGAGTATAATCCAAATGGCCGAAGTGGAGTCTCGACAAATAAAGTTGGGAATGTAAATCGGAACCCTAGGAGTAACCAGAAAACGGGTAAAAGAAAAGGTAAAAGAAAAGATAATGACTCTAAAATTAGCGACACTGCAGCTAAAGTGAACGACAAGCCGGTTTCACCTAAGGCAACTTTCACGTGTTGGAATTGCACAGGCCCGAATCACACTTACCAAAATTGTACAGCACCAAAGAGGGTATTTTGTTTCAAATGTGGAACAACAGGTGTGAGACTAACATCATGCCCCAAATGTACAAAAAACGAGTAAGGACGGTATATTACCGAGGCGGATATCCTAAGTCCAACAAAAAAGCCTCTAATCATTCGGCTAAGTCACAAGCTCATGTTCGCAGTAAAGCCCCGAATCCAAAACGTTCTAGAAACACAGACGAACAAAAATATTCCAGTAGATCAGATTGGACTAAATGGTTACAAAAAGTTTCTGATTTTTTTAAGTCTAATAAAAATTCTCCTTCTCAAGTTAAAACTCCTGCTTCTCCAAATGGTCACATGTCTCCTTTATTCGTGCATAAATATTCAGATAACAGACCGCATATCAAGATAAATCTATTAGGTGTCCATTTCTCGGCTTTATTTGACTCTGGTGCAAATGCCTCCGTTATAGGTCAGGATGGTATTAAAATTTTAAGTCGTTTAAGTATAAAAATATGCCATGTCAAAAATAGAAGTGTTACCACTGCAGATGGCAACCGTCTAAAAGTTTTAGGTACGGTTGAGTTGCCGCTAGTCTGCAATGGTCATTGTTTAGTAATCTCTGCTCTAGTAGTACCTTCTCTATCACATACTTTGGTTTTAGGATGTGATTTTGCACAAAAATTCGGAATTTTAGTAAATTTTAAAAATAATTCGTGGTATCCACAGTCCCTAGAAGACAATTCTCAAACAAGTTTTAAAGATTGTTATTCAGAAAGTTCTTTTGAAAACCTTTTCTCGCGTCTATGTACCCTAGATGATCTCTCGCGGACGGAACGCTTAAAAGCAGAAAAAGTAATAAGCTCTTTCAATGAAATAAGTAGTAAAGATAGGTTAGGCCGAACGAATAAAATCAACATGTCTATAGATACGGCTGATGCCAGTCCTGTAAAGACAAGGCCCTTCGCCATGTCTCCTTATATGTCAAAAGTATTAAATAAAGAGTTAGACGAAATGTTGAAACTCGGAGTGATTGAAGAATCAAACAGTCCCTGGTGTTCTCCAATCTTATTGGTGAAAAAGGCCGATGGACAGTATCGTCTGTGCTTTGACGGAAGAAAGCTCAACGAGGTCAGCAAATTTGATAACTACCCATTACCGAACATCGACAGAATTTTGACATCACTCAGGAATGCTAAGTATGTATCCTCGATAGACCTTAGAAAGGCTTTCTGGCAAATTCCTTTAGACAAATCCTCTAAGGAAAAGACCGCTTTTGCAGTAGTAGGCCGAGGTCTATTTCAGTTCGTCACTATGCCGTTTGGTCTAAAGAACGCTGCTCAAACTCAGCAACGTTTAGTGGACGCTATATTTGGTCCGAAATATGAGCCACATATTTTCACCTATCTCGATGATATTTTAGTAACATCGGAAGACTTCGAATCGCATATTCGCTTACTTAAGGAAGTAAAAGATAAATTGAAAGAGGCCGGACTGACGATAAATTTGAGCAAATGTGATTTTTTCAAAACTTCTCTAAAGTTTTTAGGCTATATTGTAGGCTCAAATTCTTTGCGTACCGATCCGGATAAAGTAGCAAGCATGGTTAATTATGCGAGACCTACTAATACTACGGAAGTTAAACGCTTCGTAGGAATGTGTTCATGGTACAGACGTTTTATCGAGAATTTTTCTACCTTGTTGTCGCCTATTAATGATCTTTTGAAAGGACGAAAAAAAGGACAATCGATAGATTGGACAAAGGCAGCCGAAGAATCTTTTATAAAGATTAAAGAGCTATTGGTTTCAGCTCCAATTTTATCCCAACCAGATTTTTCCCAACAGTTTTATATTTCTAGCGATGCTTCTAATACCGGTTTAGGGGGCGTCCTAACACAGAAAATCAATGGTGAGGAAAGAGTGATAGCGTATGCCAGTAGAACTTTGTCAAAGGCTGAACGTAACTATTCGGTTGTTGAAAAAGAATGTTTAGCAGTACTCTTTAACATCGAAAAGTTTCAACCTTACATAGAAGGTGTTCCTTTCACGGTCATAACAGATCATTATAGTTTATTGTGGCTTAATTCTATTAAAAACCCTAGTGGCAAACTAGCGCGTTGGGCGATTAGGCTGAGACAACACACATTTACTTTAATTCATAGAAAAGGAGTCCACAATGTTATTCCTGACGCTTTGTCAAGAATCCCAGATCATACAGCGGACGAAAACAGTCTTAATGCACAGTTTGGCGTAAGAATTGATACAGTTGATGTAGATCGCATTGATCCATGGTACGACAATTTACGGCAGCAAATTAAAGAATTTCCTCAAAATTTTCCGCAGTGGAAGGTGGAAAATGATTTCGTGTACAAATTTATCCCAAACCAGTTGCCTTTAAAAGTTAATGTACCCGAGTGGAAAATACTAGTTCCTAAACCACAGAGAGAGGAAGTTATAGACATGTGTCACACTCCTCCTACTTCTGGTCATTTTGGCTTTTATAAAACTCTTCACAGGGTTCAGGAACAGTATTATTGGCCAAAGATGCGTTTTGACATCGTAAAGTTTGTGAGGACTTGTGAAGTATGTGGAGCGCAGAAATCTCCAAATGCACTACCTATGGGACTGATGGGAAAAGAGAAAAACGGTTAATTACCCTTTTCAAGTCATAGCAGCTGATCTAGTAGGCCCATTCCCACGTTCGAAAAAGGGAAATAAATGGCTTCTCGTGGTTTCTTGCTGGTTTACAAAGTATACCATGCTATTTCCTTTGAAAAGCTCTAAAGCTGGATATATAGAGAGAATTTTGGAAAATAATGTCTTTCTAATCCACGGTGTCCCATCGCTCTTAATATGCGATAACGGTACTCAGTTTACCTCTAAGAGTTTTAAGAGCTTAAGTGAAACTTATGGTTTTAACATCCGTTTTAATCCCGTGTACTCTCCCCAATGTAATTTTGTGGAACGTAATAACCGAACAGTCGGGACCGCTTTAAGAAGTTACGTGGATTCACATGACACTTGGGATGGCAATATTTCCAAAATCCAACAAGCGATAAATACCGCAAGACACGAAGTAACAGGGTTCACACCGTCTTTCTTGGTTTACGGCAGGCATATACCTCTATCTGGATCATATTATAAAAACTTAGATTTGGATGTCAATGTTGATAGCGAAATAATTCCGGGTAACAGGGGTGCGTACGCCGAAAATTTAAAGGGTTTAAAAGATATTTTCACCGACGTGCGTAGTAGGATACATAAGGCTTATGAACGGAACAGTAAGTCTTACAACCTTAGGAAAAGGGATTTTGCCTTTAATATAGGTGATCACGTTTGGCGAAAAAATAAAATTCTTTCCAGTGCAGCAGATAAATTCACATCTAAGTTGGTACCTAAGTATGTGCATTGCGTGATAAGAGAAAAGATTTCAGACTTAGTTTATGGTTTAGTTAATTTAGATGGGACTAAAATAGGACGATGGCATATTAAAGACTTAAAACCATTCAACGAACCTAACCCTAATGAAAGTTTGTCAGAAGAAGAATAGTTTATATTTACATTATCTTAATTGCTTTACTTTATTTTTTTTTGATGTTGCTCTGTAGAGGTGACGACCTCGTTTTTTTGACTGTTATAAAAGTTGAGCAGAGTATAGCTTACTTTTATAGTTTTTTGCTAAGGTTTTGGGTACTGATCATATCCAAACTTAGGTTGATTGTAGTTGATGTTTAGCATCGACTCAGCTGTTGCGAGCTTGCGAAAGAGTCACACTCAGGATATATCATAAGACTGGTATGTCGGTGGTCGCGGGATTTGATTTGCTTATGACCCCAAATAATATCCAGTTCTTGACAGTTGGAAGCGAAATTTTGATTAGAGGCAATCCAAGGTGATCTTGAGTTAGGACAGCGCAAGATGTAGCTCGTGTAGGGTGATGTAGAGTCAAAATTTTTATGAGCAATTTCAAAGTTCGTTACCCGAGTGGGTGTATTTTTATTACCTTAATGGTGTATGTTGGGTGCAATTAAGAGTAAACTGATTTTGGTTATCCAGTAAGTCTAAGACTTAGATTATTTTGATTTAGACCTTCTTCTGAATTGACAAACTGAGGGTATTTTCGATTTTTTTTTTCAGAGCCGTTTAAACGTTACCTTTGAGTCACTAACTTTTTTTAATTTTTTGCATGGACTCATAGGCGTATGTTGAGTTTTTTTCGGTCTACTATCAGAGTGATAGGAACTTGAAGTCCTGCAGGAGAACTAAAGGCTGATCATTTACAGGAGATGAGAGCAAAGTAAGACAGTCGTTTCACAAAGAAATGATCAAAATCTGATACCGAGATGAGAACCTTGTCAAGAGTGGCTAAGCGCAGTGAAGGAAGATTCCTAACCGAATTTTTAGATTTCCAAGAGGTAATCTAGAAGTTCGAGCTGACAGAAAACGGTTATGCCTGATACCTGTAGCAGTTTCTTCTAGAGGCTATTGTCTAGGAAGACGATTAACACCATGATCAAATATTTTAGCTGTCAACGATGTTTTCTTCTTGTTTCTGATTAAGCTGGAAAAGCTCTTGTCGTCTTCAAAAGTTTTGTTGCATTGCCACCAAAAATTTGAGAAATTTTTGCTTCATGTAGCTTTTTAAGCTCATTTTCGTTTTTTTTAAATTTCGTTAGAAGCTTGGTTAAGTCAACCTTGTAAACCTTTTAGGTTGTATCCCATGAGTTATCTGTTTTTACAGGCTGTGATGCACCGGGTGCTAACAGATGCCGTTACGACGTTTGGCAGGGAGTTAGTCTTCCTGAGGAACAGACTGATTGGAAGGGTGGTCTATGGGGGGTGAACGTTTGACCTTTGGGACCTTTAGGGGTTTTGTTACCCAATGGTTATTTCTATTTGAACCAAAGGAGAGCCTAGCTACTGTAGTCGACCTCAGCTCCAATTAGCCTATTAGTGGTGACAGGCTGTTGGCAGTAGTGTGTTTCAGAACACCCTATTGATTAAATTTTTTTTGACTTATGGTGGTGTGGTAGACACCGTTTCAGTTTAGTGGATGCTATAATCTACTCCCTTTTGTTGGTGGACACCAGGGTCACCAATTCTGTATTTTATTGTCTCCACCATTCAGTATATCGTGGTGAGGTGTTTGTCTCCTGTTATGTGGGATGGATTGAATGTTTTTCGTTGTTGTTCTAGGGCGAGACCAGTACACGAGGGTTCTTCATGCAACTTGGAGAAGCGCAATGCTGGTTAAGTTTTATATCTCAGTGTAGCCACCCTGAAGAATGACGGAGGGCGTTTCTTCTGGCTCATGTTTCTAGGCAGATTTGTCACTTTGGTGCGATGTGCCGAAGATTTGATTAGCTTTTGCTAAGAGCTTTCACCAAGCTCAGTATGGAGTTATCGTAACCAAAGAGTTTGGGATTTGAACTCCTGAATGTACTTCTGTATGTATTTCTGTATATATTTCTGTATATATTTCTGTATATATTTCAGTGTATGTTGGTTGCCTGAGGGCATGTGCTCAAAATGCGAGATTTTGAGTCGTTTTGCATATGGACTTCTATATTTAGGATTATGACTTTAGGGAGGTCCTATTTCGAGACTTGCTGTCTCATATAGTTATGTTAGGAATGTTTCCTTGAATGTTAGTTGCGCGCGGACTAATCATTCTGTTCTTAGTGAACATTGCTTTTTGAAGCAGGATCATTCAGTTTGGTGAATTTTAGCTTTTATAGCTATTCACTGTGTTTAGAGTGAATTTTAGCTTTTATAGCTATTCACTGTGCCTATAGTGGTATTGTTAGCTTTTATAGCTGCTCACTATGTTAATGGCGAGATTGTTCTTTTAGAACGCAGACTTTGTGTAGTCGAGGACTATTTACAGAGTGTTTTCTTGGCGAGGAGCCGAGGTTTTTTCTGGCGATATACCAGAATGTTTTCTTGGCGAGGAGCCGAGGTTTTTTCTGGCGATATACCAGAATGTTTTCTTGGCGAGGAGCCGAGGTTTTTTCTGGCGATATACCATAGTGTTTAGTTGGCGATAAGCTGACGTGTTCCCTGGCGATTTTTGCATGTCTGGATGTCTCAGGACGTCGACATTGCGCGATGTAGAGTTTTCCCTAGCGATTTTAGCATGTCTAGATGTCTTAGGACGTCGACATTGCGCGATAGAGTGCGATTATTTTCCGAGTGCGACTAGTAGTGATACTAGATTTAGAATGTTCTCTTAGTGATGAGCTAGAGCATTGAGGGCGATTTTTCCCGAGCGTTTGTCTGGATATTTATCCAGATATTTTTTTTTTTGGCTTTGTGCGAAATGGTCTGACAAGATTTTTTTTTAGTGTAAGTGTTTGCACTAGAATCAGTTTTTTATTTTTCTTTATTTAAGAATTTTTCTAAATTTCTTTTGCTGACATAAAAAATTTTCAGACAATCCTTAAAATATTTTAAGGGTGGTGTTCATATTTTATTTCAGTTCACTTTTTTGATTTAGACAAGAGTCTAGACAAAGTTAAATTTTTTTTTGTTTTGGTAACAATAACAGAGCTGATTCTTTTATATAAGAAGGCCGCGATTGTTACTTTGAACAGGTATTTCCTATGTTCATGCAAGGATTTTTATTTACTTTTTGATGTACTCAACCTTAGTGCTTAATTAATTTAAGTCTAGTTATAAGATTCTTGTGTACATGCAAAGATTTTTATTTGGTTTTCATTGTACTTAATATTAGTGCTTAATTGAATTAAGTCTAGTAGTAAGGTCCGAAGTTTGTAATTTTGTTTTAAGTTCTGACCTTAGTATTAAGTGATAGTGTACCCCTTTGTACCTTTTCATAAGTAGCCTAAGTTTAATAGACTAGTGTAGTCTATTTCTTGTTGGAAGGGGGTAAATGTAACATTCATTCATTTTTTCCTAGATTTTAAGACCATGTAATGTTACTGATTTTTCCATTTCAAATTGTACTTATTTTCATTTTTGTATCGAACGGTATATTAAACAGAGATTTCAAGACGTTCGGTATATACTGTGTTGTGCGGGTTCCGGACCGAACCTACCGCCAGGCCGCGATTGGTGAAATGTTTGATCCGCAGTTTTGATTGGAGCGTCATGATATTACAGGCAAAAGTCGCACGATTATTTAAGGCTCCGCAGAGTTTGAATCGAGGTTGTTTTCTATCGAGCCGCAGCCGAGCTACTTTCCATCTGGTCGCCAAGTAGGCTTCCTTCGACTGAACTAAAAAAAATAAAGCTCAGAACAACCAACATGAGAGCTAAATAAAAGTACCAGTTTCTTAAATAAAAGCCGTAGTAGGCTTTCTAAGTGTTTGATAAGAAAAAAAGTGTGAAATCGGGCGTAGTCCATCAAAACAGGAATAAGAACAGTAAGTTACCCAAAATAGACTTATTCCAGAGTAGTGCCTTAACTGCAAAAGAGACTTAAAAGTGAAGTGTAAAGCACGATTTTTCGCCTTCGGGGGTTATAATAGTTTAAAATTTAGATGTAACAACAACTAGTTAGGCTAGAATTTCTTTTGGTAAAACTGCAAGGTTAGAACTTTTTATTTTTAAAAAAAACATGAATAAATTCTCTTTTTTTGTTGATTAAAGCTAGTGTCTCACTGAATACCTATCCTACTTTTCAGGGCAAGAACGGCTGTACCAAACTGATTTTTTTTTGTTTACCAACAATACTTTCTTTCAGCATTTTTCCATTTTTTTAGCTGAAGTTAGATCCTTTCTATTTTAAAATGGATGGTGCCCAAAATTTTGTACAGCTAAAGCCTTTTAAAAAAAATAGAAATTAATTCCAAAAAGACGTAAGAAAATTATCTCTTACCCATATCTCTCTACCAAGGAAAACTGAGCTAGTGTGTGTTTAATTTCTTTAGTTCTTTTAAAATCAGGGTTCACTCAATTCAGTATCGGAAATTAAAGCGGGTAAGTTCGAGGGTACAAAAAAAAGATGCCACAAACTGAGGACAATTTTTCAAAAGTTACAATATATATATATATATATATATATATATATATATATATATATATATATACATATATATATATATATATATATATATATATATATATATATATATATATATATATATATATATATATATATATATATATATATATATATATATATATATATATATATATATATATATATATATATATATATATATATATATATATATATATATATATATATATATATATATATATATATATATATATATATATATATATATATATATATATATATATATATATATATATATATATATATATATATATATATATATAAATATATATATATATATATATATATATATATATATATATATATATATATATATATATATATATATATATATATATATATATATATATATATATATATATATATATATATATATATATATATATATATATATATATATATATATATATATATATATATATATATATATATATATATATATATATATATATATATATATACATATATATATATATATATATATATATATATATATATATATATATATATATATATATATATATATATATACATAAACTTTATATGACATTTAAAGAATAGGTTCTAACTTATATAGTACGATTATTTTTAGAATATCTTTGCAAAATATGGAATAACCAGAACTAACAAATATCTAGAAGGATTTCCAGATTATTTACAAAACAACGATGTTGTCTATGTAGACCTATGATTATAAATTTTTTTTGGGAATTCGGGTGGTGTGATTCATATCTAAGATATATATATATATATATATATATATATATATATATATCTTAGATATGAATCACAAAAAATCTGTAATCATAGGTCTAGCAGATAGAGCAATAAAACTTTCTGACATAGAATTCGGAAAGAGCGCGATAACCAAAGCTAAAGAAGCATCGACATTTAATAAATATCCGATGTATCTTATAAATAAAATAAAATAGAGTCACCTATAATAGTCTCAAGTTGAACCTCATTACAAAAACTTTTTAATAAATGATGAAATTGAGAGTAAATTAAAAGATAGTATTCTGTTTTGAAAAATAAATAATTTAATATCATTCATTTAAACAGACTTGCTACAATTACTTCAGCCATATAAGTTATACTATTAACGTAGACCTTTAGAATCTGTTAGGCTGATGCGACAATTCATTCTACTGCTCGATTATTCTGTTATTATAAAATTTAAGTTTTCACAGAAAATCCATAAGTCCAAAGCTTTACTTGATTATTTCCTTAAAATATAGCTAGTGGTTGCGTGAGTAATATCATAAAGTTGTTAAGTGTGCTACAATTTACTTTTATTGAATGATCTTTATTTGTTGATTACGTTAAAGTAAATCTAGGCAGAAATACATTTGACTTCACTAATGTTTGTCTAGACTTACAAACCATTGTTTTCAATAATTTTATTAATTTATAATATTTAAATATTATTGTTTGACTTTTCTTTAATCCCTCATTAAAATTTTGGACAATTAATTTTAAGGCATCAGTGATATTATTTACAATAGGCAGCATCATCATATTTTATTATGCTTACCTTTCCGAACGATTTATTCTTATATTACACAGAGTGGATTCCAGCTATTTAAAATACTACTGTTTTTTAACCTAGTCACCAAATATTTTAGGTCTAATAAGTGTTAACTCACAAATGTTTTTGATCTAAAAAATGTTATCAGCTAGAAAATTAAATTGAAAGGTTGTAGTTAAACGAACCAATAAATTATTTAAATTCTTAAAATACTTGTTGATATTAAAATACGATATGTAACCAGAACTAAAATGAACTAAAGGAAAAAACTCGCGCCTTAGCGAATACTTTAATGTTAAACGGTTAATAATTTAGTTTTAAGATACTTTTTAATCTAGCCTATAATTTTCTAACTATTTCTATTGTTATCAATATATACTCGTAAAAGAGTACTAAACCCATACCAAGACAATTCGGCTATTAAAACCTTATACATATTTTTTAATTTATAAATATTACGGTAGTAGCAGGAGTCAAGAGTTAAAACTGAACAAATAGCTTGGAGAGAAAACTAGCAGGAAAACTGATCATTAAATTGCAGCAATAAAACTGGTAACTATCTGATGGTTTTACTTGCCACCCTAAACTTGTTTTTAAATTTGTATCCTGAAACTGTATCTAAACTTTATTTTAAAATGGGAACATTAAACCCTACAAAACAATGTATTATATCATTTGAATGTGTTTTTATCTTTTTAAATTATTTTACCTTACTGAATTTACAATCTGGTCCCAAGAACATCCCGTCGACTAGCATTTTGCGAATAAAAAAACGAGAACGGTTTATTGAAAAAATGACGAATTTAAAAAAAAAAACGAAGCAGTGAAAAAGAAAATCTGGAAGTTACCTAATGAAATTAGCTTCACATCAAAAGTTGGAAAGTACTTAATTTTGGCATTAAAGGGACAACAAAAAGGATTCCATCACATTCTAATGAGAGGCTGACCGGTTAGATAGAAGAACCTAAATGATAAAGTGAAAGGTTGTTGATGTTAACTCGTGCAGTGCATTTACAAGTATAGATAAATAATAAGATTAAATAGAAATAATGAGTAAATAAGGTAAACTATCGCTATGAAGTCAGATTCACTAGTTACTCTATTCCAGAGCTATAAATCACAAAAAAGGAATAAATAAAAAATCAAACAGAAGAATATTAAAACATAACTTAACTGAAACATATCTGCTATTGATAACAAGAGGCCAAATTGCAGTTTTGTTCGTGAAATAAAAACCGCGCTGGAAACCTTATAATGATTTAAATGCTAAATTTTCACCATTCATTTAAAGACCATATAGCGTTATGCACAGTAGATAAATTGTGAAAGATAAACTCTATAACACTAAACATCGGAGACACCGACAAATAAAATCTGAAAATTCTACAGAATAATTTTGCCAGATTTGAACCGGGCTCAAAATTATTTTTTTTGATGGGTCTAGCACACGTGCTGCAGGGAGATCCCTAAAGCGCTACAGGAGCGACACGTGTGCGGAAAAAGCGATTCACGTTGTTCTTGAATCGCTGTAAATTGTACTCGGTGGGAAACACAGTCCTGGGCAAATTATTCCAAAGGGATGATGTTCTCCATATAAAAGACTGCTTGAAAAGCGTTGTATGAGGAGTAACAAGCTGAACCTCATACGGATGTGAAGTATCAGCGCGACGTTTATTTCTAACATACACCGCTCTGGGAGGAGTTAAACGGGCCACATCCTCTGAACACTTTCCATGAATTTAATCATTTACCTCTGACATTCAACCAATATAACTTGATGAGACTCAAGTATAGACGATATAGAGTGTATCTACTTAATCTCTTTCATGTAATTAGATACATAATTAAGTAATCTTAAAACAGAAAATCTGACTGCTTATTTAATTATTCTTAATCCTAATGAAACCATTTAAATATTTTTTTTAGAATTTGGAAACACTTGCTCATCAATTTAATCTTTATTTAAATTAATCTATCTAGTAATTTATAGACGTATATCATCTAATCTAAATCCAACAATAATAATAATAAAACAAGTTTCAAATGTATCTACCCTGGACAGGATTAAAAAGATAATTAATTACCAATTAAAATTCCACCCATTTAACCCAATTGGTATGTTACCGCCATTTTTGGTTTCTTATTTATTTTCATCTTTAGCAATGATTCTCCAACTTTTTTAAGCGTGGCCCTTGGGGGTTTGAAAAATATTTTTTATAAAGTATTAATTACACACGCACACACAAAAAAATATCTTGTACTAGACATGTGACAGTTCATTTTTCTATGCATTTTATCTGCTGAATTCAAATTTGATATTGGTTTTAACAGATTGGGTCAAAAAAGTGGTTATAATCCAAAAAATTATTAAATTATTTCTTAAAGAGTGACCGCAAAATTAGCCCGTTTTTGCAACCTCCATAACTGTGAGACAAAAAAAGAAAACGTAACGTAAAAGGTCTTAATTTAAAGCTGTGCAATGGGAATCGGTGCATATAAGTTTGTAGTGTGGAGGATAACTGCCTTAAGGCTTCAGATAGAGGAGTCAATAAATAACCTCCGATCAATACTTTTGTAACAATCAGGTTTTAATGCATCCATTAATCCTTGAACGTTGTAATAATACCCAAGTGAACAGTCTTTATCGTTGGTAAAATACTGTCGAAATTCTATGTCTATCACGATAATGAGTAACCTCATGATTTATGAGATCCCTTTCCTTCAACAACGACGCAAGATACTCGACACCATCTTTAGGCAACTCCAAATCGTCTTTCGAAACTCTTTTAATCTCTATATTACTTGAACGATACTCTTCATCAGTTTATTCAATATAATTCTCAACGGCAACTTCTGAATCCTCAGCAGTTTCTTCTAAATTATCATTGATCTCCATTTGTGCGGAGGAAATATGGTCATTATTTCCGTCATCAAGTAATGTTGATATCACAGGTATCGTTAAAGTTGAAACATCAGCATATGAGAAAGTGGACTTTTTATAGTTGTTTATTCCACTAAGATTAGTTTGACAAAAATAACAATCTTCTTTACTCTGTGGTTCCTTCCATATAGTGGTTACAACTATGCCAAAACTCGATCGATTATTCTTACCGCGCCTCAACATTGTATAACAAGAGCCACATATTTTCTTTGGTACCCAAGAGACATTTAAATTGGCCATTTCAAATCCAAAGCACATTTTGTGAAGATTTTTTATAGTTTCCGTGATATTTCTACGGTGGCTCGCAACTTCATATTTAGCGCAAATATAGCAAATTGAACATGAATCTTTATGACAAATATCAGCTGAAGTTAAAGCATTAGAGATCTAATTTATTGTCGGATTAGATCCTATATTAGGCAAGTTAACCACCAATATAGAGCTGCGGTCGTATGATGACGACGCCTGCGGACCCGCTTGCTCACCCTGACCAGCCACCGATACTGGACTTCTGATATCCTGCATAGCAAAATTCTTACCTCTATTTGCTATGACGGCATATCAACCTTACCCAGGAACTTTGCCGAAACAAGTCCTTTAGGATACGAATGACGCATAGCACACCAAAATTGAGGTAACGATTTTTCCTGAAATAAATAACGCGCTGAAGAGTCACTTCGCACCTTGAAAAATTCATCCTGTTCTTCATCGAGATTGTTGGTAACATCCAAAGATACGTGAAATGGGTTTCGAATTAATGCAGCTTCTTGTTCAGAAAACTCCAGGAAATAACGGTGTATTTCAGAATCAAGTACTTGAAGCTGGTTATTAATTTTTTCTCTTAGATTATCTACAGTTCCCGTCTCTAATTCTTCAGTCTTGGTGCAAAGGTGTTCAAACATAGTAATGTTTCCAAGATTTATTTTACTGCTCCAGTTTTGCAGCTTTAATACGATATTATCTCTCAAGTGAATAATGTGCGTTTCCTTACGCTGCAGTTTTAAATTTAGCTTGTTTAGCTGATCTAAGATAACAGATAAATAAGCTGCTCTTTGGATCCAGGTCTCATCGTTAAAGTGTATCATAAATACATGTTTTCCTTTCATTTCTAAGAACTGTTTTATTTTGTTTTTCAATTCGAAGACTCTGCCAATAACATTTCCTTCTGAAAACCAACGAATAGTAGTGTAGAAAAGAAGACATACGAGTATTGAGAGCACTAGATTCTATATAATTGACAATTGTCACCAAAGAGTCGAGCACTTCTTGCAAAGGTTTTGGAAGAGACTTGGTAGCAAGGGAAAATCATACAATGCAGTCCCTTTGCTTGGGGAGCAAGCTCTTTATTTTTTGAGTGAAAGCTCGACCTCGATCCAAGCATGGCTGGTGCTCCATCGGTACATACTCTACACAAGTTTTTTCTTTGTAAGTCATTACTTTTAAAGAATAAACTTATCTTCATGACGTCTTCACCTTTCGTAGTAGTTTTTAATGCTTTACAAAACAGAAACTCCTCTTTGATGCCCTCCAAGTGAATATATCTCAGGAAAACGGGTAAATAGGAACATGAACTTACATCGGTAAACTCGAAGGAAAATAGAGGAGATGCCTTTATTTAAGATAAAAATTATTACATCCCGTCTATGGACATATCTGAAATGCATCTCTGAATTGTGTTATTGGACAAGGATATATTATGCATTTTAATCTCACTCGCTTCTCCAAGAATTAGCTTAACCGACTTTAATAAGCAAGGTTTAATGAGAGTTTCTGCAATTGTATGGGTTTTTTATTTTTTGCAATTTCCACAGCAATTTGATATGATGCCTGAACTATAGCTTGCTTTGTTGTTGAAACGTCGCTGTAAAATCTAACTTTTGTTTTTTTTTCAAGGTAGCCTCATGCCGTTTAAAAAAGTCCAAGTGTTTTTAAATATGTTTGGAATGCTTTATTTCTAAATGACCTTTGAGCTTTGAGGGTTTCATAGATTCAGCACTAAGAACAGCACTGGATAAAATACACTGTGGCTTCTCTATGCCGTTATTAATAACAGTTGAAAATCTAAATTTTAAATAGTTCTTCAAATATTTCCTTTTTTTCTCCATGATGTTGATATCTGAAAAATAAAATACCCGAAATAATTTTAAAAAATGTTTAAAATTTTTAAATTAACTTTATTTAATTTTTTTTTGCCTACCAAAACGGTAAATAATAGAAGAGTGTGTTTCTAGGCGTGCCTATCGAAGAAAAGAATTGTGACGAGCTATCCTAGTATTGTACCGTTTTTCAGATCAAACAAGACACTAACTAACAACGAACTATTTATATACAAACGACAAAAAAAACACTGTAACGATTTGACACTAGGTAACAAGTTTATTGAGCGAGAAAATTTATCTGTACATTTATATTGATATTCGAAAGTTTAAAATGGCGGCTGAATAACTGAAGATTGTCCCCTACGGCTTTGCTCGTTACTTATATATCAGTTGGGAGCACTTTCCCGATTATTCTCAGCTTGCCGGAACGTCAAGCTGTCCGTCTCGAAACTTCTTTCTTTTACACGTTTCTTCGAGAGGCGATGGATTGTCGCGATCGCTGCGGACTACCTGGTTAGTTCGCTCCAGTCGGATTTTGCTAGGTAAAAGGAGAGGTGCGTACGCCAACCATCCACTGATTACGTCGCATATCTCGTGTGTTGCCAAGCATAAATAAATTATTGAAATTTTATCACCTACCTTTAAATTTTAAAATTTAATTTTGGTTTTTAAAATTAATAACCGGCGTCCGCCCAAAAAAGTCAAGGCGACCCACCAGTTGAGAACCAACGGTCTATAGGGATTTACTTGCAATAAATTTAACCATCTTTTTATATATAGAAAAACAAAAAACAAAAAAACTGGTAAAGTGATTTACCTTGTATCTCCCTTGCACAGTGAATTGCAAGATATATAAGGAATCTGATGTTCTTACTAAAGGATGGGCATTACTAAATAATATTTTCAGAAAGAAAATACCACCCTACGGTGAGATGTTAGTCACAAAATATTGGAAACTACTCCCATGTCTCAATTCCTTTATAACGCTGAACTAAACAATTAATTGAGTTATGTATAAAATTAGAATAATCTAACCAAAACAAGCAAAAAAGTGAAATGGTATTTTTGAAGGTTGAGATACAACTATTAGATCTCACCTAACCTTATATACCTGACTAAAAATAATGATAATCAAAATCTGTTCATTTTTTCAAGCAAATACAAGAAAAAATCCTATTATTATATTGAGGCTTTATAAAATTTATCAACTTCCTCGCTCCTTTAAAGGCATATTGCTCAAAAACTACAGGTTTTATCCCGCTGCAAGTACTATAAAAGACCGACAAAAATTAGAAAGTATATTCTTCGTAATATAGATTCTTTCAAATGGAGTGATTTTATTACGAATACAATACTTCCCTTAGCGACGGCTTTTTGCATTTAAAAAAATGAATACATACTGTATATTCTCACTAAAAAATAATGAATGATACGTATGTTATAGTGAGATATTCCCAAAAAAATGGCCCTAGATTACTCCACAGAAGCCTATTTCTGTTAAAATGAAAATTTATCTACTCAAAAAATAACACATTTTTCAGATTTAACACGATCTATACGAAGCAGCTCTAACTAACCTAAACTAAGCCCCTCACCCACCACTTTAACCCTTCATATGCTTAGTAATAAATAATTGAAAATAATGAAAAAATAATACCAAAATTCCTTCACCATAAGAAACTTAGGAATCATTCTAATCTCCTTGCCACTATATCAACCAAAACATAGGACAAATCTTCTTATGTTAAAAGAATGGAAAATATTTAAAATGTATTAACACCCACCCCTTTTACCCACGTCTCCTAAAGTAATATAGCTCAAAATCCAGGGATTTTATTCCTACGTTACTAATAAGGCGAGTACAAAATTGGAATTCAATGCCTTAATTCATTCGAAAGTTATCGTGCCAATAGGCAAACCGAAAAAACAGACAAACCAATGAAAAGGACAGACTATATTTTTCGTGATCTAGGGATATTAACACGTGAAAACATGTAGTATGAATTTTTTACGAATACAATACCTTTCTTTAGCAAGAGAAATAAAAAAAAGAAAAAACCTTAAACATGTTCTTTTTTCAGTCATGTTAAAATTCAAGATTGTTCATTTAAAGTAACGCGAATATTCCCTCTGGTTTTGTACACTTACCATTGTATTTGAATAAAGAAAAATTCAATATTTAGAACTCTATGTATAATTAAATGTATTTGAAAAGAGTAGCCAAGAACAAATTAACAGCATTAAATCATTTTTTCAGTATAATCCTAATCTACAAAAATTTTAAACCATGTTTATAACAACTTATGCTCTAAACCTTTTATTTTATTTTTAACCTGTTTTCACAAATGCACAATATTTACTGATGGTGGAAAATGTCTGTGTGGTAGAAATAAATTAAAATACTTTTATTTGCAGAACAAATATATAAAACAAGTTATAAAATTGTACAGGGTGAGTCAACGATAGAGTAAAGTTCATTACATCATTTGTTTCGAGAATGACGAAAAAATGTTAAATACAATAGTTTTAGGGAATATTAAGGTGCACAGTTTAAAATTATTTTTGAGTATACAGGGTACTTCAAAAAAATGTGGCCGATATAACATATGTTTTTTTTTTAAATATAACATCCTATTTTCTAATTTATTTTAAAATTCTGCATAAAATTTTATAACTTTTTTATTAATAATGTTATATACCTAAACCTAGTAGTTTTTCTAATATTTCAATTCTTTTAAAAAAATACTAGTTTTCAGTTTTATAAAAAAAATGCCAGTAGCGCCATTGTTTCTGAAGATGGAATACTCATAATTGGTACGAGCGTTCTATAAAGATGAAAAAAAGATATATGTACAGACATTTGAGTCAGATGCTACAGGGCGTTCAGAATAAATTTATACATTTCGACTATTTTAAATTGAAAAATCACAAATTTTTTAAATGGCACAATCTGTATATTATTATTTTTTCTGATAGATTTTATAACACCTTCCAACTATTATTAAGTATGTCATATACCTATTTCTAACAGTTTTCGATTTATTTTGAATTTTACAATTTTACCCTTGTTTTTACTACACTTACGCTATAACATCATAGGTGCCGAGACAAAACAAAAATGTAGGCATTGTCAAATTTTGACATGTCTATTAAGCAAGTAAAAATAGTTTAATTTGTTGTAGTAAGTGACGTATAAAGGTAATAGTTATGAATTTTCCTAAAAATGAATTAATTGATATGGTTTATATAATGGGCGAGGCGGGAAAAAATTGGCTTTTGGCAGTAAGGCTTTACGTAGCGAAGTACCCTAACAGACGTATACCATCTAGAAAATCTTTTCAGTGCTTAATGGAACGGTTTGATCGCAGTGGTAGCGTTGAGTATACGAAACGGAAAGTAGTAAACGAGAATGCTACCAATGAGGAAAAAGAAATGGAGATTTTACTTCAGCCGTTAACTAGCTGACTTATCTGACACATCCCAATCTAGGTCTAATAGCTACACGAGAAAATACAAGTCTCATCCCTTTCGTATGGAACTACACCAAGAACTTCAAGACCGTGATTTTGAACGACGAGTAAATTTTTGTAGCACCGTGAACAGAGAAATAGCGGCCGATCCAAATTTTTTTATCCAAAATAATGTTTTCTGATGAAGCTACTTTTCGCAGAAATGGAGCAGTTAACAGCCATAACATGCATTATTATTCAACAGTTAATCCATTTTGGGTCCGGGAAGTCTAAAACCAAAACCATTGGTCGCTTAATGTACGGTGTGGAATATTGAATTTTCGAGTTATTGGTCCATATTTTTTCCACGAACCGCTTAACGGGCCTAGATATCTAAATTTTTTGCAAAACGAATTATCCCAGCTTCTTGAAGAAGTTGATAACTTTGAAAGGGAATAAATGTGGATTCAGTAAGATGGATCTCCTGCTCTTTACCACCGGGAAGTTCGGGAATTTTTAAACGATGGTTACCCACAAAAATGGATCGGTGGCGATGGATTAATTCAGTAGCCCCCTCGATAATGTGACTTAACACCTTTAGACTTCTTTTTGTGGGGCTACATTAAAGATCGTGTTTATGTGAATCCCCCTACAACACCAGTAGATATGGAAAATAGGATATGAGATGCGTGCAGGACAATAACGCCCTTTATGCTAAGGAAAGTAAAGGAAAATATAGTAAAACGACTTAACATGTGTACACGGGCATATTCTTGAACATTTATACGTCATAATAATTAATCATTAGATAAGTTAAACGATATTAAAATAATTATTAACTATTTGTTTATGTTTTCACAATAGCGTAAGTGTATTAAAAACGAGAGTAAAAATTGAAAAATTCAAAATAAATCGAAAACTTTTAGAAATAGGTATATGACATACTTAATAAAAGTTGGAGGGTTTTGTAAAATCTATCAGAAAAAATAATAATATACAGGGTGTGCGGTTTAAAAAATTTAAGATTTTTCAATTTAAAATAGTCAAAATGCATAAATTTATTTTGAACACCCTGTAGCATCTAACTCAAATTTCTTTACGCATATCTTTTTTCTTCAGCTTTATAGAACAGTCGTACCAATTATGAGTATTCCACCTTCAGAAACAATGGCGCTACTGGCAATTTTTTACAAAACTGAATACTAGTATTTTTTTTTTTTAATTGAAATGTAGGAAAACTACTAGGTTTAGGTATATAACATTATTAATAAAAAAAAAATTTTACGCAAAATTTAAAAATAAATTAGAAAATAGGATGTTCCATTCTGTATACTTAAAAATAATTTTAAACTGTGCACCTTAACATTCCCTAAAACTATTCTATTTAACATTTCTTCGTCATTCTCGAAACAAATGAGATAATGAACTTTACTCTATCGTTGACTCACCCTGTACAGGACATTTTTAAACTTTTTACTTTTAACCATAAAATTTTCTTAAATATATGCTTGTAATTATAGGTTTTTCTACTGGTTTTATAAAGTTTTTATACTTCCTTCTTATAGGTTAGACAGTTTAAATAAGATAAATCCATTTTAATATTAGGTATTCCCCATGCACCCTTCTGATAAATGATCTCAGCTTTAGCCTTGATTACTTATTGTTTGCTGACTATCTCATCATTTATACTACCATTTCTTCTATAAATGGCTACTAATTTCTCTAGAATAATATCGAACTGTTAGTGGCTATATCATTTACTACATGGAAACGTCGACGATATGCTCTTATTACCTACCTAATTTGAAATATTCTAATTAATTTTATCTTATTTTATGAAGAAATTTATTATAACTACTTCCTCGTTTTGTACCCATTATCATGTTTCTCTACTAATAACTTTCTCTGCTTACATAATGTGTAAATACCCTCTCTTTAGTACTAACTGAAAGCAACAAAATTCTTGGTGGGTTTTGCTACCAAAACAGTTTCTCATAGGATATTGGGAAACAAACTCTAATCTTAGATTGATTTCTATTTAATCTATCATATTTTTTCTACAGCCTTAAGAAACTATCAGTATTTTCCCACTAATGCCAGGGCGCAAGGTAATACTTTTTTATTGACAATATTTTTTAATGTTAGTTTACACATATTTCCAAAATTGATATTATTTTAAAGACCGACAAATAACCCGCCCTAATCTTATGGAAATTGGATCCCGGTCAAATCGGCTGAAAATGTAGTATGTTTTACTTCAAGCCATTCTGATCAAAAGTCTCCAATGGACAGATTAGGCGTTATCGAGCGTGGAATTAGTAAAAAAATCGCTGAAAAAGTGATATTTTTGCGTTTTTTTAAGGACTTATTTTGACTAAAACATGATTTTACGAAAAATTTCAAAGAGATTATATGTTTTTTGGGTTGCTAATCATGAATATTATAATTATTTTGACCCATTTCGCTCCTATTTTCGAATATTGACATTTTTGTTTGATTTAATTAGTCTAGAACGAACGAAAAATTCTAAAGGAATTTTATGTTTTTTGAGTTAATAATTATGAATATAATAATTCGAATAGCGTTTATTTTTGGTTATTTTCTGAATATAATTAGTTTAGAATTTATAAAAGTTACACTTAATCTTGGACAACTTTAAGGAAATTGTTAAGAAATAATAGTGTAAGTTGTATCACTTATAATTAAGGAGCAAAATCCAAAAATGAACAAAAATGGATGTTATTCGACAATAGGATCAAATTGAGTTTAAATAATCACTATACTCGTAATTAACGTCTCAAAATTGGAATTTATTATAAAAATATGTTCTAGTCTAATTAAATCCAGAAAAGGGCCAAAAGTTGGCCACAAATATACGCTATTGGAACATAGGATTAAATTGGTTCAAAAACACAAAGTTTCTTTAGAATTAGAAGACTCCGGAAATCGCCAGTATTCGAAAGTAGGAGCGAAATGGGTCAAAATAATTATTATATTCATAATTAGCAACCCAAAAAATATATAATCCCGTTGGAATTTTTCGTAAAATCATGTTCTGGTCACAATAAGTCACACAAAAACGCAAGAATGGCATTTTCTCAGCGGCTTTTTAACTAACTCCAAACTCGATAATTCCTAATCCATTTTTAGACAGCTCCATGGAGAATTTTGATCAAAATGGCTTGACGTATAACATACTACATTTTCAGGCAATTTGACCGGGATCCAATTTCCATAAGATTAGTGCGGGGTTCTATATAGGAAACAAGAATGTGTGAAATAAAGAAATTAGTTAATTAGAATACGGTATAAGCAGAAGCAAAGATAAATTAAGTAAGATATTGTAAGGCAATGCCAGCAAAACGGTTGAAAAAATCTAATAGTAATACAGATAATTCTAACCATTAGGCTTTACAACAGGCCCTCCGGCAATGCCCGAGGTACGAGGAAGCGAATACAACATGTTTGTACTGTGACTCAAAGAAAATTGTTTTGGATTAGCTGTAAAAATTGTAAAAAATTTAGAGTGAATAAAGGATTTTTGAAATTGAAAAAAAAAATGGTTAGGGTGCAGAAGGTCCCGGGTTCTAATCCCGACAGATCGGCATATTTATTTATTATTTTTATTTAAGTATAATTAGCTTAGCCACATACATAGGTAATAGTTGTTTGTAGAAATGCAATAACGTCCGTGGCAGCACTACCGCGTATATTTTGGGTGCTTGGGCAACGTTGACTGGTATTACGACACCTCGCCGATATTTTTAGGATATAAAAAAGAGTAAATTCCTACTAAGGCAATAAAAAATAATTTTTTTTCTATTTTCTATTATTTACAATATAACAATTAATTGTACAATCACTACATAAACTAATATTTTTTCCTGAATACTTTAAATCGAGATATAGAAGCTAACTAGCCTTTTATTTCTGAAATAAATGGGGCAACATGTAAGTACGAAAGTTTACAGCTTAGAATCTTATTCAAATTTTTATTTGATTACTGATTAAATCCTCCACATATCATTTAACAACAGATTTATCGCCTCCTTTATTGGCAAGAAGTGTATTTGACGTTCTCCGAAAGCATTGCCCATTGGAATTTGATGATTTCTGGGAATATGTTACTTGCTCATCTATTCCTTAACTTAAATTAATTTCACTAAGTTAATCCTTTTTAATTTTGATAGTTCAAAAACAAACGTCTGCTATTTCTATGGTTTAGACGAAGACCAGCTTATTTTTGGTGAAGCTTGATACAATCTAACTTGAGAACTGTAAAGATTCGTTGTATGTTAGTTTTTGTGCTTTATAACTTTCACAATTAAAACAAATTCTTATATATTATCAACAGTCATTTTAGTGAGTTCTTTACAATGCTAAGCACCAAAAATATTCATATTTAAGACAATCTAAAACCTGGAAAAATTTTGAGAATATGCATTATATTTAACAATAATTAAAAATTTTACCCTAACTATTAAATTGACGTTTAATATGTTCTATATTATAAACTAATTCATTTGCTCTGGAGGTAAGATCTTAGACTTTTTAACATAGTTCCTAGCTGACATTTATCTCAAATATAGAACCAATTTAGTAAATTTTTAATAATCATGTTGTCGTTAACATCAACTGTCAGTTTTGGCATATAGTATACTCATCATAATGTAGAAGGTATAACTTTGTTCGACACATTCCTTATTTTATTAATATCACACGTGTCTTTGAATTATTGATATATATTTTCATATTTCCACTCGAATTTGTTCACAAAAAAATTTCAAATAACTGAATATTTGGTGGTGTATGGCTAAGCTTAGCGTCACTCAAAAAAATTTCTATTATTTTACAATTAAAATAGTTGGCACTAAATTCAAGAACCGGTGCAAATGTTACTTCACAATTTTGTTGTTAAACTATGTAAACAAACTTAATTGCTTCTATAGAACATTTTAGTTAAAAAAAAAAAAAATTTGCTTTATTTTACAATAAATTAACTATTTCTCATAATATGTATATTAAAACACAACGGTTGTAGAGAAAATAATGATTGCTGCTCTTGCGTGAAATCTCTCTTGAGTTTCCGAATGATTTGGTGTTTCACTCACGACCACCAAGATAGTATTTCTCACACTCACTTTTGCATTAAAAATATCAATAAATAAAATTTTAGCTATTATAAAGGGTGTTATGAAATAATTCAATGTTTTGAAATTTGTGATTCCTTGGGGTAAGTTACAAGAGAAAGTTTAATTAACGAAAACACAATATAACAATATTATAACTGCCCAGGTCCGAGTCAATTGTATTTTTGATGTGTCTGTATATGGCAACCATTGGCGTACATTCTGCAAAATCTTCTGGGTTAATATTCTCATTAGGTATAGAAACACGCAATGTTGTTTAGAAATTTTAACGGTTCAAATATTCTAACCGATTTTCATAACATCCTGTACATATATTAAATTATATGCGTGATTATTTTATATATACTTTGTAGCGTATCCAGGAAATTTTTACCGCCGTTTATGGGCTCCTCTGATATAAACGCAATTTACTATATTTTTTAAACGGAAGAAAATATATTATACAGTATATTTCTAACTTAAGGGTTTTTCCCGTTGCAGATTTTAACAAAATAATTAACCATAATCTCATGTAAAACAGTTGAATATTAAAGCGTAGACAAGAGGCACACGCATTTTCAGATAATAACAATGTAGGTGGCCTTTGAGACTAAATATGTATGTGGTTTGCTAGAATTTTCCTTTAATACTTATTAAGACAAAAGTTTACTTATTTGTTTAGACAGTTAGTTGAAATTCGAATTTGCTTGTCCTTGTATTCATAAATTAGCGATTTTCTTTTGCAAACACCTTTTACAATAACATAATAATGATAATTATTCTATGAAAGTGGTTTTTAAAGTTGTTTACTTAGCCATAAAAATGATGTTATATTAGAAAAACCAGGCCAAATTACTGCCGCTGTTTTCAGGACTTTGAAGAAACTTTTGTTTGTTGCGTTTTGCAGTTTTAACAATTTTTTTCTCCCAAAAAATGATTCATTTGAAACATCACAGAGTAATACAGTTTCCCACTAAAGAGGGAAATCGATCAAAATTATTCATGAAAGAATGTCCCAGGTGTACGTTACCTTATTTTCCAGTAAGATTTTGGTCTCAATAGTTTCGATGGGGCAGAAACTGAATTCAGAATAACCTCAGATCAAAAAACCCGATTGCAGCAAGAATTGAGGAAACCATTAAGCTTGTTAAGGGATTCTTGCCTTCAGACCGATGAATGAAGATCCCAGTGCTTACTAAAGAAGAGATTAGATTATGCTTGAAAATTTCGGGATCAAATGATTTCTGCACGATGGATATTCAAACTCCTTATACCAGGGAAAAAAAACTGGTGAGAAAAGAAATTTTTTAAGAACTTTAGAGCTCAGTGAGAGATATTGTTCGTGTATTTTCCCAGGCGACGAGACTTGAGTGTTCTCTGGAAGCCCTCCCAAGAAGCAAGGTATCTAATGACTCTCTACTTCCAAAAAAGGCGAAAAGTTATCATCATCTTCTGGAAAGTTGATGGCAACTATCGTTCTAATTCATGGAGAACTAAAACTTTGCTATTGTACGCCAATTGCACACAATGCCTGCACAGTTCATGTCATTCAATCACATATACTCTGTAGCCCTGACTTAGCCCTTGCGGCTTGTTTTTTTTGTTTGTTTGTTCCAATATCTCTCAGCGTCAGATACCGAAAATCTTCGCCAGATATTAAGCTGCAAACGAGGTTCAAACAAAATAATGTTTTTGGATGAAATATTGGATGGCTTAAGAAACAATGCAATAAGTGTACTAGAGGACATCGTAGTTATGTTTAAAAAATAAATATTTTTAAGCTCCGTGGATTTTCCTTTAAAGCTAAGTAGATACGTGTAACTTAAAAAAGCACACCCTCGTAACTCAATCCTAGTTACCGACTGTGCAAGATTAAACAGAAACAGAGTAAACAATTTTAGAAAGGAGTACTTATAAGTAGTATTAGTATGCCGATTAAATTCCTAATAACGATTTTTAATTTCATGGACTGATGTTATTACCTGAACTCGTCCATTTAATTACCTGACCAATTGATTAGCTTGTATTATCTATGTTTCTTCCAGAAAGACTTCCCTTTACCTTTAAATATTAGACAAACAACTACGGTTTTCAATGGCTTCGAGCTCTAACCCTTTAGGCGCTACTTAACCGCATATTTATATATCGATTTTGAGTTTCCTAAAAGACGGCTCTGTCGAAATTTCCTGGTTATCTGCATTCTTTTGGATTTTTACTTCTGGAGCCTTACGAAAACTTCTTACAGAAATAAATAAGAGCACAGCCACACTGTCAATTCGAGGTCATTAATGGCACCCATTCAGTTTCTAATATATTGAACCAAAATTTCCTGTATAACACAATAATTTGAAACATTTACGTCAGGATAAGTTCGTGCTTTTTTTTTCTAAATTTCTAAGTTTTTATTTAGCGAAAAAATTTAGTGAGCACTATAACAAGATAAATATAACACTACAACTTGTGTTAAAATTTTAACCATAATTCAAATAGATTTAAAAAAAATGTATTCATATATGTTATTTCATTCCCCTCTGCTTTTTGATAACTTACTATACTCATTTGTAAGCTACAAGAAAATATTATTTATTTGTTTTAATATCATACTATATTACATCAAATATATAAAATTAAGTGCTTTATCTTAAACAAACACTAACAGGATGGTTTTGTATGTTTTAGTTTACAAAATTTAAACATAAAATAGGGATACACCGAGTTTGTTTAGTCCTGGGTATTAATATTTTAACGAAGCAACGATATATTTTTATGAGGAAGTTTTGTCATTTATTTATTCTGTAAACGTGAATTTTATCTACTAATCCCTTCGACATTTTTATTGGTTGCATTTCTGTGAAAATATAACGTTGTTATTGTATTTTTTTTTTTTGAAGTAAGAAAAATCAAAATTCGTAATATTTGCACATTAGCAGAGGAGGACAGACACACACAAGAAATAAGTGTAACGGTATTTCCACGTTGACCCATTAAGCATCAGTTAACTATTTTAATCTAATACGAAATTAGAAATCAAACGAGAACTCGTACGACACATGGTAGAGTAAATGATAACGTCCAGAAAAAACAGAAAAGAATCCCGTTAGTCACAGTAAGCGGTAACATGCACTTACCATGGTAGATTGTCACGGTATTGCGCGATAACAAACGGTAACAGTAACTAACCATGACGCATAACTACGTCAACTGATGATCGTCATTGGTAACGCGCTAACTGACGATGATAAAGGTAACACAGTTAACGGTGGCAACGCTTTATGACTGTAAGGTCGGCTAAAAGCACTGAATGGAAACAGGCAGAACTAGTTCAAGTTACAACTGAACACCGTGTATATGGCTAGAACGCCATATACACGGTGTTTGTTCTGGTTCTCTAGCTAGGTCTTCGCTCGGGTTGCTGGTCCAGTTCGCAGACTAGTCTGAGCTGCTGACAGTAGGTAAATCGACACTTAAAACGACGTCTCACTGTTTTATTAATGCAGGGTCCGGGAGAGATGATTGTGGGTGAATTGCGCTTGCACCGGCGATGACGATGTACAGAGTGAGTCAACGATAAGAGTAAAGTTCTTTATCTCATTTATTTCGGGAATAACAAAAAATGTTAAATACAATAGTTTTAGGGAATGTTAAGGTGTACTGTTTAAAATTATTTTTGTCTATACAGTGTGTTTCAAAAAAGTGTGGCCGATATAACATATGTTTTTTAAATGGAACATCCTATTTTCTAATTTATTTTTAAATTTTGCGTAAAATTTTATTACTTTTTTATTGATAATGTTATATACCTAAACCTAGTAGCTTTTCTAATATTCCATTTTTTTTTAAATATTAGTATTCAGTTTTGTAAAAACTTGCCAGTAGCGCCATTGTTTCTGAACTCCACTCCACTCATAATTGGTACGAGCGTTCTATAGAGATGAAAAAAAAACATATATGTAGAGAAATTTGAGTTAGATGCTACAGGGTGTTCAGAATAAATTTATACATTTCGATTATTTTAAATTGAAAAAATCTGATAGATTTTACAAAACCCTCCAACTTTTATTAAGTATGTCATGTACCTATTTCTAATAGTTTTCGATTTAATTTGGATTTTGCAATTAATACACTTACGCTATTGTGAAAACATAAACAAAAAGTTAATAATAATTTTAATATAATTTAACTGATCTAATGATTTATTATTATAAACGCAATAAATGTTCAAAAATATGCCCGTCTAATTGAATACACATGATTAGTCGTTTTACTATATTTTCCTTCACTTTCCTTAGCATAAAGGGCGTTATTGTCCTGCACGCATCCCGTATCCTATTTTCCATATTTACTGGTGTTGTAGGGGATTGACATAAACACGATCTTTAATGTAGCCCCACAAAACGAAGTCTAAAGGTGTTAAGTCACACGATCGAGGGGGTCACTGAATGAACCCATCCCTAACGATCCATTTTTGTAGGTAACGATAGTTTAAAAATTTCCGAACTTCCCGGTTGTAATGAGCAGGAGCTGCATCTTGTTGAATCCACATTTGGTTCCTTTCAAAGTTATCAACTTCGTCAAGAAGCTGGGGTAATTCGTTTTGCAAAAAATTTAGATATCTAGGCTCGTTAAGCGGTTCGCGGAAAATATGGACCAAATATTGGAAAATTTAATATTCCACACCACACATTAAACGACCAATGGTTTTGGTTTTGAACTTCCTGGACCCAAAATGGATTAACTGTTGAATAATAATGCATGGCTGTTCCATTACTGCGAAAAGTAGCTTCATCAGAAAACATTATTTTGAATAAAAAATTTGGATCGGCCTCTATTGCTCCATTCATAGTGGTTTAAAAGCTTACTCGTCGTTCAAAATCACGGTCTTGAAGTTCTTGGTGTAGTTCCATATGAAAGGGATGATACTTGTATTTTCTCGTGGTGCGATTAGCCGTAGATTGGGATGTGTCAGATAAGTCAGCTAGCTGACGCCTTCTGACCGGGCCTGACCTGACCTGAACATGAAGTAAAAATCGCCATTTCTTTTTCCTCATTGGTAGCATTCTGGTTTACTACTTTCCGTTTCGTATACTCAACGCTACCACTACCATCAAACCGTTCCATTAATTTTCTAGATGGTATACGTCTATTAGGGTACTTCGCTCCGTAAAGCCTTACTGCCAAAAGATAATTTTTTCTCGCCTAACCCAGTATATAAATCATATCAATTAATTCATTTTTAGGAAAATTCTTAACTATTACCTTTATACGTTACTTACTACAACAAATTCAACTATTTTACTTGCTTGATAGACATGTCAAAATTTGACAATGCCTACATTTTTGTTTTGTCTTGGCAACTCTGACGTTATAGCGTAAGTGTATTAAGAACAAGGGTAAAAATTGAAAAATTCAAAATAAATCGAAAACTATTAGAAATGGGTATATGACATACTTAATAAAAGTTGGAGAGTTTTGTAAAATCTATCAGAAAAAATAATAATACACAGGGTGTGCCATTTAAAAAATTTGAGATTTTTCAATTTAAATTAGTCGAAATGCATAAATTTATTTTGAACACCCTGTGGCATCTAACTCAAATTTCTTTACATATATTTTTTTTTTTCATCTCTATAGAACGTTCGTACCAATTATGAATATTCCACCTTCAGAAACAATGGCGCTACTGGCAATTTTTACAAAACTGAAAACTAGTATTTAAAAAAAAAAAAATTGAAATATTAGAAAAGCTACTAGGTTTAAGTATAATAACTTTATTAATAAAAAAGTTGTAAAATTTTACTCAGAATTTAAAAATAAAATAGGATATTCCATTTAAAAAAACATGTTATATCGGCCACACTTATTTGAAATACCGTATATACTCAAAAATAATTTTAAACTGTGCACCTTAACATTCCCTAAAACTATTGTATTTACCATCTTTTCGTCATTCTACTCTATCGTTGACTCACCCTGTACAATTAGTATCTAGGTTCTAGGAAACAGCAGAAAAAAATGAAACGCAACGAAGAACAATGTTGCGACGTAGAATAGAGAAGTTAGAACCGACCATTAATTTCATATTCTATGAACTTCATTTAAGAGTTCTATTTGGTCTAAAAATATGGCCGTAATGAGTGAAAGTAAATTAAAAAAAAAAATAAACAAAATATTAAAATTTTCTCAACAAAATTTGGAAGGTAATAATTATGTGAGTGCGCAAATGTTATTTTTATTTTCGAAAAATATATAATAAAGCAAATGTAGGAGAAAGTCTTAAACATATATAGAAAATAAATCTTAATGGCAAAATCTTTGCCATAAACTCAACCGTAGCTACATCTGCACAGTTGTCAGTTTTTAGCAGACACTCTGCGGAACACTTACTATCTATGTAGTTCTATTACGTGAGAGGAAAGAATTGCCCTTGATCTTCAATCAAATGAGTTTGCAATTTTATTTGCATCGCATGTACCTAAAATACGTTCTATTTGAATTACAAAGAGCATGCAAGTTTAGTATGATTTATAATAATAATATAAACAACAGAAGCACCAGTCTTAAGAAAATCTTCATGTAAGTTCCAGAAACTAATTGTTTTCATGCTGTTTGAACGTCTTATTAAGATTATTTTCCAACTTTATGTGTTAGTAGTACCAAAGTTTAACAATTGACTAATTAATACTTTATTTTTCCCTTTTAGTTGTAAACTTCTTATTGAGTATCTTGATCAGATGATTTTTTTTAAAGTGTATAGATATGAAATTACGTAATAATTACGTGCATTTTTTTTCATATTCATTAAGTGGATATATTTTCACAGGCATTACGACAGTTTAAAGACATTTTCCCCTTTCAGTAACTTTTTGCATGATATAGCACAGATATAGTGGCACCGGCACTGGCACAACCGCAAACTTTGGCACAAATACAAGAGTAGTGTGCATTAGCCATGGTAGAAAGGATACCATCTATGAGACCTTTTCTTCAGCTTCAGCGATGAATAATCGCCGTGAGAATGATTTATAATTTTATGCAGAAATATACACCATTTTATTTTGAAATAAAACTATTTGAATAATAAATTGCAACATCAGAAATAATTGTAAATGGGATATATATTTAATGCCTGCGAAACACAAGCAGAAAAAGATGTATAGTGTCTTACTGGACTGATATCGCCAGTAAGTTTTACCCTTGCATTAAAAATATAGGACATCCAACAATAATGGTGTACCCAAACTAGGAGATGCCATGTTTCACTCGATTTTAAAGTTCACCTAGATGAGGAGACAAACGCGATATAATCACTACTGGAGCAAAGATTTACGAAGCTTATTTCTAAAGATATTTTAACTAATTTTTATTTTCTAGATTATTAGTTTTGCCCTTGGATTAAAAGTATCGGCATTTCTCATCAGATTCAGCTATAGACCAAGAGGGGGACCCAACATTTCGACCTATCAACTAACCGTCTGCCTGGTTATTCATTCTATCGGCCGAGTCGAATAAGAGTCTGTAACGTTGGTTTTTCGGCCCCCGTGCCCTGGAATGCCCAGATAAGGTCCAAAATGATACATCCATAATTAGACTGTCGTTTAGCCACTGAATGAAGTACCATAACGTTTTTTGACACTATTAAAGTCGAGCATCCTAAAGCGCAGACGCCGCCGAGACCGAATCCAGCTTTAGGGCCCAAAAAACGTCGATCGAAAAATGGACTGTCATTTAACTATATAAAATCAATAAATTTAGTTTGTTCTTGTGTCGCCAATACCGGAGGACGAAGCTGGACCCGCTTTTTCCAACCAAAAACGATGTTTTTAGCTGGAAAAAGCGGGTTCAGCTACGTCCTCCGGTCCTTTTGCAGGTTCCCTTTTATTTTATTAAGAAGAAACTAGATTTATTGATTTTATATGGTTAATTGACCGTCCATTTTTGGATCGAACGTTTTTTGGATCCTAAAGCTGGGTCCGGTCTCGCCTGCGTCTGCCCTTTGGGGCACTCGACTATTTTAGTGTTAACAAATGTTATGTTACTTGATTCAAGTGGTTAAACGACAGTCGATTTTTGGATGTAGCATTTTGGGCCTTCCAGGACACGGGGGCCGTAAAATCAATGTTAAAGGCTTTTGTTCGACTAGCCCGATAGAATGAATAACTAGGCAGACGGTTAGTCGACAAGTCAAAATTTCGGGTCTCCCTCTTGGTCTACTAAGATTTGCTAATATTCTTAGGGATATTCTTCTTAAATCTGTGCCGTTGTGCTACTGTCGTGATTCTTCTGTAATCGTTATCTACCCTAACTGACGAGGTCTGAATAGAGCAAAACGTAGCATATCCTACTTTAGTGAATTCTAAACTCACGGGCTGTCTGTGTTACTCTTTAATGCAAGAACAACACTTACTAACGGTTTTATTCCGATAAACCACTATATATTTTATACATAAAACTGAGGAGTTGGGTAACTTTTTTTAAAATTACTCAAAATTTCTAATTGTCTAAAATACTCTAGCACAAAATTTTACCGACAGTTTTGGCCATAATTATTTTAGGTTTATTCGATATTAGGAAAATTACATTAAAAAAATTGTTAAAGTAGTTAGCCCAGTACTTCCCTCGCAAACACGCAGTTTTGAATTTAACTTTCTGACACTAAAGAATAATTTAATCTAATCATTACAACCCGATAATGATAGGTACTGTATGCATATTGAAGTGTAGAGCAGAGAAAGGGCACATTAAAATTAAATAAGATAATTTTCCGATTTTTTGACTCGAAAAATCAAAAAAGGGATATTTAATACCACATAAAAACTAACCCTTTAAGCCATCTTCAATTTTTTTTAATTGAGTTGTATTTAAAATATGTTTATTATTTGTACCAAAAGCAGATAAAAAATCTCCTAATACTATTGAAACTATACAAGATCTACCCCCTATCACTTTCATCACCTTTTCCTAAAGAACTATCATTCAAAATGTATAGGCTTTTTTTCTGACTTCAATTATTATATATACTATATACCAAATATGAAATCGCTATCTTATTTTGCTCGGAGGCGGATAGACTCACAGACAAACCGACAGGTCGACGAAAATAGGGATACGAGGACCTTGAAACGTGAAGAAATGAAAAAATCTCGGGAGTGATTTATTCACGAATACTATTCTTCCTGTTGGAAGGGAAGAAGTTAAATCATAATATCTGAAGAAAAAAACTGGTAAAGTGATTTGCTTTTCCAATTTTGAAATTGAGACTTCCCTGGCACTGAATGTAATTTTCTCAGACTAGAGAGTAACCTAAACTAGACATTATAACTGTATAAATAATCAGTATTGACCATTTATTTACATAAACAGTTAAAGAGAAAGATAGGTTTTTGTTAAAATCGATAAAAATGTATTTGAAACAACTGCGTTTTTTACCCTTTATACCTTTACATATTCGACTATAAGTAATTATGCTTCAAAATTGTCCATTTTCCAAAAACTAACCATAAATTTTTCTAATACTATTGAAACCATACAAAAATTTATCGACCCTTTGCTTTCAGCTAAATCATTCAAGAACTATAGATTCCTCTCCCACCCCAAGTAGTTCATATGAAAAAGCTTTCAAATAGACATCTCAGTTCATTCAAGAGTTACTGGGCCAACAGATTGACAGATAAATCATTCCCTAAATAATTTTAAAAAGTAATTTGGTATTGTTTCGTGGATAATATTACCATTTCAATAAAGTTTTCGTTTAATACTATGAATAAACATATATGTTATTAGTGACGGTATTTTAGCAAAAAAAAAATAACTGTGTAAGTAAATTTTAAATTAGAAACTTTAAAAGCTACACAGCTTCATATCAACAATATTTAAGTATAAAATCTTCGGACATCAGCGCAACTCATTATACGTCCAAGTGTTTAGATACGACTTCTCACCTCTGCCATTTTTGAATAACAAGTAATATTACGTTTGCTGTTACTATAGCAACGATTTATTTTTTAGGTACTCTATTTATTATCGCAGGTAAAAACTTTCACCTAAAAAGTTGCGCTTGTCATTAGTTGCATTAATACTCCAAAACAGGGCAAGTTGTATACCAAACTTTCACGCATCACTAGAAAACAGTACACTCTGGCAACATTTTTTGCAAATCGCTTACGGAAAAAATATCAGTGCCTATACAAATATCGATCTTCGCATCATTGCTTGAAATTGGATAGAACTCATATAGGAATTCTAGGCGTGACAATAAGATTTCTTGGAAAATCGGCGTATATTCAGTTACGTCCTTTAAATTATCTGCATCAGAGACAGTGCAATATATTGCTGCCAATATTTAAAACCTATTTTAATAGGACAGTTTAGAAATGCTATTTTTTGAGGATACAATTGTTTATTACAACGTTTAATGTAAATTTTGTTTTAGAAAACGAGTTTTGATTAAGCCGAAAGCTTTATATTTGACTTTCGTTCTTCATGGTGTTTGTTACTTTAAATGAAATATCCAATAAATCTTGACTAAAATGACGAATTGTAAGTAAATTCTTTCTTTTAAAAATAATGATATATGTACTAGAGTTAGAGTTATGGAGGCTGTAATTTTATTGGTAACATTACCGGTAAAATTAGCATCAAAATTACCAACAATACTACCGAGGATTTAAAACTTAACTAAAATCGACCGATTTCACATTTTATACGACATTTATCCGTTTTTCTGAATGTTTTTTTTTTATTTTCACCCTTGTTGAAAATCTAGGAATGTTCATAGTTCCTCCTCTAGTTACTACAGATACTGTGCTTTTGTTGAAGTAGAGACTCACATTTATCTTGAATTACTGCAGGTTTTTTGATAGAATATAGAATCAGATCATTGAAAGGGTTCTTTATATAACGAATTTTGAAAGAAGGTAGTAAGAAGAGAAGTAAGCTGAGCCTCATAGGGATGTGCTGTATTGAACATGTCTTTTTTCTAACATACACTGCTTTGGAAGTACTCGATCTGGCTACATTAATCAGACAATTACCATTTTTTTATAAGCATATCTTACATGCTGTAGGGACACCCCTAAAGCTCTAAAGGAGCGAGCGTGCGCGGAAAAAGCGATTCAGATTGGTCTTGAATCGTTACAAATTTTACTCGGTAGGAATTTTTCTGCAAATTATTCTAAAGGGCTTGTTAAAGTATGTGCAACAACGTAAAAATGAATCGAGTATATGTGTGGCCCTCTATTATCATGTAAATGAACTATTGTATTTTGTCTTTTACTAACGAATGATAAAGTCGAGTCAGTCTTGTGCTGAATGTTCAAACAGTAACTGCGTATTATTTCTAACAGGGCTAAGGTTTTCAATATTAAAAATTCTTGAAAAGGGTGTAGGAATGACAAGCTGAACGTCATATGGATACGATATATTAACGCGACGTTTCTAGCAATATCGCTCTGGGAGGCATTAAGCCGGGTACAGCCATCGAACTTTTCCCATGAAAGTACTTGTAGACTTGGGTCAAGTCGTCAACCGTTCTTCGATCAGGAATCAAGGTTAGTTCTAGGTCTTCCATCAGGGGACAGCTCTCTTCTGAATAGAATCTAATAAACGCTGCGTATGTTTGAGAGCAGAGCCCCAATCATGAAAGCATCAATCGTTGGTCGAATTTTAGCTTTGTACAGGATTCGACGTTGATGTAGAGTGTAAAGCTTTCCAGTACGAAATAATATTTCCAACTTATAAGAAGCTCTCTTTGCCATGCATACAAGATCTGCATATTTCAGATAAAATTATGACCATCTTTAAGTGTCTAGGAGTCAGTATGATTAGCTTTCACCAATATGGCTTTAACGAGCAAAAATCAACAGGAAATCTGCTAATTTCTGTTACACATCTTTGAGATAATACAATTGATCATTATCTAGATAGATTCTAGAATTATTGCGCTTGATAAATCTAAAAGATTCGACTGCACTTGGCTGACAGATTGTTATCTAAGCTGCCCTTTCATGGTATATTTAAAAATTTAATCAGAGCTCGTTTTTTTGTAAGGGGCTGTTGTTGGATTTCTCCCCAATATCTGCACTCTCAACCCGTGCGTACCTCGGCGCTCCATACTGATGCTACACTATGCTAATGACAGCTCACTTGTTTCCTTATTTAGCTTGACTACTCGAATATTAACTGTTCATGCAAAGATCCTCATTTAGCAGGGAGTTGTATAACTGAACAAACACCTAGAATAATTACTCCTTTTACGTTATTAAGATATTTTTTAAATTGTCGAATAATCTGCAGATTAACCTCATCCTCTCAATATTAAGCATCTTATTAAATCCTCTCGTATTTAATAATGTAAGCTTCACGTTAGTTTATAACTCATATGATCTAAAGACTAACGTGAGACTCACATTCTTAAACATCTCAGTAGTTCCTCAAGTATTTACTAATGTAGGCCCCAGACAACTTAAAAAAATCTTAGGAAGTGCGAAGGATAAAACCAAAGAACGTAAAAGAAATCAAACATATAAGATAAGTTGTAATAATTGTAATAACAAACTTGTTGGGCTGACAACAAGGTCGATTCGAACAAGATTTAAACAAAGTTTAGCTCATTTAAGTTACGGTAGATCAGAAAAATCAAAGATTGCCGAACATACTCTTGAACATAATCATAGAGTAATACTAGAAAATTTAAGAGTATTAAAAAACATATGTGACAGAAAATTATTCAACGCATAGAAAAGTATCGAAATGACAAGATTTAAAAATAGCCTCAATAAAGACTGTATATTTAACCTTTCTTCTTTCCGTCTTTGTCCTTTACGATTCAATTTAGTCCTTGCATTTTTACCCTTATGCCTTGTACAACCTAACTCAGTCATTCTTGTCATTTGCAGTAGTCTTGTTTCTTCTTTTTACATTTTGAAATAGTTTTTATCTCTTGGCCTATGCAACTTATGTTTTTCTTTACAATAAAAATGTTATACCTTAGAACAGCTTATCGAGCTTTTGCGCAAGATTTATTAACAATTACTTTATACTTCCAAATGCCGAGTGGATTTTAAATCCTATGCAAATAACGACTTCCTTACATAATTGGTTTTCCAAAGCGATAAAGCCTTTGATTTGTAAATTCAATTTGGAACAAAATTGTTTTATTGGGCTTTTAACAAACAATAAAATCGGCAAAATGAACAAAGATAAAGCACTAATGAAATTTTTTCTTGTTTAAATAGTTATTTATTGGTGACGAAATTGTAAATTGACGTAAAATAAGCCTGAAATTGAAATTTTGATTGCAGCTAGTTGTAATAACTAGTCTGTATACCAACGATAGGCTGTTCTTTATCTTCCCCTTTTTTCGTTTTAGTAACAGATAACACAAATTGTGTTTAGATAAATAGTAAATTGGAAACAGAAAATTACTTTCGAATTACAAGCTTCATCAAAAAATGACAGTTCTGCTTTAATTTTAAAAATATACAAACATATGGAGAATGCAAAAAAAAATATTGGCGTCGGTGTTTTAATGAGAGATAATGTATCGTAGGAAACTAGTAGGCCTTTACAACCTGAACTGAATTTACAGAAAAGTACAACAATCTTACACAGAGTTCCAATTAACATATCTTTTTAATCCAAAATGGTCGAAGTTGCAAAAACTAATTATATGTGAGAAGTCCGAACTCCCCATGTATTTTTTTGAGAAGTTCTCGATATTTTGCAAAATGGCAGTTAAATGGTATATTGAACTGTGCAAAATGACTTTTAAAAGCAACCTACCCGAAAACTACTTTTTGAAGCTACTTCTGGCTTGCTTTTCATCTCAAATTTCACATTTACATGTCGCATATAAGCAGAAGGGTAAATAAGTTGAAAAACTAACAAAAGATAAATTGAAAGTAGAAACAATTTTTTGGGTGCTCGAAAAATTAGAATATAAAGAATTTTTCTCCAGAACTGTAAAAACTTACCGAAATTCTTTAAATGGCAATTAGATTAGGATACATTGTTCTAAAATAATGATCATGGCGTAATGCTGTCCGCACCTAAAACTCACCTCTGACCTAATTTCTTCAAATTGCACCACTCTAGTTTTTGTCTATAATAGAAACACAGTAAAATGCACTTGCGTCAGGATATAGATAAAGTAAATGAACAAGAGGAGCAATTTTTCTATTTAGATAAATATTTTCTCAAAAACTGTACAAAATATCTATTTTTTATTTATAATACATTTTGTAAAATACGAATTAAATACTTCAATAGTATATACAGTCAGTACAAAAAGTCTCGATATACCACCTGTTTTCTGTACTATTTTTATATTATGTTTAAATTAATATTTGAAACTTAACCAACGAGGATTAGTATTAAAAACAACTACGGGACATCTTATTTAGAAGTGACATCATTGTTATAAAAATTTAAACAAAATTAATGTCAAAAAAGTCTCCATACACTTAACAATTACTAATAATAATTTGACGGAGTTTAACAGAAAATAACAACTTCATTTAAACTAATATTTAGTGGGTCCGCCGTTGGCCTTGATAATCTCCCTAATCTTTTTGTTATGCTTACAACCAGCTTTCTAATAAATTCTACTCTCATGGTCTCCCATTAGTTCAATATTCTGTTTTTTAATTCTTCTCTATTTGAAACATTATGTTTGCGAACGCGCCGTTTAAGTTCCTCCCATAAATGCTCGATGGAGTTAGTAGTATAGCAAGCGGGGTTCTGTGTCTGCGGATGGCCTCTTTTGGACCATCATTTACCAAAGCCGAAGACTTGACCTTAATTTGCCCTTCCTGAAAAATCTGCAAGAAGTGCTGAAATTTCCTGAAACTCGTACAAGAAGTGATCGTCAATGACATCACACGTCCAGTGGTTGTTGAACAGTGCCCTTTTGGCATTCTCTAATCTGCAAGAGGAATTCTGACGTCAGATTGGCATATATGTATATGTTAATAGGTTGTTAAAATTAAATAAGTTAAAAAAAGTGATGTCTGTAGTAGGATTTGAACCTACATATGTTGTATTGAATACTGCAAAACCAGGGACTTAACCCACTGAGCCACAGAGGATTCGTATGAGAGAGTGTAATAGTTGTGATGACATAAAAAAAGGTATCCGAAGAACTGTAGTCTGCAAGAAGAGGTGAAATTGTAAGTTGTACAAGAAGTGGTCGTCAATGACGTAATTTGTCCAGTGGATGTTGAATCAGTGCCTTTTTGGCAATATAAGTTGTCGAAAAGGTGTAAAACTATGTGTAAATAGATGTGAATAGGTGTAAGTGTGTGTAACCTTGTTAAGAACGTGCAAGAAGTAGTCGCCAATGACGTAATTTGTCCAGTGGCTGTTGAACAGTGCCTTTTTGGCAAGTTTAGATGTTGAAAATGTCGTTATAGAGGTAGAATCGGTGTAAATAGGTGTAAAATAGGTGTAAATAGGTGTGAATAGATGGCTTAAGAGCCTGCAAGAAGTGGTCGTCAATGACGTAATAGGTCCAGTAGATGTTGAAACAGTGCCTTTTTGGGCAAGAGATTAAGGTTTAACGGTATGTTTATCGTGACGGTAAATATTTTACCGTAACGTAATAGGTTGTTTGTCAATAGAGCCGATATTAGCAGGGTATCTTAACTTCATTAAAACTCCTTTAAACTTCCGTTAGAGGAGAAGTTGTGTCGAGGCTCGTTGTGTAAAAGTGGATCAATAGGTAATATTTTAGTTGTAAATGTGTGCAAAAAGGCCTTATTAGAGTGTATTTTAGGTGCTAAAATTGGTAAATGTTCCCCTATATTGTTGTTTGGCGTCTAAAAGTCGGTAAAAAAAAGCTGGAAAATGTAAACAAGTGGAGCCGTAAGTGTAAAAATATATAAGATAAGGCTAAATGTAAACAAAATGTATGAATAATGTGTGATTCATGGTACTTTTAGTATGTAAAATTGAGTAAACAAATGGCTCGCTAGGTCAGAAAAGTAGATAAGAAAGGTCAAAAATAGCTGATAAGAGTTGAGTGAATGTATGTGAGAATGTAAGAAATAGCAAAAACTTGTATTAATAGGAAAATTCCATGCAAATAATTAAAATTTGTTGTGAGCGAGAGAGAGTTCATCAAAAGTGGATAAGAGAGGTTAAAAATATGTGATAATAAGTAGATTCGAATGCATTGAGAATGCAATAAGTTAAAGACCAAGAAATTTACGGTATTTGGTTGTGGGAACGTTAAATATAAACGCAAAAGTTGTTTGTTCTCAAGTTACTATAGTGATATTATGTATATGAAATGAGCCTAAATTAATTTAAAACGAGTTTGGCCTCGTTGGATTGTAAATCTTAGTAAAATATATATGTGTTAGAATGAGATGAGCCTAGCCTAGCCTATCCTAGTGTGGACTCGTTGTTATTTCTATATATTATGAGAGGAGAATAAAACACAAGTATGAGTACATGGAGAAATATATTAATAAAATTCTAAAATAATACAAAATGTTACAAAATGTTACTAAAATAAAGTAGATACAAGAACTGTATTAAAAGAACTTTACAATATTTACTCATATAAAATAATTGAGCTATTCATATGTTATTCTGTTGGTTTCCAAGGTTTAATTGGAGAGCGGAAAAAGTAACAATATGATGGTGTTAATCCACAGTATTTACATTTTGAATTCGGTTGAATAGGTTTCTTTATGCATTATCACATATTATACTTAGTAATCCTTCACAACCAGCACATTCCTTATAATCATATGTATCAATCTGACAGTCAATACATTTGAATATCTGAAACGTAAAATAGCAATAAGTAACATATGTATGGCTCAATTTCTTACAATAAAATTTTAAAACAATATTTTCTTTATTTTTTGTATACAGTTACTCTTTCTCTTTTTGTTTAAGTAGTTATTGAAATATTTGTGATAATAAATAAATGTTGATTCTTGGTAGTCGAGTTTATTTTTCACTCTTTTCCAATATAAATGTGTCACAGAATCAAATAATTCTGCTAAATGGAAAGGATGTTGCATTTCAATCCATTCCCAGTCGTACATCGGTTGGTTTTGATACATCAGAAAAACCTCTTCGATGAAATTAGTATCAAGTTCATTTTCAATGATTTTCAATTTTTCCTTTGCTGGGATATCGACATCAAAGAGTTGCTATAAGTAAAATTATGAATCAGGAATCTTCTCATAACAGTACAAGTCCTGTATAGATATTTTGGTAGTAGTAGTAGTATTAGGAACCATAATACCATGAAGAGTTAAGGACAAGTCACACAAACGAGACCAACTATGCAACTAAAGTAAAGAAACAAATTGTTGAAGAAATTCGTAGGCCTGCAAGGAAAAATTTTAAACGTACAAGAGTCATTTTAAAATCACTTTTAGATCTAATGCAAGCCGATTTGGTAGAAATGCGAGAATTCGAAAAAGAAAATAAGGGATTTAAATACATATTAGTTGTAATTAATTGTTTTTCCAAATACGTATGGGCCTATTCATTAAAGACAAAAACATCTAATGAAGTAGCACATGCTCTTGAAAATGTTTTTAAACAACAGATTCCAATCAATTTGTGTACAGATTCTGGTGGAGAATTTACGGGAAAGGAAGTACAAAACCTTTTGAAAAAATATAATATTTTACATTATGTCGTTTACAGTGAAAAGAAGGCATCAATTGTGGAACGAGTTAACAGAACCCTTAAGAGTATGATGTGGAAAGAATTTAGTATTCAAGAATCCTATAAGTGGGTTAAATTACTACCGAAAATCATCCATATTTATAATAATAAAAAACATAGAACTATAGGTCTAAAACCTAGTGAGGTAACTAAAAAACATGAAAAATTTCTACTTGACATGGTTTATAATAACATAAAGATGACTACACTTCAAACGAAATATAAAGTAGGAGATCATGTACGCATATCAAAACTTAGAGGTGTTTTTGACAAACATTACAAACCAAATTGGTCTACGGAAATATTTACCATTAAAAAGGTACAATATACAAACCCCGTTACGTATTTACTTCAAGATGAACACAATCAAGACATTAAAGGTGGATTTTATGAACTCCAACTGCAAAAAGTTAAATATCCAGATATTTATTTAGTTGAAAAAGTAATAAAACGACAAGGAAATAAAGTACTTGTAAAATGGTTAGGTTTTAATAATAAACACAATAGTTGGATCGATAAAAACTAATGTTCAGTAGTAGTAGGAATATATTTTTCTATATAATATTGAGATTTATCTAACTAAACTTAGTTCAATAACAGGTGTCTGAGTTAAAACTACAATTAAAAATGCCAGTTGTTGTACGAATAAAATGTCCTAAATGTAAAGGAGAAACAGATCTGTATAATGAAAGATGTTTGGCATGTGAAATTAAGGATCTATTTAAAACAAAAGATGGTTCAAAACATTCACCTTCTTCTTATTTTTCCAGTAAAGAAAGAAAAGGACTCGAAAGCGAAGCCAACGAAAGACAAGGAAACAGATGACTTGAATGAATTATTTTAAACAATATAAATTTATGTGTAGGAACATTTTGTATTATTTTAGAATTTATTAATATATTTCTCCATGTACTCATACTTGTGTTTTATTCTCCTCTCATTATACATAGAAATAACAACGAGTCCAAACTAGGATAGGCTCATCTCATTCTAACACATATATATTTTACTAAGATTTACAATCCAACGAGGCCAAACTCGTTTTAAATTAATTTAAGCTCATTTCATATACATAATATCACTATAGTAACTTGAGAACAAACAACTTTTGCGTTTACATTTAACGTTCCCACAACCAAATACCGTAAATTTCTTGGTCTTTAACTTATTGCATTCTCAATGCATTCGAATCTACTTATTATCACATATTTTTAACCTCTCTTATCCACTTTTGATGAACTCTCTCTCGCTCACAACAAATTTTAATTATTTGCATGGAATTTTCCTATTAATACAAGTTTTTGCTATTTCTTACATTCTCACATACATTCACTCAACTCTTATCAGCTATTTTTGACCTTTCTTATCTACTTTTCTGACCTAGCGAGCCACTTGTTTACTCAATTTTACATACTAAAAGTACCACGAATCACACATTATTCATACATTTTGTTTACATTTAGCCTTATCTTATACATTTTTACAGACTTACGGCTCCACTTGTTTATATTTTCCAGCTTTTTTACCGACTTTTAGACGCCAAATAACAATATAGGGGAACATTTACCAATTTTAGCACCTAAAATACACTCTAATAAGGCCTTTTTGCACACATTTACAACTAAAATATTACCTATTGATCCACTTTTACACAACGAGCCTCGACACAACTTCTCCTCTAACGGAAGTTTAAAGGAGTTTTAATGAAGTTAAGATACCCTGCTAATATCGGCTCTATTGACAAACAACCTATTACGTTACGGTAAAATATTTACCGTCACGATAAACATACCGTTAAACCTTAATCTCTTGCCAAAAAGGCACTGTTTCAACATCTACTGGACCTATTACGTCATTGACGACCACTTCTTGCAGGCTCTTAAGCCATCTATTCACACCTATTTACACCTATTTTACACCTATTTACACCGATTCTACCTCTATAACGACATTTTCAACATCTAAACTTGCCAAAAAGGCACTGTTCCACAGCCACTGGACAAATTACGTCATTGGCGACCACTTCTTGCACGTTCTTAACAAGGTTACACACACTTACACCTATTCACATCTATTTACACATAGTTTTACACCTTTTCGACAACTTATATTGCCAAAAAGGCACTGATTCGACATCCACTGGACAAATTACGTCATTGACGACCACTTCTTGTACGACTTACAATTTCACCTCTTCTTGCAGACTACAATTCTTCGGATACCTTTTTTTATGTCATCACAACTATTACACTCTCTCATACAAATCCTCTGTGGCTCAGTGGGTTAAGTCCCTGGTTTTGCAGTATTCAATACAACATATGTAGGTTCAAATCCTACTACAGACATAACTTTTTTTAACTTATTTAATTTTAACAACCTATTAACATATACATATATGCCAATGTGACGTCAGAATTCCTCTTGCAGACTAGAGAATGCCAAAAGGGCACTGTTCAACAACCACTGGACGTGTGACGTCATTGACGATCACTTCTTGTACGAGTTTCAGGAAATTTCAGCACTTCTTGCAGATTTTTCAGGAAGGGCAAATTAAGATCAAGTCTTCGGCTTTGGTAAATGATGGACCAAAAAGTGGCCATCCGCAGTCACAGAACCCAGCTTGCTATACTACTGGAGTTAACATCGGCCGAGTGCGGAGAAGTATGAAGCTGTTGTCGCACATTATGGATCATCTATTCTCGCACCAAGTTTACAGCATGCTTCGGTTCATTGTCCTGTTGGAAAATGTATCTTTTTTCTAGTGCTAATTTTTGGACACTTTCTCTTAAATTGTCTCTCAAAATGTTCAGATAAACGTACTGATCCATGGTACCATTAATAAAGTGTAAATTTCCAATCCCTCCGGCGGACATACATCCCCAAAGCAGAACACTGCCACCGTGGAACAAATACTTTTAATATCGAATGTGGTATTTTTCTTTCTCCAAACTTTAGTTCTGCCATCAGACCCAAAAAGGTTAATTTTAGTTTCATCACTAAAGATTACGGCCAAAATTCAGAAGGTTTAGTAATGTATTCCCTAGTAAAAGCTCACCGCTTTTTGCGATTAGCTTCTGAAATTAACGGCTTCTTCCTGGCTGCACACCCCTTATAGCCTGCCCTGTGTAAACAATTTCTCTGTTTGTGAACAAACAATTTTCGAAAATAGTTCCCGTACTTCTTCTTTTAATTTTGGTGCCTTTTTCTTGGGTTCTATAATTATTTGTCTAACAATACTGGTGTCTTCACATGGAGTCAGTTTCTTGGGCAACCGGAGCATGGTCGAATTTTATAGGAACGGTTGATTTATACTGGTTTACAATGTATTGAATAGTAGCATGCTACTTTTTAATAATTTTTTGTATATTTCTGTACGATTTTCCATCTTTCAGTATACATTATGGTGCGAATATGGAATCTTTGGCACAATAACACTACTCAGTATATAACACCACGACACCAAACACTTTATTTTTACACTCGACGCGCGTTTCGCAAGCCATGTTAGCTTAATCAGAAGTGATAATTGACCTCAATCAATCAATCGCCAATCAATCATCGCTCCTGATGAAGCGAATCGCGAGTCGAGCGCAAAAATAAAGTGTTTGGTGTAGTGGTGATATATACTGAGTTAGTATATACAATTACTTCATCATTAAAAACATTAATATTTAAACCAAATTTTTATACAATTTAATTCCTGATATTTTTTCTTAGAAACTAGTCACTTTTAGATTTGGCATGAAACTAAGCACCTTTAATAGACTTGCACTGGTTTTGATTTGGTTATAATTTGCAATAACCTAAATAAATTAGTTAATAGCAAACTTTAATCAAATATAATATATTCGAAATAACATATTATGCATAAGATAGTCCTTGAAATAAATGATTTTGAACGCTTAAGTCCTTTTAGCCTTGAAAGATAGTTTAGACTGATGAATTGATTAGCTCTAGTGCAGCAGTCGATGCCTACCGATGCTTCAACGTTATGACAGGCTTATCACTGAGTGCAAAACTTCCTGTCAGAATTAATTTAAATTGATCAGTGTAAAAAAATTGTAGTATCTTTTTTAGTGTTCCGTATGGAACTTCGGTGTCCGCCTGTCTGCCGATCACACCCGATTTTCTCCGAAACTATTTGACATAGAAAAATGAAATTTGGCACTAATATAGAAACTGATCATTAGAGTCGTGTAGTTTTGAAAATTAAATTTTGATTTAAGGTGTTAGTTTTGGGGGGTGAAATCGAAAGTGAAAAAAAAAAAAATTTACTAGATCATCGAAATGAAAGCGTGTAAAAGCAAGAGTTCAAAAATATATATAAGGTGATACTTGCACACACTTCTCTTTGTATTATTTTTAAAAAATCCCCTCCCCCCTTCTCTCGAAAATTACTGATCAAGAAATTTTGAAAAAATTCTGGGATATTCTCTACTGGCTGTAGATCGAATGAAAATTATCACGTTTAATAATTTATTTGGTATATAAAAAACAAAAATTTCAAGGTCATCAGTTTTCAGTAAAGATCGGAAAAAAACTTTGTTAAAAACTCAATTGGGATATGTCTTGTGAAGTCATTGATTATTTTATACTTTCGTGACAAAAATTTTTATTTTAAAAGCAGTCAACGTACGGAACACTAATTGCGCAAGTCCAACTTGCACTTGACCAGTTATTTATATATTTGTGTGAATAATTATTTTAATAGTCTAGACAACTCAGTACTAGTCACTTAGGGGAATCCAATGACTTAAAATTGCTTGGTAAGTAGCGGCAATGATGTTTTTAGGGCAATTGAAGTTTCAGTCTTTGATAATTGTTGTAAATTTTTTAAAACCCGGTTTAATATCTAATAGTTCGGGCGGTAAGCAAAATTATTAATTTGATGTAAAATACAAACCGGCTGACACATTGGTTCCTTAGGACATTTGAAATGATTTGATCCTGTTTTTTATTCCCTAGAAATGGAACGCCACGCTTCTTTCTAAAATGACAAACGTATCTTGCTTTCGAAAACTCATAAAAATAATTTTCACGGTAAGGCCGTGAAATTCTAAAATATTTTCTGCATTAGTGGAGGCAAATGCTGTAAAATGTTCATGATTTCTGGAAATTTTTGGGTACAGCTCGGAAATCGATTTAACTACTTTGAAACAGTGTCAACATAATGTGAACAAGTTTTTTCAGCCTAATATTGCCCACAAGGCCACTTTTTTTCTATTTTAGTGCATTTTTCACATTTTAACGCTTTCGGCTTACCATTTCTTAAATATCTCAGCTTCTGTTTCTTGTTATGCAGCAAAAGAATCATGTTACTCGTCATAAAATGGCCAAAAAAAAACTGCGTAAATTGCAGTAAAAAAATATTAAGTATATTACTAAAAAAGTATTTACTACGGCAAATTGAAAAAAATGTTTTTACGGGTAACTTCCATTCAATTCGATATTACAGCTTCAAATTATAGGAAAATATAGCTTTTATATTAACAAAAAAGTGTACTAAATTTTATTAAAAAATATTAAGAGGTCAAATTTCGCATTCTAGTCCAAATCTTATTATGTATGTGTATTTTTCTTGTGGGGAAAAGGTCGTAGAAAACTTTTTTTATCAAATATGCGAAATTTTATGCTTTCAAAAACTATCATATTTTTCAGTTTTTTCGTTAGGACAAATTCAATTTTTTTCGTATTTACTCTGGAAAAAGTCTGGTTCATTCTCTTTATTTCTATTCAATATTTTTTCTTAAATATAACATGAAAAAGTGATTTTAAAACAAATACTGCCTATTTTATAATAAAATTATGATTTAGATAACAGAAACGTATTAGTTATTAATATTTTAATGCTGAAATAATAATAATACTAATATGATATAGCAGTTTAAAAATAAAATAACAATATTAAAAAATATATATTTGGATTTAAAGGCATTACCTACTTATATCTAAACATAATATAACGTAATTTGAAAATTACTGCTTAGTGCCTCGACGCTACGCTTCTAAATAACTTTCGTAAGTATACAGATGGCACCTGTATCGTAAGCATCAAACATTTCATCGTAGTTAGTTCTATCGTAGTGTACTATATTTCATGGACAGTATTTATTTTCAGAGATATGCTAACATCTCTCTGTTTATTTTACGTGTGTATCTCGTGTTTTCTTTAACTGTTAAACATTTCAGAATATTACAGTTTTGTGATTTGTAATTATATTTTTCGTTAATAAAATTTTATTACTAACATGTTTAAGAAATGTATATAGTGTAACCTATCCAAGTAATTTCGTCACCAAATTTAAAAAATATCTCTATGAAAATAAAAAAAAAATAAGACAGTTTTTTGTATATTCTTTATTTTTCCTTCTCACTATATTAAATAGCATAAAATTTCGCATATTTAAAAAAAAACTTCCTACGACCTTTTTCCGAATAGAAAAATCCATATAATCCAAATCCATAACAAGATTTCGATTAAAATATTTTAATAAAGTTTGGTATACTTTTTTGTTAATATAAAAGTTATATTTATCTATAATTTGAAGCTGTCATATCGAACTCAACGGAAGTTGCCCGTAAAAAAAAACATTTCTCAATTTGCCGTAGTAAATACTTTTTTTAGTTTATGTACTTAATATTCTTTAATGCAATCTACGCAGTTTTTTACTCAAGTAAAATGTTTTTTTTTTATCGCATAACAACGAACACGAGCTGAGATATTTAAGAAATAGTGAGCTGAAAGCTTTAAAATGTGAAAAAATGCACTAAAATAGAAAAAAAGTGGCCTTGCGGTCAAAATTAAGCTGAGAAAAGTCGTTTACAATATGTTGCCACTGTTTCATAGTAGTTAAATCGATTTCAAAGCTGTACCTAAAAATTCACAAAAATCATGAAAATTTTATGGCATTTACCTCCACTACTTCTGTAAGTCTGTATAAGGACATAATAAATAGGGTGTCATTTTTGACAATATTTGTCTCTCTAAACAGGTTTTCAATATTAATTATATATATGATAAACAAAAGACCTATATATACAGCATTACGGACAAGCATTTAAAATTTACTAAAGCTATTGCTGTAAAACTGCGCCCAAAAATATCTCGAAAAAACACATATGTAACTTAATCACGATTTGCTGCGATCATTTTATAACGATCCTTGCTTAAGACCCTTTTTCTAAAGAAAAAGCGTTGTTCATGAGTTTTAATAGTCCGTTGTAGATTGGCCATAGGGTAGTTGTAGTTATGTAAAACATATATGATACTTTTTATACTTGTTATTTTTAACCCATCACATGTCAGACATATTGATGTGATAAACAATTAAACTAGAACTGTTTTATTCCGCTTCTACTATTAAAGCCATATAAAAGTAAAAAGACACTTTTCCAAAAACTTTAAGCATAAAGATAATTCTTTAAAACGATGAAAAAAATATTAGATTAACTGATAAATCTCTGCTCAAATACAAATAATTATTTTGTCTCCACTGATCATCTCCCAAGTGGCTTACGTAGTAAAATAAGCAAAGTCTGGAATAACGGCACCATCTTCAAAATGGTTAATTTTTAAGAAATATCAATTTTGTCTTATTTTGTTTAAAATAGCAGATCACTTGGGGATCCAGGGTAAATTATCATACCACAGGAATAAAAAATGAGAGAAAGACTATCTAGGAATTCAATGAGTTACAAATAAAAGTGCAGTTATAATATGGTTTTGTTTATTCTAAATAAGACTTTTAGATATTAGCACAATAAACCTATATCACTGAATTCATCTTGAAACTCTCTATAAATTGTATGCAAAAATACAGGGTGTTCCATTAAAAACTATAATCATTTCTTTTACGTTATCGTGAATAATATCACATGTTCCTTAAAAATAGGCCCATTATTACAGGTAACTTATATAAAAAGAAATGTCCTTACTGATTGAGTTACTAACTCACTTATCATTAACCCGCCATAACTTGACAACGAGGCGTCGTGTAGCCATTTTTTTGCTTTGCCTGCTACTTACTCGGTTAGTCTGAGATGCGCTAAAAGCTCAATAGCCTGAGTAAATTAAAATTTAGATCAAAAATTACAGCTTTCGTTTCTCTTTTTTTTTCAATTTATCCCCCTGCGTAAGTTTAATATCACATTAAATTGATGAGAGTGATAAAACAAATTGAACTATCTTTACCACTTTCTGAATATTCTGATTCACAATAGTATAGTTTTTTGCTGCAGTCATCTCATTTCTCGAGGAAATTTTACCCACATCGAGTTAATGATGTCCAAAATATAACGGCCAAATGGCCATTTTTCACAATTTTTAATTCAAAGCCAAACGGAATATATCCGACCGAACTACTTGGACAATAATTTACACTACAATTACAGTTACCAGTAGGATCCTAGGAACAAAATGAAGTTATGAATATGAAACCTGTTGACGAAATCGGGAAACAAAAAATATATGTGTACATTGTAAAGAAATATATGAAACATTCACTACTACAGACAGTTCTCAAGTTTCAGAATATTATACTTAACAATAAAGTTACTTGTAATATTATATTTTATAATATTATCATAATTTTCATCGTTTCAGTGTAAGTTAAAGCAAAAACAAAAACAGTTTACAAAATTAGCGTTACAAAAATTTAACATTTTAACCCATAAAAAATTAAAATGCTAAAAAATAAAAACAGTTTTAAGATATACAACAAGCACAAAAGCGTAGTAGCGTGAGTTCAGTACAAGCACTGACAAATATATTTACTATAATTGAATTATATGTAATCATTATAATTTATTAGGCTTCTTCAATTTTATTCCCTATTAGATTTCCTTTTTGGGAAGGGGGAGGAAGTGCTGAATGAATATTAGAGAACAAAGTGGTGCATGTTCATCCTAGGCTCCAGCAAAAATTCACGTATTTTTATCATTTTGTCAGTCACTGGATATTTTTTATTTGCCTGCATTTTTTATATAATCATGTAGGTATTGCAACTTAGATATATCATACAAATATACACTACAAATTTCTGTATCTTTAGCTGTACGTTAATTAATGTATCTATGACTATAATCTTGTTTCAAACTTTCTGTTAACTGAAATATAGTATCAAAACGACACTGTCATAGATAAAATACTGAAATATAAGTAAGGGTGCAATATTTTAAGTAAAGATGCCATTTTGTTTGATTTTAGTTTTTAAGTGGTTTACTTATTTTTGGGTAATGATTAGGTATTAATTGTTGTTACCCTGCCCTAGGTTACCTAATCTATTAATGCCATATCTTAAATATTGCATAATGAAAAGATTTCTTTAAAGGATTTTAAGTAAATAATCAAGTATTAGTTTCCAATTATATTCACTCAATAATCGGTATCTTTAATTTTTATTTATTATGTATTTAGTTTATTTCAATAAGGTTCACAAAAAACTTGGATGATGATACTAATATTTTAAAAACGAATTTTAAAAATAACTAAATATACGATAAAATTAAATAAATTGTTGAATCCTAAAATATATTTCAAAATAATGCATAAACCGATTTCCAAAGTTTAATTATGTACATGAAATTTCTGCATTAAAAAATTACATTGAGAAAAATAATTGTAAATTTATTATATTATTTAAATTGAGTCCATTAAATATTTATATAGTTTTTCATAAATATAACTAGATATATTTTACTAAAGAAGGTGACTAAATTTATGCATTATTTCTTCTATGATACATTCGATCAGATAAAATTGAAATAAGGAATAATTAGCAACAATAAATTAATACATAATATATAAAATTTTGCCACTGTTTAAGTTCTATATATACCTTTAGATGAATTATTTTTAAATAATGAATTAGTTATTGTGTCTCATAATGATTTTCTTTTAAATAAAATAGTTTTAATCTGTTATATCGCGTACTTTTAAAAAAATGTATTTATTGTAGTAAGTAAAAATAAAATATTGGTAGATAATAACGTGTGTGTAGTAGAAAAATACTAATTCCAATAATGGATATAAATCTAACGAAGTTATATTAATTTTACCGTTTTATATAAGTTTTCTCCATCGAGCCTGGAGACAAATTCTAAAACAAACATTAGTCATCATATATACTACTATCTCTTATGGGTTTGTCTACTTATTATTAATAAGTCAAGATATGGTAGAATAAAGGTTGTCGACCTTAATATTAGTAACAGAATAGAAATAATTAGCTGCAGACCTATTATTTTAATAACTTCTTAAAATTGTATTATAATTAATTGTATTACTAAACCATTACGATTGGGATCCCCCTTTTATCAAAATTATAATGTTTCCGGTAAAAGTTTTAACACATAATGAAAAATACAATTTCAAGAGAATAAAAAATGGTGTATATAATTCTGTAGCTCCTATTTAGGAGTATGATTATAGTTATTAGCATAGTACATTATTTTCAACAGTAGTTATTTCAGCTTCGGATAATACATCAACCTCATACTCCGATGAAATTGGCAATCTGCTTAAAAACCCGCTAGTGGACGTGGCGAATGGTCAAGATGCCCATGCGGACTACGATCATATTTCTGTTAACATCCTTAAGAATGACAAACAAAAAGGTCATAAATTCCACTACACATACCCGAAGAAGAAGATCCGCAACCTATAGATCAATCTTCGCATCATTCAGGGCTTTCAAGTAGGTATTTCATGTCGTGTTTTGTGTCTTTGTATGTTTTACAAGTATGTACAAATCGAACGTTTATACATTTTATTGTTTTAATTTTGTATATGTTTTACTCATATATTCTAGGAATGTACAATCTATCTTAAAATATTAGTATATGAGTCAAGCCCTGGTAATTTATTGTTTACAACAAAGAATTATTCTTAGTTTTTAGACAAATCAATTACTGTACAACAAACTGTCCATAAGTTCGTACCTTAACCCTAATCGACCACTAATTTCGCCGCCAGATTCATTTGTAGTTTATTTCCTGGGATTCCTTATTTTCTAAAAAATTTGCTAGTTTCTACTTTTATACTCTGTTATATAATTAACAACGCTGTTCAACAGAGAAATTTACTACGTGGCTAATATTTTGAGTTTTATTTTTTAAGTTATCCCCTAGTTATATATAAATAGTAACAGTTGCCTTACAATTGCGCCACTTTTTTACGAAGGGCGGGAAAACTTTTATTCAGAAGAAACTATTAAGAGGTAAATCATATATATATATATATATATATATATATATATATATATATATATATATATATATATATATATATATATATATATATATATAGATACGTATATATATATATATATATATATATATATATATATATATATATATATATATATATATATATATATATATATATATATATATATATATATATATATATATATATATATATATATATATATATGATTCCAGTTCTTGTGACTGATGTGATTTATTTTCTTCAAAAATATTTAACCGAAGGTATTAAGTGCTTCAGTTTAACAGAACCATAAATGACTCTCTAAGTGTTAAAAAAAATTTCGATAACGAATCACTATATGTTCTTATGGGATACTACAAGATATACAAACAATATTTTACTAGGGCAAATTGTTTAATTTAGTCTCTTTTTAGCATCTTAAATAAGGTTCGCTTTTTGACTTGTTTTCCATGGGCACATAATTACAAAAAAGTATTAAAAAATTACTCACACACTTGTTATGCTTACTTGAATTTGACTTACATTTTCATATCGCTTTTTTTTCCATTGCCCAATTTTTGTACCAACTGCTAATAACTTTACTAATATTTAGTTATATAAATTTTTAATTTTTCATCCTTCATTTAAAAATGCATGTTAGTTTTTTATTTACTTAAAATATGGCGGCTTTGTAGCTATTTAGTATTTTATTAATTTAATTTAAACATTTCATTATTTGCTTAGTAACTAGCTAAGTGTATATTTTCTATGCATCGTTCAGAAAAATCATTAACTTTAACCGTATTATTGCTGAAAATATTTTTTTTAACGATTCCAGGAGTAAATGAGATTAAAAAATGACGTAATTTAGAGAAGGAGATTAAATGTGGCCCTGACAATCGAGTGCTTTAACAACAATTTGTAGCTCGTTTACGACATGGTAGTAAAATTACTGGATCCACGAAATACCAATTTTCGCTCTTGAGATATTAACTCTAAATTTTGTTCAAGGTTATTTCAACTATGTTGGGAATGTGGAATCTTTAGCACAATGACACTACTCAGTATATATCGCTACTATATCAAACACTTTATGTTTGCGCTAGACGCGAATTTCGCCAACCATGTTAGCTTCATCAAGAGCGATGATTGACAAAGTTATTTATTGAACATAAGTAACAGAAAATTTTTTTTTTCTTTTAATTTCATTAAATTAAGATAAAAAATAATAATCGAAACGCTAAAATATGTTCCTTTGTTTTGTTTTTGGTTTTAGAGTGATTTTTGATAACCTAATTCAAGGTTCAATTTTTGGAGAATCAGTTTCCTAGCGTGTTAACATCTAAAGAAATATAATATTTGTACATATTAAAATTCGTTTTTATTAGTGGAAGTCATTATGTCAATCTATTATCGTATTCATAAACAGTACAGAAACAGCTTAAATTCAAAGAATACAAAATCTATTGTATAAACAATCTATCTAATTAAAAATGTAACGTAGTGTTCTGTAAAACAACAAAAGATTTAAAACCAAAATTTACCATATGAGAGGTAACATTTCTTGTAAATTAAATCTGCTTGAAAATGAAGACCAGAACGTAAGAAAAATATATTATTCACACCTTTGTAAGGCCCTTCCTGATGATTTTTGTTACCTGCTATTATCTAAAAAAGGAGCCTTCCATTTTCGTCAGTCTTACGGTTTGCCAACCTTTGTGCCTATCTGTTCAGATAATAACTCGATCGAAGAGTGAAATGGAATAATTACATAAAGTTTGATATATATATATATATATATATATATATATATATATATATATATATATATATATATATATATATATATATATATATATATATACGAGGCTGGTTTGAAAAGTCCGTGCAAAGTCCGAGAGATGGCACCACCGGCGCGTATCGAGGTCATGTTTAGTTAGTAGCATCTCTTGAATGAACGCACACCAAGTTTCAGCCATATTGGTCTATTTCTTTGTGTTTGGCATTCGTGTGAATCAAGGAAGTCGAGTGATTTTCAAGAAATGGACGAAAAAGAATTTCGTGTGGTGATTAAACATTACTTTATGAAAGGGAAAACGCCTCAGGAGACTAAAGAGAAGCTTGATAAACATTATGGTGACTCTGCGCCTTCGATTAGAATAGTTTATAAGTGGTTTCAAAATTTTCGGACTGGCCATATGTGCACAAGTGACACTGAACGTTCTGGACAGCCTGTGGAGGTTACGACTCCAGAAATCATTGATCAAATCCATGATATGGTGATGGATGACAGAAGAGTTAAGGTGCGTGAGATTGCTAGTGCTGTGGGCATCTCGACTGAACGGGTACATAATATTTTGCATAAACATTTGGACATGAGAAAGCTATCCGCAAGATGGGTGCCGCGATTGCTCACGCTTGACCAAAAACGGAATCGTGTGAAGTGTTGCAAGGATGCTTTGCAGCTGTTCCAGAAGAATCCGGAGGACATTAAGCGTCGTTTCGTCACTGTGGATGAAACATGGATACATTACTATACTCCTGAGACCAAACAACAATCTAAACAATGGGTTACCAAGGGGGAATCTGCACCAAAAAAGGCGAAGACTGTTTCTTCGGCCGGAAAGGTTATGGCGACTGTCTTTTGGGATTCGCAAGGGATAATCCTCATCGACTATCTGGAAAAGGGTAAAATTATTACAGGTGAATATTATTCATCGTTATTGGACCGTTTGAAAACCGAGCTGCAAGAAAAACGCCCGCGATTGGCCCACAAGAAAGTCCTTTTCCATCACGACAACGCACCAGCACACACCTCAGCAGTTGTGGTCGCAAAATTAATGGAAATAGGATTCCAACTGGTTTCACATCCCCCCTATTCTCCAGACTTGGCTCCCTCGGACTACTATTTGTTCCCCAAGTTGAAGAAATGGCTGGCGGGACAAAGATTTTATTCAAACGAGGAGGTGATTGTAGACACTAATGGATATTTTGCAGACTTGGACAAATCCTATTATTCGGAAGGGATCAACAAACTAGAACATCGTTGGACGAAGTGTCTAAGCCTAAAAGGAGACTATGTCGAAAAATAAAAAAGGTAACATAAGTAGTTTTTATTTTTGCACGGACTTTTCAAACCAGCCTCGTATCGTATATACATATATATATATATATATATATATATATATATATATATATATATATATATATATATATATATAATACTTGAAGTAGGAATGAAAGCTATACCTTTTGACCTATATTATTATTTCAGGGAATTGGTCAACGGTGTGGGTCCACAATTTTGCATTTATTTGAAATTATTATGAGTTTTGTTCAGGTTATTGGATGGAATAATAAACAAGTATTAAGAACAAATATTTATTGTCAAATACATAAAGGAATAAATGGGTGGGAAAGGGTAATACAGGGTTAGCTTTGTATATATTAGGTCCTATATCCTTTCCAGAATTCTTTCAACAATCTGCAAAGGGTATTGTTTTTTTCATTATTTTTAATTATTTATGGTCAAACACATGATTGGTTACCGGAGGGGGGGGTGAAGAAGGTTAGAAGGCTTGTGTCATATATATCATTCTCAGAATTCTTGAAGCCGAGGACTCTTGGGAACGGAGGGAGTCTTCGTTTGCCTCGTATATACCGGGTCATGCATCTATTTGATCTAATTTGAGAGGGGTTTAAATTAATAACAGCTTCAGTAACCTAACTAAAGTTATGATGTTGTACTTGTACTGCACAGTCCATAAAAATTCGTAAGAGCTATAATCTGCACTTTATGGAAAATATTCCAGAATTTTTTCGGAGTTTTTTGATCAGTAGGTAGGGTGAAGGACAGCGATTTTTGGCCATTTTTTAAACCTAATATAAAGAAAAGTTTGCGCAAGTATTATGTCATGTATATTTTTGAACTCGTGTTTTCACAAGCTTTCATTTGACACCCCACTCGATGTCCTTGCAAAAAAATCTTTTGCACTTCCTATTTCATCCCCCAAAACTAACCCCTTTAGCCAAAATTTAACTTTTAAAGCCAGACGGCTCTGACTGGACCATCAATTCGTATATTTGTGCCAAAGCTCAACTTTCTATATCAAATAGTTTCGGAGAAAATCTGGTATGACAGACACCGAAGTGACCCCATAAGTGTTCCGTACGGAACACTAAAAAGCCTATCTTTAAAATTTCTTTTTAATCTTTTATTCTTTTATAATTTTGATTGGGAATTTTATTCTTGTTTTTGGTAATATTTGTTTTTAAATAAAGGTAATCCAGATTTTTAACTTTAGTATCTCCTATGTAGTCTGAACTTTATTGTTTTTCATGGCATATATTTATGCAAAGTCCATTTAAATATTCCGGACGAAATATTATAAAATTGTTCAAAATTATCATCAGTACTGTTGCATTGTAGAACCACTTAACTGGACTGGTTTTAAGTTTGTTCAGCCGGATCTTCAAAATAAATTGGCAATTTTTAATACAACGGTCTGCGTATCGGATTATGCACCTCATTGTTGCTGTGAGGTCGTGTGTCAGTGATGATGTTTGTGTTTTGTGTCTGTAGAATTGGTCTGATATGTCGGTTATGTACTAGCTTATTTTTGGTATGTTAGTTAGGTCATGTGAATCATCTATTCTAGTGTATTCGTCCCGGGGAGGCTACATATCTGAGTATCCAATTCTGCATTCGAGCTACCTGTGTATCTGATATACTGTACCATACCGCTGCAGCATACATCAACACAGGTCTTATTATTTGCTTGTATATTGTCAATTTACTTTGAAAGCTGAGCTGAGGATTAAGTGCTATTAAAGCTTATAAGTTTTACATAACAATGAAGGCTTTTCGCAATATATGGTTGATGTGCAGTTGATATTTCAATTCTGAATCAATAATAATACCTAGATACTTCAGGCGCTTTCTGATAGGTATTTGGATGTCGTTAATTTTTATTGGTTCATTTATTTTAATGTTTGTATACTTTTTAGTGATAACTATTCATGAGGGCGTAAAGGCCCAGTCAGCAAGACAATAAGTTGTTATTATTATATTTACCTTTAAAACAGCGTTGGTATTAAATCGCACAACTACACGCTCTTATATATCTTACCAAACTATTATGCCAGGCGGGATAAAGGCTAACTGCCCAATTCGTATTTCATGCTTACACAATTCGTCTCCTTATTTTCTTATTTTTGATTCCTACCGGAATATATTTAGTAAATTTAATATATACAAGTGTAAGTTATTTTCTTTTAATAATTGATATAATATTTTCAATTACTAATAATTTTTGTAACTAAAAAATATACGTCTATCTTTAGTTTTATTACTTTTAATGTACTTTTAAAAAGCTGAAAGATAAGGTGGTTATTTTTGTAACACATTGTGTTGAATCAGCTTTTCAAAATTCAAAAATTATCGCTGTTAGATATAGTCATTCGCTGATATATGTATAAAAGAATTAGAGAGAGATCTCAATATTTTCTGATTGATGTCTCCCCATAAATTATCATTTCCTTATCTAAAATATCGGTAGGAATGATTTCTTTAGCATGAAAAACTGAAATTCTACTATACTACTATTTTTACAATGTGCATTTGCAAGTATTATGTAAATAACCTTACATATATTTTACATCTACCTAAGTTATTGATTTTTTTTAAACCTAAAAATAATATGCTTTGTAAAATTTTTAAAATTATCTATCGAAATGTGCCTCCAATCAGAAAGACTTCTTTTTTACTAACATAAAAGAAGCCCATAAATAAAAAAAAGCAAATAACCGATTTTAAATGAGATATAATTAACTATCCAAACTTTGCAATATTTTAGAAATTCAGCGGAGAAAGTTCAAGAGAAGAATAATAAAAATTCAACTAATTACTAATTGAAAATAAAAATAATCCCAGGTTAGATCGAGAAATTTTGTCTCCTAAAATGGAAAGAATTTTATTTAGTTTTATTAAGAAGTTAATTCGCTACACCTTACCTTATGTAACCATTTGTGTATCTCTTGTAGTTTCAACGATTACAATATATGTAACTCTAAAATGAGATAGATATACTGTGCAGTTTCGTAAGCAACTACAGAAAAAATAGCTTTTTTCCAGAGGTGCAAGGGTCAGAAAACTTTTTCGTAATATGTATACTTTAACTGTAATTATTTGATTCACTAAAAATGTTTAACTCTAAATTGATAAATAGGGATTTACATTGACAGAAACACTAACACATCAACTAATGTTTGGAGGCGGTGCAGTATAATACGGAAAATTTGTTTTTATTTATGATTAAAAAGATAAAAATAAAATATTTAGCTAAAATTAAAAAAAAAAAAACTGTTTTATTTCTTCTTAAGGCTTTGTCTCTTAATTTTTATACAAATTTTCTTACAAAATGTTTATTTGTTGATATTAATAAAATAAAATAATACATCGCAAAAGAAAAGTGAACTGACTGTCTATACGTCACATACGAAAGTCAATCAGCATCTTCTAAACTATCTTGAACGATTCAATATTATTAGCGATCACCAATATGGCTTTCGTAAACATAAATCAACAGAAGATTTTCTGACTTATGTAACACATGTTTGGAACAACACAATTGAACACTTTGGAGAATCTCGAGCTGTTGCTCTTGACATATTCAAGGCATTCGACCATGTTTGGCACGATGCACTGTTGGCTAAGCTACGCTCTTGTGGTGTGTCTGAAAATTTCTGTTTCTGGCTCTCATGTTTCCTCAGAGAGCGTTCTTTACGAGTGGCGGTCGACGGATTTCTTTCTAAGACCTTCACTATCAACGCCGGTGTGCCCCAAGGCTCCATACTGTCTCTTACCCTCTTTCTCATTTACATTAATGATCTGCTGGAAAAGACCGGGAATCCAATCTACAGCTTTGCAGATGACAGTACGCTTGTCTCTTCATTCACTTTGAATGTTCGGACATCGGCTGCTCAGGCGAATATCCGCAGACAGCAGGAAGTTGTTCAACTTAACAAAGACCTGAAAGAAATTCTATCTTGGGGTGACAGTAACCAAGTGGAATTTAACGCTACAAAAACCCAGGCGGCAGTTTTTTCTAAAAAAGTTAACGTTGTTGAACCCGACATAGTTATGTCGGGGCACTCCATTCCCCTAGTATCGCCGCTCAATTTGTTGGGCGTTAGTTTGGGAGCAAATATGTCCTGGCATGAACATGTTGCAGGCATAGCAAGGAGAGCTTCTCAAATGTTGGGAATATTATTTCGAACCAGAAAGCTTTACACTCCACAACAACTGTTAATTCTTTACAAAGCTCAAATTCGACCAACTATGGAATACTGCTCCCATGTTTGGGGGTCCGCTCCCAAGCATACACTGCATTTGTTGGATTCTGTTCAGAGCAGAGCTATTCGTCTTATTGGAGACCCGGAACTAACCGGTGGCCTTGATTCGCTGGAACATCGAAGAACGGTTGGCGACTTGAGCCTATTCTACAAGTATTTTCATGGAAAGTGTTCGAAGGATGTAGCCCGCTTAATTTCTCCCCAGAGCGGGTCATGTTAGAAGTACAAGTCACGCTAATACTTCACATCCGTATGAGGTTCAGCTTGTTACTCCTTGTACAACGCTTTTCAAGCAGTCTTTTATATAGAGAACATCATCCTTTTAGAATCATTTGCCCAGGACTGTGTTTCCTAACGAGTACAATTTACAGCGTTTCAAGAACAACGTGAATCGCTTTTTCCGTATACATGTCGCGCCTGTAGCGCTTTAGGGACTTCCCTGCAGCACGTGTGCTAGACTCATAAAAAAAACTAACAATAGACCAGATATTTTATAAGTAGATAAATTTTTAAGATACACAACGTTAACTGACACAATTTCAAATAATAACAACCTATGGAAAATTGCGAAATACAGGAATTTTGGAAGCACAAGAGGAACTGCAGGAAATTCTGGAATCCTTAAATGAATATAATACGAAAAGTCGTTGTCCAAATATCAAGTCCACGGAGTTTTAACACTATACAAGAAATGTTTCTAATGGTAAAGTGTGCAATTTAAGCAGTTGATTTACTATTAGGTTGTCAGTTTAAGCTTCTTAACTATAAACTTCTTAATAAATTAGGGAGTAAAGGATTAGTCACAACAATAAGTTGTTATTACTATATTTACCTTCAAAACAGCGTTGGTATTAAATTGCACAACTACACGCTCCTATATATCTTACCAAACTATTATGCCAGGCGGGATAAAGGCTAACTGCCCAATTCGTATTCCATGCTTACACAATTCGTCTCCTTATTTTCTTATTTTTGATCCTTACCGGAATATATTTAGTAAATTTAATATAAACAAGTGTAAGTTATTTTCTTTTAATAATTGATGTAATATTTTCAATTACTAACAATTTTCGTAACGAAAAAATATACGTCTATCTTTAGTTTTATTACTTTTAATGTACTTTTAAAAAGCTGAAAGATAAGGAGGTTATTTTTGTAACACATTGTGTTGAATCAGCTTTTTAAAATTCAAAAATTATCGCTGTTAGATATAGTCATTCGCTGATATATGTATAAAAGAATTAGAACGTGGAGATCTCAATATTTTCTGATTGATGTCTCCCCATAAATTATCGTTTCCTTATCTAAAATGTCGGTAGGAATAATTTCTTTAGTATGAAAAACTTAAATTCCGTATTATTTTTACAATGTGCATTTTTCAAGTATTATGTAAGTAACCTTACATATATTTTACATCTAACTAAGTTATTGATTTTTATACTTTATTATACCCTCTGATTTTTTTAAACTTAAAAATAATATGCTTTGTAAAATTTTTAAAATTCGGAATATGCCTCCAATCAGAAAGCGAATGGACTTCTTTTTTACAGCATAGATAGATAAAAATAAAAAAACCGGTCAAGTGCAAGTTGAACTTGCACAATTAGTGTACCGTACGTTGACTGATTTTAAAATAAAATTTTTTGTTAGGGTGGTATAAAATGATCAGTGACTTTACAAAGCACACCCCAAATGAGTTTTCAACAAAGTTTGTTTCCAATCTTTACTGAAAACTGGTGACCTTGGAATTTTGTTTTTTTTATATATACCAAATAAATTATTAAAGGTAATGCACTCCTGATAATTTTCGTTCAAACTATACCCCGTGGAGAATATTCCAAAATTTTTTCAAAATTTTTTGATCAGTACTTTTCGAGATAAGGTAGGGGACAGCGATTTTTTAAAAGTAATACGAAGAAAAGTGTGCGCAAGTATTACATTATATATATATTTTACTCGTGTTTTCACAAGCTTTCATTTGACACCACACTCGATGACCCAGTAAAAAAAATTTTTTTTCACTTCCGATTTCACCCCTCAAAACGAACCCGTTAAGTCAAAATTTATGTTACGGTGGTATAAAATAATTAGTGACTTCACAAAACACACCCCAAATGAGTTTTCAACAAAGTTTGTTTCCAATCTTTACTGAAATCTGATGACCTTGAAATTTTTGTTTTTTTTATATACCATATAAATTATTAAAGGTAATGCACTCGTGATAATTTTCGTTCAATCTACACGCCGTGGAGAATATTCCAGAATTTTTTTCGAAATTTTTTGATAAGTACTTTTCGAGATAATGCCCGGGACAGCGATTTTTCGCGAATTTTTAAGAATAATAGAAGAAAAGTGCGCGCAAGTATAATATTATATATATATTTTTACTCGTGTTTTCACAAGCTTTCATTTGACACCACACTCGATGACCTAGTAAAAAAATTTTTTTTTCACTTCCGACTTCACCCCCCAAAACTAACCCCTTAAGTCAAAATTTAATTCTCAAAACTACATGGCTCTGATGAGGCCATCAATTCCTATATCATTACCAAATTTCACCTTTCTATGTCAAATAGTTTCGGAGAAAATCGGGTGTGACCGACAGACAGACAGACAGACAGACAGACAGACAGACAGACAGACAGACAGACAGACAGACAGACAGACAGACAGACAGACAGACAGACAGACAGACAGACAGACAGACAGACAGACAGACAGACAGACAGACAGACAGACAGACAGACAGACAGACAGACAGACAGACAGACAGACAGACAGACAGACAGACAGACAGACAGACAGACAGACAGACAGACAGACAGACAGACAGACAGACAGACAGACAGACAGACAGACAGACAGACAGACAGACAGACAGACAGACAGACAGACAGACAGACAGACAGACAGACAGACAGACAGACAGACAGACAGACAGACAGACAGACAGACAGACAGACAGACAGACAGACAGACAGACAGACAGACAGACAGACAGACAGACAGACAGACAGACAGACAGACAGACAGACAGACAGACAGACAGACAGACAGACAGACAGACAGACAGACAGACAGACAGACAGACAGACAGACAGACAGACAGACAGACAGACAGACAGACAGACAGACAGACAGACAGACAGACAGACAGACAGACAGACAGACAGACAGACAGACAGACAGACAGACAGACAGACAGGACAGACAGACAGACAGACAGACAGACAGACAGACAGACAGACAGACAGACAGACAGACAGACAGACAGACAGACAGACAGACAGACAGACAGACAGACAGACAGACAGACAGACAGACAGACAGAGACAGACAGACAGACAGACAGACAGACAGACAGACAGACAGACAGACAGACAGACAGACAGACAGACAGACAGACAGACAGACAGACAGACAGACAGACAGACAGACAGACAGACAGACAGACAGACAGACAGACAGACAGACAGACAGACAGACAGACAGACAGACAGACAGACAGACAGACAGACAGACAGACAGACAGACAGACAGACAGACAGACAGACAGACAGACAGACAGACAGACAGACAGACAGACAGACAGACAGACAGACAGACAGACAGACAGACAGACAGACAGACAGACAGACAGACAGACAGACAGACAGACAGACAGACAGACAGACAGACAGACAGACAGACAGACAGACAGACAGACAGACAGACAGACAGACAGACAGACAGACAGACAGACAGACAGACAGACAGACAGACAGACAGACAGACAGACAGACAGACAGACAGACAGACAGACAGACAGACAGACAGACAGACAGACAGACAGACAGACAGACAGACAGACAGACAGACAGACAGACAGACAGACAGACAGACAGACAGACAGACAGACAGACAGACAGACAGACAGACAGACAGACAGACAGACAGACAGACAGACAGACAGACAGACAGACAGACAGACAGACAGACAGACAGACAGACAGACAGACAGACAGACAGACAGACAGACAGACAGACAGACAGACAGACAGACAGACAGACAGACAGACAGACAGACAGACAGACAGACAGACAGACAGACAGACAGACAGACAGACAGACAGACAGACAGACAGACAGACAGACAGACAGACAGACAGACAGACAGACAGACAGACAGACAGACAGACAGACAGACAGACAGACAGACAGACAGACAGACAGACAGACAGACAGACAGACAGACAGACAGACAGACAGACAGACAGACAGACAGACAGACAGACAGACAGACAGACAGACAGACAGACAGACAGACAGACAGACAGACAGACAGACAGACAGACAGACAGACAGACAGACAGACAGACAGACAGACAGACAGACAGACAGACAGACAGACAGACAGACAGACAGACAGACAGACAGACAGACAGACAGACAGACAGACAGACAGACAGACAGACAGACAGACAGACAGACAGACAGACAGACAGACAGACAGACAGACAGACAGACAGACAGACAGACAGACAGACAGACAGACAGACAGACAGACAGACAGACAGACAGACAGACAGACAGACAGACAGACAGACAGACAGACAGACAGACAGACAGACAGACAGACAGACAGACAGACAGACAGACAGACAGACAGACAGACAGACAGACAGACAGACAGACAGACAGACAGACAGACAGACAGACAGACAGACAGACAGACAGACAGACAGACAGACAGACAGACAGACAGACAGACAGACAGACAGACAGACAGACAGACAGACAGACAGACAGACAGACAGACAGACAGACAGACAGACAGACAGACAGACAGACAGACAGACAGACAGACAGACAGACAGACAGACAGACAGACAGACAGACAGACAGACAGACAGACAGACAGACAGACAGACAGACAGACAGACAGACAGACAGACAGACAGACAGACAGACAGACAGACAGACAGACAGACAGACAGACAGACAGACAGACAGACAGACAGACAGACAGACAGACAGACAGACAGACAGACAGACAGACAGACAGACAGACAGACAGACAGACAGACAGACAGACAGACAGACAGACAGACAGACAGACAGACAGACAGACAGACAGACAGACAGACAGACAGACAGACAGACAGACAGACAGACAGACAGACAGACAGACAGACAGACAGACAGACAGACAGACAGACAGACAGACAGACAGACAGACAGACAGACAGACAGACAGACAGACAGACAGACAGACAGACAGACAGACAGACAGACAGACAGACAGACAGACAGACAGACAGACAGACAGACAGACAGACAGACAGACAGACAGACAGACAGACAGACAGACAGACAGACAGACAGACAGACAGACAGACAGACAGACAGACAGACAGACAGACAGACAGACAGACAGACAGACAGACAGACAGACAGACAGACAGACAGACAGACAGACAGACAGACAGACAGACAGACAGACAGACAGACAGACAGACAGACAGACAGACAGACAGACAGACAGACAGACAGACAGACAGACAGACAGACAGACAGACAGACAGACAGACAGACAGACAGACAGACAGACAGACAGACAGACAGACAGACAGACAGACAGACAGACAGACAGACAGACAGACAGACAGACAGACAGACAGACAGACAGACAGACAGACAGACAGACAGACAGACAGACAGACAGACAGACAGACAGACAGACAGACAGACAGACAGACAGACAGACAGACAGACAGACAGACAGACAGACAGACAGACAGACAGACAGACAGACAGACAGACAGACAGACAGACAGACAGACAGACAGACAGACAGACAGACAGACAGACAGACAGACAGACAGACAGACAGACAGACAGACAGACAGACAGACAGACAGACAGACAGACAGACAGACAGACAGACAGACAGACAGACAGACAGACAGACAGACAGACAGACAGACAGACAGACAGACAGACAGACAGACAGACAGACAGACAGACAGACAGACAGACAGACAGACAGACAGACAGACAGACAGACAGACAGACAGACAGACAGACAGACAGACAGACAGACAGACAGACAGACAGACAGACAGACAGACAGACAGACAGACAGACAGACAGACAGACAGACAGACAGACAGACAGACAGACAGACAGACAGACAGACAGACAGACAGACAGACAGACAGACAGACAGACAGACAGACAGACAGACAGACAGACAGACAGACAGACAGACAGACAGACAGACAGACAGACAGACAGACAGACAGACAGACAGACAGACAGACAGACAGACAGACAGACAGACAGACAGACAGACAGACAGACAGACAGACAGACAGACAGACAGACAGACAGACAGACAGACAGACAGACAGACAGACAGACAGACAGACAGACAGACAGACAGACAGACAGACAGACAGACAGACAGACAGACAGACAGACAGACAGACAGACAGACAGACAGACAGACAGACAGACAGACAGACAGACAGACAGACAGACAGACAGACAGACAGACAGACAGACAGACAGACAGACAGACAGACAGACAGACAGACAGACAGACAGACAGACAGACAGACAGACAGACAGACAGACAGACAGACAGACAGACAGACAGACAGACAGACAGACAGACAGACAGACAGACAGACAGACAGACAGACAGACAGACAGACAGACAGACAGACAGACAGACAGACAGACAGACAGACAGACAGACAGACAGACAGACAGACAGACAGACAGACAGACAGACAGACAGACAGACAGACAGACAGACAGACAGACAGACAGACAGACAGACAGACAGACAGACAGACAGACAGACAGACAGACAGACAGACAGACAGACAGACAGACAGACAGACAGACAGACAGACAGACAGACAGACAGACAGACAGACAGACAGACAGACAGACAGACAGACAGACAGACAGACAGACAGACAGACAGACAGACAGACAGACAGACAGACAGACAGACAGACAGACAGACAGACAGACAGACAGACAGACAGACAGACAGACAGACAGACAGACAGACAGACAGACAGACAGACAGACAGACAGACAGACAGACAGACAGACAGACAGACAGACAGACAGACAGACAGACAGACAGACAGACAGACAGACAGACAGACAGACAGACAGACAGACAGACAGACAGACAGACAGACAGACAGACAGACAGACAGACAGACAGACAGACAGACAGACAGACAGACAGACAGACAGACAGACAGACAGACAGACAGACAGACAGACAGACAGACAGACAGACAGACAGACAGACAGACAGACAGACAGACAGACAGACAGACAGACAGACAGACAGACAGACAGACAGACAGACAGACAGACAGACAGACAGACAGACAGACAGACAGACAGACAGACAGACAGACAGACAGACAGACAGGACAGACAGACAGACAGACAGACAGACAGACAGACAGACAGACAGACAGACAGACAGACAGACAGACAGACAGACAGACAGACAGACAGACAGACAGACAGACAGACAGACAGACAGACAGACAGACAGACAGACAGACAGACAGACAGACAGACAGACAGACAGACAGACAGACAGACAGACAGACAGACAGACAGACAGACAGACAGACAGACAGACAGACAGACAGACAGACAGACAGACAGACAGACAGACAGACAGACAGACAGACAGACAGACAGACAGACAGACAGACAGACAGACAGACAGACAGACAGACAGACAGACAGACAGACAGACAGACAGACAGACAGACAGACAGACAGACAGACAGACAGACAGACAGACAGACAGACAGACAGACAGACAGACAGACAGACAGACAGACAGACAGACAGACAGACAGACAGACAGACAGACAGACAGACAGACAGACAGACAGACAGACAGACAGACAGACAGACAGACAGACAGACAGACAGACAGACAGACAGACAGACAGACAGACAGACAGACAGACAGACAGACAGACAGACAGACAGACAGACAGACAGACAGACAGACAGACAGACAGACAGACAGACAGACAGACAGACAGACAGACAGACAGACAGACAGACAGACAGACAGACAGACAGACAGACAGACAGACAGACAGACAGACAGACAGACAGACAGACAGACAGACAGACAGACAGACAGACAGACAGACAGACAGACAGACAGACAGACAGACAGACAGACAGACAGACAGACAGACAGACAGACAGACAGACAGACAGACAGACAGACAGACAGACAGACAGACAGACAGACAGACAGACAGACAGACAGACAGACAGACAGACAGACAGACAGACAGACAGACAGACAGACAGACAGACAGACAGACAGACAGACAGACAGACAGACAGACAGACAGACAGACAGACAGACAGACAGACAGACAGACAGACAGACAGACAGACAGACAGACAGACACAGACAGACAGACAGACAGACAGACAGACAGACAGACAGACAGACAGACAGACAGACAGACAGACAGACAGACAGACAGACAGACAGACAGACAGACAGACAGACAGACAGACAGACAGACAGACAGACAGACAGACAGACAGACAGACAGACAGACAGACAGACAGACAGACAGACAGACAGACAGACAGACAGACAGACAGACAGACAGACAGACAGACAGACAGACAGACAGACAGACAGACAGACAGACAGACAGACAGACAGACAGACAGACAGACAGACAGACAGACAGACAGACAGACAGACAGACAGACAGACAGACAGACAGACAGACAGACAGACAGACAGACAGACAGACAGACAGACAGACAGACAGACAGACAGACAGACAGACAGACAGACAGACAGACAGACAGACAGACAGACAGACAGACAGACAGACAGACAGACAGACAGACAGACAGACAGACAGACAGACAGACAGACAGACAGACAGACAGACAGACAGACAGACAGACAGACAGACAGACAGACAGACAGACAGACAGACAGACAGACAGACAGACAGACAGACAGACAGACAGACAGACAGACAGACAGACAGACAGACAGACAGACAGACAGACAGACAGACAGACAGACAGACAGACAGACAGACAGACAACAGACAGACAGACAGACAGACAGACAGACAGACAGACAGACAGACAGACAGACAGACAGACAGACAGACAGACAGACAGACAGACAGACAGACAGACAGACAGACAGACAGACAGACAGACAGACAGACAGACAGACAGACAGACAGACAGACAGACAGACAGACAGACAGACAGACAGACAGACAGACAGGCAGACAGACAGACAGACAGACAGACAGACAGACAGACAGACAGACAGACAGACAGACAGACAGACAGACAGACAGACAGACAGACAGACAGACAGACAGACAGACAGACAGACAGACAGACAGACAGACAGACAGACAGACAGACAGACAGACAGACAGACAGACAGACAGACAGACAGACAGACAGACAGACAGACAGACAGACAGACAGACAGACAGACAGACAGACAGACAGACAGACAGACAGACAGACAGACAGACAGACAGACAGACAGACAGACAGACAGACAGACAGACAGACAGACAGACAGACAGACAGACAGACAGACAGACAGACAGACAGACAGACAGACAGACAGACAGACAGACAGACAGACAGACAGACAGACAGACAGACAGACAGACAGACAGACAGACAGACAGACAGACAGACAGACAGACAGACAGACAGACAGACAGACAGACAGACAGACAGACAGACAGACAGACAGACAGACAGACAGACAGACAGACAGACAGACAGACAGACAGACAGACAGACAGACAGACAGACAGACAGACAGACAGACAGACAGACAGACAGACAGACAGACAGACAGACAGACAGACAGACAGACAGACAGACAGACAGACAGACAGACAGACAGACAGACAGACAGACAGACAGACAGACAGACAGACAGACAGACAGACAGACAGACAGACAGACAGACAGACAGACAGACAGACAGACAGACAGACAGACAGACAGACAGACAGACAGACAGACAGACAGACAGACAGACAGACAGACAGACAGACAGACAGACAGACAGACAGACAGACAGACAGACAGACAGACAGACAGACAGACAGACAGACAGACAGACAGACAGACAGACAGACAGACAGACAGACAGACAGACAGACAGACAGACAGACAGACAGACAGACAGACAGACAGACAGACAGACAGACAGACAGACAGACAGACAGACAGGACAGACAGACAGACAGACAGACAGACAGACAGACAGACAGACAGACAGACAGACAGACAGACAGACAGACAGACAGACAGACAGACAGACAGACAGACAGACAGACAGACAGACAGACAGACAGACAGACAGACAGACAGACAGACAGACAGACAGACAGACAGACAGACAGACAGACAGACAGACAGACAGACAGACAGACAGACAGACAGACAGACAGACAGACAGACAGACAGACAGACAGACAGACAGACAGACAGACAGACAGACAGACAGACAGACAGACAGACAGACAGACAGACAGACAGACAGACAGACAGACAGACAGACAGACAGACAGACAGACAGACAGACAGACAGACAGACAGACAGACAGACAGACAGACAGACAGACAGACAGACAGACAGACAGACAGACAGACAGACAGACAGACAGACAGACAGACAGACAGACAGACAGACAGACAGACAGACAGGACAGACAGACAGACAGACAGACAGACAGACAGACAGACAGACAGACAGACAGACAGACAGACAGACAGACAGGACAGACAGACAGACAGACAGACAGACAGACAGACAGACAGACAGACAGACAGACAGACAGACAGACAGACAGACAGACAGACAGACAGACAGACAGACAGACAGACAGACAGACAGACAGACAGACAGACAGACAGACAGACAGACAGACAGACAGACAGACAGACAGACAGACAGACAGACAGACAGACAGACAGACAGACAGACAGACAGACAGACAGACAGACAGACAGACAGACAGACAGACAGACAGACAGACAGACAGACAGACAGACAGACAGACAGACAGACAGACAGACAGACAGACAGACAGACAGACAGACAGACAGACAGACAGACAGACAGACAGACAGACAGACAGACAGACAGACAGACAGACAGACAGACAGACAGACAGACAGACAGACAGACAGACAGACAGACAGACAGACAGACAGACAGACAGACAGACAGACAGACAGACAGACAGACAGACAGACAGACAGACAGACAGACAGACAGACAGACAGACAGACAGACAGACAGACAGACAGACAGACAGACAGACAGACAGACAGACAGACAGACAGACAGACAGACAGACAGACAGACAGACAGACAGACAGACAGACAGACAGACAGACAGACAGACAGACAGACAGACAGACAGACAGACAGACAGACAGACAGACAGACAGACAGACAGACAGACAGACAGACAGACAGACAGACAGACAGACAGACAGACAGACAGACAGACAGACAGACAGACAGACAGACAGACAGACAGACAGACAGACAGACAGACAGACAGACAGACAGACAGACAGACAGACAGACAGACAGACAGACAGACAGACAGACAGACAGACAGACAGACAGACAGACAGACAGACAGACAGACAGACAGACAGACAGACAGACAGACAGACAGACAGACAGACAGACAGACAGACAGACAGACAGACAGACAGACAGACAGACAGACAGACAGACAGACAGACAGACAGACAGACAGACAGACAGACAGACAGACAGACAGACAGACAGACAGACAGACAGACAGACAGACAGACAGACAGACAGACAGACAGACAGACAGACAGACAGACAGACAGACAGACAGACAGACAGACAGACAGACAGACAGACAGACAGACAGACAGACAGACAGACAGACAGACAGACAGACAGACAGACAGACAGACAGACAGACAGACAGACAGACAGACAGACAGACAGACAGACAGACAGACAGACAGACAGACAGACAGACAGACAGACAGACAGACAGACAGACAGACAGACAGACAGACAGACAGACAGACAGACAGACAGACAGACAGACAGACAGACAGACAGACAGACAGACAGACAGACAGACAGACAGACAGACAGACAGACAGACAGACAGACAGACAGACAGACAGACAGACAGACAGACAGACAGACAGACAGACAGACAGACAGACAGACAGACAGACAGACAGACAGACAGACAGACAGACAGACAGACAGACAGACAGACAGACAGACAGACAGACAGACAGACAGACAGACAGACAGACAGACAGACAGACAGACAGACAGACAGACAGACAGACAGACAGACAGACAGACAGACAGACAGACAGACAGACAGACAGACAGACAGACAGACAGACAGACAGACAGACAGACAGACAGACAGACAGACAGACAGACAGACACAGACAGACAGACAGACAGACAGACAGACAGACAGACAGACAGACAGACAGACAGACCAGACAGACAGACAGACAGACAGACAGACAGACAGACAGACAGACAGACAGACAGACAGACAGACAGACAGACAGACAGACAGACAGACAGACAGACAGACAGACAGACAGACAGACAGACAGACAGACAGACAGACAGACAGACAGACAGACAGACAGACAGACAGACAGACAGACAGACAGACAGACAGACAGACAGACAGACAGACAGACAGACAGACAGACAGACAGACAGACAGACAGACAGACAGACAGACAGACAGACAGACAGACAGACAGACAGACAGACAGACAGACAGACAGACAGACAGACAGACAGACAGACAGACAGACAGACAGACAGACAGACAGACAGACAGACAGACAGACAGACAGACAGACAGACAGACAGACAGACAGACAGACAACAGACAGACAGACAGACAGACAGACAGACAGACAGACAGACAGACAGACAGACAGACAGACAGACAGACAGACAGACAGACAGACAGACAGACAGACAGACAGACAGACAGACAGACAGACAGACAGACAGACAGACAGACAGACAGACAGACAGACAGACAGACAGACAGACAGACAGACAGACAGACAGACAGACAGACAGACAGACAGACAGACAGACAGACAGACAGACAGACAGACAGACAGACAGACAGACAGACAGACAGACAGACAGACAGACAGACAGACAGACAGACAGACAGACAGACAGACAGACAGACAGACAGACAGACAGACAGACAGACAGACAGACAGACAGACAGACAGACAGACAGACAGACAGACAGACAGACAGACAGACAGGACAGACAGACAGACAGACAGACAGACAGACAGACAGACAGACAGACAGACAGACAGACAGACAGACAGACAGACAGACAGACAGACAGACAGACAGACAGACAGACAGACAGACAGACAGACAGACAGACAGACAGACAGACAGACAGACAGACAGACAGACAGACAGACAGACAGACAGACAGACAGACAGACAGACAGACAGACAGACAGACAGACAGACAGACAGACAGACAGACAGACAGACAGACAGACAGACAGACAGACAGACAGACAGACAGACAGACAGACAGACAGACAGACAGACAGACAGACAGACAGACAGACAGACAGACAGACAGACAGACAGACAGACAGACAGACAGACAGACAGACAGACAGACAGACAGACAGACAGACAGACAGACAGACAGACAGACAGACAGACAGACAGACAGACAGACAGACAGACAGACAGACAGACAGACAGACAGACAGACAGACAGACAGACAGACAGACAGACAGACAGACAGACAGACAGACAGACAGACAGACAGACAGACAGACAGACAGACAGACAGACAGACAGACAGACAGACAGACAGACAGACAGACAGACAGACAGACAGACAGACAGACAGACAGACAGACAGACAGACAGACAGACAGACAGACAGACAGACAGACAGACAGACAGACAGACAGACAGACAGACAGACAGACAGACAGACAGACAGACAGACAGACAGACAGACAGACAGACAGACAGACAGACAGACAGACAGACAGACAGACAGACAGACAGACAGACAGACAGACAGACAGACAGACAGACAGACAGACAGACAGACAGACAGACAGACAGACAGACAGACAGACAGACAGACAGACAGACAGACAGACAGACAGACAGACAGACAGACAGACAGACAGACAGACAGACAGACAGACAGACAGACAGACAGACAGACAGACAGACAGACAGACAGACAGACAGACAGACAGACAGACAGACAGACAGACAGACAGACAGACAGACAGACAGACAGACAGACAGACAGACAGACAGACAGACAGACAGACAGACAGACAGACAGACAGACAGACAGACAGACAGACAGACAGACAGACAGACAGACAGACAGACAGACAGACAGACAGACAGACAGACAGACAGACAGACAGACAGACAGACAGACAGACAGACAGACAGACAGACAGACAGACAGACAGACAGACAGACAGACAGACAGACAGACAGACAGACAGACAGACAGACAGACAGACAGACAGACAGACAGACAGACAGACAGACAGACAGACAGACAGACAGACAGACAGACAGACAGACAGACAGACAGACAGACAGACAGACAGACAGACAGACAGACAGACAGACAGACAGACAGACAGACAGACAGACAGACAGACAGACAGACAGACAGACAGACAGACAGACAGACAGACAGACAGACAGACAGACAGACAGACAGACAGACAGACAGACAGACAGACAGACAGACAGACAGACAGACAGACAGACAGACAGACAGACAGACAGACAGACAGACAGACAGACAGACAGACAGACAGACAGACAGACAGACAGACAGACAGACAGACAGACAGACAGACAGACAGACAGACAGACAGACAGACAGACAGACAGACAGACAGACAGACAGACAGACAGACAGACAGACAGACAGACAGACAGACAGACAGACAGACAGACAGACAGACAGACAGACAGACAGACAGACAGACAGACAGACAGACAGACAGACAGACAGACAGACAGACAGACAGACAGACAGACAGACAGACAGACAGACAGACAGACAGACAGACAGACAGACAGACAGACAGACAGACAGACAGACAGACAGACAGACAGACAGACAGACAGACAGACAGACAGACAGACAGACAGACAGACAGACAGACAGACACCAAAGTGATCTTATAAGTGTTCCGTACGGAACACTAAAAAGCAAATAACCGATTTTAAATGCGATATAATTAACTATCCACACTTTGCAATAATTTAGAAATTCAAAGGAGTAAGTACAAGAGGAGAATAATAAAAATTCAACTAATTACTAATTGAAAATAAAAATAAGAACAGATTAGATCGAGAAATTTTGTCTCCGAAAATGTAAAAAATTTTATTTAGTTTTGTTAAGAAGTTAATTCGCTACACCTTAGCTTATGTAACCATTTGTGTATCTCTTGTAGTTTCAACATTTATAATATATGTAACTCTAAAATGAGACAGATATACTCTGCAGTTGTGTAAGCAACTACAGAAAAAAACAGCCTTTTTCCAGAGGTGCAAGGGTCAGAAAACTTTTTCGTAATATGTATACTTTAACTGTAATTACCTGATTCACTAAAAATATTTAACTCTAAATTAATAAATAGGGGTTTACATTGAGAGAAACACTAACACATCAACTAAAGTTTGGAGACCGTACAGTATAATACCGGAAAATGTGTTTTTATTTATGATTAAAACGATAAAAATAAAATATTTAGCTAAAATTTAAAAAAAAAACTGTTATATTTCTTCTTAAGACTTTGTCTTTTAATTTTATACAAGTTTTCTTACAAAATGTTTATTTGTTGATATTAATAAAATAAAATAATACATCGCAAAAGAAAAGTGAACTGACTATCTTTACGTTTCAGATTCTATGACAGCTGGATCAGGATTAACTTTTAAACCTCTTTAGTGGATTTAGCTAGTTTTAGCAGCGAGATTCACTAAAATGATTTAAAAGTCAAATCTGATCCAGTTGCCATAAAATGTAAAACTAAGGCCAGAGAGCCAGATTTACTAATAGAATTTATAAGTTGGATCCGGACTAGTTGCCACTGCATCTGAAACCTCAATCTATCTAGTTGACGTTTGTATTTGACAATATAATATTTTGCATTGTAAGTGTTAACCACCAAATAAACGTTTTTGTAAGAAAATTTTTTACGAGAATTAAGAGTTAAGACCTTATAACAGGTAACATAATAGTTTTTGTAATTTTTAGACAATATTTCATTTTTATTGGTTTAATCATAGATTAGAAAGATTATCGTACTGCACAACATCATTACCAGGCTAAACCCCCAATTGTCATATTAGACCAGTTTTAAACTTAAACCTTTTAAGTGAATTAGACAGTTGCTATCTATTTGAGAATTATATTTTCTGAAATCTACACATTAAATTATATTATTTTTTCTCACAAATTAGACAAGTGTCACTGTTCCGTATATGACTACATTTGGTCTACAAGCTCGTACATATCATTTAGCTACAATAAAATTTATTTAAAAAAAAAATTTTCTAACAAGTGAGCTTTTCCATATACGACTACATTTGCACAAGCGGAAAAAAATATTTATTCTACAAACTCGTACATGACAAGTACAAATTGGACTGGCGCAATGTGTTCCGTACCAGGGCTACCCTTAAAATTAAAATAAGGCAAAAAGTTCCCGACATCTATATATTTTAAGATCCAATAGGTATTTTAACGTTTTTTTTTCTTAGTCGATAATGTATAATAGTTATAACATCTTAGCTACCTAATTGCCAATAAATTAATCTAGCTCATTCTAGAATCTGGTAGTAAAAGTGTAAAACAACTATTTACTACCTAAATATTTGTTTAATTATAACGATATAAAATTAAAGTATATCTCGGTACAAGAGCAACTTGCCACTGGGTTAGAGTAATGTAGGGGAGCTAGGGGCTTGGTGTAACAGGGGTAAGTAGAAACACGCAATTTTTACTGGGAATTTGAACTCTATAAACCCATATTTTTTGCTCAATTTAATTCTTATGGCATTTGACATCTCGTCATCACAGCCAGTGTCCCGCCCGACGGCGCAGTGAGTAGATGTCTTCACGTGCTTCATTTTGGTTAGCAAACCTAAAATATTGATTTCATTGAGGCATATTGTAACATGTTATCTGACAGACGGCCTTTCAATGCCAATATCTTTCAAGACAATGCCTTTGCACCATCTTATGTGACTGATCATCCAAATCCTATTAAAAAAAGAGAAAAATTTGACGTTGGACCTTGAAAATCCAGAATTATTAAAATCTGCTCCCGAACTTGATATAAAAAGAAGAACCACCAACTCCAAGTTGTTCAGGTTAGCAAAAACATTTTTCACCTTCGAAGGTTAGATCTCTTCCAAAAGCTCCACCGCGGAAACAACGCATAGTAAGCGCAAAAGAAAAAATCTACTGTTTTACCTGATACACCTGAAAAGGAAGCTTTAAGAAAAGAATATGAAGAAAAAATGACAAAGAGACAAAAAAAGATGGTAATGATGGATCAAAAGGAAAAGGAAAGGGGAAAGTAAATAGAAAAGGCAAGGGCAAAGATGTTAAAAAAAAAGTTGAAAAAAGAATTTTGAGGTCTGATTTAAAACCTGAAACTGAGGAGTGGCATTGTCTAGTTTTCGGTGAAGCCTATAGCAATTCTGATAAAGGTGAATGGTTAAAATGCATATCATGTAAAATGTGGGCACATGTGAAACGTGTGACAGGTGATACTATATTATTTATTTGTATTAATTGTTACTTTGATGAAGACTGAATTTAGTCATTATGTAGTGTCTATTTTTCGAAGGCTGATTTTTTTTAGACACTTGTAGTCTGTTAAGTAATTGAATGGGATACAAAGTGCCATGTTGATTATAAATATAGTTTATCTAACTATGAAATTAGTTAAGTACTTAAATTTTTAATGTCGATTGTTTTTATAGAAGTTTATTTTAGTTCCACTGATGAAACACATTATAGATAATGTAAAGGGTTATATTGGTTTGGAAAATAACAAAATTAAAGCTCTAATATGTATCAAAATTTACTTTATTTTTATTATTACTACCTGCCCTATGGCTGTTATATCTAGCCTCAAAGACGAGGCAACGGTCTTTTTTTAAGAAAATGTCTGGTGTGGAGTACCACCACTCACACGGCCAGATAATTCTATTGCAACGACACCTGTTGAGAAAGCAAACTTATTGGCTGAACTCTTTGCTTCACATTCTACTGTCGATTTCCAAGGGAAAACACCTCCTATTATACCCATAGTGCAGTCAAGGATGCCCGATGTTGTCTTCAGACAGCGTATCATAAAGCGTATTCTGATGAAGCTAGACACCAAAAAGGCTTCTGGCGCTGACGGAATACCTGCCATAGTTCTTAAAATCTGTGCAAGGGAACTAACAACAGTTTTCTGTAGACTTTTCAACCTATCCTACAGAAAGGGAATATCTCCTTCCTGCTGGAAATGTGCTACAGTTCAGCCGATACCTAAAAAAGGCAAGAAAACCTCGCCAAATAACTACCGACCAATCGCTCTGCTTTCAATAATATCGAAAGTCATGGAAAAGGCTATCAATCAGCATCTTCTAAAATATCTTGAAGGATTCAACATTATTAGCGATCACAAATATGACTTTCGTAAAAATAGATCAACAGGAGATCTTCTGACTTATGTAACACATGTTTGGAACAATGCAATTGAACACTTTGGAGAATCTCGAGCGGTTGCTCTTGACATATCCAAGGCATTCGACCGTGTTTGGCACGATGGGCTGTTAGCTAAGCTACGTTCTTATGGTATGTCGGAAAAGTTCTGTTCGTGGCTCTCATGTTTCCTCAGACAGCGTACGAGTGGCAGTCGACGGATTTCTTTCTAACACCTTCACTATCAACGCCGGTGTACCCCAAGGCTCCATACTGTCTCCTACTCTCTTTCTCATTTACATTAACGATCTGCTGGAAAAGACCGAGAATCCAATCTACAGCTTTGCAGATGACAGTACACTTATCTCCTCATTCACTTTGAACGCTCGGACATCGGCTACTCAGACGAATATCCGCAGACAGCAGGAAGTCATTCAACTTAACAAAGACCTGGAAGAAATTCTATCTTGGGGTGACAGTAACCAAGTGGGAATTTAACACTACAAAAACCCAGGCGGCAGTTTTTGCTAAAAAAGTTAACGTTGCTGAACCCGACATAGTTATGTCGGGGCACTCCATTCCTCTAACATCGTCACTCAATTTGTTGGGCGTTAATTTGGAAGCAAATATGTCCTGGTATGAACATGTTGCAGGCATAGCAAGGAGAGCTTCTCAAAAGTTGGGATTATTATTTCGAACCAGAAAGCTTTACACTCCACAACAACTGTTAATTCTTTACAAAGCTCAAATTCGACCAACTATGGAATACTGCTCCCAAACATACACTGCATTTGTTGGATTCTATTCAGAGAAGAGCTGTTCGTCTGATTGGAGACCCGGAACTGACCGTCGGCCTTGATTCCCTGGAACATCGAAGAACGGTTGACGACTTGAGCTTATTCTACAAGTACTTTCATGGAAAGTGTTCGAAGGATGTGGCCCGCATAATTCCTCCCAGAGCGGTGCATGTTAGAAGTACACGTCGCGCTAATTCTTCACATCCGTATGAGGTTCAGCTTGTTACTCCTCGTACAACGCTTTTCAAGCAGTCTTTTATATGGAGAACATCATCCCTTTGGAATAATTTGCCCAGGACTGTATTTCCCGCCGAGTACAATCTACAGCGATTCAAGAACAACGTGAATCGCTTTCTCCGCACACGTGTCGCTCCTGTAGCGCTTTAGGGACTTCCCTGTAGCATGTGTGCTAGACCCATAAAAAAAAAATGCCTGTTGATAAAAGTTTTCGTCGTTACGATAACGTTATGCAAAGATTGTGTTTTTATTGGATTTTCTGATCTGGTGGTTCCAAAAATCATACGCTTTGCACTAGTGCTTTTTTGATTATACATCAAAGTGCTTAGCAGCTATACCATTTCAAATACATATTTTAACTATAAATTCTGATTAGAAAAGAAACGAAGGATGGTTTAATACTATAACACTTGTTTATGGAAAAAATGAAAATTTTGTGTTAAATATTTTAATTTTCTATGAAATATCGATAGTGAATAATAACCTTAAGCTAATCCTTTTTCTCTGCATTTTTGTATCTGTCAAAAGATTTGAATTCTGCTTCTGATAGAATATACTTATTACTATTTGGTAAGTATGCTTTCTCTGGGCCTGATCTACAATTACGTAATAATATTAATTCATGTTTATACATAGCTCATAAGCAAGGGTAAGTCTATTTAGTTACTCTTATAACCATCGAGTTTGCGGAGAACTATTTCTAACTGCTGATACCTCCAGTAATTAAAGTTAAAACGATTGATAACTCTGACGCAGTTCTATTATAAATAATAAAAAAAAATAACCGGCCAAGTGCAAGTCGGACTTGCGCAATTCGTGGTCCGTACGGTGATTGCTCTTAAAATAAAATAACGTCCTTACCTAGGCTAAGTTAATTAGGTCCCTGACGCGTATATATTTCAAGATCAAATATGTATTTTTACATGTTTTCTTAGTCAATAATGTATAATAGTTACCTGGGCTACCTAATAGCCAATAAATTACTCTAGAATCTAATAATCAAAGTGTAAAGCAAATATTTACTACCTAAATATTTGTTTAATTTTCAACCAAATAAAATAAAATTATTTCGTCTCTATACAAGAGGGACACGTGAGCGTACTGAATTCTATATTAACAAAACCTCCATCTTTTGTCCAGGAACAACTTTTTGTTTGTATACCAGATAAATTACCAAACGTAATACCCTTGTGATAATTTTCGCTCAGTCTACATTTTATGAAGACTATTCCACAATTTTTAATTTTTTTTATCGGTCTAGTACACTCGTTGCAGGGAAATCTCTAAAGCGCTTCAGGAGCGACACGTGTGCAGAAAAAGCGATTCACATTGGTCTTGAATCGCTGTAAATTGTACTCGGTGGGAAACGTTGTCCTGGATATATTATTCCAAAGGGATGGAGTTCTCCAGATAAAAGACTTCCTGAAAAGAGTTGTACGAGGAGTAACAAGCTGAACCTCATACGGATGTGAAGTCGCGATGTGTATTTCTAGCATGCACCGCTCTGGGACGAATTAAGCGGGTTACATCCATCGAACACTTTCCATGGAAATACTGCCGGCCAGTTACGGGTCTCCAGTCAACAGGATCCAACAAATGCAGTGTATGTTTGGGAGCAGATCCCCAAACATGGGAGCAGTATTCCATAGTTGGTCGAATTTGAGCTTTGTACAAAATTGTGGAGTGTAAAGCTTTCTGGTTCGAAATAATATTCCCAGCTTTCGAGAAGCTCTCGTTGCAATGCTTGCAACATTTTCATGCCAAGACATATTTGTTCCCAAATTAACGCAAAATAAATTGAGTGACGATGCTAGAGGAATGGAGTGCCCCGACATAACTATGTCGGGTTCAGCAGCGTTAGCTTTTTTAGAGAAAACCGCAGCTTGGGTTTTTGTAGCGTTAAATTCCACTTGGTTACTGTCTCCCCAAGATAGAGTTTCTTCCAAGTCTTTGTTAAGTTGAATGATTTCCTGCGGTCTGCGGATATTCGTCTGAGTAGCCGATGCCCGAGCGTTCAAAGTGAATGAAGAGATAAACGTTCTGTCTTGTGCAAAGCTGTAGATTGGATTCCTGGTCTTTTCCAGCAGATCGTTTATGTAAATAAGAAAGAGAGAAGGAGACAGTATGGAGCCCTGGGGCACAACGGCGTTGATAGCGAAGGTGTTAGAAAGAAATCCGTCGACTGCCACTCGTAAAGAACGCTCTCTGAGGAAACACGAGAGCCACAAACTCAACTTTTCAGACATACCAGAAGAGCGTAGCTTAACCAACAATCCATCGTGTCAATCCGGATCGAATGCCTTGGATATATCAAGAGCAACCGCTCGAGATTCTCCAAAGTGTTCAATTGCGTTGTTCCAAACATGTGTTACATAAGTCAGAAGATCTTCTGTTGATCTATGTTTACGGAAGCCATATTGACGGTCGCTAATAATATTGAATCCTTCAAGATATTTTAGAAGATGCCTATTGATAGCCTTTTCCATGACTTTCGATATTATTGAAAGTAGTGCGACTGGTCGGTAGTTATTTGGCAAGGTCTTCTTGCCGGCTTAACTGTGGCACATTTCCAGCAGTGAGGAAATATTCTCTTTCTGTAGGATAGGTTGAAAAGTCTACAAAAAAATGGTGTTAGTTTCCTCGCACAGTTTTTGAGTACTAGGGCAGGTATTCCGTCAGCGCCAGAAGCTTTTTTGGTGTCTAGCTGTATTAAAATACGTTTTATGAATCGCTGTCTGAAGACAATATCGGGCATCCTTGACTGCACTGTGGGAATAGGAGGTGGTGTTTTTCCCTGAAAATTGACAGTAGAATATGAATCTAAGGTTCCCCAATAAGCTGACTTAAGCTACAACTGATAGAAAATAATTCAGTTTCACGATCTTTTTCATCGATATTATTTGAATATTTAAGCCGCCTGATGTTGTGGGCATTAAAGTCGCCCAGTATGGCAATATCGGCATTTAGATAGTTACTTTGTAAATGATCGATGGTGTCTGCAAGAGAAGCGAAAAGTTTCACTTGGTGGTCGATAGAGGATGCCGATGAACCTTATGGTTCGTTGAGTCGTTATTTTTAACCATATAACATTAAAGTTTCGGGGCTCCAGAGCCGCCTCTCGTTGGCAAGAGAGGTCGCTTCTGACAAAATGACAGATTCCAAAGTTACGCCTAAGTCGGGAATAGAAGTCGTACCCAGGATAAAGACAGTTGACTGTACTGATCGATGAACTGACCTTGGCGAGTACATGAGGTTTATTTGATTGCAGGTGTTGGTGCACTGAATTTATGTTCAAGTGTAAACCTCGTATGATCTCTGCATATCGATGCCCCTGAACCAGTCCCCACGCGGAGATCCGAACGGAGGGCTATTTTACCTTCGGAATTTTTTGTATCCAGGTGCATCATGCGATTTGGTCCCACAGTCCGGGACATCGACACAGACATGAAACGTTAAGCAACTTCACGCAGCCTAAGCCGATGCGATGGTATCACACCATCTGAATGCCTGGTGGGATCTGGGCATCTACCATCTAAGTTGTTCTTTCTACGACAGGCAGAACGTACCGGGGTAAAAATTCTATCCCGCTCCCCCGCGGGGGTTTGATCAGTACTTTTCGAGTTAGGATGGTGGCCATTTTTTTAAAATAATACAAAGAAAAGTATGCGCAAGTATTACATTATATATATTTTTGAGCCCCTTTTTCTTGACAAGCTTTCACTGGGCATCCCACTCGATGACCTGACAGAAAAATTTTTTTTTACTTGCGATTTTACCTCCCAAAACTACGTCTACTTAAGTCAAAATTTAACTTTCAAAACTACACGAGTCTGATTTCATCAGTTTCTATATTTGTATCAGATTTCAACTTTCCATGTCATTGCAGTATGTGCCACAGAGAAAGGTAAATTTAGCAACTTTGCCATTAGTTGTAGGGGAAGTCAGTTGTAATATGTGTAACGTAAACTCTTAAATTATACCTATTCTTTATATTTTATAGTTTTGGAAAACCAATTGGACAACTGTATCTTTAACTAAAGTTTATTTTTTCATTTTAAAAGAGTGTCATATAACTCATTTGCATTTTCCAAAGCTAAGTTACTTAAAGAAATTGTTTAACTTCGTATGCTGAAAATTTAAGTTAACTAATATAAATAATAAGTATTTGCAATAAGAGTGGCTAAAACCATTTCCGTTCTGTGCCGAGATGGGTGCTGAAAGGTAAGTTGAATATATGGAGACAGGGAGGCTTCGATGAACATATGACCGTAGTCTACGCTTATAGTAGTGTAGCCTGGTTGTGATGGAGAGGGGAAAGATAAATTTAAATGAAACTTTCGATCTATTTTCATTTATTTTCGAAGTTTAACATATTGATTTTATTTGCTTTCGAAGGAAGAAAACTTTTCTCTAATTAAACCTTCTCGTTATTCGAGTTACCTCTAGTGGTAGCTGAAAATAAGAAATATCTTGTATATATAAAATTAACATGCACATGCCTTTGCTTATTGGCTAAACAAAACCTGCATACAAGCATGATTAAAAAATCGCTGTTTTAAATAAACACCGAATTTGACTTCCTCATACTAAAAAACACCTTAATCCAAGCATTATAACTCCTTATTTTAATGGTCAGATAATAATTACAAAATACAGTTTAGCAGAGGAAGGGATTCAGAAATATATACATCTGATATCTAACATTTTCTTCGATATAATATGGCTGTTAAAAAGATTTTTCTAATCCTTGAAAGGACTCCCCTTAACTTCCTCATTTAGCCCTTTATCATCTTATATTTTAGACTATATGGCTTAACATTTTTTCATTAACCCGCTATCGCTTAAAATGTATAAATTGTTTTCATTTTTCGAGTATTTTACGTGTATCAAATTAAAAATCGATATTTCATTTCGTCAAAAGTTATCGTACCAACAATTATATTTCTCGTCAACCAGTGGAACTTAAACCTGAAGCAATGTAAAATTCTCGTTTGTTTTTTGGCCCAATGGGGTGGTTAGTATATGATTCCTACGCTCTTTCTTTGGCTACGTCACTGTGCATATTCTTCTAGTTTGTTGATTTGATTCTTCTAAAAATGCTAGACAAAAAATAGAAAGTAAAAATTCTTTTACTGACAAGTATAGTCTGTTACCAAAAAAATAAATCATTACTTTGATTGTAACTTTTAGAGATGTCGGCTGATAAAAACAAGTCTAAACAATATTTATTTTTAGAGTTCCGTACTTATAAGATCACTTCTGCGTCTGTCTGTTTGTTCCTCTGTCACACTCGATTTTCTCCGGAACAATTTGACATAGAAAGTGGCACTAATATAGGAATTGACGGTCATGTAGTTTTGAGAGTTAAATTTTGACTTTAGGGGTTAGTTTTGGAGGGTGAAATCGGAAGTCGAAAAAAAAATTGTAAAAACACGAGTTCAAAAATATATATATAATGTAATACTTGCGTACACTTTTCTTTGTATTATTTTTAAAAAATTGCGAAAAATCGCTGTCCCTTTCTCTCGAAAAGTATTGATCAAATAATTAGATGACCGACGATACCCTAAAGCAGGGGTTCTCAAACTTGAACTGCTGGCGATCTACCTCAATATTATTAGACTACGATCGATCGACTCTGAGAGGCTGCAAGTAAGTGTGATGCACGATTGTCGTCTAGGTAGGGTGTATCGTGGTATAGATATTAGTTTTCCGCACAATATGCATTTTTTTAGTCAAGATAAGTGTAGGTCTGCTCTAAAATGACAATGAAAAAACTCATAATTATTCAAAATTGCGAGTTTATTGGTTCTTACAAAACAAACGAGTTCTAGTGTCTAAACTTAACTAAAGAGTGACTTTGGATGTTGAAGCGTGGCACTGCATGTCCTCAGCATACTTTTCATAAGATGGTACGTAATTACCGAGTGCTAATCGCAAGCATGATGACGTATGTTCGTCAGTTAGTCGATTGCGATATTTTGACTTAATTATCTTCATTTCAGAAAATGCAGACTCGCACAAGTAAGTTGACCCAAACATTGCCGTCAGTTGAAGGGCGATTTGCCTTAGATTCGGATATTTATCTTCAGATATAAAACACCAAAATTTTGTATCAGATGCTGTGGTTTTGACATGTATATCTGATATAATCTGCACTAACTCATTTTCAACAGAACATGAGTCCAAGTTAAACTGACTTGCTATTTCAGTAGCTAATTCCTCAATGTTTTTACACGAAAAAGGATAACTCATAAATGATGCGAAATTTGCCAATTTACTGAAATCATAAAAAAACGTATTTCGAATTGGCCCAAAATATTTGATAATTCTGCCTCATAAATATCATAATTCAACTGAGGAATCCTTGCTTTCAAAGACGGAAAATTTTTCAGATCCTTTCTTTTCAGCTGATCTATCATAAGTTGCAATTTACTTTTGAATGCGTTTATTGCGCTAATCATCTCAATAATAGTTTTTTCCTTTACCTTGAAGCTCCAAATTAATGGTATTTAAATGCATTGTGATGTCTGTCAAAAATGCCAAATCAGTGAGCCATTTTCCGTTTTTCAGCATCTGACTGTCATCACCTCTTTCGTCCAGAAAGCTGTTATTTCGGGCAATAATTCTTGAAACCTTTCTAGGAATTTTCCGCGACTCAACCACCTAACGTGCGTGTGAAGAACTAAATCAGTGTGTTCAGCTGACTCACTATCTTCTAACTGCAATTTAAAGAGCCGTCGTTGCAAGCTACGTGCACGGATAGAATTCACAATTTTTATTGCAATGCCCATAATCTCCTCCATGTTTAGAACTTTTGAACACAAAACTTGTTGATGTATAATGCAATGGAAGGAGAAAAAATGAAGGGAAATCATGATTAGCCGACACAATGCCACAAAACCGTTTTTGTTTCCAGTTATTGCTGGTGCTCCATCGGTTGTAATGCACACTAGTTTATATATTGGTAGCTTGTAGTTTGTTACAAAATTGAAGAAAACGTCATATATATCTTCGCCACGGGCCTTTCCTTTCAGAGGAATCATTGTCAAAAACTCTTCCTTAGCCGACATGTCCTTGAATACCATTCAAATAAAAATACACAGCTGGGCAGGGTCTGTCATATATCGGTGGATTCGTTGAACTGTAAAGAAAAGTATGTACATTCCATGATATTATGTTTTAATTTATCTGCCATGTCCTGACTCATGACTTCAACACGCCTTGTGACAGTCGGACGAGATAACTGAAGTTCTCTAATAGCAGACATAATCTTTGTTTTATTTTTAAAATCTCCAAATAAAGTCTCACCCGTTTCAATAAATGCTTCTTTCACAACCAATCCACCATCAAATGGTTTCTTGTGTTTCGCCAATATATGAGATATTTTAAATGACGCGATCGTTGCAGCTTTGATTGTTTGGCTAGTCTTGTGAACATGGTTTGTTCTTTTTTCAAACAAGTTTTCAAATCACGTACTTTTCGTTTTCTTAATTCACTCTGTGACGGAAAATCCTTTTCATAGTTTTCATGAACCGTTTTATGATGCCTCTCTAAGTTCCCACGCTTAGCTATTGCAACTGACGCACGGCAAATAAGACAAATGCACTTATCCTTTATCATACAAAAGAAAAATTCTTCCTCCCAATCGTTATTAAAATTATAAGTTTTACTTTTCTTCGCCGCACTCATTTTGGACTATTTATTAATAAACTGTATCGATGTATCGCCTTCAAGTTATAACTCAGATTGACTCCTATTCATGCAGGCGCAACATTTATATCGGCGCGAACGAAGTCTCGAATGTTCCCGTCAAACACGCCGCCCGAAGTTTCTAGAAAAATCGGCGGAAAACAAAAACGCGGCTTTTCTTTGACAAGTACCGCGCGTTCCTTTGATAAAGCCGCCTTTTGCCGCTAGCAGGGGGTTATTACGATAAAAGAAAGTGATGAGGGGGTTATTCTGGCCTAATTGTGGTTCGAATAAATTTTAGTAGTTTATTCATTACATTTTGTTTTAGTTACCTAAAACAAAATCTGTGAATAGTTCTATATCGGAATTTTTTTCTCGAGATCGACTCAAAAAGCACTCGCGATCGACTTGTCGATCGCGATTGACCGTTTGAGCACCCCTGCCCTAAAGCTTATAGAAATAAGAAGAAATATAATTTTAATAAACAACATATCGGATCGTCGAGTCAGAATCAGATCAATCAATAAAGAGGTCAAGGTGGCTTGTAAAAAGGACAAAAACGCATACTTGAATAATATATGTGAGGAGCTAGAACAACATGCTACGAACAATCGACGACAAGAACTTGTATCGATGATCGATTGGATTCGCCTGGGCTCGATTGGGGTTAATTCGGTGAATAGCATGGGTAGAAAGAATTTTCGCGAGTTGTGCCCATTCGATTTTTGTTCAGGAGAAAAAGATCTACCTCTGTGCAAAATTTGGAGCCATTTTACAGAAACCCAATTTCGGTGCGTGGTCCTTTTTCATCAAATTAGCAGTAAAACCCAAAATCTTATATCTCGAGATATGGGTTTAAACTAAGCAAAAATATTACTGCATATTTGGGAGGGTGTAAACATTTTTAAATAACATATTACATATATATATATATATATATATATATATATATATATATATATATATATATATATACAATGCTCGGCAATAATACAAAAACACCCTCAAAAACATTGGATGATCGACGATACCCTAAAGCTTATAGAAATAAGAACAAATATAATTTTAATAAACAACACATCGGATCGTCGAGACAGAATCAGATCAATCAATAAATAGGTCAAGGTGGCTTGTAAAAAGGACAAAAACGCATACTTGAATAATATATGTGAGAAGCTAGAATAATATGCTACGAATAATCGACGACTAAACTTTATGAAAAGGTAAAATACCTATTGAAACCTAACACAAATAATCAGAGATAAGGAACATAGAACAGTCACCGACATGCCTGGAATCATTGACGTTTGGAAGGATAACTGTAAAGTCCTTTTTGTTTCTCAATTAGTGGGTGAATGCAGTGTCGACAAAGAAGCCGTAGAAGAACAAGAGCCATGTATTCTTAAGTCTAACGTCAGGAAGGCTATTCAAATGTTAAAGAATAGAAAAGCAACAGGTACTGATGAGTTCACTGCGGAAGTAATAAAGATTATGGGAGAAACCGCCGTGACTATGCTACACCAACTGTATAATGAGGTATGGAAAACTGGAAGATGGCCGAAAGACTGTTGATAAGTTGCATTTATACCCTTGCATAAGAAAGGATCCCCTTTGGATTGCAACTATAGAACAATCGCTCTAGTGTCACACGCTGCTAAGGTGTTTCTCTAGACCCTAAATGAAAGACTCAAAACTGCTGCTGCAAATATCTACCGAACAAACAGGAAGAGGGACTAGAGAACAAATTCGCAACATACGTCAGATAATAGAAAAAGTTAGAGAATTCCAAATAACAAGCTATAATCTAGAATCAATTATGGAGTGCTTGGAAATCACTAGCAAAAACTATGGATTGACAATTAATAGAGCGAAGACCAAAGTAATGATTGTTAGTCGTAATAAAGATCTGTCACACATAAATAAAATTGCTGGTTTCACTGTTGCACACCATTTGTGATCCCTCATAACTAACAATGGTGGTTGTATAGCGGAAACAAGAAAACGTTTGGCAATGGCTAAAACTCGACCATCATACTCACTAAGGTTTGGAAAGATCCAGCTGTCACAAAAAATACAAAGTTAAGATTACTATCCAGCCTTATATTCCACATTGCAACTTACACATCGGTAACATGGACCATTAAACAAGCTGACAAAAGACGAATTGATGCGTTTGAGATGTGGGCATATCGAAGAATCCTCAGAGTATCATATACCGAACACCGAACTAATGTATCTATTCTTAAAGAGCTTGACATAAATGACCGACTTTCAAAAAGAATTAATAGGCATTACCTCAAATATTTTGGTCACATTATGAGGAAAATGGATGTCATGGAAAAGCCTGTAGTAACGAAGAAGGTAGAAGGTAAAAGATCAAGGGGACGGTCTCCGACAAGATGGTACGACCAAGTAAGATCTCTCCTTGGGATGGGTATGCACTAGTCAAGTCGCGCAGGATCGAGATGCCTGGAGAGTGACTGTTAAGGCAGCAACTGCATAGTGTCACCGATACTCCTATTAGGGTATATATATATATATATATATAAATATATATATATATATATATATATATATATATATATATATATATATATGTAATTAAATGCCATAACCAAATATTTGAAAGTGGGAATGATATTGCCGAAGCATTTGCTAATCAATTTGCTAGCGTTTATGAGAAGACAACAAATATTTATAATACCATCACTAATAGTGAATTTGGATTTAACTTAAATGTGAGGTCATATCATGCCAAAATTTCAGACATATATGACAAATTGATTTAACTAAGGGTCCTGGTCCTGATAAAATTTCTGGACTATTTCTTAAGAATTGTGCTTTTTCATTGTCAAGGCCTCTATGGCTATTATTTAACAAATCTCTGTCGGATGATCTATTTCCGGAATATTGGAAAATCTCATACGTGGTGCCGTGAGCATATTGATGAGGCCTGGGATTCGGGCTATGTGATGTGACTCTATTTACACTGACTTTGCCAAGGCTTTCGATGAGCTCAACATTGATATTCTTATAAAGAAGCTTGATGCTTATGGTATACATGGAGACTAGATTGGGTAAGGTCTTATCTCTCCAAGAGACAAAATGTAAAAGTCAATAACTTTCTATCTAGTCCTGTAAGGGTCAACTCTGGGGTTCTTCAGGGTGCTCATTTGACACCGATTCTGTTCAATATTTTTGTGAATCATGTTACACAATGTTTTAGGTTTAGTGATTTTTTAATGTATGCTGATGACTTCAAGATCCTTTCACCTATTTTGGATTCTGATTCAGCCTTAGGGCTACAAAGTGATCTCAAACAGATTTTATGAGTGGTGCACAAACAATAATTTATCTCTACCATAAATATTCCAAAATGTAAATATATTCAATGTTGTAATAAATAAATATCACCTTAATAATGTTTGCTTGGAAAATGTAAGTGATTAGAGATCTTGGTGTAATTTTTGATAGTAAATTTTCTTTTCTCCCGCACATAGAGATTTGCAAAAACAAAGCGATACGAATGTTAGGCTTCATTAAGACGCATACAGTTGATTTCAATAATGTAAAAGCCATACAAATTTTATATATCTCGCTGGTGAGACCACACTTGGAAAACTGTTCTAGTGTGTGGTCGTCCTACTTTTTATCGCATCAGAAAATGCTTGACGGAGTTCAGAACAAACTTCTCAAATACATAGCCTTTAAGAGTCATATGGTAGTGGATTCAGTTGATTATAATCAACTTGAAAATCGCCTTCTTATTCAATCGTTGAAAACTCGAAGGGACTCAGCAGATGTCATACTGGCCTATAAATTGTTGCATGGGCGGTGCGACTGCCCGGAATTGCTTTCTGTACTCAATTTTCATGTGCCGCCCAGATCACTTCGAGAGCAAAGATGTTTTGAGCTTCGCCAGCATAGAACCGTGCATCGTCAGTATGGTGGTATTAATAGAATAATGTTGAACTGCAATTTGGCAAATATAGATTTATTTGTTTGTATAGTTTAAAAAAATTCTTAAAGATGGTCAATCTTTAGGGGTGTGGAAGTGCTGCCAGCTACAATATGTGTGTTTAATTATAAGTTTTAAATGTGAATGCCTAATTTAAAAAAAAAAAATTAACGTGTCTTTTTAGCTTTGTTTCTTGTTTTTTTTATATATACTTCGGGAAAGGCCTCTGTCTAGTTTTAATTTTTAGGTTATAGTTGTATACTGTATTCAATTATAGGTACTACTGTAACTGATTGGGCTTTGCCCGTTTGATTAAAGAATAATATATATATATATATATATATATATATATATATATATATATATATATATATATATATATATATATATATATATATATATATATATATATATATATATATACATATATATATATATATATAATATATATATATATATATATATATATATATATATATATATATATATATATATATATATATATATATATATATATATATATATATATATATATATATATATAATAAATGGTGCGCTATTAGTATAAATACCTATTCTAGGAATATTTTGTTCATCAGTATATATTTTTATGTTTCAATAAGAAATCGTATAAGTTTGTTTGGAAACTTATTTATTTTGTTCGTAAATCCGTTATCCTTCAGGGTATACTTTATTGAATGTTCGAAAAGTTCATGCAGTATATTATTAAAGATCGATTCGGTACGTTTAGCTCCATGAAAAGCAAATTATAGGTTTAGAAACATAAATCATATTTTGTGTATTCGGTATATTTTCTCCCCACATAAAATTAAAATGACAGAAATAAAAACCGAATAATTTTATATTGATGATTTATCGCATATAAGTAATAAGTCTGATTAGGATTTTATAGCCAACTATAGTAAAGCAAATAGCAGCAAAATATTACAGTACTTTTTACCATAATTAGCCGATATCGGTTACTATTATAACTGTTGGTACAGATACAGTGTCATGCTATTACTGAATATGGGCGTCTTAAAACCTTATAATAAAAAATATGATTAATTTAAGGCAGAAAAGAAAAAGTAATAGCGGAATATGAAATTTGTGGGAAATTTAATTGTTAGAAATATATGGTGATATGTTACATTGATATTTGCTAGAAGTTCACCCAAATCGTACCTCCTAACCAATATAATAATAAAACGAAGATCCTACAGCTTATGCTGCATCGCATTTCGACCACCATATTTTTCTGTCTCTCCATTCATTCTCTGTCTTTATCGCGCTTTGTGGATTCTTGTAAATGTTGTATCTGGCTCAAACATATGTACTACTATGGCCAACTATCGTTAATACATTAAATAGTTTTTTCAGTACTGAGTTATAGGCCCTTTCGAGATCTATGAACGCGAGGTGACTTAGTAAATTTCGGGCGTTCCATTTCTCGAATATTTGCTGAAGAGTAAAGGTATTGTCCATGCATGATCTTCCCGCTCTAAAGCCATTTTGTTCTTCATACTGCAGTTCCATTCTTTTTTTAATTATTCTGCCATACGGCCTCCCCAAAGAGCTGCTGATTCCTCTGTAGTTTTCATTTACCTTCCGTGACCTTTTTTGTAAATTGAACTGATATATGCTAGCTTTAGTCAGATGGAATATTCTAAAGCTTGGTAATGTTTTTCCTATTCTTCGTGATGAATAAACATACGACTTGTTCCATTTTTTTCTTATACTTTTAATTATCTTCCAAGCTTCTGTAACTCTCATTCCTCCTAGGCATCGCTCTACTTTATCGCACTTTTCCTTCCACAGTTCGTTTTTCCTCTTACTAACCATTGTTTTCACTTCTTTACTATGTTTTCGTATATTTTTCTATCTTCCAGATCCCCGTGGGAAGCCATATTTTTTCTTGTCTTTTATTTTTTCGTCCATCTCATCCATCTACACTTTTTACGTCATGTTCCTTGTTTGGATCCTATCGCTTTCAAGGCTGATTGGTGTAAACATTCCCTTAGTGGTTGATACTTGCTTTCTGTGGTGTCTGTAAAGTTATTTGATATACCTTGAAGCTTTGTGGCTAATCGTAATTTGTGTAAAAATTTTGTTGCTTAAGGGATCCAAATTATATTTTGTGGGTGTTATTTCGTTGTTCGTGATTAAACATTCTTTTTAGTGTTTGCTTTTTGTGTTTTAAAATTTGTGATAACTTTCGCTATAACCTTGTGGTGATCGGATTCATATTCAGCACCATGAAAAACCGTCATTTGTTTTTAACCTTGAAGTTTGTTTTTAAATCAGGTAGTAAATAATTGTGCGTAGTTGTTGTGTAGGCTGTATCCATGTATACTTATGTACATTTGGGTGTGGAAGAATTCATTCATTAGATAAGCTTTTGAAAACTTCTATAGGATATCCATTCTTCTTCTCCGTCGCTTCCTATTTCTGAATCCTTGTCTTTTTTACCAACTCTCGCAACCTACTAACCAAATTCACTCAAAATTAAGGTCTAGCTCCCTTTGGAGAGTGGGATGAGTACTCCCAAATATCAGCATAGGCAAAGGCGTCATCCATTGTATGCGTTACAGTAAGAAACTAGTACCAGTTTTTAAATAAAAATTTAAAACAGAACATAAAACCCAGTTGTAGTTCTAAATTGAAAGGAAACATCAACAGGGCTTCAGGAAATAAATTTGTTTAACAAACAGGAACCAAAAACAACTACTCAATATTTTGACAATGTGGAAGCTAATAAGAGGGAGGAAAAGGTTAAAGCTCTAGAAAATACAGTGATTTAGATAATCATATAAATCCTAAATGAGCACCATATAAAACTAAGGGTTAGGTTATTTCATCCAAATTAATAATTTGCACACAAATAGTCGACTAAGTGAAATAGTTTACGCTAATATAATATCCTGGTGGTTCCTAATTTTTAAAGTATTAAAAATGTGCATAAGTGTTAAAAGCTATGGTATACAAGCTTGGTCACGAGATCAGATTAAACGGAAATTATAGTCAAACCTGTTCTGATACTGCTAGGTTACCATGGACGTACTATACTATTCGTCAGTACAGCAACAGTGTAGTTGACCGAGCATTTAAGGGATTTCTTAGAAAAATGCAACATTTCTTCCAGGAGCTATTTCCAATGCGGCGGGATTTATAAATCTCAAAAAAAGAGGGGAGGAGAAGAAAAAAAGCAAAAGAAGTTACACCTAATTCCATGGAAATCGGATTTATTTCGAGTACGTTATTTTAGACTTCATAACGACCAGAAAAGAATATTAATGGATGTAAAAACTAATAATTCAAAATTAACTCACTGGTAATGTAGTGGGGCCTATCCTTAGTTTAGCAAAAGTTGGGATTGTTTGAAGCCACGATGGTACTAAATACACATTTTCCACCAAACAGTTATCGAGTGCGACTAATTTCTTAAGCCAAATTGTTAAAAAAAATTCCAAGTCTCCTCTAATACAGCACTGCACGAGGATTCTAGTATAGTAGCCGTTATTTCCCACTAACGAAAATGGCGGTAAGCTTTCTTACCGGAAATTTAATTTTTGTAACCAGACAAGAGCTTAATATTCTAGGTAGTTTAATTAAATATTTTAAGACCTTAAGAAAAGCCCCATACATTTTAGTCGTCCTGATAATAAGTATAGACCTATTGATTGCGAACTTTCGTAATGCAGGCAGCACTTGAAGAAAAATATGACTGGTAGTTTGATTGGACTCTATAACTAGCCAGCTGAAATATTTGGGATTTATTGAGACCGCCTGCATTATTTTGTTTACCAAATTAAAATAGTCAGTGCTCAAACTGTTTCTAAACTTTTTGTTAATTTATCAATTATATAAAATATAATAGAATGAGTAGAAACAGCTACGAGCAGGAACGCCAACATCTTTGATTGGTAACCATTCTGGAGCAACGATCTCAGTCTAGTTAATTCCGAATTGGGTTCGAGATTAGTGTTAAAAATCGTTTCTATCGTGCTGAATTAATGACGCTTTCAGTTCGGTAATTCGTTGATTAGAAAGTATTATGTCGATCCCATATGGCTTAACAACGGCAACCCGAGTGGCCAGTTTCCCCTAAGTGCCGACTGCTAATTGTATTTTTGCCGATCGTCTTGTATTTGTTGATTTGCCAATAAACGAGAATTTTTAAAAATTAATAGCTTTATGCACAAGTTTAAATAACTGAAGTTTTTTTTCTGTAAAGCAAAGCTAAACAAGAATGGAATTATCACCACATTGTCTGATTAAATGTATAAATATTACATAGGTAATATAACAAGATTTTGAGGTTATTTAGAATTCATTGCAACTTTCCCGATTTTTTGTTTGTGCTTTCCTAGAAACAAAACTTGCCATTACAAATTTACTTTAATACATTATAAACATGTAACAAACAACAATATATATATATATATATATATATATATATATATATATATATATTATATAATATATATAATATATATATATATATATATATATATATATATATATATATATAAAATATATATATATATATATATATATATATATATATATTATATATATATATATATATATATATAATATATATATATATATATGTATATATATATATATATATATATATATATATATATATATATATATATATAATATAATATATATATATATATATATATATATATATAAATATAATATATATATATAATATATATACATATATATATATATATATATATATATATATATATATATATATATATATATATATATAATATATATATATATATATATATATATATATATATATATATAATATATATATATCTATACATATATATATATATATATATATATATATATATATATATATATATATATATATATATATATATATATATATATATATAAATATATATATTATATTATATATAACTTAATTTTTCTGAACCATTTTTCTATAACATTTAATATTATTTCTTGGAATTTTTGGTTCGTTTGTTTAAAAGAAAACACCTCCTTGACGTGCCGCCCTGGTTTTTAGGGCATTTTCAAAAAAAAAAATTTATTTAACTTTCATTCCTAAAAAACACAATTTTTTATAATAACAACTCTGTACACACACATGTTAAAATTTTATTATTTTTTATTATATATATATATATATATATATAATATATATATATATATATATATATATATATATATATATATATATATATTTATATATATATATATATATATATATATATATATATATATATATATATTTATATATATATATATATATATATATATATATATATATATATATATATATATATATATATATATATATATATATATATATATATATATATATATATATATATATATATATATATATATATATATATATATATATATATATATATATATATATATATATATATAATAATATATTATTATTAAACGCGGTTGATTGACGTCATGTACTGATATAGAAATACGACAACATTTTTCATTATATGGTTAGCAAAACCTGTTCAGAAAAACATATATAGATGAAACCTACTTTTATTATCTTTTATTTGTTTTCAGGTAATTCAATTGACTCAGAGAGAGAAAAATTGGTATTTCAAAGTACATGCCACAGCGCAATGGATAGTTGCAACAATAATTATCACTGCAGAATGCTTCTCGCTCCGATTTTACACCACTGCGACATTTCTCGTTGTAACAGAAATTCATGTATGGAAGCACTTCAGACGTTTTATGGAAAATCGGATTTTCACTGGAATGTGGAAATTGCCTTTTGTTTGTGCAGGTACGTCGTAGTTTATGTTCGAAATTTAAAATAAATTATTACAAAGCGGCTGATCCGCTACAAAAGAACGGTAAATTTACAAGACTGCTTGCTTTTGTGACACGGAAAAACGTGAAAATTTAATTTTACAAAGTGATCTCTTTGCTTAATGAAATTGTGTGATTTAATGTAATTTGAGAATCGTATAACAACATATTAAATATAATTGTTGTGCTTCAGTTTTAGACAAACACTTTATGCTTCTCCTTCACATTGAATATTTGTTAATACTCTATGAGCCCTAATAGCAAATATTGATAAATTATATACATTTAGAGTGCGTTGTGGAATATTTTTTAGGATCATAATAGATTATTGTTAGCTCGGTGAGATGATCTGAATCAGCTACAGTTCCGCGACGAATGAAGAACTTTTATGGATTCGCTAAAAACATGTAATTTTAAAACCGGTCTAATTGGAGAGAAGAAGAGAACTAATAAGGCACTCAGAGTTATAACGCTGAGCAGTATACTCCTATGTGCAAAAATTAAGAGGACTGATTGAGTAAAGCACATTCTGTTAATTTATTTATCTAAATATATTTAGTTCCATTCAAAGGAATTTCCAACGACTGGAATATATATGTCAATGTTTTCTTCAATGTTGAACACTTGTTACACTTAATTTCCGATATTCCTTTCAAGGTGGCCAGTATATAGCTTATATACATTTAAAACGGATGATAGTTTCAGATTGTGGAACAGAAATAAGTCACACGGTATCATATCTGGCAGTATCGTATGTGCCTTGACAATATCGAGGAGGTTTCTCGACAGTACGGTGGAGATAAATATATTCTCATTGACACGCGTCGCTCCTCTGACAAAATAATTTTATTTTATTTGTTTATAATAATGATAATTACAAATATTTAGATAGCAAATATTTTCCTTACACTTTTATTACTAAATTTTAAAATGAGCTAGATTGAGTTATATTTGTTTACTATTAAACAAATATTTAGGTAGTACAGATTAGTTTTTCATTTTTATTACTAGTTACTAGTCATCATTTAATTTTTACTTAAAATGTTACGACTAAACATTACATTGTGCGATTTTGTGTTATCTGGATGCAAAATTCATAAATTGCTTCGCCAAAATTTAGGGCTTTTTTACGAAATGATTCACATAAATAATATATAACGCTTAAATAATATTCCTTATTAACTGGTTGGCCAACTGAAAGGAACTCTTTGTGCACCACACTACGGTAACCGATAAAAGTACTTAACGCGACTTTGATTTTTAACAGACTTTAACGTGGGTTTTTCGCTCTTGAGTCATTTTTGAACGATGTTTACTTGATTGTTACTCTTTTTTCGGATCATATGAATAGATTCATCTCTCGTCACCAGTAATTATGTATTTTCAAGTGATGTTATCCAAAAAAAACGTCTCTTTAGCGACCTCAACATCCAGATATTTTTCAATAAATTCAGTTGCTTTGGAACAATACGAGATAAGACCAAATAACTCTTCAAAATTGATTGTATTGATCTAATTAATATTTCAGTAAGGTCCACAAAACCGCTTAGACTTAAACTGTGATTACTGAGTTTAAGATTCTTGATTTTGTTGATTGGTGTGTATACTTGGTGTATATCGGTACTAGAGGCATTTTGCTTAATAAATTTATTTATTTTAAAAACTGCCAATACGAAATTTTCTGAATCAGAAAACACTTTTTTATTTCTAACCTTATAAAGGAAATGTGAATATTTTGCCAGGTGTTAGTAGCAACCAAAGAATAGGAACTTCAATAGATAGCAGTAGCGCACGTATTTTGGAAAAAAATTAGTTACTTTAATTTTCGAATTCAATTGTAAGACCACAGAATTCGTTTTTATTTATGAATCAACCGAAAAAATTAAATAGTATGTTAGAATTCTACAAACTGTTGTATTTCCTACCTGGTACATTAACTCTCGCTTGACAAATTTTATACTGTCAAACACAAAAGTCAACTGGACAGCTGCATATTTTAGAATCCATCGCAGACAGCCTGAATCTGACAATTAGTCTGCTTAGTGAATTTGGTTGTTTATTTTAAAACTCCTTCAAAGTGGTAGCCTAATATAACGAAACGTAATAACTAAAGGTAAAATATATTACAATGTAAAAGGTATTTTATGTTCCAAATCCAAAGTAAATTATTACGAAACGGCTTATCCAATACAAAAGGAAGATGAATTTATAAAGCTGCTTGCTTTTGTGGTACAGAAAATTGTGAAAATTGAATTTACCAAAGTGATCTTTTTGTTTAATAAAATTGTCTAATTTAATGTAAAATGGATATCGTGTGACACCAAATTCAGTATAATTTTCGGAGCCTGTAATTTGTACGTAGACTTTTTTTAAATATCTCACTCGCTTTACAGTTCTTCTATTTAGCATATTAAAAAAATATTTCACTACTAAATTAAGCTTTTTTACAAAGTTGCTCATAAGAAAACGGAAAACTTATTATTCGTCAAATTTAACAGATTACAAAATTAAATAGTATTTTTTAGGTCACAACATATATATATTTTCACAACACCAATTAGCTCTTTTTAATCCGATTTCAAGTATATACAATTGTTAGTAAATTAGATTAGTAGTTCCAGAGATAGGAATCAACAAAATTCACTACTGAAGTTGAATAGATAAGCCCTGCTCCCTCCCTCACAGATAAATAGTATTTCTGCTTCTGTAGAATTTTTTTGTTATGTACAAACTTTGTATTTAACATGTATTTTTATTTTTGATAAAATTATCATTCATTATTATCATTATTATTAGTGTTCCGTATGGAACACTTATAGGATCACTTCGGTGTCTGTCCGCTTGTGTGTCACATCCGATTTTCTTTCTCCGAAATTATTTAACATAGGAAGTTGAAATTTGGAACTAATATAGGAATTGATGATCCTACCCGAGCGATGTAATTTTGAAAGTTAAATTATAACTTAAAGGGTTAATTTGGGGGAAGAAATGAAAAAAAAATTACCAAATAATCGAGTGGGGTGTCAAATGAAAGCTTGTAAAAACAAAGTTCAAAAATATTTATAATATAATATTTGCGCACACTTTTCTTTGCATTTTTTTTAAAAAAATTGCAAAAAATCGCTGTCCCACACTAATAAAACAATTTTGAAAAAATTCTAGAATATTCTCCACAGAGTGTAGATCGAACGAGGTCATCAGTTTTCAACAAAGACCGTAAACAAACTTTGTTGAAAACTCATTTGGGTGTATTTTGTGAAGTCACTGATCATTTTCCTACCTCTGTAACAAACATTTTTATTCTAAAGATAATCAATGTACGGAACACTAATTACGCAAGTCCGACTTGCCCTTGGCAGGTTATATTTAATTATCGATATTTCAGTTTAGTCGTTCTCAAGGTGATGCGCATCAAAGTTGTTGAGAGGATTTTTAAGTTTTAATTCTCTCACTTTAGAGTTTTCTTATTTGATTTATTATAAAAAATCTTTTACTATTCAAATAAATTCTTCGTGCAATAGTCAAATACGATATCAAAAAACATTACATATTATTATAATTTCTTATCAACAGTTAATTACAGATATATAGATGTATATATACATATATACATATATACATATATATATATATATATATATATATATATATATATATATATATATACATACATATATATATATATATATATATATATATATATATATATATATATATATATATATATATATATATATATATATACATATATATATGTAGAAAAGGAATTAATATATTATATATACATGGTACTTAATACTTACTTACTTGTCCTACAGAATATTATCTTCCATTCTTAGCACTTAAATAACTACTAATAATGGCGACAAAAAATTAACAAATATATTTTCTGCCGGCACTTTATATAGTTTGTAGTAAGAGAGAAACGTCTGGACGAAAAAGAAAATAAAAATAAAACCTCAACAAATAAATTAAGTTTGGTACCATCTAGACAATCTACGCTTGCCGAATTCCTTAATAAATGAAAAACTATATCTGTCTACAGTAAATGGATCCTCTCTGACATATTAATCTTAAGTAATTGTGTTTAATGTGCGAGCTTAACATATTCGTGTTTAGTTAACCGAATAGGTGACATTTGAGACTAGCAATCAGCTCTGTTTAAGACCTGCTGTATTAAGGAAATTTATATTCACTGAGATTAAAGGTTTATGTTATTTTATAAAACATATTTCCTACTTAACCATGTTTTAGCTAAATTTATGTTAAATGTTAAAAAATCTCATTAAAATGTTGAAAAGTTATTTGCACTATAGGGAAAAAAAGTTTTTTTAAACTTTTCGGGACAAAAGTTTCCACATATTGCTGCACTCAAATAGTTTAGTGTATCTCCAAAGTAATAATATATTGCGAGGACAAATTAAAATTTCCAAGCAAATTAGGAGAAATGCAATAAATAAAGGAAAATGTACAGTTACGAAGATAATTGCTATTACGAAAAAGAAATATTTCCTATTAACATTTTTGACTTTTAGCCATGCATATTTTCTCAGCCGGACAGAATATTTTCAGATTTTAAAATCAAGTATTGGTATCTTAGGATATGGTACTTTTTTGTTTTTATAAGGAATGTCTGACCCTAAAATTTCCAGAAACACGAAGATACGACTGCGAATACAAAACCTACAAAGCGGGGTTAGAAGTATCCGCCGATCAACGTTAATGTTTAACTTGTATCGTCTAGATTCAGTAAGGATTGAACTGAATTTTTTAGGACTATTTTTCTCAGCAAAATAAAAAACTAACGCCTCAATCTGTAAATTAAAAAGGAGTAAACAACTTTACAACACTAACAGATGACACCTGTCAAGAAAGCAGCAAATGCGGAAATGTCCATATAAACACAGAATAAACAGTCATGAAAAGTGGTTGAAAATTATGCGACACCGTAGAGTGTAAGCTAGAAATGGTTTTATTAACACTATTTTGTCTTTTTTTTATTTGTTACTATTGTATATATGTTAAAGGTTTGGGTCAGATCGGGCAATACTCATATCAGTCAGGTCTGGTCTGATGTTAAAATGTCAAATTTCTAACCTTAAACAATAATAATACGCCGAATAAAGATGTTATCTCAATCACTCCCAAAATTTTAAATATTTTCTATTTCCAGAAAATTAAATTCAGTTACTGTTTGAATTTCGTAAACGTAAAACTCACCAGAAAACTTGGTACCTTGGAATGTCGAAGAACGGTTGGCGATTTGAGTCTATTCTACAACTATTTTCATTGAAAGGGTTTTTTTATGGGTCTAGCACACCTGCTGCAGGGAAGTCCCTAAAGCGCTCCAGGAGCGGCATGTCTGCGGAAAAACGCGATTCACGTTGTTCTTGAATCGCTGTGTTTGACATATGTAGCCCGCTTAATTCTTCTCAGAGCGGGGTATGCTAGTAATACACATCGCGCTAATACATCACATCCGTATGAGCTTCAGCGTGTTACTTCTCGTACAATGCTTTCCAAGCAGTCCTTTATATGAAGAACATCATTCCTTTGGAATGATTTACCCAGGACTGTATTTTCCACCGAGAAAGATTGCAAATTTAAGAGCCAGAGCTGCAGAGCTTAGTTGCCTAGATGTAAGGATTGTAATCAGTCAATAAATCAGATATTTTGTAGCTTAGCCGAAGCCAGAAATCAGTTGAATCTCTGTAACGAACTTCAGGAGAGAAGTTTACATACCAAAAATAAATTATAATAAGTGAGTGCCTTAAAAGCTTTATGAGAGAGAGAGAGTTAACCATAATATATATATATATATATATATATATATATATATATATATATATATATATATATATATATATATATATATATATACTCCTGACAAAATTAACGCAACAATATATGAAATCATACAAATCCCTAAAATGAATTAATTTTTAATAATTTTTTTATGAACATTGGTTACACTAAAAGTTAGAAAAAACTTATTCGGATACTTTAAAAGTGAATTAGCTACCAAATTTCTCTATAAGATTCGAATTAAAATTATTCTGAAAACCTAATAACAAAATCGTTGAAATTATGTAAGAATGAAAAAAATAAACTGGGACACTAGTAGCAAAATAATGGTGTAACTGGGACACTAGTAGCGTGTGTTGCCTCCTCTACTTCGGATGATATCATTTATGCGCCTAGGCATGCTTCTAATTAAATTTTGGATAAAAACTTGAGGAATTTGCTCCCATTCTGTGATAACTGCATTTTCAAGTTCCCTCAGGTTTCTAGGTGCAGGTATATGACGTTTCACATTTTTCTTAAGGTGATTCCATACATGTTCTATCGGATTCAGATCCGGGCTTTTTGGTGGCCATTGCATAATCGGTATATCAACTTGATTAAGATAATCGAGTACCTCCCTAGCCACCTGAGGTCGAGCGTTGTCTTGCATAAACAGGAAATTGGGCCCCACAAAATGACCGAAAGGCATCACATGTTCTATTACAATATTGTCAAGATAGTAGTCAGCATTTATGGATCTCGTACGGAGAGGAACTAACTCTGTGCGAGCATCAAAGCAGATGCCACCCCAGAACATAGCAGAGCCACCGCCGAATGGAATCCTTGCAGAGATATTGCAAGGAGCAAACCTCTCTCCTGGTCTTCGCTATACTCGCTCATGACCATCTGGATGTTTTAGACTAACCCTAGTTTCATCTGTGAAGAAAACTTTTGTTTCCAATCATCCACAGACCAGTTTTCGTGATTTCGAGCAAAACGTAACCTGGCAACTCTGTTCTCTCTAGTAAGCAAGGGCGCAGTGGCTGGTCTCCTACTGTTTAATCCAGCTTCATTTAACCGTCTTCTAACTATTTTAGAAGAAATTGTGACATTGGGAACACCTTCGAGTTCGTTTCTTATTATAGAACCAGTGACAGTCCTGTTTCTTAAAGCATATTGTCTTATAAAACGTTCATCTAGGTCGCAAGTGCATTGTTTTCGCGCCCTTGCCCTAGCCTTCTAGAATAAGTTCCTACTTCATTCAAGCGTCTTACCATACGACTTATTGTGGAACGATGTTTACCTAACAAATTGGCAACATAACTCTGACAATATCCCTCGTCCAATAAAACTGAGACTAGCACTACCTCGTGTTCAGTTAAATTTCTTGTTCGATTCATTTTTGTAATTCTTCGGGGTCAAAAATAAAACAGTTTACCACAAAAACGTATTACTTTGAAAAAGGGAACAATTTATAAGCTTAGTTTTAAAGAAAATCTATCGCTTATTACAGAAAATTGTTTATCTTCTAAAACATTCTTTAAAACTGTAAATCTAAACGAATTGTTTTGATTTCTGTCATGAACAACGAAACAAAATATGCATAGCCTACTATTCAAATACTCGATAAACTTTAAAACTGACGTAAGAAAAAGATAAATTAATTTTCAGATTGTGGCGTTAATTTTGTCCAGGAGTTTATATATATATATATATATATATATATATATATATATATATATATATATATATATATATAAAATGAATATATATAGTATGGTGAACATTCCAAATAAAATAGGCTTAAGCGAAACGATCTATTTCAGACTCTCCAGAGCTGGTAGTGCTACATGTACCAACGAGCGTAGTTTTTTTATATTCTAATCCTAACCAATTTAAGAGAAATTATTACAGTATTAAAATAATCAAATATCAAAAAATAAGGAAGCTGTATGAATAAACTTCTACCCTTGTAATGTTTAAATGGTGGCCTCCGCATAAGGCTTGCTAGTCTCTAAAAGATTTTGGAACAGCATGAGGGTTCGCGATTATTGTTGAAATTACTCAACTATTCATTTCGTTCTAGTGAAATAGCTTCTAAAGGGTTCAATATTTACAAAATGGATCAGGAAGTAGTAATAAAACCACAGAAGCACGCATTCTAATCACAGCTTCTAAGAAACTTAAATCTAGAAGAATATTAATCCATTGTAATGAGCACGTTTTTCCAAAAATTAAGTTAACAAAAAATTATAATATTTGAGGGTGTATGCATTCTGTCAAAATTCATACTCATCTATAATATATATAAAATGCAACGTCTCTCTGTCTGTCTGTCTGTCTGTCCATTAGTGCGCTTATCACTGGAGAACCACTTATCCGATTTACGTACTTTTTTTTTTAAACATACATATGTTCTCTGGCTAGGTTATAGGCTATATTTTATTACGATAGGTAGCATAAGGAATGAGCAGTGACGTAAAATAGTGAGTGAAGTGGGAAAAAAGTTTGCCGCTAGCGCGTTCCTTTACAATACACAGCCTAAACCATTAATTATGGAACAATATTATGTAGCAGAGAATATCTATAATCTATAATCTACAATATATATAAAATGCAATGTCTCTCTGTCTGTCCATTAGTGCGTTTATCACGCGAGAACCACTTATCCGATTTACGTGTCTTTTTTTAAATTCATACATATATTCTTTGGCCAGGTTATATAATAATAATAATAATAATATTCTATATATATAATATTCTATATCGAACACATAACAAGCGGATGTAAAATATTAGCCCGAACGGAATACACAGCCAGACATGACTCAGCGGCAAAAGTAGTTCACCAAGCACTAGCCACAACATATAAGCTCATAGAAAACACAGATCCCTACTACAAATACACACCAATATCCGTACTTGAAAATAAAGATTATAAACTCTACTGGGACATCAGTATCCATACAGATAAAACAGTCTCCGCCAATAGACCCGATATTACTTTTCAGTGCAAAAAAGACATAGACATAGCTGTCCCCAACGACACAAAAATCCAAACGAAATACACAGAAAAAACTTCCAAATACACAGACCTTGCAACGGAAATAAAAAGGCTATGGAAACAAGAAAAAGTCATCATTGTCCCCCTCATTATATCAGCCACAGGCCTTACACCAACAACATTCACACCACACTTAGAACAATTAGGACTCAACACAAACATACACAAAAACATTCAGAAGTCAGTGATTTTGAAAACATGTAACATTGTCAGGTCATTCCTTAATACACAATGGTAATGCGTTTGTGCTGACTTGGTTTGCGCCCGTCAGCCAAACATGGAACCACATTGACCAAATGTGAGAAAGAAAAACGAGAACAGTCATAATAATATTCTATATCTATAATATATATAAAATGCAACGTTTCTCTGTCTGTCTGTATGTCCGTTAGTGCGCTTGTCCCTCGAGAACCACTTATCCGATTTACGTGATTTTTGAATTCACACATATGTTCTTTGACCAGGTTATAGATATATATTTTATTACATCTATAATATATATAAAATGCAACCTATCTCTGTCTGTCTGTCCGTTACTGCGCTTATCACTAAAGAACCACTCATCCGATTTTCGTACTTTTTTTTTTAAAATATACATATGTTCTGCGGCCAGGTTATAGGCTATATTTTATTACGATAGGTAGCATAAGGAATGAGCAGAGAGGATAATAGTGAATGAAGTCGGAAAAAAGTTTGCCGCTAGCGCGTTCTCTTGCAATACACAATCTAAACCATTAAATATGGAACAATATTATGTAGCAGAGAATATCTATAATCTATAATATATATAAAATGCAATGTCTCTCTGTTTGTTTGTCTGTCTATTAGTGCGTTTATCACGCGAGAACCACTTATCCGATTTACGTGTCTTTTTTTAAATTCATAAACATATTCTTTGGCCAGGTTATATAATAATAATAATAATCTATATCTATAATATATATATATATATATATATATATATATATATATATATATATATATATATATATATATAAATAATGCAACGTCTCTCTGTCCGTCTGTCTATCTGTCTGTCTGTTCGTCCGTTTGTGCGCTTATCACTGGAGAACCACTTATCAGATTTACGTGCTTTTTTTTTTAACATACGTAGGTTCTCTGGCCAGGTTATAGGATATATTTTATTACGTTAGGTGACATAAGGAATAAGCAGTGAAGATAATAGTGAATCAAGTCGGAGAAAAGTTTGCCGCTAACGCGTTCTCTTGCAATACACTGCCTAAAACCATTAAATATGGAACAATATCATGTAGCAAAGAATGTAATATATATAAAATGCAACGTCTCTCTCTCTGTCTGTCCGTTAGTGCGCTTATCACTCGAGAACCACTTATCCGATTTATGTGTTTTTATAAATTTATACATATGTTCTATATAATTCGATATAAGCCTAGATAATGGGAGATAAGGTGAGATAATGGGAGATAAGGAGAAATAATGGGAAATAAGTCGAGATAAGCCTCGATTATGAGAGATAAGGTGAATTATGGGAGATAAGGAGAAATAATGGGAGGTAAGCAGAGATAAGTCTAGATAATGAGAGTTATGGTGAGATAATCGGAGATAAGGAGAAATAATGGGAGATAAGGAGAAATATTGCGAGATAAGTCGAGATAAGCCTAGATAATGGGAAATAAGGTGAGATAAGGAGAAATAATGGGAGATTAACGGAGATAAGCCTAGATAATGGAAATTATGTGGAGATAATGGGAGATAAGGGGAAATAATGAGAGATATTTTATTACGTTGGGTAACATAAGGAATAAGCAGTGACGATAGTAGTGACTCGAGTCCACGCGAGCGGAGCCGCTGGTCCGGCTAGTCAAATATAAGTTGCAATGTATGTCATTTAATTTGATGCAAAACTAGACATTTTTATAAACTACTAGCCGTGCCCTCGACTCCGTTCACCTGGACTTGATTCGCACTATTATCGTCACTGCTTATTTCTTATGTTACCTAACGTAATAAAATATATCCTATAACCTGGCCAGTATTTTATAAAAAAAAACACATCGGATAAGTGGTTCTTGAATGCTAAGCGCACTAACGGACAAACAGATAGACAGACAGACAGAGATACGTTGCGTTTTATATACATTATAGATTTTTTTTGATAAATTTTAAGTTAAGAATTAAAAAAAAAACATGTAGATCGGATAAGTGGTTCTCGAATGAGAAGCAGACTAAAGTACAGACAGACAGACAGAGAGACGTTGCATTTTATATATATATTGTATTCTTTATTACATGATATTGTTCCATATTTAATGGTTTAGGGAACGTATTACAAGAGAGTGCGCTAGCGGCAAACATTTTCCGACTTGAATCACTATTTTCGTTACTGCTTATTTCTTATATTACCTAACGTAATAAAATATATCTTATAATCTGGCCAGAGAATATATGTATAAATCTAATAAAAAACACGTATATCGGATAAGCGGTTCAAGAGTGATAAGCTCTCTAACGGACAGACGGAGAGAGAGACGTTGTTTTTATTTATATTAGAGATTTTAGATTATTATACTATATAACCTGGAAAGAGAACATATGTTTGAATAAAAAAAAAACTTAAATCGGGTAAATGGTTTTCGAGTGACAAGCGCACTAACGAACAGACAGACAGACGTTGCATTTTATATCTACTATATTCTTTTCTACATGATATTGTTCCATATTTAATGATTAAGGCAGTGTATTGCAAGAGAATGCGCTAGCGGCAAACTTTTTTTCGGCTTGATTCACTATTATCGTCACTGCTTATTCCTTATGTTGCCTAACGTAATAAAATATATCCTATAAGCTGGCCAGGGAACATATGTATGTTTAAAAAAGCACGTAAATCAGATATGTGGTTTTCGCAATAACGGACAGACAGACAGAGAGACATTGCATTTTACATATTTCTTATAGAAGATTATAGATAACCTGTTCAAAGAACAAATGTATGAATTTAAAAAAAAAAAAACACGTAAATCTGATAACGAGTTCTCGAGTGATAAGCGCACTGATGGACAGACAGACAGACAGAGAGATCTTGCATTTTATATGTATTATTAAAGATTATAGATAAACCTGGCCAGAGAACAAATGAATGATTTAAAAAAAAAACACGTAAATCGGATAAGTGGTTCTCGAGTAATAAGCTCACTAACGGACAAACAGACAGACAGACAGAGAAACGTTGCATTTTATATATTTACATTATAGAAGATTATAGATAATCTGGCCAGAGAACAAATGTATCAATTAAAAAAAAAAAAAACATGTAAATCGGATAAGTGGTTCTCATGTCATAAGTGCACTAACGGACAAACAAACATACAAGGAGACGTTGCATTTTATATATATTATATTCTTTGCTACATGATATTGTTCCATATTTAATAGTTTAGGCAGTGTATTGCAAGAGAACTCGCTAGCGGCAAACTTTTTTCCGACTTGATTCACTATTATCGTCACTACTTATTCCTTATGTTTTCTAACGTAATAAAATATATCCTATACCCTGGCCAGAGAACATATGTGTGTTTAAAAAAAAAGCACGTAAATCGGATAATTGATTCTCGGGTGATAAACGCTCTAACGGACGGACAGACAGACATACAGAGAGACGTTGCATTTTATATATATTATAGATAACGTAGTCAATGGAGTACAGTACAATGAAACACTGGAAGTTTCTGTACTACATACAAGGACTCACCTGATGGTATGTTAGCTGAGAGTTCTACTTTTTTGAATATGTGTAAGATTATTATTATTCTTAATTCTAAAATATTCTTGAATCCCTACTTTCTAATATTTACCTGATGTTATTGTTATTAATACTAATCCAATTTTACTGTCAGAAACTATACATTACAATGGCTATTGTTGTACAATACCGTTCTCTTATGATCCTATTGATAAGTTCTATTATGATTCTTGCAACTATGATGCCCTAAATGAGTTGTTGTCATCGAATAATTTATGAGAATACTAGACGGAAGAAGTAAATATTCTCTCAGATACTCAAGCTGCTCTAAAGGCTTTAGATACCTATCAAGCTAACTCCAAAATCACGATGGAGTATAAACGATAGAACTGTTCCAGGAATAACAGGACTACTACTGTGGATTTTAGGACATTTGGGGATAGAAGATAATGAAAAAGCGGACGAATTAGCCAGATTCCAAATTACAATACTATATAGTGGTCCAGAACCAGAGTTAAGTATACCAAAACACGGGTAAATATGACAATCAATAGCTGACCATTTCAGGAACATCTGACCAAAGACAATTACCAACTAATGCCCTTTGTTCAATAAGAACCCAGACCAAACTAGTAGTAGGACTAATCACCGGCCACTGTCACCTGAATAAACATTTACAGAAAATGAGTATCCACAATAGTCTCAAGATATGCAAATTATGTTGTGAAGAGGAAGAAACCTTTATACACATTCTATTTGAATGTAAGATTTTAACTCGGAATAGACCTAAACTGTTCGAAGAACTATATCGTGGAGATAAATTACTACATGAAGGACTTGGAGGACAGCTAATAAGTCTTCTTAAAGCCATGCAAACAAGAGAAGGACCCACAATAGACCAAGAGGCTGTAGGGCAGGGCACAAACTGGCACCCTTCCGACAACCAACCAGCCAACCAATAATTGAAAAGAACTTGTATCCCCTGTGATTATAACCATACTTTTTTCTGCCAACGTATCTATTTATTTATTCCATTCTATCTTTCTGTTTAGCACTATGCCATTCATATTATCGATGTTGCACGACGGTCTAATGATGTTACTTCTCGCCTTATTCATTAGTGTTTTTCATGGTATTTTGCACATCATTCTCATTTTGTTGTTCCGATCGTTCGTTTAGGTTTTGATGTTTCCGGTCATATTTGTATACAAGAAGACTTTTTTCAGCTTAGTCACAGTACAAAGATAATTCATATCGGTTATGTAGTTCAAAAGTTAATTATATCACAGTAAATAACCGGCTTTTGAGAGTAATGAATATATCTTTTCTTTTATAAGTAGAACAGTGCTACAGTGTTAAGATTAAAAAAGATATTATTTAATGCTTTTTTCCTCGCCACTATTCCTAATTAAAAAATAAATCTAAAATTTTAAAATAATTAAACCGACTTCAAAAAAAGTGATAGAAAATATAAAATAATACCTTGTCTTAATCTTAAAAAGTTGGTAGCTTCTTACTTATAAAAGAAAATATAAATGCCAAAAGAAATATTCGCAATCTAAACGAAATTCGCAAAAATATAAAGCAATATTTAATTAATACTTATTCTGCAATTCTGCATTATCAAATCAAACTTAATGGTGAAAAATCAGTTATTCGCGACCTTATTAGGAGAGTATATTATATATATATATATATATATTATATATATATATATATACATACATGTATATATATATATATATATATATATATATAATATATATATATATATATATATATATATATATATACGTAAGTCCATCTGAGAAAAGGTACCTAACTATTGTACCTGCTTTTACTCGTATGCTAAGAATGGCAAGTCCCACCCAATTATCTGCCAGTGTTCTACCTTTGTCTGTTACGACGCCCCGGAATCGTACACTCAATAGAGATAGCACCAATTAGCCGCTAACGACAGGAGTGTCCACTATAAAACAGGGTCGCATTTGAATTTGTTTGTTATTTGTGATTATTTGTCGATAGAGGTAAGAATTCGAAATGCCACGAGAAGTAATGAATGGTCAAAATCGGAAGTTAGTACTAAATGTTCTTGACTATTTCCAAAATAAAAAAGAAAACTCATTGACAAGTTTGTCTGTGATTAAGTGTGCATCCGAGGCATTAAAATTAAATTTGAGAACGGTAGCCAGAATAAAACAAGAAGGCATTGATGGTGCTAAAAAAGAGCATACGAGGATAAGAAGAGACTTGAGAGAGTCCGAGAAAAGTGAGATCCGAAAAGTTATTCATGACCTAGTTGTCGAAGGAAAACATGTTACTTTGGACATGATACGTAAACAGCTAGAATCAAAACAAATTTTAAGCTGCAGCAGATCGACACTTGGTTTAATTATGAAACAATTAGGATTCAAATACAAAATTGGCAATGGAAGAAGATACATCATGGAGAAAACCAGAAAATATCATCAAAACGAGTTAAGTTTTTGAGAGAGTATGTTGCCAATATGACTTCTGACGCTCCCCTAGACGTTTGTGTTTTTAGACGAAAACATGGATTTCACCAACATGGAAGCAGCATACGGACTTGGAACGATGAAAATCCTTGATCTGAATGGAACAAAAAACAGCCGCTGGAAAAAGATGCATCATCGTTCACGCTGGCAATAGTTATGACTACCACGATAATATGAACGCAAAACTCTGTATATTTATTTTTCAAAAAAATATCTTGGCAAATTATATCATACTAACATATTTACCTACCTGTTATTTTAGGGACTTTACCTATATCAATTTTCTATTGTTAAATTTGCACCTGCAACATCTAGGTTAGCTTTAATTCTTTTGTTACATTGAAAATATTATATTAAAGAATTATTTTAAAACTGTGATAATTTATGTAAATATCTTTTGATAGAAATATGCTATACTTCATTTTTATATCCAATAAAGCCTTGCAATTATTAGAAATATGAGTGAATGTTTAATATCCTCTTCTATTTTCCGCTTCTTATAGTCCATTATAAAAAGACGATATGTCCAAAACTCATAATCATAATACTTCCTAATACTTATAATATAGATTTTACCTGAATCCATCTCTGAGTATGGGTGTACTCGTTAAATTAATAAATGACACGTGTAATTGAGTCTATCTCTCTTACTCCTAAATAATTTAATCGAGATCGTTAATGACGGCTGTCTTACATTGATCAGATCGATATTTAAGGCGGAACAACATCTGTTGAAGTATAAGTGGAAGCAAGATGCACAATATTTTTATTCTGTCTAGCATTTTATTGCCGACTATGCCATTACAAATCGTACGGACTTTATACATATATATATATATATATATATATATATATATATATATATATATATATATATATAGTTTAGTGTGAAATCATAAGTAAAGACAGCACAACTTCAAAATTTTCTTCAATTTTGTGTATTAAGTATTTGTTAGCTATTTAGTAAAAACAACACAAATGAACATTACAGAAAATCGCGAGCAGTTGCACTTGTTATATCCAAGCATTCGATAGTGTTTGGCACGTTGGATTCTTGGTCAAGCCAGGCTCTTATGGTATGTTTGAAAAGTTCTGTTTATGGCTCTCGTCTTTCCTCAGAGAGCGTTCATTACGGGTGGCAGTAGACGGATTTATTTTTAACACTAACACTATCAACTGTCTCCTACTCTCTAACTAATTTACATTAACGATTTGCTGAAAAGGACCAGGAGTTCAATCTACAGCTTTGCAGATGATAGTACGCTTGTCTCTTCATTCACTTTGAACGCTCGAACATCAGCCACTCGTGCAAATATCCACAGACAGCATAACGTCGTTCAACTTAACAAGGACCTAGAAACGATTCTATCTTGGGGTGGTAGTAACCAGGTGGGATTTAATGCTACAATAACCTAGGTGGCAGTTTTTTCTAGAAAAAGTTGACGCGGCATAGTCATGTCGGTTTATTCCATTCCTCTAACATCGTTACTCAATTCGCTAGGCGTTAATTTGGGAGCAAATATGACACGAACATTCTTCGAACGAGCTTCACAAAAGCTGGGAATATTATTTTGAAATAGAAAGCTTTACACTCCACAACAACTGTCAACTCTATACAAAGCTCAAATTTGACCAATGAGGGAATACTGTTCCTATGTTTGGTGCTCTGCTCCCAAATATACACTACATTTGTTAGATTCTAATCAGGAGAGAGCTGTTTACCTGATTGGAGACCCAGAACTGACCAGCAACCTTAATGCCTTAGAACATCGAAGAAAGGTTGGAAAGTTGAGTATATTTTACAAGTATTTTCATGGAAAGTGTTCGATGGATGGAGCTCGCTTAATTTCTCTCCCAAAGCGGTACATGATAGAAATACACGTCGCGCTACTATTTCACATCAGTATGAAGTTCAGCCTGTCATTCCTCGTACAACCCTTTTCAAGCAGTCTTGCATATGGAGAACTTCATGCCGTTAGAATAATTTGCCAAGGACACTGTTTCCTACCGAGTACAATTTACAGCGATTCAAGACTAACGTGAATCGTTTTTTTTTCCGCATAAGCGTCACTCCTATAGCGCTTTAGGGATTTGCCAGCAGCACGTATGCTATGGCCATAAAAAATAACCGGCCAAATGCAAGTCGGACTTACGCAATTAGTGTTCCGTACGTTGATTGCATTTGAAATAAAATTTTTTGCTACGGAGGTATCAAACGATCAGTGACTTCACAAAACACACCCCAAATGGTTTTCAACAAAATTTGTTTCCGATTTTTGTTGAAAACTGATGACCATAAATTTTTTTTTAAATATCACATAAATTATTAAAGGCCATACACTCGTGATAATTTTCGTTTAATCTACACCCAGTGGAGAATATTCCAGAATTTTTTCAAAATTTTATGATTAGTTCTTTTCGAGATAAGGGGGGGAGACAGCGATTTTTAGCGATTTTTTAAAAATATTACGAAGGACAGTGTACGTTAGTATCACGTTACATATATTTTTGAACTCGTGTTTTCACAAGCTTTCATTTGTCACCCGACTCGAATATCTGGTAAATTTTTTTTTCATTTCCGATTTCACCGCAAAAAACTCACCCTTTAAGTCAAAATTTAACTTTCAAAACTACACGGCTCTGATGGGGCCATCAGCTCCTATATTAGTGCCAAATTTCAACTTTTTTTGTCAATTAGTTTCGGAGAAAATCGGGTGTGACAGACAGACGGACAGACAGATAGGCAGACGGACAGTCACCGAAGTGATTTTGTAAGTATTCCTTACGGAACACTAAAAATAGTTACATATTCCATACATGCGTTTTTCTCTTAGAGTAACAACAACAAAGATTTTTTTGCTATTAGATTTTCTGTTATAAGTAATTAGGTACTAACTTTTTAGAGATACTGTTCTTTTCTAATTACTTTTTTTTTAAGTCGCTTATTCTTTTAATTTTAGTTGATAGTGTGTTGCTGTTTTTATTTAGTGTTGCGTTTATACTTATTATTATTTATTCGTTTAAAATAAAACTTTTCGCCTTCTTATGCTAACATAGTTTAAATTAATAATTTATATGTTGTTGCCATAACATGAGATTTACACGTCACTTGTAATACGTAAATAATTAAATAAAAATAAAGTCAAAATCTTGTGACTCCTTTAAATGTATACCTTTTACATTACCTGGATTATTTCACAAAATTTCTGGACACTACACGAAAATTAATTACTTTTCATATATTAAATATTCTATTATAAAATTGAATAATGTTAAATTCGGCATTGATAACTGAAATTTTTCCCTTTCTTTATATTTTTTCTCTTCCAATCATTAGAAACGCCTTTTGTTCAGCTTCTGTAAGATTAAAGGTAGAATGAAGTAAAATTGCGTCAAAAAGAAATCGAAGACTATTGGAAAAGTTTAGGCAAGTTCTCCAAGTCCTTTAAAATATTTCGTCCCTGATTGATTATTTTTATCTCCAATAACAGATAAAAAGAGCCAAAATTCTTTTCCCGAAAAAATATTGCTGTTTGAGCCTCTTAGAGTGGGAAAAGCTAAATTCACCTCGGGGATTAAACAGTTTATAACGCCTTGGGGTTCGAAGACATGTTTACAATATGAGTGGAAACTCTTTTCATTTTCGTCCTATATTGATATGACTGAATAACATACCCTTTCTGATTTCTACTTTCGCTTCGTGCAAAGAGACAGCCCTGAAAAAGATACTATGTTTGATTTACCAAACTAAACGAAAACTTAATCCAATAAAATGTTTTACTGATCTCCAACCTTCCCCGGACGCAATAGCGCTCTCCACCTTCAAGTAGTTTTTGTTCTAGAATTGTCGTGACAACATATGGACAGACCGACTGGAATGAGTGATTATGTTTTTCGTGATTTCAGACAGACCCTTAAAAGTAGAATAAAAAAATCTCGAAGTGTTATTTCTGCACGAATACAATATTAAAAAAAGTTTCTAAAAATATTTATAAAACAAAGACACTGTTTAGAAAATATCTTGGTGACTTTGGAACTTTGGAGCTATATCTATAAAACAAAGTTAGAAGCGATGTTTTAAAATTAGGAAACAATGAAATCATTCTTTCAAATACTTACATCTGCATTCGTTTAAAGTTAATAAAAAAAACTGCCAAGTGCAAGTCGGACTTGCGCAATTAGTGTTCCGTACGTTGATTGCTTTTAAAATAAAAATGTTTGTTACGGAGGTGTAAAAATGATCAATGACACCCCAAATGAGTTCTCAACAAAGTTTGTTTCTGATTTTGTAGAAAACTGATGACTTTGAAATTTTTTTATATATATATATATATAAATTATTGTTAGTCGACAGATTTCATTTTAACACCTTTACTATCAACGCCGGTGTGCCTCAAGGCTCCATACCGTCTCTTAGTCTCTTTCTAATTTACATTAACGATCTACTGAAAACGAATATAATCTAAAGCTTTGCAGCTGATAGTATGCTTATCTCTTCATTTACTTTGAACGCTTGAACATTAGCTACTCATGCAAATATCCACAGACAGCAGAACGCCGTTCAACTTAACAAAGACCTGGAAGCGATTCTATTTTGGGGGTGACAGTAATCAGGTGGAATTTAAGACGTCGCGTTTTATTTATATATTATAGATTTTTTTGATAAGATTAAGTTAAGAATTAAAAAAATACCGTAAATCGCCTAAGAGGTTCTCGAATGATAAGCGCACTAACAGATAGACAGACAGATAGAGAAACGTTGCATTTTATATACATATATTGAATTCTTTGTTATATGATATTGTTCCATATTTAACGGTTTAGACAGCGTATTGCAAGAGAGTGCGCTAGCGGCAAATTTTTTCCGACTTGAGTTACTATTATCGTCACTGCTTTATTTCTTATATTACCTAACGTAACAAAATATATCTTATAACCTGGCCAGAGAATATATCTATAAATTTTAAAAAAAACACTTAACTCAGATAAGTGGTTCTCGAGTGACAAGCGCACTAACGGACAGACAGACAGAGAGGCGTTGCATTTTATATATATATATATATATATATATATATATATATATATATATATATATATATATATATAATATATATATATATAATATATATATTAGAGATTATAGATTATTATTATTATTATATAACCTGGAAGGAAAACATATGTATGAATAAAAAAAACACGTAAATTGGATAAGTGGTTATCGAGTGATAAGCGCACTAACGGACAAGCAGATAGACAGACAACGAGACGTTGCATTTTATACATATATATATATATATATATATATATATATATATATATATATATATATATATATATATATATATATGTATATATATATATATATATATATATATATATATATATATATATATATTTTAAAGCAGAGATAAGTAGAAATAATGGGAGATAAGGAGAAATATTGCGAGATAAGTCGAGATAGGTCTAGATAATGGGAGATAAGGTGAGATAATGGGAGATAAGGAGAAATAATGGGAGATAAGGAGAAATAATGGGAGATATAAGGAGAAATAATGGGAGATGAGCAGAGATAAGCCTAGATAATGGAAATTATCTAGACATAATGGGAGATAAAGAGAAATAATGGGAGATAAGGGGAAATAATGGCAGATATTTTATTACGTTAAGTAACATAAGGAATAGGCAGTGACGATAGTAGTGAATCAAGTCCACGCGAGCGGAGCCGCGGACCAGGCATATATATATATATATATATATATATATATATATATATATATATATATATATATATATATATATATAAATTATATATATGTATGACTTAAAAAAAAAAACACGCAAATTGGATAAGTCATTCTCGAGTGATAAGCGCACTAACGGGCAGACAGACAGAGAGACGTTGCATTTTATATATATTATGTTCTTTGCTACATGATATTGTTCCATATTTAATGGTTTAGGTAGTGGATTGCAAGAGAATGCGCTAGGGTGAAGTATTAGCGCGACGTGTACTTCTAACATGCACCGCTCTGGGAGAATTAAGCGGGCCACATCCTTCGAACACTTTCCATGAAAATACTTGTAGAATAGGCTCAAGTCGCCAACCGTTCTTCGATGTTCCAGCGAATCAAGGCCGCCAGTCAGTTCCGGGTCTCCAATCAGACGAACAGCTCTTCTCTGAACAAATGCAGTATATGTTTGGGAGCCGAATCCCAAACGTGGGAGCAGTATTCCATAGTTGGTCGAATTTGAGCTTTGTAAAGAATTAACAGTTGTTGTGACGATGTTAGAGGAATGGAGTGCCCCGACATAACTATGTCGGGTTCAGCAACGTTAACTTTTTTAGAAAAAACTGCCGCCTGGGTTTTTGTAGCGTTAAATTCCACTTGGTTACTGTCACCCCAAGAGAAAATTTCTTCCAGGTCTTCGTTAAGTTGAATGACTTCCTTCTGTCTGCGGATATTCGTCTGAGTAGCCGATGTCCGAGCGTTCAAAGTGAATGAAGAGATAAGCGTACTGTCATCTGCAAAACTGCTGGATTCTCGGTCTTTTCCAGCAGATCGTTAATGTAAATTAGAAAAAAAGTAGGAGACAGTATGGAACCTTTAGGTACACCGGCGTTGATAGTGAAGGTGTTAGAAAGAAATGCTACTCGTAAGAACGCTCTCTGAGGAAACATGAGAGCCACAAACAGAACTTTTCAGACATACCACAAGAGCGTAGCTTAGCCAACAGTCCATCGTGCCAAACACGGTCGAATGCCAAGAGCAACCGCTCGAGATTCTCCAAAGTGTTCAATTGCGTTGTTCCAAACGTGTGTTTACATAAGTCAGAAGATCTCCTGTTAATCTATTTTCACGAAAGCCATATTGATGATCGCTAATAATGTTAAATCCTTCAAGATATTTTAGAAGATGCTGATTGACAGCCTTTTCCATGACTTTCGATATTATTGAAAGCAGTGCGATTGGTCGGTAGTTATTTGGCAAGGTCTTCTTGCCTTTTTTAGGTATCGGCTGAACTGTGGCACATTTCCAGCAGGAAGGAAATATTCCCTTTATGCAGGATAGGTTGAAAAGTCTACAGAAAACTGGTGTTAGTTCCCTCGCATAGTTTTTGAGAACTATGGCAGGTGTTCCGTCAGCGCCAGAAGCTTTTTTGGTGTCTAGCTTCTTTAACATACGTTTTATGATACGCTGTTTGAAGACAATATCGGGCATCCTTGACTGCACTATGGGAATAGTAAGTGGTATTTTTCCTTGGAAATCGACAGTAGAATGTGAAGCAAAGAGTTCAGCCAACAAGTTCGCTTTCTCAACAGGTGTCGTTGCAATAGAATTATCTGGCCGTGTGAGTGATGGTATGGTTGATTTGGTGAAATTTGACTGACTGCCTTAGCCACTAACCAAAAGGACCTGGAATTGTTGGGACAAGCGAGAAATTTGTTTCTTATTCGTTGATTGTGTGCCTCCTTGGTTTCGTCGATAATTTTTTTGCATCTGTTCCTGGCACGAACAAAAGTGTTACAGTTTATGGTGTTAGGATTTTCACGCCATTGACGGTAGGCAAAATGTTTAGAAGCGACAGCTTCTTTGCATTTTCGGTCAAACCAAGGCTTGTCGTTGGAAGGGCATTTCTTCGAAAAAGGGATGTAAGCCACCATACTGGCCAAAATAACATCGGAAACCCCCTCTGGTGCATTCAGATGGGTCTTCGGATCGAAAACCAACGTCTAACCAAGGGGAAGTTCGAAAATATTCCATGAGGTCTTCCCATTTAGCAGATTTGTAGTGCCAAATCTTGCGCGGTTTAGGTATGTCTCTGTCTCTGATTGGTAGGATACTCGATGTCGAAAGTAGTTTATGGTCAGAAGAACCTAACGACGGATTTACGCTGTTCGTGTACATCTCCAGGTTGGTGGTTAAAAACAGATCAAGAAGACTGGAGAACTCCCCTTCGCGATCAGGGATTCGTGTTGGTTCGTCAATAAGCTGAGTTAAACTACAACTGATTGAAAATGATTCGGCTTCACGACCTTGCTCGTCGGTAGTATTTGAATATTTAAGCCAGTTGATGTTGTGTACATTAAAGTCACCCAGGATGGCAATTTCGGCTTTTGGATAGTTAATTTGTATATGATCGATGGTGTCTGCAAGAGAAAGCGAAAAGTGTTCTAAAGTTAGTATCACTTGGTGGTCGATAGAGGATACAGATGAACCTTGTGGTTTGTTGAGTCGTTATTTTTAACCACAAAACATCAAAGTTTGGGGGTTACAGAGCCTCTTCTCGTTGGCAAGAGAGGTCGCTTCTGACAAAAAACAGATTCCAAAGTTACGCCTAAATCGGGAGAAATTAACAAGAAAATCTCCATAAAATAGGTTAATCTAAATTAGTTTTATTATATTTGAAGCAGGTTTCTTGTAGGAAATGATTTATTTGCTTTTTTTCTCAGATTTATAATAACATATCTGAAGAAAAAGTCAAAATCTTTTTATAAAGAACTTGCCCTATAATAATAATTTTACAATATTTCTCTTTAAGAATGGAGGTAATAACCCAGTTTTCAGATTTCTGATCTCCCAGAGAGAGAGACAGAACCCATATCACGAAATACCTTTGGTAGGCAAAGATCAATAGAAGATCTTCTAACTTTATATATATATATATATATATATATATATATATATATATATATATATATATATATACATATATATATATATATATATATATATATATATATATATATATATTATATATATATATTTATATTTATATATATATATATATATATATATATATATATATATATATATATATATATATATATATATATATATAAATATATATATATATATTGTAACATTCATTTTTTCCTAGATTTTAAGACCATGTAATGTTACTGATTTTTCACTTCAAATTGTACTTATTTTCATTTTTGTATCGAACGGTATATTAAACAGAGATTCCAAGACGTTCGGTATATACTGTGCAGTGCGGGTTCCTGACCGAATCTACCGCTACGCCGCGATTGGTGAAATGTGTGTATCCGCAGTTTTGGTTCCGGCGTCGCCATATTACCGGCAGAGTTTGCACGGTTTATTTAAGGGTCCGAGAAACGACTGTCTTGGCTAATTTCCATCTAGCCGTCGCCGAGGCGAATTTCCATCCAGCCGCCGAGTAGGCGAGGCTAATTTCATCGGAGCTGCCAAGTAGGCTTCCTTCGACTGAGCTACAGTAAAAGCTCATAACAACCATCATGCGAGCTAAGTAAAGCACCAGTTTCTTAACGAAAAGCCGTAGTGGGCTAGAAAAGTGTGAAATCGGTCGTATTCCATCAAAGCCGGAATAAGAACAGTAAGTTACCAAAACATCCTTCAATAGACCTATCCCTGAGTAGTGCCTTAACAGCAATTTAAAACTGACTAAAAAGTGAAGTGAAAAGCACTATTTTTCGTCTTCGGGGGTAGTCATAGTTCAGAATTTAAATGTAATAACTACTAGTTAGGCTAGAATTTTTTTGTAGAACTGCAAAGGTTAGAACTTTTTATTTTTAAAAACATGAATAAATTTTCTTTTTGTTGATTAAAGCTAGTGTCTCACTGAATACCTATTTTTCTTTTCAGGATAAGATAAGTTGTACTAGACTAATTCTTTTTAGTAATACCCATAAAACCCTTCAGTATTTTTTCATTTTTTTAACTGAAGTTAGATCCTTTCTATTTTAAAATGAATGGTGCCCAAAAAACTTGTACAACTGAAGTTTTTTTTAAAAATAGAAAAAAATTTCCAAAAAGACGTACAAGAATTATCTCTTACCCATATCTTTCTACCAAGGAAAACTGAGCTAGTGTGTGTTTAATTTCTTTAGTTCTTTTAAAATCAGGATTCACTCAATTCATTATCAGAAATTAAAGCGGGGCTGCAAGAAAATTGTGCTCAAGCTTGGGGCGTCCAATATTCAAACGGTACAAAATGACGCAGTGTACGTGGGGCGCAATTAAACTCGTTTTCATAGGCAACAAAATTGCGCTCAAGCGTGGGACAAACAACTTCTCACAGGGTACAAAAAAAGATGCCTCAAACTGAGGACAGTTTATCGCAGGGTACAAAATGACACCACAACGTGCGGGCAAGTAGCAATGCTACAAAATAGCGCTGTCAACGCGGGGCTTTTGGAATTTTATTTTTTAAAGGGTTCAGTGTTCTAGCTTTCGAACAAAGTAAAAGCTCTAACTTTGCAGATATTTTTATTTCATAATATTTATTAAACGAAACTACATTATAGCAGTAAGACAAAAGCAGGAAATTTGTAGAATTTTTTATTTCAATTTATCTGATGGTGGTATAGATATTTGAATTTTGTTAATAGACTCTAAGATAAGTGATCCCTGTTTTTTTCTTAAAAGCTAGCTTTATAGTTCAGATTAGCAGATGTGCTGGTTTACTTTAATTTTTTGCAGTGTTAGATTTATTTTGCGGTTAACCGAACAAAGAACTGATCTTTTTTCTCACCGATGTTTTGCATGAATATTAAAAATACTTTGCTGATACGAAACGGTATTTGGAGATTTTTTGTTGAAAATTCTTAACATATTTGGTAAAAGAATTTAAATACAAGGCGATACTTAGAAATTTTTTTTGAAATCGTCGAAGATTTTTTAAATGTTTGATAAAGAAGTTTACATATTTTAAGTGCCTTTACATATTTTGATTTTATTTAGACTATTGGGAGCACAGGAGAAATATTTTTACGATTTTTTAAACAATTCTTTTAAATTTTATACATTTATCATGGAAGCCTTCGATTTTAAAGTCAATCACCTACTGGAATATGAGTTAGACTATGAACTGAAAATCCGTCGTACTTTCTCAGAACGTCCGGTCGCGGATAAAAGAAAAGATTCTAACGAGGATCTTAAGTAAAGAAATATTCCAATAGATCAGATAGGACTAAATGGTTACAAAAAGTTTCTGATTTTTTTAAGTCTAATAAAAATTCTCATTTTCAAGTTAAAACTCCTGCTTCTCCAAATGGTCACATGTCTCCTTTATTCGTGCATAAATATTCAGATAACAGACCGCATATCAAGATAAATCTATTAGGTGCCCATTTCTCGGCTTTATTTGACTCTGGTGCAAATGCCTCCGTTATAGGTCAGAATGGTATTAAAATTTTAAGTCGTTTAAGTATAAAAATATGCCATGTCAAAAATAGAAGTGTTACCACTGCAGATGGCATCCGTCTAAAAGTTTTAGGTACGGTTGAGTTGCCGCTAGTCTGCAATGGTCATTGTTTAGTAATCTCTGCTCTAGTAGTACCTTCTCTATCACATACTTTGGTTTTAGGATGTGATTTTGCACAAAAATTCGGAATTTTTGTAAATTTTAAAGAATAATTCGTGGTATCCACAGTCCCTAGAAGTCAATTCTCAAACAAGTTTTAAAGATTGTTATTCAGAAAGTTCTTTAGAAAACCTTTTCTCGCGTCTATGTACCCTAGATGATCTCTCGCGGACGGAACGCTTAAACGCAGAAAACGTAATAAGCTCTTTCAATGAAATAAGTAGTAAAGATAGGTTAGGCCGAACGAATAAAATCAACATGTCTATAGATACGGCTGATGCCAGTCCTGTAAAGACAAGGCCCATCGCCATGTCTCCGTATATGTCAAAAGTATTAAATAAGGGGTTAGACGAAATGTTGAAACTCGGAGTGACATCGTCTAAGCTATGACGGAAGAAAGCTCAACGAGGTCAGCAAATTTGATAACTATCCATTACCGAACATCGACAGAATTTTGACATCACTTAGGAATGCTAAGTATGTATCTTCGATAGATCTTAGGAAGGCTTTCTGGCAAATTCCTTTGGACAAATCCTCTAAGGAAAAGACCGCTTTTGCAGTAGTAGGCCGAGGTCTATTTCAGTTCGTCACTATGCCGTTTGGTCTAAAGAACGCTGCTCAAACTCAGCAACGTTTAGTGGACGCTATATTTGGTCCGAAATATGAGCCACACATTTTTTACCTATCTCGATGATATTTTAGTAACATCGGAAGACTTCGAATCGCATATTCGCTTACTTAAAGAAGTAAAAGATAAATTGAAAGAGGCCGGACTGACGATAAATTTGAGCAAATGTGATTTTTTCAAAACTTCTCTAAAGTTTTTAGGCTATATAGTAGGCTCAAATTCCTTGCGTACCGATCCGGATAAAGTAGCAAGCATGGTTAATTATGCGAGACCTACTAATACTACGGAAGTTAAGCGCTTCGTAGGAATGTGTTCATGGTACAGACGTTTTATCGAGCATTTTTCTACCTTGTTGTCGCCTATTAATCATCTTTTGAAAGGACGAAAAAAGGACAATCGATAGATTGGACAAAGGCAGCCGAAGAATCTTTTATAAAGATTAAAGAGCTATTGGTTTCAGCTCCCATTTTATCCCAACCAGATTTTTCCCAACAGTTTTATATTTCTAGTGATGCTTCTAATACCGGTTTAGGGGGCGTCCTAACACAGAAAATCAATGGTGAGGAAAGAGTGATAGCGTATGCCAGTAGAACTTTATCAAAGGCTGAACGTAACTATTCGGTTGTTGAAAAAGAATGTTTAGCAGTACTCTTTAACATCGAAAAGTTTCGACCTTACATAGAAGGTGTTCCTTTCACGGTCATAACAGATCATTATAGTTTATTGTGGCTTAATTCAATTAAAAACCCTAGTGGCAAACTAGCGCGTTGGGCGATTAGGCTGAGACAACATACATTTAATTTAATTCATAGAAAAGGAGTCCACAATGTTATTCCTGACGCTTTGTCAAGAATCCCAGATCATACCGTGGACGAAAACAGTCTTAATGCACAGATTGGCGTAAGAATCGATATAGTTGACATAGATCGCATAGATCCATGGTACGATAATTTGCGGCAGCAAATTAAAGAATTTCCTCAAAATTTTCCGCAGTGGAAGGTGGAAAATGATTTCGTGTACAAGTTTATCCTAAATCAGTTGCCTTTAAAAGTTAATGTACCCGAGTGGAAAATACTAGTTCCTAAACCACAGAGAGAGGAAGTTATAGACATGTGTCACACTCCTCCTACTTCTGGTCATTTTGGTTTTTATAAAACTCTTTACAGGGTTCAGGAACAGTATTATTGGCCAAAAATGCGTTTTGATATCTTAAAGTTTGTGAGGACTTGTGAAGTATGTGGAGCGCAGAAATCTCCAAATGCACTACCTATGGGACTGATGGGAAAAGAGAAAACGGTTAATTACCCTTTTCAAGTCATAGCAGCTGATCTAGTAGGCCCATTCCCACGTTCAAAAAAGGGAAATAAATGGCTTCTCGTGGTTTCTTGCTGGTTTACAAAGTATACCATGCTATTTCCTTTGAAAAGCTCTAAAGCTGAATATATAGAGAGAATTTTGGAAAATAATGTCTTTCTAATCCACGGGGTCCCATCGCTCTTAATATACGATAACGGTACTCAGTTTACCTCTAAAAGTTTTAAGAGCTTAAGTGAAACTTATGGTTTTAACATCCGTTTTAATCCCGTGTACTCTCCCCAATGTAATTTTGTGGAACGTAATAACCGAACAGTCGGGACCGCTTTAAGAAGTTACGTGGATTCACATGACACTTGGGATGGCAATATTTCCAAAATCCAACAAGCGATAAATACCGCAAGACACGAAGTAACAGGGTTCACACCGTCTTTTCTTAGTTTACGGCAGACATATACCTCTATCTGGATCATATTATAAAAATTTAGATTTGGATGTCAATGTTGACAGCGAAATAATTCCGGGTAACAGGGGTGAGTACGCCGAAAATTTAAAGGGTTTAAAAGATATTTTCACCGACGTGCGTAGTAGGATACATAAGGCTTATGAACGGAACAGTAAGTCTTACAACCTTAGGAAAAGGGATTTTGCCTTTAATATAGGTGATCACGTTTGGCGAAAAAATAAAATTCTTTCCAGTGCAGCAGATAAATTCACATCTAAGTTGGTACCTAAGTATGTGCATTGCGTGATTAGAGAAAAGATTTCAGATTTAGTTTATGGTTTAGTTAATTTAGATGGGACTAAAATAGGACGATGGCATATTAAAGACTTAAAACCATTCAATGAACCTAACCCTAGTGAAAGTTTGTCAGAAGAAGAATAATTTATATTTACATTATCTTAATTGCTTAACTTTATTTTTTTTTTTGATGTTGCTCTGTAGAGGTGACGACCTCGTTTTTTTTGACTGTTATAAAAGTTGAGCAGAGAATAGCTTACTTTTGTTGTTTAATGCTAAGGTTTTGGGTACTGATCATATCCAAACTTAGGTTGATTGTAGTTGATGTTTAGCATCGACTCAGCTGTAGCGAGCTTGCGAAAGAGTCACACTCAGGATATATCATAAGACTGGTATGTCGGTGGTCGCGGGATTTGATTTGCTTATGACCCCAAATAATATCCAGTTCTTGACACTTGGAAGCGAAATTTTTGATTAGAGGCAATCCAAGGTGATCTTGAGTTAGGACAAGCGCAAGATGTAGCTCGTGTAGTGTGATGTAGAGTCAAAATTTGTAAGAGCAATTTCAAAGTTTGTTACCCGAGTGGGTGTATTTTTATTACCTTAGTGGTATATGTTGGGGCAATTAAGAGTAAATTGATTTTGGTTTATCCAGTAAGTCTAAGACTTGGATTATTTTGATTTAGATCTTCTTCTGAATTGACAAACTGAGGGTATTTTCTATTTTTTTTTTCAGAGCCGTTTAAACGTTACCTTTGAGTCACTAATTTTTTTTAAAAAAATTTTTTTTGCATGGACTCATAGGCGTATGTTGAGTTTTTTCGGTTTACTATCAGATTGATAGGAAATTGAAGTCCTGCAGGAGAACTAAAGGCTGATCATTTACAAGAGATGAGAGCAGAGTAAGACAGTCGTTTCACAAAGAAATGATCAAAATCTGATACCGAGATGAGAACCTTGTCAAGAGAGGCTAAGCGCAGTGAAGGAAGATTCCTAACCGATTCCAAGAGGTAATCTAGAAGTTTGGGCTGACAGAAAACGGTTATGCCTGATACCTGTAGCAGTTTCTTCTAGAGGCTATTGTCTAGGGAGACGATTAACACCATGATCGAATATTTTAGCTGTCTACGATGTTTTCTTCTTGTTTCTGATTAAGCTGGAAAAGCTCTTGTCGTCTTCAAAAGTTTTGTTGCGTTGCCACCGAAAATTTGAGAAATTTTTGGCTTCATGTAGCTTTTTAAGCTCATTTTCGTTTTTTTAAATTTCGTTAGAAGCTTGGTTAAGTCAACCTTGTAAACCTTTTAGGTTGTATCCCATGAGTTATTTGTTTTTACAGGCTGTGATGCACCGGGTGCTAACAGATGCCGTTACGACGTTTGGCAGGGAGTTAGTCTTCCTGAGGAACAGACTGATTGGAAGGGTAGTCTATGGGGGGTGAACGTTTGACCTTTGGGACCTTTAGGGGTTTTGTTACCCAATGGTTATTTCTATTTGAACCAAAGGAGAGCCTAACTACTGTAGTCGACCTCAGCTCCAATTAGCCTATTAGTGGTGACAGGCTGTTGGCAGTAGTGTGTTTCGGAACACCCTATTGATTAAATTTTTTTGACTTATGGTGGTGTGGTAGACACCGTTTTAGTTTAGTGGATGCTATAATCTACTCCCTTTTGTTGGTGGACACCAGGGTCACCAATTCTGTATTTTATTGTCTCCACCTTTCAGTATATCGTGGTGAGGTGTTTGTCTCCTGTTATGTGGGATGGATTGAATGTTTTTCGTTGTTGTTCTAGGGCGAGACCAGTACACGAGGGTTCTTCATGCAACTTGGAGAAGCGCAATGCTGGTTAAGTTTTATATCTCTGTATAGCCACCCTGAAGAATGACGGAGGGCGTTTTTTTTCCGGCTCATGTTTCTAGGCAGATTTGTCACTTTGATGCGATGTGCCGAAGATTTGATTAGCTTTTGCTAAGAGCTTTCACCAAGCTCAGTATGGAGTTATCATAACCAAGAGTTTTGGATTTGAACTCCTGTATGTATTTCTGTATATATTTCTGTACATATTTCTGTATATATTTCGGTGTATGTTGGTTGCCTGAGGGCATGTGCTCAAAATGCGTGATTTTGAGTCGTTTTGCTTATGGACTCCCATATATAGGATTATGACTTTAGGGAGGTCCTATTTCGAGACTTGCTGTCTCATATAGTTATGTTGGGAATGTTTCCTTGAATGTTAGTTGCGCGTGGACTAATCATTCTGTTCTTAGTGAACATTGCTTTTTGAAGCAGGATCATTCAGTTTAGTGAATTTTAGCTTTTATAGCTATTCACTGTGTTTAGAGTGAATTTTAGCTTTTTATAGCTATTCACTGCGCCTATAGTGATATAGTTAGCTTTTATAGCTGCTCACTATGTTAATGGCGAGATTGTTCTTTTAGAACGCAGGCTTTGTGTAGTCGAGGACTATTTACCGAGTGTTTTCTTGGCGAGGAGCCGAGTTTTTTCTGGCGATATACCAGAGTGTTTTCTTGGCGAGGAGCCGAGGCCTTTTTCTGGCGATATACCAGAGTGTTTTCTTGGCGAGGAGCCGAGTTTTTTCTGGCGATATACCAGAGTGTTTTGTTGGCGATAAGCTGACGTGTTTTCTGGCGATCAACCAGAGCGTTTTCCCTAGCGATTTTAGCATGTCTAGATGTCTTAGGACGTCGACATTGCGCGATAGAGTGCGATTATTTTCCGAGTGCGACTAGTAGTGATACTAGATTTAGAATGTTCTCTTAGCGATGAGCTAGAGCATGGATGGCGATTTTTCCCGAGCGTTTCTCTGGATATTTATCCAGATATTCTTTTTTTTTTGGCCTAGTGCTAAATGGTCTGACAAGACTTTTTCTTTTTAGTGTAAGTGTTTGCACTAGAATCATTTTTTTATTTTTTTTTTCTTTATTTAAGAATTTTTATAAATTTCTTTTGCTGAAATAGAAAATTTTCAGACAATCCTTAAAATGTTTTAAGGGGGGTGTTCAATATTTTATTTCAGTTCACTTTCTTTGATTTAGACAAGAGTCTAGACAAAGTTATAATTTTTGTTTTGGTAACAATAACAGAGCTGATTCTTTTAGATAAGAAGACCGCGATTGTTATTTTGGAAAGGTATTTCTTATGTTCATGCAAGGATTTTTATTTGCTTTTTGATGTACTTAACCTTAGTGTCTAATTAAGTTAAGTCTAGTTATAAGATTCTTGTGATCATGCAAAGATTTTCATTTGGTTTTCATTGTACTTAATATTAGTGCTTAATTGAATTAAGTCTAGTAGTAAGGTCCGAAGTCTGTGCTTTTGTTTTAAGTTCTGACCTTAGTATTAAGTGACAGTGTACCACTTTGTACCTTTTCATAAGTAGCCTAAGTTTAATAGACTAGTGTAGTCTATTTCTTTTTGGAAGGGGGTAAATGTAACATTCATTTTTTCCTAGATTTTAAGACCATGTAATGTTACTGATTTTTTCACTTCAAATTGTACTTATTTTCATTTTGTATCGAACGGTATATTAAACAGAGATTCCAAGACGTTCGGTATATACTGTGCAGTGCGGGTTCCTGACCGAATCTACCGCTACGCCGCGATTGGTGAAATGTGTGTATCCGCAGTTTTGGTTCCGGCGTCGCCATATTACCGGCAGAGTTTGCACGGTTTATTTAAGGGTCCGAGAAACGACTGTCTTGGCTAATTTCCATCTAGCCGTCGCCGAGGCGAATTTCCATCCAGCCGCCGAGTAGGCGAGGCTAATTTCATCGGAGCCGCCAAGTAGGCTTCCTTCGACTGAGCTACAGTAAAAGCTCATAACAACCATCATGCGAGCTAAGTAAAGCACCAGTTTCTTAACGAAAAGCCGTAGTGGGCTCTCTAAGTGTTTGCTAGAAAAGTGTGAAATCGGTCGTATTCCATCAAAGCCGGAATAAGAACAGTAAGTTACCAAAACATCCTTCAATAGACCTATCCCTGAGTAGTGCCTTAACAGCAATTTAAAACTGACTAAAAAGTGAAGTGAAAAGCACTATTTTTCGTCTTCGGGGGTAGTCATAGTTCAGAATTTAAATGTAATAACTACTAGTTAGGCTAGAATTTTTTTGTAGAACTGCAAAGGTTAGAACTTTTTATTTTTAAAAACATGAATAAATTTTCTTTTTGTTGATTAAAGCTAGTGTCTCACTGAATACCTATTTTTCTTTTCAGGATAAGATAAGTTGTACTAGACTAATTCTTTTTAGTAATACCCATAAAACCCTTCAGTATTTTTTCATTTTTTTAACTGAAGTTAGATCCTTTCTATTTTAAAATGAATGGTGCCCAAAAAACTTGTACAACTGAAGTTTTTTAAAAAATAGAAAAAAATTTCCAAAAAGACGTACAAGAATTATCTCTTACCCATATCTTTCTACCAAGGAAAACTGAGCTAGTGTGTGTTTAATTTCTTTAGTTCTTTTAAAATCAGGATTCACTCAATTCATTATCAGAAATTAAAGCGGGGCTGCAAGAAAATTGTGCTCAAGCTTGGGGCGTCCAATATTCAAACGGTACAAAATGACGCAGTGTACGTGGGGCGCAATTAAACTCGTTTTCATAGGCAACAAAATTGCGCTCAAGCGTGGGACAAACAACTTCTCACAGGGTACAAAAAAAGATGCCTCAAACTGAGGACAGTTTATCGCAGGGTACAAAATGACACCACAACGTGCGGGCAAGTTCAAATGTTACAATATATATATATATATATATATATATATATATATATATATATATATATATATATATAGATATATATAAATATATATATATATATATATATATATATATATATATATATATATATATATATATATATTATATATATATATATTTATATATATATATATACATATATATATATATATATATATATATATATATATATATATATATATGTATATATATATATATATATATATATATATATATATATATATATATATATATATATTTATATATATATATATATATATATATATATATATATATATATATATATATATATATATATATATTTACATTTAATATATTGAAGGTACCCGATTCTATTTGGCATGATGCACTGCAAACTAAATTACACACAGCTGACGGTTCTTGTTCTAAAACTTTCGCTAGCAACGCCGCGCCGGTGTGCCCTAAGGCTGCATACTGTCTGTTATTTTCTTCAGATTCACGATCTGCTGGAAAGAACCAGGAATTCAATGTACACACATTACGCTTGTTCCTTTATTTCTCTTAAAACGCTCGAACATCGGCGCAACTATATCTTGGCATGATCATGTTGCATGTAGAGAAAAGAGAGCTTCTCAAAGGCGTGGAAACAATATTTCCTACTAGAAAGCTTCATACCCCACAATAACTTTTAATCCTGTACGGAGTTCAAATTCAACCAACGATGGAATATTGTTACCACGTTTGGGACTCTGCTCTCCAATATACATATGCTTCATTGGTGAATCCTGGGTCTCCAATGAAAGGAACCTGACTTCTTCAGATCATCAAATAATGTTTTTTTTTTATTGTTCACCTCTCCGTCTGAGTAGGGATTTTATCCTTTTTCATATCGTGAAGATGTCGTAATACCCGTCAACTTTGTTCAAGTACCGAAACATACATTTTTGTATTTCACAGCGCCTTTGTAGTCAACTTGGTAGTGCTGCCATGGACTTTAGGTGCATTCCTGCAAACAACTACTACTTGTATACGTAGTCAGGTCAAATACACTTAAATAAATTAATAAATAAGTATACCGACCTGCCGGTATTGGAATCCGAGACCTTCCGCACCGCAAGCAAGTACTATGCCACGGAAATACGGGCCACCACCTAATGATGACTTTAGCCTATTCTATAAGTACTTTCATGGACAGTGTTCTATAAATGTAGCCCGTTTAATTCCTCTCCGAAAAAGTATCTAAAGGGATGTTATTTTTGCATGACAATATTCGTGTTTAAAATTCAATGTTAGTTTTGCAAAAAATGAAGAAAATGGGCTTTGAACTAATTGATCATGGCCAATATTTCTGTGATTTAGCTCCATCGGGCTATTAGCTATTTTCAAAATGGGAAAAATTTTTGAAAGGCCACAAATTTCATTTAAATGAAGAGGTAATAAATGTTGTCGATGACTGGTTTGCTAGCCAAGATAATTTTTTTATTACATAACCATTATACAAAGTGTGTAAAACTGAAAGGAAATTACGTTGAACAAAAAATTTTTATTTTTCAGATTTGCTTGTTCTTTCTATGCTAGGCTAGAAACGTATCAATATGATCATCATATCATATATATATATATATATATATATATATATATATATATATATATATATATATATATATATATATATATATCATATATATATATATATATATATATATATATATATATATATATATATATATATATCATATATATTTTTTATATTTTACGTGTTCTTGGAATTAGATCATTAAAACTGTTCTTGGTTCTGTTATATATTTATTAACGTTTCGACCTTCGGAAGAGGTCTTCTTCAAAATTTGCTCTAAAAGATTACATTAGAAGAATTAAATATAGCTAGTTTTAATCCGTTTGTTGTATATTTCGGGGTTAAATATTTGTGTCTTTTCGTAGTTTTTAATTTAATAAAATTAACTGTATACATTAATGAGGGCCTTACCTTAGAAAGTAGTTCATTTTGTGGGTGTTGAGTTTAAAACACTATTAATATCACATTTTTTTCTTTCTACAAACAAACCACTTAACTTGAGGGACTTTATATGACTGGTAGGTAGATACGGTTTAGGTTATTTACATCTGTTTTTTCGTTTATTGCAGTGGGTGTCAACCGAATAGTGAGAATTTCTCTTTTTTTTTGTATTTATTTCGGTGTTGATAATTTTGATGCTTTTATTTATTTCATGATTCGTGAGGGCTGTACTATTTTTTTTGTCGTATTTATGGCCTTTGATTCTATTTTCTAGATATTGGCTTGTTTGCCCGACGTATATTCCTTCGCAGTTATTACATTTGATTTCGTAGACTATGTTACTTTTTTTTATTATTTGGGGTTTTGGTTTTAAGCCTGGAAAAATTGGATGAGAGCAGATCATATGATTTATGACATAACCGGATTTTGTAGTTTTCAAAAAATTTTTTGAGTGGTTGGGATAGGCCATTTATAAACGGTAGTGCAATATATGTTTTTATGGTTGTTGTTGGATGGTTTTTTACTTATTGGGGTATTGTAAAAGTAATGTATTCGTTGTTTGAAGATTTTGTTTATAAGGTACATCGGATATTTGTTAAGTGTTAATGCTTCTTTAGCTTTGGTTATTGCACTCTCTCTGTATTCTGTGTCAGAAAGCTTGATTGCTCTATCTGCTATACCTATGATTACAGAATTGTAAATTCGGGTGGTGTGATTCATAATTAAGGTATCTAGAAGACCATGTATTTTTAGTGTACCATTCAGTTTTTATATTTTCATTATTGTGGTGTAAAGTTACATCTAAGAAATTTATCTTATTGTTGTCTTCTGTTTCGAACGTGAATTGAATATTTTTGTGGTATCCGTTGAATTTTTGTATGATATAATTAATTTAGTTTTTGGGTATAGCGGTCAAGCAATCATCAACGTATCTGTAAAAAAATGGAATGTTGAAGTTTAATTTTGGTATGATATCAGTTTCTAAGTCTTCCATTACTAATTGTGCAATTACGCTGGAAATAGATGCTCCCATTGCGCACCCATCTATTTGTTCGTAAATTTTATTTTCGTATTGGAAATACATCGATTTTAGAATAAGTTCTGTTGCGTTTATAAATTCACTCATAGGGATGTCGGTGAATTGTTTTAATTTTATCCCAGTTTTTCTTAATGGTTTTAACGGCTAATGCTATGGGTATACTGGTATATAGTGATATGACGTCAAGTGATATTAAGATATAATTATTTGGAAGTTTTATGTTTTTAAGTTTATCTTTAAATTGGAAAGAATCTTTAATGTAGTGGTCATTTTTATATAAGATTTTGTGTAAGATATCTTTCAAGTGTTTGGAAAGTGAAGCATATGGGTATTGGATACATGATACAATGGGTCGTAACGGAACGTTTTTCTTTATGGAGTTTAGGAAGACCGTATATTTTTGGTGGAACTGCATTCGAATTTTCAGTGATTTGGCGGTGTTGGAGGATATATATTGTTTTTGTTCCCATCGATCAATTAGTTTATTGTTATTTTTTTGGTATACATTTGTTGGGTCTAATTTAATTTGTTTATAGGTTTTTTTTATCATTTAATAAATTTTCCATTTTGTTTTGATAATCATTTGATTTCATAATAACTGTTTTGTTGGTTTTATCTGCTCTTAATATTTTTATTTGAGGATTTTCTTTTAAAAATTTTTTAGTTTTTCTTAAGTTTTTTGATAGATCTGTGGTTTTGTTTTGACTTTTTAGTTTGTTTTTGAAATTCGTTAAGATATTACAAGTTTTTTGATCTAAGTTTGTCTTTTTCGCTATTTGTTAAGTGATTAATGCTTGTTTCTACATTTGCTATTATATTATGAACTGGCAGTTGTGATTCGTCATATATATATATATATATATATATATATATATATATATATATATATATATATATATACATATATATATATACATATATATATATATATATATATATATATATATATATATATATATATATATATATATATATGATATTTGAATAAATATTTTTTACACTACTCGTTTAGCTAGTGCATTTTTCCTAATTTATTTTCGTCTGTTTATAGTATTATTAAGGAATTTTCAAAATATGAAATTTTTAGTTTAGGGCAGTGAATTTTATCAACAATTCATCTTTAGATAGAACTTTAAAGTTATTACAGCCTTTAAACGAAAAACTTCAAGGGGCATTGATTTCTGAAAAGTTAACAATTATTTTTTCATATTACAGGGGTAACAATGTTTTAAAAAAAATGTTATGAAACTTCTAATTAAACCCCGGCAAAATTGTACATCTTATTTATTTTGTTTACTAGTGGCAGATTAAAAAAGATCTTTTCATTTCTTTAGGTCTGAATTTTTCCGTTACAAAACAGAACCGGTATTAATTATTTCTAGGCAACTCCGTTTTCTATAAAAATTCACCAGTTTCAATATACTAAAAGATCTTTATATCACCTTGGTTTGGCCCTGCTAAGTTAGCGCATCTGAAAAAAACTGACTAAATTCCTTTCCTTCGTTTCTTTTTCATATTCTGAAATTAGAATAGTGAGTCTCCAGGATTTTATTTTGCTAATTTATTCATAATATACGTATCATTCTAAAAATGCCATTTAAAAATTTTTTAAGATAGAAATAATTAATGAATTGATTAATTAATTTTGCAAACGCAATTAAAAAAAACCTATTTGTTAATTGCATTTTTATATTTCTATGTTTCTCTGACACATAGTTCATTATTATATTATGTCACTAGCATCTGAAAATGCAAGTTGGATATAACAGTAATTTTCTTGGGACACAAATCATGTCCTAGTAGGAATTATATTGTATATTTTAATTTTAATCTTTTAGGTTATAAAAAACCTCTACAAGAGACAGGTTCACAAAAAATAAAAAAAATTATAAAAACTAAAATAGAAGCTACAAATATTCATTTTGCGGCAAATTATATTAAGGAAATTGTCAGTATGAAATATGTGTACAAATGTCTGACACTGCAATGGATTTTCTTTCTTCAGTTATTGCAAACGCGTTTATGGAGCGCTTCGAACAAGAAGCCATGGACACTTTTTATTTTAAACCAAAATTCTGGAAACAGTACGTCGAGGACGCTTTCGTAATTTGGCTAAACAGTCAAGAATCTTGTAGATATTCTTTATAAACAAATATCTCAGTATACAGAAAGCTCATTCACAGAGATAGATATTTAAATTCTTTCTCGCATCACCCTCCCTCCCAAAAACACTCAGTTATCAACTACCTTATTTATAAAGACTATAGTCACTATCTTTTCAATCAGAATCGCATTTCGAAAATGCATGCTCTAAACCCTTATAACATCTCAGGACTGCCAAAGATAAAATTTCCCTTGAAAATCCAACGGTCTTCAGTATCCCATGTAGCTGTGGCAAAACTTACGTAGGTAAAATAAGCAGAAAAAATATCTGCTAGAATTAAAAAATATCAAAGAGCAGTAAGTCCTAGTAATATTTCCAGTTCAGCTCTTGTAGAACACCAGCATGAAATACCGGAATCTTTTGACCAACAAAAAATTCTTTCAACAAATTCCGTTTTCTATCTTAGGAAACTTGGGGGTCCATCGAAATATACCCACAACATTAATTGTGACACTGGTCTTTACCTCCCACCAATTTAGGAGCAGATTATCTGGAAGACCTCCACCACTACCGTCCCCAAATATAAAAGAAGTGTGCAAGCGAAATTAAATCAGTTTCGTGCTAGATTCTGAAAAAGCCAGTTCGCGGAACTTGTTCTGAAGAAGCCGACAGAATCATGGGCGAAACGTCAGTATGACTTTCTCACTCGACAAAAATACAAAATAGTTTTTTTTATTGTTCACCCTCCAGCCTGATTAGGGGTTCCCCCTTTTTGCTATATAAATATTGATGTAACTTGTAGAAGTTTTCTACCAAAAAAATCGATATTTTTTTCACTACTTATAAAAAGAAACGGATTTTTCTTGATTGTAAATTTTACATATTAGATATATCTTCAAATTTGGCTTTTTACTTTCGCCTGATGCGAAATTTTTCTTTCTTAGAAAATCTCCCTTTGATGGAATTTTCTCGTTCAATCAAAGATAAGACCTTTCCCGTTAGAGTTCTTAAGGTTTTATCAGATTATAGATGGAAGTACAACATACATAAATTAATTTTTTTTAGCTGAAAACAAAAGAACTACTTATTCAGAAATATTTTATCGACTTTATATTAAATTTATGTACCACGTAGTAGAGATAAATGTAATGGGGAATTAAAGTCCGTGTGTGCATTTTTAGGAAAGTTTTATGTTTAAACTATAAGGTTTATGCCCTAAAAATTCTCGCATGCCATTGTTTGATATTACATTTTTACACATTGTACATATTGAACAACTACTATCGGAGCAGCGTATGCGCAGAAAAACTGATTCACGTTTATCTTGAATCGATGCAAATTGTTCTCGATGGCAAACATAGCCTGAGAAATTCATACCAATGTATTCAGGATCTCCATATAAAAGACTTCTTGAAAATGATGGTGCGAGAAGTAGGAAGCTGAACCTAATACGAATGTGATATCTGCAGCGCTCTGAAAGGAATGAAGAGAATTATATTCATCGAACTTAAGTATAGAATAGACTCAAGTTACTAACTGTTCTTTGATATTGTAAAGAAGCAAGATTGCTGGTGAGGGATGAAAAAAATCCGGCGAATGACTCTTCGTTTTAAACATAATTCAGGTTAGTTCTGTGTGATTGTTCGTCATTAACTTTTTAGACAAAACTACCGCCCGGGTCTTTGTTAAGTTGGACAACTTCCTACTACCTGTAGATAATGGTATGGATAACTGGTGTACGAATGTTCAATATAAATGAGAAAACAAGCTTACTGTCATCGACGAAGCTATAGAATAAATTTCTGGTCCTTTTCAGCAGATCGTTAACGTGAAAGAGAGTGGAAGATAGTACGGAAGAATCCGTCCCCCGCGCTTCGCAAGGACAGTCTTTGGGGAGAGCTCGAAACAAAACCTTTGGGGCATATTATAAGGGTTTAGCAAAAGTTCAGCCATGTCAAAGATGTCCAATGCTATATTACAAATAGATTTGACATAAATTAAAAAATCTCCTATTGACCCTAGCATATGAAAGCAATTTCGATGACCTCTGATAATATTAATTTCTTCAAATTTTTTAAAGTCTTAATTACTTTTGCCAAATCAGTTTCTAAGAAACAACGGCGACAGCATTACTTTAAATAGTATATGGTGATGAATGACTACCTCATACTCAACTGTAGGACTGGTTTAAGTGTTTTTCAAATGGCCATGAGGCGCCTAAGGACTACAAAAAGTGGAAGCGCCCAAAAAAAAACGGGTTGAGCAGAGTTGACTTACAAAAAGTATGTGGTTTTATCAAACTCAGAGTCATTCAAAAGATTGACTCAATAGAAATTGGTGATTTCAAAATCATTTTAACCATTAAGAAAGACTCAGGCCTCCTTGAAACGATTGGTGATCAATCGTTCAAGGAGGCTTCGTTCCAAAAGTATTGGAGCGAAAAGTAAGAATACTCAACGTATTCACTCGCCCTATTCACCTAATTTGGCACCAAATAAGTTCGCTCTCTCCGGATTTCATTTGCCAATGTAGAGGATGCGATATGACATCACTGATATTATTTAAGCAACTGTGCCCACACTTTTCACCAAAAACCCATGTAGCGGATTAAATCGTGCTAGACGCTAGATTGAAGCTGAAGAAGAATATATATATATATATATATATATATATATATATATATATATATATATATATATATATATATAACAATCCTAAGTTTAACTGCTGGGAAACGCCCTTATAAGGAGAAGAGGTGAGCAATCAAAGATCTAAAGGCTCTAGTATCTGCTTTTTATTTTTTATTATCGAGCTTTCGCTGCCTAATGGTAGCTTCTTCTGGATTCTAAAAATGCAAACCAGGTACAGAAAATAAACTAAAACGTTCGTTTTTTAAAACGTGATTAAATAAATTGTACGACTGAATGTGAAATTACTTACAAAAATTTAGCAGTTAGTTCATCTCTGGTGAAGACAATGAAATTTGCATTTTTGTTGGCCAGGTGGTATGCATGATTACACAAAACATGATTAAAAGACACTTAGAGAGTTACACAAATATTGAAAATAAAACTTTGTCAATAAACATCAGTTAAAAACACTTTTAAAGACAGAAACACAACTGCAAGAAACCATGATGTTGAAACGGTACTCCATTTTAAAATTTTTTGACGTCGAGTTTAGTAACTATTTAGTGATATTTGAGTCCGAGCCGAATATTGTTGGTAGTCTATGTCGTCATCAGGTCGACAAAAAATAGGATTGTTTGTTGCCAGTGCCCTGTTACTGTCCTTCCTCTTTCTTATATATATATATATATATATATATATATATATATATATATATATATATATATATATATATATATTAAAATATAGTACTCGTACGATTAGGGATTCTGATTTGTTTTGTATTAAAAGTTCGATTTCTTCTTAGACAAAGGGTGCGTATCTATAAATTATTGAGAGAAAGTACAATAATATAAATCGACTCCAATAGTTACGGCAACTAGTTGCCTCATCTTTCCAGATAAATAACATGAGAATATAATGTAAAGATCTAATGAATCTATTATGATCTGCACCAACAAATTAATAAATTGCATAAAACTCTTTGTGAATTAGTTGAAGAACAGTTTTATTATTCTATATATAATAGACTAGATTAAGTCAATTATTAAAATGATTTGGCAACTTTGTATTCAAATGATGTAAACTCTTGAAACACTATACATACTGGAATTTGTAAAGGGCTTAAAGAAAAGGAAAACTGGAAATCAGAAGACGTCGAAGAACGTTTTAACCCGATCTTTATATATATATATATATATATATATATATATATATATATATATATATATATATATATATATATATATATATATATACATATATATATATATATATATATATATATATATATATATATATATATATATATATATATATCTATAATATATCTAAAATGCAACGTCTCTCTGTCTGTCTGTCTGTCCGTTAGTGCGCCTATCACTGGAGAACCACTTATCCGATTTACGTACTTTTTTTTTTTAAACATACATATGTTCTCTGGCCAGGTTATAGGCTATATTTTATTACGATAGGTAGCATAAGGAATGAGCAGTGACGTAAAATAGTGAATGATGTCGGAAATAAGTTTGCCGCTAGCGCGTGCCCTTGCAATACACAGCCTAAACCATTAAATATGGAACAATATTATGTAGCAAAGAATATCTGTAATCTATAATCTATAATATCTATAAAATGCAACGTCTCTCTGTCTGTCCATCACGCGAGAACCACTTATCCGAGTTACCTGTCTTTTTTTAAATTCATACATATATTCTTTGGCCAGTTTATATAATAATAATAATATTAATAATCTATATCTATAATATATATAAAATGCAATGTTTGTCTGTCTGTCTGTCTGTCCGTTAATGCGCTTATCCCTCGAGAACCACTTATCCGATTTACGTGATTTTTTAAATTCATACATATGTTCTCTGACCAGTTTATAGGTATATATTTTATTACATCTATAATATATATAAAATGCAACGTATCTCCATCTGTCTGTCTGTCTGTTAGTGCGCTTATCACTGGAGAACAACTTATTCGATTTTCGTACTTTTTTTTAAAAAAAACATACATATGTTCTCCGGCCAGGTTATAGGCTATATTTTATTACGATAGGTAGCATAAGGAATGAACAGTGACAATAATAGTAAATGAAGTCGGACAAAGTTTGCCGCTAGCGCCCTTCTCTTGCAATACACAGTCCAAACCATTAAATATGGAACAATATTATGTAGCAGAGAATATCTATAATATATATAAAATGCAATGTCTCTCTGTCCGTCTGTCTGTCAGTGCGCTTATCACTTGAGAACCACTTATCTGATTTACGTGTTTTTATAAATTTATACATATGTTCTATATAATTCGATATAAGCCTAGATAATGGAAGATAAGGTGAGATAATGGAAGATAAATATAAATAAAGGGAGATAAGGAGAAATAATGGGAGATAAGCAGAGATAAGTCTAGATAATGGGAGTTCTGTCTGTCTGTCCGTCCGTTAGTGCGCTTATCACTGGAGAACCACTTATCCGATTTACGTGCTTTTTTTTTAAACATACGTATGTTCTCTGGCCAGGTTATAGGATATATTTTATTACGTTAGGTGACATAAGGAATAAGCAGTGATGATAATAGTGAATCAAGTCGGAGAAAAAAAGCTTGCCGCTAGCGCGTTCTCTTGCAATACACTCCCTAAAGCATTAAATATGGAACAATATCATGTAGCAAGGAATACAATATATATAAAATGCAACGTCTTTCTGTCTTTCTGTCTGTCCGTTAGTGCGCTTATCATTCGAGAACCACTTATCCGATTTACATGTTTTTATAAATTTATACATATGTTCTATATAATTCGATATAAGCCTAGATAATGGGAGATAAGGTGAGATAATGGGAGATAAGGAGAAATCATGGGAGATAAGTCGAAATAAGCCTCGATAATGGGAGATAAGGTGAGATAATGGGAGATAAGTATAAATAATGGGAGATAAGGAGAAATAATGAGAGATAAGCAGAGATAAGTCTAGATAATGGGGAGTTATGGTGAGATAATGGGAGATAAGGAGAAATAATGGGAGATAAGGAGAAATAATGGGAGATAAGGAGAAATAATGGGAGATAAGGAGAAATAATGGGAGATGAGCAGAGATAAGTCTAGAGAATGGAAATTATATAGAGAGAATGGGAGATAAGGAGAAATATTGGGAGATAAGGGGAAATAATGGGAGATATTTTATTACGTTGGGTAACATAAGGAATAAGCAGTGACGATAGTATTGAATCATGTCCACGCGAGCGGAGCCGCGGGCCCGTCTAGTATATATATATGCATATATTGCATTGCTCAGCTAGTAATGGAATACCTGGAAGAACAGGTCATTAAAAAACTAAAAGGTAACATTCCATTTTTCAAGAGGTCCGTAGATGATTGTTTATTAACAGCACAAAATGAAAAAATGACCGAAGTTCTATACAGGATTAATAGCTTCCACAAAAAATTACAATTTACATCAGATATTGAAAAAGATGGTAAAATAAATTTTTTTGATGTGACTCTTATCAGAAAGCAAGATAAAATCCTCACAGAGTGATACAAAAAATCTACTTGGTCAGGGAGATATTTGAATTTTCACTTTAATCATGCAATGTCCCAGAAAATCAGCGTTATAGTGGGCCTAACAGATCGAGCAATAAAAATGATTTCCCCTGAACTAAGATCAGACGCACTGAAAAAAGTAAAAACGGTCTTAATACGAAACAATTTTAAAGAGAATGACATCAATCGAATAACAAAAAAGAGAATAATATACAAGTTTTATAATAACCTATAACCAAAAATAGTAAACAAAACCGTGATAAATTTTTATCACTTCCTTATACAAACGAACTTTCTGAGAAGCTGAAATGGGTCTTAAAAAATATAATATTGTAGTCTGCCATAAAACCCAAACTAAATTCATTATTTACAAAATTAAAAAGCCATATTCCCCCAATGAATGAATCAAATATTGTGTATGCAATACCGTGTGCGGATTGTCCGAAGAAATATATTGGAATGACTTGTCAGCTACTAAAAAACAGATTAAATGGACACAAATATACTACAAATGCTTTCACTGCCCTTTGTAAACACAAATTAGAAAACAAACATGACTTTAAATTTAATGAAACCAAGATCCTCTGCGAAAACCGAAATTATGCTAAAATACAAATCAAAGAGACGAACGAAATAAAAAAAAATGAAAACACTGTGAATGATAGGATTGACATAAGAAGAATCAGTCACACATATACAAATTTAATTAAAAAATAAATATGGTGGCATGCATATCCTCTTAATAATACAAAATGAGTAGAATATTAGATGTTTTTTAAACTTTTTGTAACTGTAATTGAGACCAAAAAGATTTTACCATGTGTTTCCTAATTTTGGAATGAATAATAAAAAAAATATATATTTTTGAAAATGCCTAAAAAAGGCGAAACGTCAATTAAACAACTAGTTTGTATTTTCCAAAAGAACCTAAGTACCCAAGAAAAACCAACCAAGTTTATATATATATATATATATATATATATATATATATATATATATATATATATACATATATATATATATATATATATATATATATATATATATATATATATATATATATACATATATATATATATATATATATATATATATATATATATATATATATATATATATATATATATATATATATATGTATATATATATATATATATATATATATATATATATATATATATAAATATATATATATATATATATATATATATATATATATATATATATATATATATATATATATGTATATATATATATATTTTATATATATATATATATATATATATATATATATATATATATATATATATATATATATATATATATACATATATAATATATATATATATATATATATATATATATATATATATATATATATATATATATATAAATGGATTTTTTGTAGAAGTTGTCGGTTTCAAAAACTATATCCACCAATTTGTTTACCATACTTTTAGAAAATATAATTATCTTTTTAAGTCAAATACATAATCAGGACTGTTTGTTTTTTGATATTTGTATAACTGTATTAAAATTCAAGGGTGGGGATGAAACTTAAAGCTCTTTTATTATTTTCGTCAAAGGGTTAGAAATAAATATTTTATCGTGTATTATTACAAAACTTGTTATTTTAGCTAGAATTTTTTCCTTTGTTTCGAATTCAATCCTCATTGTTAGTTAATCACTCTGTAATAGATCTCGTTGATGTGAGCTGTTAATATAGACAATAGGGGACGTAAATTCTGTTGGATTAACTAAGAGTTCTATTGGCGAATTGTAATATATTTAACAGAAATCAGAAAGCATTTCATATACTGTAGCAAATTTATTATTTTTAAAATCAAGGCATCGCTGTAGGGGTATCTTTCGAAATTTAAAAACATATTTATATTTCTGAGTTCATAATGACTAAATTTACTCATATCAGCTTTTACATTACAATTTGATCATTTTTAGTGTTCCGTACGGAACACTTATAAGATCGCTTCGGTGTCTGTCTGTCTGTCTGTCTGTCACACTCGATTTTCTCCGAAACTATTTGACATAGAAAGGTAAAATTTGGTAATAATATAGGAATTGATGGCCTCATCAGAGCCATGTAGTTTTGAGAATTAAATTTGACTTAAGGGGTTAGTTTTGGGGGGTGAAGTCGGAAGTGAAAAAAAAATTTTTTTACTAGGTCATCGAGTGTGGTGTCAAATGAAAGCTTGTGAAAACACGAGTAAAAAATATATATATATATATAATATTATACTTGCGCGCACTTTTCTTTGCATTATTTTTAAAAATTCGCGAAACATCGCTGTCCCGTGCCTTACCTCGAAAAGTACTTATCAAAAAATTTCGAAAAAACTCTGGAATATTCTCCACGTAGTGTAGATTGAACGAAAATTATCACGAGTGCATTACCTTTAATAATTTATATGGTATATAAAAAAAAACAAAAATTTCAAGGTCATCAGATTTCAGTAAAGATTGGAAACAAACTTTGTTGAAAACTCATTTGGGGTGTGTTTTGTGAAGTCACTGATCATTTCATACCACCGTAACATAAATTTTATCTTAAGGGGTTCGTTTTGTGCGGTGAAATCGGAAGTGAAAAAAAATTTTTTTTACTAGGTCATCGAGTGTGGTGTCAAATGAAAGCTTGTGAAAACACGAGTAGAAAATATATATAAAATGTAATACTTGCGCACACTTTTCTTCGTATTACTTTTAAAAAATCGCTGTCCCCTACCTTATCTCGAAAAGTACTGATCAAAAAATTTTGAAAAAATTCTGGAATATTCTCCACGGGGTATAGATTGAACGAAAATTATCACGAGTGCATTACCTTTAATAATTTATTTGGTATACAAAAAAAAAACAAAATTTCAAGGTCACCAGTTTTCAGTAAAGATTGGAAACAAACTTTGTTGAAAACTCATTTGGGGTGTGTTTTGTGAAGTCACTGATCATTTCATACCACCCTCACAAAATTTTTTATTTTAAAAACAATCAACGTACGGAACACTAATTGTGCAAGTTCAACTTGCACTTGACCGGTTTTTTGACTATGCGAATACTAAGATACTTGAGTTTGAGAACGTATATAATAAGCGGTTATTCCTTAAGATCTGCCATATTCTTAGGGATGAGAGGACAGTTAATTATAAAACGGATATATTAGTAACATAATTAATATCTATTGTAACATTTTAAGTTTGTAGATTTACAGTATAATCTGACAGGCTATTAATAATTATGCATAGGTTACTACTCACAGAGCCAAACCAGTGTTTAATCAAATTAGTTTAGTATTTATTAGTGAATTTATAGTGATCGGGACAGAAGGTTTTGTGTTTGTTCCTTGTCATGTGGTTTGTGTTTTTGTTTTGTTAGTACGGTATGACATATGTTAACATCACCTTTGATTTTGTAATACTCTGTGTTGGCGAGTCTCCTTTTATTTATTCTTGTTTAGTACATGCAGTTTTCTTTTTCCTTTTCTACTTTCAGTTTTTCAATCCTGATGATGTTGGGAATTATAAACGAAATATAGAATTTGACAACAAATAAGTTTCCTTTTATTAACCGATTTCTCGAAAAAAAGAAAAAAAAACTTTAACTACTATTTATAATAATTACGGCCGCTATCAACGAGAATGTATATATATATATATATATATATATATATATATATATATATATATATATATACCACTTGCAATTTGATTTTTTTGTTCTTTGAAGGTCACAACAAGTAATTTAATATTTAGTAACGAACAATAAATATATTTCAATACGCTGAATGGTGAACCCAAAGATACTAAATGAGAGTAAAAAAGCGCATCTTTTTAGTGTTCCGTACGGAACACTTATAAGATCACTTCGGTGTCCGTCCGTCTGTCACGCCCGATTTTCTCCGAAACTATTTGACATAAAAAGTTGAAATTTGGCACCAATATAGGAATTGATGGGCTCATCAAAGCCATGTAGTTTTGAAAGTGAAATCTTGACTTAAGGGGTTAGTTTTGGGGGTGAAATCGAAAGTGAAAAAAAAATGTACCTGGTCATCGAGTGGGGTATCAAATGAAAGCTTGTAAAAAGGCGAGTTCAAAAATATATATAATGTAATACTTGCGGACACTTTTCTTTGTCGCTGTCTTATCTCGAAAAGTACTGATCAAAAAATTTTGAAAAAATTCTGAAATACTCTCCATAGGGTATAGATTGAACGAAAATTATCACGAGTGTACCTTTAATAATTTATCTGGTATATAAAAAAAATCAAGGTCATCAGTTTTCAGTAAAGATCGGAAAAAAACTTTGTTGAAAACTCATTTTGGATGTGTTTTGTGAAGTCATTGATCATTTTATACCTCTGTAATAGAAAATTTTATTTCAAAAGCAATCAACACTAATTGCGTAAGTAAGACTGGCTGGTTTTTTGATATTAATTTAAAATTTTGCACACTACTATAAAATCCAGTTCCAATTCTTATCACTTTTTTCTAATAAATATTTTCAATATTTTAACGATTTTGACTTTTAGTTTTTAAATTTTAAAAAATTTAAATTTTTCGTCAAACGACAATGGGCACTGCAACATCATTTTTAGGTTTCAAATGATGCAAATCCACCTATAAGTTTACTTTCTTTTTATACTCTCCAAGTTCTAAGAGATTCCAAGAGAGAAATCAAGCCGATGCCCAAAGTTGTTTGGCTTACCAAAGATACACAAGCTGAACATCCGCCTTAGACCCATTGCTAGCGCGGTGGCTTGACCTACACAAAATTTAGAAAAAAATCTATCAAAGATCATGCAACCAATCATTGAAAGTGCTGATTCATACAAAAAACTCCGAACACTTTACGAACATAATTAGAGACATTCAACTAGAGCAAAAAGACATTCTGGCAAGTCTAGATGATATTTCACTTTATCCCAGTATTCCAGTGGGTAAAGCACTAGATAAAATAGCAATGAACGAGGATTTTCCAGCTCATGGTGTAGAACTGTCGGAACACTGTCTAAAAAATACCTATTTTGTCTTCAATAGTCAGATGTACAAACAAACAGATGGAGCGCCCATGGGATCTTCTCTTTCACCAGTAATAGCCAACCTCTATACAATGTATTTTGAAACAGAGGTCCTTAAAATCTCACCACTTAAATCCAATGTCGGGAAACCATATGTTGACGACATCTTCATAATTTGGCCTCGTGGACGAAATGAATTAGACAACTTCTTGATCTATTTAAATAGAATCCACCACCTCATACAGTTCACTCTGGAAGTAGAAGAAGAAAAAAGCCTCCCTTTCCTTAATGTACTCATAACTCGGAAAAACAAAAGTCAACTTCAATACTCAGTCTACCGGAAGCTTATCCACATCAACAAATATTTAAACGCTGGCTCACATCGTCATCCATCCCAAATCCAGTCGGTAGCCAACACCCTCGTATCGAGATCATATCGACTCACCGAACTAGACACGAGACAGCAAGAAATTACACAGATCACTAAGGCCCTTAAGCAAAATGGATATAAAGATCAGTCCATACGGAGAGCATTAGAAAGGCCTCCCCGTCCACAGACAAGGACAGAAAAGCGGGATCTCAACCAAAGTGGGGTCGTATTACGTATGTGAAAGGAGACTGGTGGAGACAGGTCTGGAAGAGTTCTAAGAAAACACAACATACCCACAGCATACAAACCACAAAGCACACTGGCAGACATCTTGGGTAACCCCAAGGACAAGAGAAAACTAGAAAATCATGGAGTTTACAGCATCCCGTGCGAAGAGTGTCACAAATTGTACATAGAGCAAACAAACAGAAGAATCTCCACCCGGATCTAAGAACATAAAATAAGTATCAGAAACAAACAAAGAACTTAAGCTCTTTTTCAGCACCATCATGATACTGGTCACAACATCAATTTTGAGGGATCTCAACAAATAGCCTCAGTTCCACATTATAAAACACGCATAGTCAGAGAAGCCTTAGAAATCGAAAAGAATGGACAGCTAAATAAGCGGGATGATGCACTGAATATCTCCACTACATGGAAGGGTCTACTAGCTAAAACCAAGCCAAAACATCGAGAAGGCAACAGTCAGCATAGGGCCGGAACCCGTAATTACCACTGATGCAAGATCACAGTATCGAGCAGCAGCAGCAGCAAGAGCACTAGATTTTGGCGAAACGTCATGCAAATTCATTGTTAGATGAACGGATTGAAACTCGGAATTTTAATGTATGCTATACATATATATATATATATAAATATATATATATATATATATATATATATATATATATATATATATATATATATATATATATATATATGTATATATATATATATATATATATATATATTCTTATTCCAACATCACAAGTGATGTGTAGTGATCTCATATACAATCTGCCTGTCTGTTTCTTTGTTCCTTTAAGATTCTGGAAACCGTATCGCATCAACGGGGCTGATATTTAGCAATTCTGATGGCATTTCCCATTGATGTGTTGGTGAGTTGTAGCACTAAAGCTGTCCATCTAGGCGGGGAACGCCTAGGCCTGCATTTGTACAATTAATTTTTCCATGTTGTTATATCTTAAAGTGTGTCCGAAAGATTTTATGATTCAAGCTGATGCTATGTTGCTTAAACGATTGGTTGGCTTGATTATTTTTAAAATTGAATTGTTTGTTTCCAACTCCACATCTCAAATGCGTCACTACGACGTCTATCAGCGGCTTTTATGGTCCAGGTCTCAGTATACCAGAAAACAGAGAACACTAGAAAATTTACCAGTGCTGTTTTGGTTTTTAAGGATATTTGTCTGTCCTTCCATATTTTCGTAAGTTGGGTTATCGCCGAACGGCCCAACTGTATTCGCCATCAAAACTCCATCTCGCAACTTTACAGTCGGCAATATATCGAGGTGCATTTATATTTACTCTATTAATGATCATCACTTTTGATTTAGACGAATTCACTTTCAACCTAAATTCCTTGCTGATTGTTACGAGTCTATTCATCAAACCTATCAGTTCTTCAGGAGAGTTTAGAATCAACAGAGTATCGTCGGCATATCGGAGGTTTATTATTCGAGTGCCTCCTATAGTAATTTCAGCAGTCTAGCCATTTAGTACCTCTCTCATTAGTTCTTCCGTATAGATGTTAAATAATTGGAGCGTCCGGATACACTCTTGCCTGACACATTTTAAAATTTCTGCTGCATTACATAGTCTATCGTCGATTTTGATGACTGCCTTGCTGTTTTCATAGAGATGCTGTATTAGCTTAACAAGATATTTTGTTACTCCCATGTTTAGAACTATTTTCTGATTATATCCAGAAATAACCAGAACCTTTATTTATTAAAAATAAGGTTTGCTTTTGCCCTTTTTACAATGATAAATAAACATTAAAATTTTTGAATAGCCATATAAAGAGCTGCATGTTTTAATAAGTAAGGGAGGGGTAGAGCGGGGGGGGGGGGGGCAGTAAGTAGCATTGGAATCACGTGATTCATAGAGTCAGTGTGCGCATGCATGTTGCAGCGATATAGCATATCTTTTGTGACGCTAGGTCTTAAAATTACTTCGAGGAGTTGTATATACAACGTGGAATTATTTTGTTACATTTTTGGCGTATTTATTAAAACAAGAGATAAAAAATTACCTTAACTACAAATATAAAGGTTTGTGAAGCCTATGAAGCTTATTTTAAACTTCCCATTCCAAGTCAAGATAAAAATTGGGCGCCTCATTTCTCATCTAATAACTGCAAAAACAATTTAGAAAGTATATATAACTTTTAAGGGAATTTAAACTACATTTGAAATATTTTTCATTATTGGTGATGGTTTTATTTTACTTATTCTTGTCCTGGTACCGGCGAGCAAAAAAATGTATGAAGTTTGCAGTACCAAGAGTATAGAGGAACTCACTAATCATGTTCAAAATTTCTGTTTTTGTTTAGTCAACACAAGTAAGCCTCGGGCTGGTAAAAATCTCGAAAAGATTTTTTTATCCAGATCTACCTTCAACATCCACTCCAGTGCCCTATGATGAAAATCATCCTGTACCTTTTCATCCACAGCTAAAGGATTACCAAGAGCACACCTCATTAACTTAAAACAGCTAAATAACTTAGAGATCTGAACCTGCCCAAAAGTAAAGCAGAAATCCTAGCTTTTCACTTGATAGAGTGGAATTTAAATGTTAAAAAAAAAATTATCAAAGAAAGCGTCATGAAGCATTTTCTTGCTTTATCATTAAAGAAAACGGACTCTGTTATTGTAACGATGTGAAGGATTTGTTTAAAGAATTCGGAATACTATACATTTCTTCTGTTTATAGACAGTTCTACAAAAAGGTTAAAAGATGTTTTTCTCCACAATGGAAATAAATCTCTTCCTTTGACTTATTCCGTAATGCTCAAAGAAAATTACGAAAGTGTGAAAATGATGAGATACAGATTACATCTGGCCGATAATAGAGAACTTTAAAATGGTTGACTTTCTGATGGGAATGCAAGGTGGGTATACTAAATATCCTTGCTACCGTTTCTTATGGGACAGTAGAGCACACACAGTGCATTACCAGCAGAATTCATGACCTAAGCGGGTTGAATTCCAGATAGGAAAACATAATGTCAAATGGGAACCACTTGTGGATCCTAAGCCCTGATCCTGATGCCTCCATTGCATATAGAATTAAGCTTTATGAAGCAATTCATAAAGGATCTGCGTGAAAATTCTGAAGGTTTTCAATATATAAAGAATTTTTGCGGAAGTCAAAGTTAAAGCCAGTATTTTCGTTGGACTATAAATAAGGAAAATAGTGGCCGGTGATGCATCTTCAGAACTTCTTAACAGGCCTGGAACAGCCTTAAAGCAGTAGGTCATGATTTTCTCGGAAACTACAAAGCTGAAAATTATAAAGAGCTTATTCCTAATATGCTCGACAACTTTAAACTCATGGGCTGCAGAATGTCCCGTAAAGTGCATATGTTACTTGCCCACTCGGACCAATTTAAAGATAATATAGGTGCCTATTCCGACGAGAAAGGGGAAACTTTCCATCAAGATGTGATGGACTTTGGAGGACGGTATCAATGGCAGTAAAATTAGAACATGATGGAGGATTATATTTGGTGGCTAATGCGAGAAAGTTTATATACGGACAGGAGGATCATGAAAAATATTCATTTTTAAATATTTTTATATATACTCTTATATTAGTAGTTTATTTTCAATTATTTGTTGTTTTCAATAAAAGTGAATTAAATTCATAACAAAAGTTTGTTTTATTTTTATATACAAGTAGCGAAATTTTGTTAAAATCTGTAATTTCGTTCTGGTAGCTACAAAGCAAACTTTACCGGCTAAAACTAGTTTTTCTTTAACTAATAATGTAGAAGAAGTAAAAATCAAAACCCAGTCTCAAATTTCGTGTTGACCGGTGTAATTTACCTCCCACCTTTGGTTATCTATAACATAGTCTGGTAGGAATAATTCTTTTACCTGTTATAATACTAAAATAATCTAGTCTGCTTAAATAATTAATTTATCAACGTTTACTTCAGTATGTAAATAATTTTTAAATTTGAATGTGCGTTTTTTGAAATATTTTTAATGTGTGCATCAAAATTAAAAATTACACCAAGAGTTTCGCTAGATTATATTACTGAAATTGTAGTAGTAGTAGATGTGGTAAGGCTCAGCATCTACGAAACTGATCTGAAATATTTGAGAACCTCGAAAATGTCCCCCAACCCCCTCAACAATGGCGGTCTTCGTGGAATCTTCCTGACCTAACTTTAAAAGTGTCAGTTTATTCCCTTCCAAATATTACTTATCCAACAACCTCATAGCTAACTGTCTCAACATCTCACAGATGCTCCGGACATGTTGATTGGTCCTCCATGCTTAATAATGTTTAAATGCCTTTTTAACCTACAATATTCCTTGTCAATCAATACGAGGGAATTTACCACACTCCTACTTCTCTTGAGCATCCATTCAAGCTGTGCCCATCCAGGTTAGATGATCTTTGTCATGACTGCATCCTGAGTTTCGATGCCATGGCTTCCTTGAGTACTGATCGGTCCATTACTTAAGGCTCTTCCCACGAGTTGCTTTTATATACCTAAAGCTAGTACAGGTTTACGGAAAAAAGTCATAGCCTCGAGTGTGGTGAGTTCGTAAGCAGTCCTGTTATGCCGTACTCCTGATGTCCAGGTAGTTTTCTAAAATTACCAAATACATTTGTATTTAATATCTATAAGCTTACTTCAAAACACCACTGTAATTTGGCACACAACAAATTGCACAAAACGAAGTGACATAATATTTATTCACTTACTTGTGGCTGTCCTATTTACTACTAACATGCTACGTTTTACAGGCGGATAAATGTTATTGTATCTTTATTATTGAGAATACTTAAGAACATTATTTCGATTGACACATGATGGTAATATATTATACAAACTTCTATAAAGCTCTTCTAAATTGATATAATCGTGTCTGATATTATTGTTGAGGTTACGAAATGCTACCAGTGAATGCATTTTTACTTACCTTGCTGAGGGAAGTATCATATATATTATATATAAATTTTAACATTAAATTTATAGTTTTAATGGTATTATAACTAATTTTCGTAGTTCTTGATTGGAAAATGGAAAAAAGTTTTATACACCATTATGTATAGTATAGCGTATAAGGGGTTAAAAGTTTGCTGGAGAAAGTGAGAGTGGTGGTCTCGTAGATATCATCTTTACGTTTTCGGAGTCAAGGAATCTGAAAATTATATTACATTTTGACTATTTCTCTTTTTACTTGGAATAAGGTGAAATGGACGGAGGGTCGTTAAACATTCGTTGTAGTTAAGGTCACAGCGTAACTGTATTTAGTAAAAGTTATAAGAGTTAAAAGGGATGAAGGAAGGTATTCAAGGAGTGGTGTCATATATATCATAATTTACACCCATTTCTGGGTTCTTGGAGGTGTGAAATTTAAACAGTATTTCATTTTTTTATTATTTCTCTTTTTTATGAACATCTTACCATAAAGTACCTATTGTGCTAAATTTTAAGGCTGACATTAGGTTATTCTTTAGCGAACTCACTAGATTTGGATTAAAGATATTTATAGTTAAATATATAAGGTGGGAGAAAGGATTTTGAAGAGAGTATCTCAAATGTAGCTTCTTATATGTTCTTTTCAGTGCTCTCAGGGTCCAAGGATCTGTAATTATATCTTTTTTATTATTTCCAGTATTACCAGAAATTGTATGTAGAGACAAATAAGATATAATTATATGTTACCTCAAAAAAATCAGTCGCATTACTGCATTTTTCTACTTATCTTGGTTAAAAAAAAAGTAAATGTAACTATTTTCAATCGCACCTATAAACGATAAAAAGTAATTGAGACGCGGGCTTAGGTTGTTTCACCAAAGGGAATCTTTTTCTTCTTTAAAATATTGTGTAAGAAATGTGGGAAAGTAAAATTTAGAAGGCCACGACTTGTGCTTAGAAGTACTGGGTATAAGGTACCAACTTTTTCATATTAAAATTGTAAGGTCAAACAAACAATAGTTTTCTTTGATTTCGAAATCACAACAGTAAGGTAAATAAAGTTATGACAAAACTATAAAATTCCTACCTTGGACCAGTTGGTCCAAGATCCTTTGTAACAATTTTTATTTAAAACTTTTTATGGTAATATTTACCATATACCATAAAGTGTATTAGCGTCAATAACAAATGTCAGCTGAATAGCTAAAAGTTGTAAATTTCATAACAATTATATTGGGCCTAAATTCTGAACCATTTCAGTAAATCTGGCTATAAAAAGTTAACATCTAAAAATCATCATTAGATTATAATGAATCAAACATAAGTAGTTTGAATATTGGTCGATCGACTTTTTAAATTTATCGATTTATCAGTCGAAGGCTTTACACCTCTCATGATAAGTTTACCAAAAAATGACACTCGCAAAAATACCGATTCATTAGTTGAATTTTAAAAGTTTGGTCTTTCCCTATTCATATCTTAGTAATAAAGAACATAGTTGCGTGTTATTTTGAAACCCTTTTAATAGCTAGTTATTTTTGATCTTTTTGGTATATTCAACCTAAGTTTTCTGATTTTTAACGTTCGGCACTGCGAGGATATTCTACATTCTTGTTAATTACGTACCGAGTTATCCCTGCAGCATTTTTTTTAACTTAAAGAAAAGCGCAAAGTAGCTTTAATTTATAGTTTAAACTGAGCTTTTTATTTGTAAAACGAAACCACAAAAGCAATGAATTTTACATTAGTTGTTAAAAGTAAACAGAATTTTATATCAGAATGTTAAAATATACTACACATTGTTAATAATTCAGACTATGGATGTTTTGGAGAAACATGGAATAAACAAGAAGCCTCCCTACGGACAAAATAAAGAAATAGACGAAACTGACAGAGTGGTGCAGATAAAATGGCCGGTTTCTATATTTTGAATTTCCCTCATTAAATTTTGTTTTTCATGCAGATGGCTCTGTAAGAATACTGTGTGAAAAGTATATGTTTCACGCGTGATTTGGTGCTCATTATTTTAGTTCGCCAAATTGGGCATTAAAGTTCTTTCTCATTCACCGTATTATTCGAACATCTCACTTACTGATTATCATCTTTTTAAGCATCTAGATGTATTTTTAGCGGGAAATCATTTCAAAAAAGAAACAGTATAAAAACTGAATTTAAGGAGTTCAGCTCGACCTCTCCACTTGTATCACGTTAGGAGAAGTGTACTGAAACAAATGGAAACTATTTTGATTTATTATATAATCCTTGAGTAATAAAAATAACAATTATGTTTATTTGGGTAATAAGAAAAAACTGTGTGCTTTTATTTTCATTAAATTTTCAATCCACTGATATTTGTAATTCAAATCTTAAGTGAAATTAAAAAAAATAACTCAACCTTAATGTACAAAAAAAACTAAATTTAATCTAACGAACCTCAAGCCATAGTAAGGTTACTTTTTGCAATATACGGGGTTACTGAAAGTTCAGCGTATTTATTTAAAAGGGTAATTTTATTTCTCATGTGATATATTCAAAAGTTATTACCTTTTGAGATATTCGAAATTTTTGATTTTAGCAAATTCAAAATTAGATTTTAAAAAGTTCGAATTTATATACAATGTTTTTAATGTTTATACATAGCTACCACCTTGTCAATGCCTTATAGACAGTCAAATATCTAAAAATAGTCATCTATTAAAAGTTAAAATGAAAAGTAACTCATTTTTAAATTTTAAATTTCAAGTTTTACGTCGATTATGGAATTTTCTTACAAAGATTCTATAACACATTAAGCGTCCAGATTAACAAAATAAATATTTCATCAGCTATCCAACCCACAAGGTACAGATGAAATCTCTCAATTACTTCTACACTTTAATAATAAAGATAGAGCAAATCTCAGTAGTTGTAAACCATCTGAAACAGACACGATTCTGTTAAGACGATCGTCATAGTAATTAAAATAGAGTGGAAATTTTAGGAAAGACTTTGTTTCATTTTTATTAACTTGAGCATTTGGTGCGTAAGCAACAGCTACAATGATGTTTGTTGTTATTTCGGTAAGTTTCGGAAATAGTGGGCAATGTATGTATGTAATAAAAATAATATGCCAATATGGCATTAAATAATTTTATATTTTGATCAAAATGAAATTTTTTCTATCAAATCCAGGACGTACTCGCTTCGTCACTTCTAGTTTTGCAACTTTCTAAGTAAACGTCGTTTTTATCTGTATCTCTGCATTAAATATTTTTCTAATTCGCCAGCTTCTTATATTTCATATATCACTATATTATGTAAGTTAATTAATAGAGAAAATGACACAGCTGAAGAGATCAAACGGACGGGACGATTGCTTCGAATAACAAAAACAAGAGTGTACGACAAAATTCGTGCCTACTTTTCAATATAACATAGAAGGGATAAATTTGTTGCATTTTAGCTGGGCTATCATCATCTATAATATATATAAAATGCAACGTCTCTCTGTCTGTCTGTCTGTCTGTCTGTCTGTATGTCTGTCCGTTAGTGCGCTTATCACTGGAGAACCACTTATCCGTTTTACTTACTTTTTTTTTAAAAACATACATATGTTCTCTGGCCAGGTTATAGGCTATATTTTATTACGATAGGTAGCATAAGGAATGAGCAGTGATGTAAAATAGTGAGTGAAGTCGGAAAAAAGTTTGCCGCTAGCGCGTTTCCTTGCAATACACAGCCTAAACCATTAATTATGGAACAATATTATGTAGCAGGGAATATATAATCTATAATCTACAATATATATAAAATGCAATGTCTCTCTGTCTGTCCATTAGTGCGTTTATCACGCGAGAACCACTTATCCGATGTACGTGTCTTTTTTTAAATTCATTCATATATTCTTTGGCCAGACTATATAACAATAATAATAATCTATATCTATAATATATATAAAATGCAACGTTTCTCTGTCTGTCTGTCAATCCGTTAGTGCGCTTATCCCTCGAGAACCACTTATCCGATTTACGTGATTTTTTAAATTCATACATATGTTCTCTGATCAGCCTATAGATATATATTTTATTACATCTATAATATATATAAAATGCAATGTATCTCTGTCTGTCTGTCTGTCCGTTAGTGCGGTTATCACTGGAGAACCACTCATCCGATTTTCGTACTTTTTTTTTTTAAACATACATATGTTCTCCGTCCAGGTTATAGGCTATATTTTATTACGATAGGTAGCATAAGGAATGAGCAGTGACGATAATAGTGAATTAAGTCGGAAAAAAGTTTGACGCTAGCGCGTTCTCTTGCAATACACAATCGAAACCATTAAATATGGAACAATATTATGTAGCAGAGAATATCTATAATCTATAATATATATAAAAATGCAATGTCTCTCTGTCTGTCTGTCTGTCCATTAGTGCGTTTATCACGCGAGAACCACTTATCCGATTTACGTGTTTTTTTTTAAACATACATATGTTCTCTGGCCAAATTATAGACTATATTTTATTACGTTAGGTAACATGAGGAATAAGCAGTGACGATAATAGTGAATCAAATCGGAAAAAAGTTTGCCGCTAGCGCGTTCTCTTGCAATACACTGCCTAAACCACTAAATATGGAACAATATCAGGTAGCAAAGGATATCTATACTATATATAAAATGCAACGTCTCTCCGTCTGTTTGTCCGTTTGTGCGCTTATCACTGGAGAACCACTTATCCGATTTACTGCTTTTTTTTTAAACAACGTGTGTTCTCTGGCCAGGTTATAGGATATATTTTATTACGTTAGGTGACATAAGGAATAAACAGTGACAATAATAGGGAATCAAGTCGGAGAAAAGTTTGCCGCTAACGCGTTCTCTTGCAATACACTGCCTAAAGCATTAAATATGGAACAATATCATGTAGCAAAGAATATAATATATATAAAATGCAACGTCTCTCTGTCTGCCTGTCTGTCCGTTAGTGCGGTTATCACTCGAAAACCACTTATCCGATTGACGTGTTTTTATAAATTTATACATATGTTCTATATAATTCGATATAAGCCTAGATAATGGGAGATAAGGTGAGATAATGAGAGATAAGGATAAATAATGGGAGATAAGTCGAGATAAGCTTCGATAATGGGAGATCAGATGAGTTATGGGAGATAAGTATAAATAATAGGAGATAAGCAGATATAAGTTTAGATAATGGGAGTTATGGTAAGATCATGGAAGATAAGGATAAATAATGGGAGATAAGGAGAAATATTGCGAGATAAGTCGAGATAAGCCTAGATAATGCGAAATAAGGTGAGATAATGGGAGATAAGGAGAAATAATGGGAGATAAGGAGAAATAATGAGAGATGAGCAGAGATAAGCCTAGATAATGGAAATTATGTAGAGATAATAGGAGATAAGGAGAAATATTGGGAGATAAGGGGAAATAATGGGAGATATTTTATTACTTTGGGTAACATAAGGAATAAGCAGTGACGATAGTAGTGACTCAAGTCCACGCGAGCGGAGCCGCGGGCCCGGCTAGTTAAAATATAATAAAGGACTTATTAAAAAATACATTGTCTCTAATTGACTTTCGCCTGCTAGATTAATTACTGACCACGATGTCACCACCACATCCTGTTCTTTTAATACTTTATCTGTTTCTCTTAAGAAGGTTTTTTACCGTTTTTAACGTTCCATATGGAACCCTTATAGGATCACTTTGATGTCTCTTTCACTGTCACACCCGATTTCTCCGGAATTATGTGACATAGAAAGGTGAAATATGGCACAAATATAGGACTTGATGGTCCAATTAGAGCAGTTTAGCTTTAAAAATTAAATTTTGAATTACGGGGTTGTTTTTGGGGGTGAAATAGGAAGTGAAAAAATTTTTTTTGCAAGGTCATCGAGTGGGATGTCAAATGAAAGCTGGTGAAAACACGAGTTCAAAAATATATATGATATAATGCTCTCTCAAACTTTTCTTTATATTATTTTTAAAAATTGGCCAAAAATCACTGTCTCCCTACTCTACCTCTAAGAGTACTTATCAAAAAGTTTCGAAAACATTCTGAAATATTTTCCATAATGTGTAGATTGAGTGAAAGTTATCACGAGTGCATGACGTTTTGATAATTTATCTAGTATAAAAAAAACTATCTGGCTTGAGACGTGAATTTAACCGGGGCTAAGAGCCTCGAAATATCAATACGTATACGAATACATTACTGCTTTAAGCATTTGGCCCATCGCGGATAAAATAACTTTCCATGATGACTAGTGACCAACGGATAGGTACCAAGACAAAATAATTTTAATTTGTTTGTTTATAATTAAAAAATTATTTAGATGGTAAATATTTGTTTTAAACTTTTACTACGAAGATGTCTCTCTCTCTCTCTCTCTCTATATATATATATATATATATATATATATATATATATATATATATATATATATATATATATATATATATATATATATCCTTGGTAATTCTTATATTGAGGGTGAATGTATAACTGAATTTCATAGAATACTCCAGCAATCTCGGTACGGAACACTAATTGTGAAAGTCCGACTTGCATTTGGCCGTAATTTATGTATAAAAAAAAAAACATTTACCTAATTGACAATATTAATTATAGCAAAAAAATCGAACAAAACAAATATTTTTTAAACATTATTAATTTACAAAAGATAGTCCTTTGACTATGGAACAATATTAAGAATATCAATTATAACAGCAATAATAATAAATTTCGAAATTTAAGTGTATAAAATTTTACTTTTAATTTCCTATAAAAAAACAGATAAGTATTTATAAGATTAAATTATTATTAAAACTCACCAATATTTTAGTTTTCCGATGAAAATACTGACATACCGAAACCAATTTTACTAACAAATTTTTCTCGACTAAAATGATATTTATTTAAAATGGCCCTCCTTTACTTAACTAGAAAAAGGCATGTTACAACGTACAGAGCATGTACGGTATTAAACCGCAGTCGGTTGTAAACTTGCACCATTGTTAACCTGAATACCAAAAATATTTAAAATTTTTAATACAGTGTATCGTCGCATTGTGTGTTAGCTGAAAATTAATAAATTCATCAGCCAGATTTCCTGAAAGGGTTTAAAATGTCTCTCTAGTCTCCATCGAAGTTTAAATCTCCTTTCTTTCCAGTTGACATTTATCTTTAATACTGTCATAATTCCTATGGTTTTTAATAGAAAATTTATAATAAACATCGAAAAATAAGATCTTGAAACAGGTAAAAAAAAATAATTTTTAGAATTTTAAAATAAAAATTTATTTTCGTCGGTTTAATTGTAAATATAAACGCAATTTTTGATCTTATACTGCATAGCATCATAACTTTAATTAGCTTACTGTAACTTTTCTCATTTTAAAAAATTTTATTGTCACATTATATCAATTTTAAAGTTACATCCTTTTAGTGGATCGGGCTATTAAAGTTTAAGTCAATCTCAATTAACAAAAAAATAATAATATTTAGGATTAATTTATTAGTAGAGAAAAGCTATCGATCAAGGCTTGGATTAAACAAAAAGTGAGGGGTTGATCAACAACTATCAACCCATCACCTGCATGCCCCTCTTTAAGTTATTTAAAAAAAGGTTTATCCACTTTTTAAAAAATTTTATCCGTATTGGAGCTGCCTAATATCATAAGAGTAATTGCATTCTCCGTGTGCTTGACCAAATGGAAAATCAAATTTAATCTGTTAGACTCCACATTACACTACATTTCTGCACATTAGTTTTAGTTATCTTGTATACTGTAAATACTTGTGCCTTCAATTTTAAATTGCGTTTCTGCAGAGGATGACAGACATAATTAAATAGTCTTATGTGGTCGTTTTCGAGATAAACTAATTTAAAGATTACTTTGCACGGAAAAAAATGCATATTATTACACAAAATTTTTGATTAATCTGGCTCAATAAAAGTTTTTATGATTATTGTTGGTTTACTAATAGTAATCCTTTAGGAAGACAAAAACATAACTAACAATTAATATATTTTTGAACGTGATTAATAAAATATTTTATGTAACAGTATGTGTTTTTCGCCATGCACGGTAATCCTTAAATCAGTTTATCTCGAAAACGGCTGTTCCGTTTAATAAAAGGCACTTTTTTTGTAGAAAATATTGGAGTTGTATATAGAAAAATATACATTTTAATGGGCAAAGGAGTTAGGGCAATTTTTACGCCGTCTTTCCCTACTTTTGAAGTCCTTGTTGAATTTGACAATTTTAGTACCTCAGTTAAAAACATTGAATGCAGTTTAGGACAGTACCTCAATTTCAAGTTTCAATCTACAATAGTTTCACAAATAATGAATACTTACCATTTTCTAGGTCTCCGCTTTGGGGGGGGGGGGCTGTAGCTCGGTAATGAGACGGCATGACAGGACATAGGACAAAAGCCTGTATAAACTTCTGACCTTATTTTGACATAGTCTACGTGATCCTAAATTATCGACCATACCATTTGAGATACCATATATATATATATATATATATATATATATATATATATATATATATATATATATATATATATATATAAATTTAACTTTATTTATGAAGTTACTATGGTAACAAATTATAAACTCAAAATAAATTATCAAAAATGCAACCTCTGCTTAAACATTATTATAATCTTAAATCAAACTTTCGCAAAAAAAATGAATCTCAGCAAGTGGCTGCTAGTACCGGACGGACTTAATTTCGAACCCCTAGCGCCGGACTTCTTTAAAACAGTCAGGGATATCCGCACATCCTTCATGAGCCCATCCACGGCAACTAGAACACTGTATCCAGTCTTCGTCGTGGTCCTCTAAACACACTACGCAAGTAGTTCCTGTGTCAGATGTTTCAGTCAACGTGTCTTTTTCTTTGCTTTACCTCCACTATTTCCTTTGGCTTTTACGCCTTTGGTCTGTTTCCCCTTCTCTTTCATTGCTGTTCTAAACTTATTTCCCACTGCTTTCCTTTTCTGGTTGACGTTTTTTTCATTTTCTTTTTCCTCTACGAAAATTAAATTTCATTTTTTTCGCATTTTCTTTTCCGACTGGTCGTTTTTTGGCAGCATTTGGCAATGGGAACAAATTATTAATAATCTGGACTACCTCTGGATCAAGGCTAGTTGGTGGCTTGGGCTTACTGATC